>CM040473.1:8861990-8975395 GCA_022758105.1 Pangasianodon gigas
ATATATATAAATATAAACAATTCAATAAAATAGTCTATTCCTTTAACATCGAACAGTCTTTCCTTTGCATGTAAATTAAGTACTATACTTAAATAGTATGTTCCAATGTGAAGACAAAGTAAACCTGGAACAGTTTAATCATTTTATTTGGGAGGGGAGTTACTGTAGTACAGTGCAAACAAGCTGTAAACTGATTAGAACGGGGGGGTCCAATCTTATCCGGAAAGGGCCAGTGTGGGTGCAGGTTTTCATTGGCCCTTGGTCATCCACACTGGCCCTTTGTGGATAAGATTGGACATCACATGATTAGGATCAGAACTTAAAAGGAAGGAACATGGATTCATCCCTTAATTTTCTTAAGTACATTGACAAAGAGGTAAACTTTGAAATGATTCAAACAAACAAAATTATCAACAAGAAAGTATTTATTAATTACAAACAAGGAAGCCTTAATAAATATTACATTTTCTTTATTTACTTTAAATAAAGAGCATACCCTCGCAGTTTGATTACTATGGCTTCAGAATAAAAGGGTGCCCCTTAATTCTCCCCATTTCATGGTTTAGGGGCATGTGCCGCTAAACTCAGAGGTTTCTGAGCCTTGGGATTCAGAAACCAAAACAAGATTTTTCTGTTTATTTCAACTATGTGATTTAGTTGAATATGTGAGCAGGATACATTCTTTCTTGTTTTTAATGAGTATCTGTCACATTATTTACAGGACATGGTTTTAAAAGATTATTAAATAATCACCAGTAAACATTATTACATGTCCTCTACATGAAGTGTAAATATTTAAGCCATTTTTATTTATTTGTCTTTAGACCTTAAATTCTAGACCTCAAAAAAGCCTACAGGCTCATACTCAAAACTTCTGAGGTTCAGAATGGAATCTCGCAAAAGCAACACTTCCAGGTAAAGGGGAGTTGCAGGAAGTTACTTATATGTGTGATATGTGTATGATGGTGTGATAACCATCATACATAAATCTGCATTAATTTTTGATAAAAGATTTTTTAAGATGAAGTCTTTTGAAAGAAACAAACAATACTGTCATCTTGATGCATAGCATGATTTTGATGGTAGAGTAGTCCACAAATGGGGTCCATACAACAAAATTCTATGTTTAGGCCTTCATGTTTAGTTAATGCTACAATGTTAAACAAATACATTTTTTCATCTTTTAGTGCAGGTTCTTCAAGCAGACATCATTTACATAAAGAATGTCCCTGTGACAGAAGTCATTGAAAATACATGTCCATGTGTCATGCTGTAATCACTGGGTGTTTCTAAAAGCACTGCATTGAGATCCATATTCCTTATGTCCTTATTCTCTTGCACAAATATTGATATTATTTATTTAATAGTTATTTACATGTCTCTCCTGCTGATGATACTGGTAATTGTATCAGTGCACCTGCATAGATCACCAACAGAACAGCTGGGATTTACTTCAGTTGCCTCAGCTACTATACCTCCCTAGGAAAGAGCAGAACAGGGCAAAATCAATACACAGAGAAAATGAATGTTCAGGATATTGAGGTTGCACAGTGCTCAAATATGCAATGTTCTGACCTTAGATAAAAGAGATTATGTAACCATGCCACTCCTTTCATTTGACAAAAATAGACTCAAATTGAGGTTAAAAAAAAAAAAAAAAGATCTCTTTCACTGGGTAGCGAAAGAGATCGTTAGATAAAATACTTCATGGTGAAATGCCGGCTTCCCACAGGCTCCAAGATAATGGCGCCTACCTCAGGCTTTAGTGGTAGCAGGGGCTGAGGTCTTGTTTTATCATACTTTGCATACTGGCTAGCAGTGGACTACAGTGCTGAAAAAAGCACCTGATTTTAATTACTGCAGAACACATTGCAAAGGCATGAACAGACAATAAGAGCAAGATTTGTGGTCAGAATCCACAGGACCAATCAGTCAATATATCATTTGGCAAGAGGGTGCATCTTAATATTTGGTGTGTATTCACAGTAACTTGTACAGGATACAAATAGACATCTGGAATAGGAGCCTTTAGTCTGAAGACTATAAATTCTATAAATAAATTCTATAAATAAATTCTTATTTAGGCTAAGCTGTTTGGGAGAATTTAATTCAGGGGCAGTGGCAGCTCTGGGTTACTGAATAGAAGGTCCGGGGTTCAAGAACTGCAAAGCTGCCCTTGAGCAAGGCCCTTAACTCTCTGCTCCAGGGGTGCCGTATCATGGCTGACCCTGTGCTCTGACTCCGGTTTCCCAGCAAAGCTATGATATGCAAAGAAAAGAATTTCACTGTGCTGTAACGTATATGTGAAAAAATAAAGGCTTATTCTTCTAATTATTATGTAATCAATTGTAGCATTAAAGAGAGGTGCATTTATGCAGGTTTTTAATAGATCAGGAGGATATGAATGCCCAATATGCATTCTTACAAAAATTGTAACACAGCACAGTTGTAACAGACTTGGTTTCTCTAAACGCATGCATGCAACTGCATCACTTCTTTTTGTCTATCTGGAAAAAATAAACAGTGGGATTCATCCACTCTTGCTTAACTTTTCTGCCATATAGGTGATTTTTTTCTAATATAAATTTTTCCTTTCGTATTCAATAACAGAAATCTGTCCAGAACTGAAACTTAGCTCAAGATGTTCAGAATTTGTACATGCTGTTTGCAAGATTATGAAAAACCGTGGGTGCAGAATGCGATATAATTGTAACACTGTTATAATTATTACAGAATCTTGCTTCAGACAGTCTCAGACTATTAAGAGTAGCGAAAGGGGGCAGCATGGAGACAAAAAAGATACATCTACTAATTTTCGCGCACTTAGGAATGAATTGCAAACAATGCAGAGCATATCCTTTTTTAAAGCATAGAATTATAACTATACCATACAAATGTAAAAAATGAAATGAAATACAAATAAAAATAAAAAGGACAACATCATATTTATGAGCTCTGCACCATCGGTCAGTTACAATGCATGTTTAAATGGGTGACTGTTTTGTGCATGCTCCTCTGCATGTGCATAATTGACATGCAATGATCTTTTGTAAATTTTTGTAAATTTGTAAATTTTTCAAGCCATTCTCAAAGGAATATCACATAGTAGTGAATGTATGACATAGATTTTCCTGTTGTACTGGACATGTACATGATGTTATATGTGCATGATGTTATGATGTCTGTAATTTATATCATTGTTGAGTAATTTAACTCAAACCAAAAAATATTATAGTTGTGCCAGTTCTCCCCTACAAATTTGAGTTACCTGATCCATGCAGCAATACTATGTGTGTAAGCTGTTATTTAGGGACTTACGAGGCTGTGAGGGTTGAGTTAAGCATCATGGTGGTTCTCATCTTTTGCAGCTGAGCTTTGGTCAGTTTTCGTTTTTGAAGCTGCTGTGATGCTACCATGTCACACTTTCTAATATTTTGGTCACCGAGGCAGCTCATGGCCCTGTGAAAAATTCGGACCTCCGCTCTCATTAGAGTATCTGTGACTTTGTCTGACAGAGCATTGGGGTCGTGATGGGACTGCCCCTGTTCTGCCTGGAGGTGCTCACTGCTGTCCATGAGCTGTGTCATGCTCTTGCTAATGTTGTGGTTGCTGTTCCTGGTATGGTGCACTGGAGAAGTGAGCTGCTGGAGAAGGTTGTCCTCAGAACACGACCTGCGGGCAAAGTTCTGCAAGCAGCCTGTACGAGGATGGATGGGTGAACGGCGCCGTAACGTTAGTGAGCGACAGTCCTGAGAGGCATTATTGTAGAGAGGCATTAGGTGCAAGTGTTCCATTTGCTCCTCCTGAAGGTTGTAATGATCTCCCAAGAAGTTAGACTCATTAACAGTGACCTGCGAACCACTCCAGGCTGTGGAGTTCTCTTCATTTCCATCATCATCAACATCAGCTTCGTCATCTTCCTCAAAGGCTTCCTCTTCTTCTCCAGTGTCGGTCCCCTCTCCTTCACTCTGCTCCATCCCTCCCTTCAAGTCCAGCTCAGCAATCAGGGACTCAGGCGAGAGTGTTCCATAAGCGCTATCTATAGATAGAGACCGACTCTCAGGATCCAGCTTGATGGCTACCAGATCATCCAGCCTCTCCAGAGCTCGGTTGTCATTAATAGAAAGTGTATCCCTTGTGCTTGATGCAGCAGAATACAGAGGGCTTTGGAGAGATGCCTGTACTGAGTCCAAAAGCGATGGTCTTTTTACCTCATTGGGTACTTCCAATGAGACAACGGAGACTGTCTCAGTGGATCTGTTAAAAAGGATTAAGAAAAGACAACCACAATGCTTTAGAATGTCTGTTGCAGCAATTTATGTTTTAGTAATTGACCATGTTGTAAGCCTAAAGGCATACTTCACTCCCAAAATTATGCTAAATGGTGCAGCAGTGAATCAAAGCTAAATGTGTCAAGTTAAAACAAATTAGCTTATAAAGATTTACCAAAGATATTTTTAGGAAGGCTATAAGCATTACCTTTTGTGTAGTGGCTCTTCATGCTGCAGAGATGGGGAACTGGATGTGGAAATGCTGCTCTCCATCTCATTCTCTTCTTCCTCATCTCTCTCATCCCTCCGTGATACAGAGCAAAGCCTCTTAAGCTGATTCTACATGAAGGAGTGAAGAATTTTACATTGGATTTCGTAATTTCGTAAGTGATTGTCTTTCGTACGTATTCACCCTTTTTGAACTTTTCCACATGTATTGTTACAATCTGTAACTGAAATGTGGGATTATAGGTCATGAATCTACACAAAACTTTTATGATTTTGCAGAAATCAGTATAGTTTGCAAAATTATTTACAAATAAAAATCATAAAAGTTTTATGTAGCGATATAAGACATAAGAGTCATGACATAATCCCAATTAAGTCCATTTCAGTTCCAGGTTATAATGCTACAAAATGTGGAAATGTTTAGTAGGGATGAAAACTTATGCAAGCCACTATATTTATGCTGCTATATACTTGCCAAAGAAAGTAAATCATTAAAACAGTAAAAACAACAATACTATGCCTATATAAGATCAGGATACTGTGTTTTGACCTTTGTCTTGTTGGTAATTGTTTTAAACAGACTATTAATCACTTGTTACAAAGGAGTGGAATTATCTTTGCATTTATGAATAATGTCTTCGCATTTGGTAAATGAACTAGCAAGTTATGAGTGGTACTTGTATGTGTTTGGCACTTTGTCTTTTTTCCATGAATGGATGTTTTTTGGATAACTGTTTCAACAGCTGAATGTGTGAAGGTGAGAAGGTGTGCTTTTTGAATAAGCAGATACCTGAGCATTGTAGATAGCCTCTACCCAGCTGCATCCTTGAGTGGCACTGCTAGCCTGGAAGCAGTAGGAGGCCACAGCACTGCGGAACTCATTGAGGTAGATTAGAAGAAAGGTTCCTGGGTCCTTCAAATCCTTGCAGACAATGTTGCGAATGATCAGTGGTTGACGAATCACCTTGACCTTCTCCACACGCTTCACTGGCTTGGTAATCAACAGCATATCAGTGAACAGGAAACAATGCACATCCATCTGGGAAGGGGCAGGAAGAAAGAGTTCTAAGGAGTGCAAAATATGCATGAACAGAGTTACAGGAAAGATGCATGTGGATTATTCACATTCATATTCTTTTTGTTGGGATTTTTCCCTGATCTTCACCCTAATTTAGTCATGGCCAATTCCCACCCATATCACACAACAGTTACCAACTAGGGAGGGCGAAAGCTATCACATGCTTCCTCTGATGCACGTGAATCCAGCCAACTGCATCTTTTCGAACTACTGCTCATGCAATGTCATGAGTGTGTCAACGTAACACACTCGCTCTCTGCCCACTTCTGAATACATGAGTTCACAGACACCCATGATTGGCTAGTGTCGCTGTGATTGATAGGAGAGAGAGAGTATGCCACCCCTCCCTCCCTGAGAGTATGGCCAATTTTGCTCTCTTGGATGCCTGGCCATGGATGGCTGTGGCATCATTGGGATTCAACTTCGAGATCTCCAGATGATAGGGCAAATGCTTTTCTGCTTTTCTGCGTGCCACTCGGGAGCCCCTGAAGGTGCAATTTCTGACTACAAAGTGCAAATGTTTACCTTGTTTTGACAAGTTCCAAGTATCCATAGTGACATGAGTGCTGTACAAAGTTGTGCTTTTTACACAATTTGTGATTGTGATATTCTAGATGGGGTGTGGCTAAATGAACAGTGTATCCACTATATTAGTAAACATTTGCTGAATCAATTACAGAACTCATTTCTTACCTTACTGTCCTTGCCCTCTTTCATCTTCAGTGCTCCCTCCAGATAAAGTTGACGTGTTTCTTCTGCTGAGGCACCCAACACTGGAGCTGTCAGATCAAACTGATTGTAATCCTTGAGGATCTGGGGGACAAAAATTATCATGACTGTAAATCACAGCTTCAGAACAAGTGAAGGGATCAAGCGGCAACAGGATAGTGCTCTTTCTAAATTGATCTGAATTGTCTAACCTTTTCTACCTCCTCAGCAGCACCTTCCACTGGCTCATAGGCCTCAATGCGGCTAGCAATGGCTGCCAGCTTCTGCTTCTCCTCTTGCTGCCTCATCTGAGAGTCTACATTGTTAATGAAGCCTTCTACAGCAGCTACCTGCAGTAACACACAGCAAATAAGATAAGATAAGATAAGATAAGATAAGATAAGATAAGATAAGATAAACTTTATTAATCCCCGAAGGGAAATTCAGGTAGTCTTGTAGATAAGTAAGAAAGAAAGTAGTAAGAGTGGTAAAAAGTAGTGAGAGTAGTAGAAATTAGTGAGAGTAGTAAAGTAGTGAAGTAGTAAAGTAATGAGAGTAGTGATTAGTCATCTGCCATCATGTGACCTTATCTACATTTTAACTACATTGCATAGCTTGGCATAAGATGGCATAAGCTGTCTACAAAAAGATTCTGTACGTATGTGTGGCGGTGGGCGCGTGATCAAGCATTAGCTATGGACGGAGAGGAGGTGGGTCAAACCAGCAGTTAACGTGTGATGATTCTCACCTGTGTTGCATTAGCCCAAGTTACTTGTGCGTGTTTTTTCTGCCTCCAGGGGCCCGGTAACAAGCCAGAGAAAGAGAGAGCTGAGCAGCACAGAGCCGTGTGTGTGTGTGCGTGTGTGTGCAGAGAGTGAGATCAGTGCTGAAAAGCGAAAGTATTAAATTAAAAATAAAAGCCTTTTAAGTTGTCCTGAGCCTGCCTCCCGTTCCTCATTACCGACGCAACCCAGGGAATTCTTACAATATGCTTTGCTACTACTTACCATTCTGGTGAGGGCCTCTTGTGCCGCCTGCTCATCAGTCTTTTTCAGAATGCTCTTCAGCAGTAGTGGGTACTTGGTGAGTCTCTGGTGAGGTTTCACCAGCATGTCAGTCAGCTTCAGACGGCTACACTGTTTATGGGTCTCTGCCCACTGAACAAGAACCCACAGTCAGAGACAATGAAACTGAAGAAGCTTCTACCTAGTATCTACCAATTCTACCTATACACAATGAAAAAAAAAAAAAAGATTTTGTCTAGGATGCTATAGTCTCTGGACTTCAATAATATTTAAGCAAATGTTCTGACCTGAAGAGTAGTAATTGCTGGAGTCTATTGTTTTCTGTGCCAACCTGTTCTACACTTATATGTGTTAATTTGGCCAAAAGCTTTTACAGAATTCAATTCAAACATAGAACTGTGCAGTTGTGGGTAAAGAGTCTTGCTCAAGGTCCCAGCACTGGCTGTTTGGCAGTCCTGAGATTTGAACTTAGAACCATTCTAGCACCACTCATGGACTAAACTCATGAACTCATGAATAAAGATTTAGACCTTATTTCCTTGTCATTAATAAGGTTATATGTGTGTCTCATTTACCACACTCTTGGATATATCTCAGTTATATCTGACGTCTGGTCAGTTTTGATCTATATTAGGTCCTAACACACTTCAGTGAGTGAATTCAACCCTCCAGTCCAATAAAGAATTTAACATGTGTCTTGTCTCCCATTAAAAAAAAACTGTGTGAGGTCCTTGAGGACTGAATTTAAGACTTTTATGTTAAGACTAGTACTAGACACAAATTAAAGGTTCTGTAACACACATTAAAATAAATGCCAGCCATGCTGATTATGAAACTCTTACTGTAACATAGATCCTGAAGAGTTCATTGTCCTTCAGTAAAGTGCGCATGTACTCCATGCAGCTCTCCTCCTCCAAGCAGTAATGGATGTAAGGCTTAAATCTGTAATCAAACTAAACACACAAATCATAGCAAAATTATTTAAATTCTTTTGAAATTAAATTTGTACAGTAGTTACTCATCCAGAATGGCCTTACCGTCGCTGTGGTGGCTGCTGCGATTTTTCATTTGCTACTGTAAATTGCTAAGTGGAACTATAATCATAGAATTTCCATAGACGGGAGCTAAACGCATCAAAGCCCATTCTGTGAGTGGCAGTTTGAGTTAAAGAGGTTGTTTTACCCAAACAATGTCAGAAAATGCCCACTGTAAGCTCCCAGCAAGCACTGAACGTTCAGTTGAAGTTAATATAGTGAAGTGAAGTGACTCGTGGCCAAGTATGGTGACCCATACTAGGAATTTGTGCTCTGCATTTAACCCATCCAAGTGCACACACACAGTAGTGAACACACACACACCGTGAACACACACCCGGAGCAGTGGGCAGCCTTTTTTGCTGCGGAGCCCGGGGAGCAGTTTGGGGGTTCGGTGCCTTGCTCGGGGGTCTCACCTCAGTCGTGGTATTGAGGGTGGAGGAGGGCGCTGGTCATTCACTCCCCCCACCTACAATCCCTGCCGGACCTGAGATTCGAACCCGCGACCTTCGGGTTGCAGGTCCGACTGTCTATCCATTAGGCCGCGACTGCCCCCCCCCCTTTTTTTCTTTTTTTCTTTTTTTCTTTTTTTCTTTTTTTCTGTTAAATGAAGTGAAGTGAATATACTGTACAATATGGTTGTTGTTTCGTTATTTTTGAGGGAAAGAAATTCCTAACCTTACAGGGATTTATTTTTTATGTTTTATTTTTATAACCATAAACTATAGATTTATTGACAGCCTTATAAGAACGTTCACTTATGGTTATTTGTAGGTTTTATTTTTATCCGCATCTGCAAGGAGGCATATGAAGATGCAAAAGCAGCCCTTGCAGATTTTAAAATGACACACCAGGCTCGTCCAGGCCCACGCGGCTGTTGTGATGCAGCTAAGAGAGGCGCACACAGCAACAGAGGCATTGAGGACTCAACTCGACTGTGCTCACTCCCCAACATCAGGTTGTCTGACCAAGGTTGCTGCTAGCCTGAGTGCAGACAATAGGCAAACACCATCTTCTGTCATCACCATGGGTCCAACACCAACAACCCCAGCTGAAAGTTGCCATCCCGAACTCCAGTTTTCTTATCCTTCACCCAAGCAGCTAGAGATCCTAATGATGCAGAGTCAGGGATGGCTGGATTGATATGGTTGCTTGCTGTTCTGTGCCATTTTACCAGAGCGGCGGTATAAAGAGTGGGCATCGACCACCAACTGGGATGGTTCGAGGGGCAAATCTGCATTTCCCATGAATCTAAGGCATGTTGTGTTGAAGACCGGTTCCCAGAAGTTCCCCCACATGACCAACGCTGGCCGAAAGTCAAAGAGCTCTTGGGCTCCCAAGGAATGCTCTTGCCCACAGGCACCTGCATTTTTAACCAACATGTAAATATTTTTACTTTGGAAAAACTTAGTTTGATTTAATATTCCTATTTTCTTTGCATGAATAAATTTAATTTGTAAAACCTAATTATTGTCTTATCTTTCTTTCCTTATGACACTTAAAGAATAAACAGAGTTTATTGTCCAAGACTCAAACTGTTATTAATACATAAGCTCAAATACATTGCCAAACATAAAAAGTCATGTATAATATTTTGTTTAGAGAAAACTTTAAGAATAATTGAAATTCACATTTCATAATTGTCATTTCACATTTCCATGACAACCAAACACTAGTGTTTTTGAAAAATCAAATTTTTCTCTTGTGTGAAAGCAGCAGTGACAGGATTCTTTAATACAGAAAATATAAGTTGTTTACATAAATGCCACATGAATTTAAAACCTGATTTTATGATCTTTTAAAAAAAAAACTAATTTATAACAATCTAAACATTTTTAATGTTTTGCTGTGTTCGCTGTGGTCATCATCAGTGCCGGCAATGTTCTCTCACGTAGACGCGCACAGAGCTCATGTGCTGCGCTCTCCGATCCGGTGAAATCACAGAACAAAAATGCAAACAATGCAAACCGTGCTGATACACGTCCACTGACTTACATCTCTAATTGTGGTTTAGGAAAAACAAAATCTTTACAAGCAGCACATCCCTTTTCGCCACCTGGCAGTGATTTTGCGAACAAGATTCACGTGTAAATTTGTGTGTGCCATGGTGGCGGCAGTCCCCGCGGTAAGGGGCATTTTGGTTGCCGACCTACTGTAACTGTGGGTGACAAAAGTAACGAATGTGCTACTTATTTGTTTTTAGTGGTATGGTGTTAACCATGGCTGTATAACTAAACTCAAGACCCTTTTCTCTTCACTCAGGCTTGTTGTTTTGCACTTGAATCCAAAACTTTAAAGTGGGGTTTGTGGAATAATGTGCAGGGGAAAATAAAAAAATAGGAGAGTAAAATGAAGAATGACACAAGAGAGTCTCGTTTGTTGATCGCCTGACCCTTTGCCTGTTTTTTGATTTCTATCCTGCCTGTCGTTTTGGATTTTTTCTGCCTGTCTTTCATTAAAGTGAAACTAACTGCAATTGCATTTGTTTCTGCCTTGAGTCGTGACTGATTACTTCACCCTCACAATGGATGCAGCAGGATAGTCTGACTTACGCCATGCTCTTCCAGCTGATGAGAGTGCAGCAGCAGTGTCTAGCAGATCTTGACACAAAAATCAACCTCCTCTCCCAAGCCCTCACATCCACTGCTGCGCTTCGCCCTCCCTCTTCAACAGCCAGCGCCCCGATGCCAGCTCTGGACAAATTTTGCCAGCGATGCCTCCTTGTGTAAGGGATTCCTCCTACAATGCTCTTTGTATTTCGCCAGCCATGAGGGTATGTCTGAGCCACAGAGAATCACACGCTTCATGAATCTGCACACCGGCAAAGCACTGATGTGGGCCACAGCTGTATGGGAAAAAGGGGGCGAGCTGACATCATCTTATGAGAGGTTCACAGAACTGTTTCGTTGGGGGTCTGATCACTCACTGGAGGGCAAGGAGGTCAGGGAGCAACTTCTAACCCACGACCAAGGTTCCTCTCATGTGGCCGACTTCTGCACTACAGCGGCAGGCAGCGGTTGGAATGGCACTGCCCACAAAGCTGCATTTCTTTGAGGTCTGAACCCGGAAATACTCACTGAGATGGCTGAATGAACTGCTGACACTCGACTCCCTCACTGACTTAGCCATCCATCTTGATCACCTGCTTCATGACCATCGCCCTTACTGAGAAGCAAGAAGCTCCCAGGGAACCACCACCTGTTCTGAACCCATGCAGCTGGGGTGGACCAAAATCAGTGAGGGAGAGAGAGATGCCACAAACATAGGTGCTTCTACTGCAGCAGCCCAGACCACCTCAGTGGGCTGTGTCCACTGTGGACCAAGCACACAGCCAAGCCAGCGTTGAATGGGAGCTCCAAACCCGAAATGGTGAGTTTATACCAATCCCTATCTCACCAGTCTCTTACACATCCAGACACTGTACAATCAGGTCTGGTTTCTGTGTTGACAGCATTGATTGACTCGGGTTCAGTGGGTAACTTCATAGACCGGAACACTGTCACCCGCCTGAACATCCCTACTCAACCGCTGTCATGTCCCATGAGCATCCACGCCATTGACAGTGGCCCCATTGGGGGAGGTACCATGAGCGCTGCACATGGCCTCTCCTGTTCCAAGTCAGCGTGTTCCATCAAGAACAGATCTCATTCCTGGTGATGGTCACAGCAAAACATCCCATGTAGGGCTTCCCATGGCTGCAGCTCCACAACCCTCAGATCTCCTGGCAGCACAAGGTCTAACCAGTGTCACCAGCAGTGTATTCAGTTACCCCAGCTCTGTGTGGCCTCAACCTCTGTGGAAAGCCCGGGCCACCAGGTACCCATCAACATTCCCCATCAACATTCAGCAAAGCCAAGCCCAGTGGTTTACCCCCACACTGTCCTTACGACTGCGCTATTGAGCTACTCCCTGGAACCAAGCCTCCCTGCAGCCGGCAAAGGAAGGCAAAAGGCAATGGAAGAATACATCCAAGAAGTGCTTCAACAAGGATGCATCCACCCCTCCACATCACTGGCTTCTACTGGATTTTTCTTCTGACTACCACGGGCTCAACCAAATAACTGTGAAATACTGATATCCCTTGCCCCTGGTGCCTGCCACACTCAAACAACTCCGTTCAGCCCGGATATTCACTAAGCTGGACCTGCGAAGTGTATATAATATAGTGTGCATCCGAGAGTTAGATGAATGGAAGACTGCTTTTAGCACCACATGTGGTCACTATGAGTACTGCGTCATGCTGTATGGACTCTCTTGTGCCCCCTCGGTGTTCCAGAATTTAATCAATAACATCCTGAGGGATATACTGGGCAAATATGGCATTGTTTACATTCATGGCATTCTCATCTACTCCCTTTCCTATGACATTCATGTGCTTCATGTCTGCCAAGTTCTCCAGTGCTTCAGACAGAATCAGTTGTTCATAAAGGGAGAAATATGTGAATTTCACCAATGCACCATCACTTTCTTGGGTTATATCATTAGCACAGATGGTGTTGCCATGGACCAGGCAAAGGTGTCTGTCGTCACACAGTGGCCCACGCCCAGAACCGTCAAGGACCTGCAGCGGTACCTAGGTTTTGCCAACTTCTACCAGCACTTCATGTGGGGTTTTAGCTCCATAGCTCACCCCCTGACCTCCTTCCTCAAAAAGAGGATGAAACTTCTAGCTTGGAACTCATCTGCTGAGGTGGCCATCAGCCAACTAAAAACAGAATTCACCCCAGCTCCCATTCTGAAACACCCTGATCCATCTAAACAATTCATTGTAGAAGTGGATGCCTCAGAAACAGGTGTTGGAGTGGTCTTGTCCCAGCATTTTAGAGAAAAACTCAAGCTTCACCCCGTGGCCTATTTTTCCAGAAAACTTACCCCAGCTGAGTGAAACTACAATAATGGAAACAGGGAGCTGCTGGCAGTAAAACCAGTCCTTGAGGAGTGGCACCACTGGTTGGAGGGGGCCACTCATCCTTTCACCATTTCACTAACCATAAAATCTTGAATACCTCAGAACCGCGAAGCTCTTAACCCTCGCCAGGCCCGTTGGTCATTGTTCTTCACTCGATTTCAGTTCACTCTCTCTTATAGACCTGGCACCAAAAAAACGGGACCTATACTGTGGGACCGGTATTGGTGGCCTAACATGCTCACTGATGTACACCATGCGGACATCTCCTGCTCCTCCTAATGTTCCCCAAACATTACCAGTAAGCTATCACCCTTGCCCATACCACAGACACCCTGGTCACACATTGCAGTCGACTTCATCACTGCCCTCCCGGAATCCCAGGGCCACACTGCCACCCTAGTAGTTACTGATCACTTCTCAAATCACTCCACCTCATTCCACTGCCTGGCTTACCCATGGCTTTGCCACAGCTGAACTCATCTTTAACCATGTATTCAGGCATTTTGGGATTCTGGAGGACATGGTCAGTGACAGAGGCACTCAATTCACCTCTTGCATTTGGGCTAGTTTCATGGATAAGCTGGGAGTAACTGTCAGTTTAACCTCGAGTTACTATGCATGGACTAATGGACAGGTGGAGAGGGCCAACCAGGAAATTGGTCGCTTCTTAAGAACTATCTCTGCTGACAACCAGGAGGATTAAGCCCAGTTTCTGCCATGGGCCGAGTATGCTCAAAACTCCTTGCAGCACTCAGCCACCCAGCTCACCCTCTTCCAACATGTGCTCGGGTACTAGCCCCCGCTGTTTCCCTGGAATGATAACCCAACAGATACACCAGCGGTGGATGACTGTTTTCAAAGAAGTAAACAGGTGTGGGAAAGTACCCATCAGCACCTGGAACAAGTGTCCAAATATTAATAAAAAAAAAAAAAAAACGCTGACCAGCACCAAGGAGAAAACCTTGCTACCAACCCAGGGACAGAGTCTGGCTGGCCACCAAAGATCTTGGTCTAAGAAACCTAGCCCTAGGTATATCAGCCCATTCAAAATCTTAAAACAAATAAATGACGTCACATATAAATTGGACCTACAATGACACTGCCGTATTGCCCCCTCTTTCCATGTTTCCTGCCTGAAACTTGTTATATCTGGACCCGTACCTACTGACAAATCACCTGCCACCCTTCCGGTTCCCCTTGACATCAAAGGCCAGCCTCTATACTTAGTAAAATCAATTCTCAATTTTAGTTGCAGAAATGGCAAACTCGAATACCCTATGGACTGGGAGGGTTATGGGCCAGAGGAACAATGCTAGGTACCGGCACATGATATCCTCGACCCCAACCTGTGCCGAGAGTTCCATATCAGCCATCCTGAATGGCCAGGTCCATGACCTAGGGCAAGACCCAGTAGGAGTAGTGCTCCCAGTGTGAGCCCTTAGGGAGTCAGTTTCCCAGAACACAACGCTGCCTATAGATATGGCCACACCGGACTACATTTCCCAGAACCCATCGCTGCTAAAACGTTCTGAATCTTCGGACTTCTGATTCTTTTTGAATGTCCCAATATAAAGGAAAGTAAAAGGAGAAGACAGAGTTGGTACAGCCACAGGCTTGCAGGGATAAAGAAATTTCATCCAAGAAATTACAATATTACCACATCCAAATTTATACAGGACAATAAAAATGTAGTCACATTGTATACAGTCAAAAGCTTTTCCAGGAGGAATTACATGCACATACAGTCCCCTCTGAAAGTACTGGAACAGCAAGGCCAGTTCTTTTGTTTTTGCTATACACTGAAGACATTTGGGTTTGAGATCAAAAGATGAATATGAGACTATACATCTGAATTTTTGCTGATATTTACATCTAAATTTGTTATAAAACTTAGCAGTTGATGACAGAAACATAGTGAGAGCTGAGAAGAAAAACCCAAAACAATAGTCAGTGACATCACCAACAACCTCCACAGGGCAGATGTGAAAGTATCACAATCCATGTTCAAAGAAGACAGAACTATAGAGGCCATACCACAAGATGTAAACAGCAAGAATTGGAAGGCCAGATTGGAATTTGCAAAGAAATATGGAGATGATCCACAAAAGTTCTGTAACCTCTACCAAAGTGATAGAAAAGCCAAAGCGTGGAGAAAGGATCTGCTCATGATTCAAAACATACAGGCTCATCAGTCAAGCACGGTGGAGGTAGAGTTATGGCTTGGGCTTGCATGACTGCTTCAGGAATGGGCTCATTAATCTTTAATGATGATGTAACTCGTGATGGTAGAAGCAGAATAAATTCAGATGTCTACAGAAACATTCTGTCTGCTATTTACAGAGCAATGTATCTGATCTATAATCTCATATTCATCTTTTAATCTCAAACTCAAATGTCTTCATTGTATAGCAAACACAAAAAAATTGGCCTTGCTGTTCCAATACTTTCGGAGGGGACTGTATACTATTTAAAACTATATGGATATTAGAAAATAAATGGCACCCTCTAATGAAATTATTAAAGAGAAGACAGATTCCAAGCATTTTGCCAACACTTTCAGTACAATTTTATATTCTTTAAAAAAGCAAATGGAGAGGGTGATATAAATTGCATTAAGCAGTATCCTTATCTTTCTTGAAAAAACACGAGTGAGGGTTGGTGGGAGATGACCTCTTTCAAAAGAACAGAACTTTCTATAAAATCCTATACCAAGTTCACCTGGCCTGAGAAGGTTTTGATAGATTTAATAGATCCAACAACCTTCATATAATTCTTGAAGGGTGACTCAACTATCCAAATCTTTTGCTGGGTCTAAAATAGTACATTGCTGTTTGTCCAGGAACATGCTCATAGTATTGGAATTGGTCAGACACGTAAAGAGAAGAACAGAAACTTCTGTCTTTTGGGTTAGTGACGAGGTTACCAGAGTTATCCCAGTCTGGAAATTAATTGTCTCCTGAGCTGATGAGCTGTTTTTACACCTGCCTTTTTACTCAGAATATAGATACAGGGCTGTGAGTCATCTATAAACATACTATTTAATGCCTTCTTTATTCTATTTTTTAAACTTTTATTATTTTCAACACTGCTGTTAAAAAGCAAAACTACCTCCCCATTCTAAAAAGAATTGAGTTCAATTATCTCATGTAGAAATGTTCAGGTAAGTTACCCTAGTATTCACCTCAGACCTACACTTACTGAGCACTTTATTAGGAACACTATACTAATACTCCCTTTGCTCTCAAAACAGCCTCAATTCTTCATGGCATGGATTCCACAAGATATTGGAAACATTTCTTTGAGATTCTGGTCCATGTTGACATGATTCCATCATGCAATTTCTGGAGATTTTTCAGGTGCACTTTCAAGCTGCGAATCTCCTGTTTTACCACTTCCCAAAGGTGTTCTATTAGATTCAGATCCATTGACTTGGGAAGACCACTGAAGAACTCACTGTCATGTTCATGAAACCAGTTTGAGACGACTTTTGCTTTATGTCATGGTGCATTATCATGCTGGAAGTAGCCATTAGAAGGTGGGTAAATTGTGGCCATGAAGAGATGCACATGGTCAGCAATAATACTCAAACAGGCTATAGCATTCAAGTGATGATTGATATTAATAAGCCCAAAGTGTGCCAAGAAACCATTCCCCACACCATTACAGCACCTCGACCAGCCTGGACTGTTGACACAAGGCAGGTTGGACCCTACCATCTGTGTGCCTCAGCAGAAATGGAGATTCATTAGACCAGGCTACGTTTTTCCATTCATAATCTGTCCAGTTTTGGCAAGCCTGTGCCCACTGCAGCCTCAGCTTTCTGTTCTTGGCTGATTGAAGTGGAACCTTACATGGTCGTCTGCTGTTGTAGCCCATCCACCTCGAGGTTTGACATGCTGTGCATTCTGCGATGCTTTTCTGCACACCATATTTGTACAGAGTGGTTATCTGAGTTACTGTAGCCTTTCTGTCAGCTCAAACCAGTCTGGCCATTCTCCGTTGACCTGCAGAATTGCTGCTCACTGGATGGTTTTTCTTTATTGCACCATTCTGAGTAAACTATAGAGACTGTTGTGCATGAAAATCCCAGGAAATCGGCAGTTATATAAATACTCAAACCAGCCCGTCTAGCACCAACAATCATGTCACAGTCAAAATCACTGAGATCACATTATTTCCCCATTCTGATGGTTGATGTGAACACTACCCAATACTGCTGGCCTGTGTTTGCATGATTTTATGCATTGCACTGCTGCCACATAATTGGCTGATTAGATAACTGCATGAATGAGTAGGTGTACAGGCGTTCCTAATAAAGTGTTCTGTGAGTGCATGTTCTTAATAGTGTACAACACTGGATACTATTTAAAAGTGATGCTTGAGCTTGAGTATTTTACATGAATAATATGCCATATTTTCCTGACAATGCTGCTCAAGAGTATTGGATACCCCCTTTATATTCTTTCTTACTGAAAAAAAAAATCTGCCTATGTCGGTTTGTTGTATAACTTGCAATAATCCAGTATGCATTTTTTAAATTATTATTTCAAGATCATTATGCACTTCTGATTTACCCAAACTGATGTGCAGTAAGAACATTCCTATAATAATCAGCTAGACTGTTTTTCTTTTTTTTTTACATTTTACCAAATGTAAAAAAAAAATGTAAAAATGTCTGTATGTCATTTTACCAGTAGATGGCACAACAGAACCAAAATGCATTACCATATGTGCTAGCCCAAGTTCATGTTCACCCAAATGAGTCTGAGACTGAGTCACTGAATTATGTAATTACATTTATGAATGAAAGCAATTCACTATCTCATTCACTGACTTAAATGAAAAATTTTGTTCCTGAAAGATGGTTCGACGGTCTTAACACTCATCTTAAGTAGCTCAAGGGCCTGATAATAGTTTAGGCCTGCACACAATTGCAAATATCACTTACATAATTCACAGATGATTATTGGTATAGTGTAGTTTAGTTTCTTTTCCTTTTAGTGTTGCCATTTTTCAACACTGTTTGTTTCCTAAGCTGAAGCCTAACCTACAGTTATTATCTGATTCACTCTATCAGGCCTGTGAAATATCTATGTCTTTAAATCTTTACCTCTTAATACTGAAACCTTTTAATTTATTTATAGAATTTAGATTTTTTTTGTCCAGTCACTAGAGCTATGATAATGTTAATTTCTGATAGACTGGATGCAGATACAGATTTTCAAAGTTATGTTAGCACCAACTAATGATTGTGCAGTAATGGTGTAAGGTACAGACATATGAGGCCAGTAAAAGGCCAGTTAAAGGCTGCAGACTGCATCCGTTTGCCTGTTAAATGTTAAACTGTTAACATTTAAACAAATGGTCTCAAGTTTTTATGTGTATACTCACAGTGCTAAAACCCTGGTGCAGGTCCAAAGGGTTGAGCATGGTGTGGCTATGCCTAGATCGCTCCAGTGTAGGTAGCAGGACCTCGGCCCAGAACAGTGTGTGTAAGTGCACAATTTCCTGGATGTTTCCAAAGAGACGAGCAGGATTGATATCACGCAGCAGCCCACTCTCCTGTAGGTTCAATAGCCCACAGAGAAACAACTACACACACACACACACATACACAAACACAAAGCACTGGAAAAACTTGATGCAATGACAACTAAATGCCAATGCCACTTTTGTTTCAATGACGACTATAGTGATAGTATGAAGTACTAAGAGATCTGCAGCACTATAATGTGATGTATAAAGTGATGCAACATTTTGTAAGCACAGCTTACATCTGTGATGACACGTAACTTCTTGATGTAGGCTGACTCTGTCTGCAGTAGCTCCCAGATTGCCTCCTGCTGGTGGCATTGTCGTTTAGTCAATGTCTGAGGAAAAGTTAAAAAAAATAAATAAATAAATAAATAAATAAAGTAAAAAAAAATAAATAAAAAAAAGCAAGCTACAAGGGGCATGTAGAGCACAACAAAAACCAATAATTTCCCAACATATAATGTACTATACAGACTTGTGTTATAATACTGTTTGTAGTTTTGTGGTACTTGAGCTCAGTCTTGGTCTTGAGACTGATCTTGAGACAAATCAGTGGTCCCGGTCTTGTCATAAACTCAGGTGAAATTTTACTTGCTCTTGTCTCGGTCTCAGCCTATGAAGACTCAGAATATTTTTTCAGACACCACCCAAGGCCATAACATCATTTCCATGAACAAATACTTTGTAATGTTCCCGTTACAGTACAAAATGTAAATATGTATCTTGCACGTGGAGGTATATAGCACCTATAAATTTCAAGTGACTATGATTCAAAATACTTCATGTTCTTATGGTCAAAATAATATCGCACAAGTACTTGTAATGCACAGCTGCATTTGGTCTTGGAAAGTTGTATGAGCCTAAACAAATTCTAGTTTTTAATGCATTTTATTTACAGTACCTGCTGTTTGCTTAAATCAAAGGAAATGTGCTTTGATTCACAAATCTTTATGTTCTGTTACAGTTCTTTAAAAAAATGAATCTTTTGTATAATTAGCAAACTCTGGGTCATTTCAATTAGATCACACATGCTCCCTAACCCCCCAATGCAGTGGTATAAAATTGGATTACATTGCAGTGTTTGCTAGAAGAATGGGCTATGCATAACATGTCCTATGTATGTCCTGTGTACTTATTTGTACAACATGATAATACCAAAGCATCATTCATTAGGTTATTTATTTAATTCAAGAGAAATTTCATGTCAGTTTACGAAGATACTACAACCAGCCAATAAACACATCTGAGCGTCTGGTCTTGACATGGACTCGGCCATGTGTAGTGTTGGTCTTGTCTTGGTCTTGCCCCCTGCCATAGTCAGTCTTGACTCCGACTCCATTGGCTATGGTCTTGGTATTGACTCGGTCTTAGCTAAGGTGGTCTTGAACCCAACACTAAACTGTTTGTAAACTGTTTGTAAAAAAATTTAAATTATTGCAGGTTTTCATTTCAAAATAGCCCTTGTTCAGGCTTTTTCCAAATGGGAAATTTACTGGGTTGCTTAACACTGTTTGTGTTTTATTTGAAGCCAGCGCTACTTATTTCCCAAGGCTTCTTTTCAGGATGGTTTTATCATTTTTCAATTAACACTTTGGGTGGGGTAAAACAAAATCACTGGCTGACATTCAGTCAATTGTTCCAGCCAATGACAAGTCTTCCACGTTCTAAAGTCAAACAGTTGTGGTTCTGTCAGGTTAATGCTGGAATCGACAACAGACTTCAACTCCTATCACTGCCTAAAAACATGGCTGCCATGGACTCCAATTCCCAGCATATGCAGTCATTGCCATGATCACAGTCACAAGACTTCTGATTACACGCACCTGGACCTAATCAACACACCACCCTATATATACTCACACCAAACACACATGATGTGAAGTATTGGTCAGTTATCTGTTTCCTGACATACAAAGCCTCTGTTGATTGTTTCAGCTTTACTGGTATTTTGACCTCACTATTGTTACTAGTTTTGTGAATTTTTGGATATTCCTTATTACACTGTTTGCAGGTCACCTGACCTTTTGCCTGTCTTTAGATTCTATCCCAGTCTCATATTTTTTGGAACTGTCTGCCCTTCTGCCGCAAGACAGGTTCTTCAAGTGCTAAAATAAGGCACTCGGTAAACAAAAGGAACAAGTCAATGTGGTGACCAAGATCACCTCAGAAATGTATAAATTTTACATACAACTCCTTACCATCTATAACCTTTTTTTTAAAAAAAAATAAGAGCAGCTTTCTTCAAAACTAGTGGAGCTTTCCCCAGTCACACTTGTCATCAACCCAAGTGACCAAGCTAAACCAAGTGATCCTCCACTCCACTTGTAGAACTAGGGTTACCTATGTAATCTTCCCCTCCTTTGGTACTAGTGGAGGCCATATGTCAAAGTCAACACAAAGATTCATAATGCATCCTGATGGCATAGCTTGCTTCATTTGAAGTATTGATATTATGCTCTGTTGTATATAAGAATAACTTTATAGTGAGCATTTATACTGTACTCTAGTGAGGGTGAGGATCATTCAAACTTACCACTGAGCACATGAATTGTGAGGAAGCAACATTCAGTCTTTCAGCATTTATTGGAAGAAGACATCTCAATCTGCATTCGTGTATGCCTGTGCAGCCACTTTCGTTACCCAACAGGCTAACTTGTCTTTAAACAGTGGTGCTCCTTTATAGTACCCCCCAAAGCACATAGAAAATTTATATTTTTGATGTATTGTTTATAGATATGCTGCAGTGTCAACAACTGTTCTCCAACTCAGATACTACATGCCATTAACACATGCAATTCATGTACTAATTTGGCCATCATGTAACACCATGATATTGTTGGTCCAGACTAATACATGTGACCCTTTTAGTGATTCCTGAAAACTCACTTTCAGGTTCCCAATTTTATCACTGGGGTTGCAGCTGTCAACAAGTCAGATGAAGAAGGTTTGGTTTGTGGTTTTCTGGCTGGCTTTATGGCTAAGACAACTCTGTCTTCCATCAGAAAGGCTCACACAGTCTGCCTGTCAAGCTTCATGCCTATGAACTGCACAGTCTGCACAGGTGTAAAATGGCTCTTCTCATAATTGACTTTCAGTCTACGTAGGAAACCACACATACACCCCAGTGTTCCGGGGCTCTAGGGCAACACATTTTGTAATCACTCTGAAGAAAAGGACCCTGAACTGATATCTCACTCCACTCGTGTGGAAGCAGAGGAGCCGCCTATATTCCAAAGCATTTGCAATGTGGAAATATGCATCATTCAGATATGTGATTTCTGAATTCAGATTGTATATAGATTATATTCAGATATATGCCTTTGTGTTCTGGCATCCCTGCATCCCACGTAGCTGCTTCATCTTTGAAACTCAACTCCATGGGAATAATGTGCCAGCACAGATGAGTACCTAAGGGCAATCTGTTGCACGTGATTTGCTCTCCTCTCAGCCAGAAGGAGAAGACCATTTAAGGCATCCTGGGCCTGTGCACGAAATACCTGTCCCACTACCAAACACAGCTAGAGCAGCATGTTTTTACTAGGCTCCCAATGTGGCATTTGTGCCAACCAAATTTACATACTTAATTCATGCCATCGTAAACAATAGGCCACATGTTTTGTTCCACAAAACAAAGTCAATTATGGTGAAATAATTACAGTATTAGCAATACCTTCAGAGCCCCTATGTAGTCTGTTTTTTGGTGCAGATGTTAACAATATTCAGTGATTTGAATCCACTTCCTCAAGCTTATTTCCACCATACAGACAGACCCAAACACAAAAAGGTTGGTGTAACTGCATAAGTCATCAGGTCTTCCAACTCAACTAAAATAAAGTTTATTTTCTTCTTCCAAAGAAACAGACTGCTGTGGCTTTACTCTTGTAATATATGGTGCTTTGCCACAGGTATCATAGTAAATGTCATGTCTACACAGTATAAATGAAAGATGCCATACAAATAAAAAGCTGTGTAAATTCTGCGAATTCTGCTTTTCTAAATTTCTGTGTGTGCCCACTATACCACTAAACTAGACTCTCATACCTCTGTGGGCTGTTTAGTGAACATTACCTTAGAAAAAGAGTCTAGACATGTGTATTTGTGTGTCTACCTCAGGTTTCTCCAGTAGTTCTTTCCAGCTCTCCTCCATCTCCAGGTTAGGTTCTTCCTCCCAGGAGTCTCTGTGGAAGGAGAGCTGCTGAGGCATCTTGGGTAATCCAAACAGAGTGTAGGAATGAAGCTTACTCTGCAACTGCTCCACACATTCACACTCCTGCAGGATTGATGGATGGATGGATAGATGGATGGATGGAATAGATAGATGGATAGATGTTTTACATTTGAGAGTAACAGCATGATTTTAATATGGCATAGACAGGTTATGAATTAGTCGACTGCCCCAATGAATAGTGTGCTATTTACAACACAAAAGCAAACCCCTTTTAAAGAGCTCCTTGGGCCATAGGGACCACAGAGTAGGCATTATTGTCCACAGTGGACCAAAGTCAGACTATTTACAGGAACACAAATATAGCAGGTCATGACGTGTGTCACCAAGCATGTCTCTGTGGGACTGTCAGTAGGTGTGAACACACTTGAGTACAAGAGTTATTGACTCCCCAAATGAGCCAAATCTACTAGGAGTTCCTGCACATGCACATGAGAGCACCAAGTGCACCACCTTCTAAATACTGCAATCAATACCTGTATGCATTTACAGGAAAGCATCACTCATGCATGTACACTCATACACCATTCATTCCTGTGTCCAGATCCAGTACTTAAGCTAATAGATGTTAGCAGAAGTATATGACAGACCTTGCTTACAGAACCATTGCTCGAGCTGGATGTGAAAAAAACACTGAAGCGGCTGGCTGCCCTGTTTTTCCACCGATCTGTTCCTGTGTTTGTATTTGTGAGGGAACCACTCAACTGGGAGACGGAATCCAGAGAAATATTTGTGTCACCTAGGAACTCTGTCATGTTCTTTCGTCGACGTGCTTGACCCTGAAACAAAGACAAAGAGTGTAAGAGAGAAAGAGAAAGCCATGTCATCAGCTATCTGGATTACCCCTTGGCACACTGATTGTAATAGCATAGTCTTGGACAGGAAGACAAACTCCTGTTGTACAAACTATGAGTCACAGCTTATAGTCTGAGAGACCCTGAGGCTGTCATGGGGGCACTGTAAGTGTTTCTTGACTTAGCCTGTGGCTTGACAGGTAAGTAAGCATTAAAACAATGCAACCAGGACATTTGCTCATAAACAAAGTTCAGCTTGATCTATGTCTTTATCTGTCTTCTTGAATATCTTTTACCTGAGGCTTGACAGAGTCCAAAGTAGAAGCCCAAAAATCTTTCCTCTGCCTGAAGGTTTTGACATATTCTTTGTTTGTTTCAGGAGGCAGTTGTTGTAGCTGCGTAATTTTTGACTGACAGTGGGCCGTGAACGTTGCCCAAGGATGGCAGGAGGAACCCTGAGTCACATCAGGAAAGGAGGCACAGCAATGCTTGAAAAACATAGAAACGGTTTTCCCTCCCTGCCACAATTGAGAGAAATTGAGTAATCTATGATCTGACCTGGGGATGGTTTCTTGATGTCCCTAGGGTCAAATGATTGAGTCTGAAACTATGTTTTCTAACAAAATGTCAAATGGATTAATAAAACACAAACTTTTTTTGGGGTAGACTTGGGGATGAATAGACTTAGTATATAGCATACTAGTGTCCTACCAGTCCTTATTATCATCAGGCAATGTCCATCCTACCAGACCTTTGGAACAGCCTGGATGGGGTGCCAATCCATCGCAGGGCACAATTGCACACACACTCACCCACCCCTTCACACACTACGGACAATTTAGAGACGGCAATCAGCCTACAACGCAGGTCTTTGGACTGGGGAGGAAATCCCCAAAGCACAGGGAGAACATGCAAACTCCACACACAGGGAGGAGGCAGGAATCAAACCCCCAACCCTGGAGGTGCAAGGCAACTGTGCTAACCACTAAGCCTCATCAGGCAATGTTTAAAAGTAAAATTAATATTCTTTGTTGCATCAGAGCTGTGTTTCATTGCAATGGGTTACTGTTAATTCTTTTATTCTTGGTTTCAACTGAGCTTCATATTCATGTAGTTGGAAAGGCTGACTGACATGAAGCAGTATCAGGTTACTAGAATTAAAATCACACTTTTAGTCTGTTAGTCAATTCATGTGTACAAGTATGCATACACATACTTCAGATATTCAAAATGTAAATGACATTTTGAATAAGCAAGAGTGATTTGGGAGATATAGCCTCATTCAGTACACTGTTCTGTTTAATTTCTATACATCACATGACAATTATATTAATTAATCTCAATTACATTCACAAATATTGTACGAAAATTGTTACATTAATCCTGTAAATGTCTTATTTTAAAAAGATTGTAGACAAAAATTCATCAGTAACTCACAGTGGATATCAGGGGCATTTCCAAAACACTTGCAGTTCATCCAATATTAACTGTATCCACAGTGTCCTCCTCCCCCACCCCCTCCCTTAACACAACCAGACGTTCAAAACCACATTTCCTTGCATGTGTGTGTACCTTAGTGCATATGTGTGTGAGTGAACCTGAAGGTGGAGAGCTGAGCAAGAGCCAGCTGCATTGCTGAAGAAGGCTGGCCTGCTATCATGGCAACAGCAGGATCCTACTCTCGTATTGTGCAAACAGGAAACAAGGGGACAGACTTGGAGGCAGGAAAGGAGGGAGCAGAAGCTAGCTCACGTTGCACCTTTAGTTAATAATCTAGAATGAGCTCTGCAATTTCCCCTTCTGATTTCAACCGTTATTAGGAATTGCCTTGACCAGACTGATAACCAGTGACTTCCATCCATGCAGGAGGAAGAGTGTATAATGAGAGAGCACCCATAACCAAGGAGGTGCTGGACATATTCTCCATTCATATGCAGTACTTTTCATTGATCTCACTAGGCAAATCTCAAATGACTGTCAATCCAAAGGAGCCATTTCTCCATATGGTCATATATTATTAAAATGAACAGAGCTCCAGCAGGGGAGAAATAACCAGATAAAACAGTTAAGAAATTGTAATTTTCAGTTAACTTTAAGTTTAGCATCTTGGTACAGCATGGCCATTTTGAGCTAAACACAAATACACCTCCACTGAGGGTAACTAATTAGTTGCTGCCACAGTTTGCTTAATTGTTTAATTTGCATTTTAGAGGGAAGCACTTTCACTCTGAAGTCTATAACCAGTGATGAGAAAAGATAGAAGGAATAACATTTAACTCTATATATAATGTGCTCTTTATTTCCATGTCAAATCTAGATTTGTCAGACTTATTACAAACCTATGTCATTAATCTAAATTGTTGTTTGCTTATTACAAACTGCTGAGCATTATATTCTCAAACTGGTTGTTTCAGAGCTAAATGTAATGTCTTAGTGAATATATATTTCTGGTCAAAGACCAAAAGGCTTGGAAAGTGATAGCAACTAAAAAGATGAATTAAAGCCATGTGCAATTGGTTGCTCCATTTACAGTGGCTTCAGAAAGTATCCAGACACCTTCAGTTTTTGCACACTTCATTGTGTTACAGGTTTAATTTAAAATAGATTAAATTTAATTTTTTGCCATTATATACCTATAACCCATAATGACAAACTGATTTTGTAATTATGGGTTATATGTATATTTTTTAGATTTAGATTTTTTATTTTTGCAAATTTATTAAAAATCAAAAACTGAAGTCTCTCATTTAGATAAGTATTCAGTACTTTGTAGAAGCACATTTGGCAGCAATTACAGGGTGTGGTATTCATGGTAGATGGTGTTTTTATGGAGATTTTCTGAGATGGTTGTCCTTCCAGCAGGTTCTTCCGTCTCTGCCGAGCTTGTCGTGGCAAAAACTTCTTCAATTCAAAATAAAAAAGACTTCCAAAGACAAGGGGTTCTGGATGCCAAAAATCTATAGACTTTATTGAGTCAAACAACAAAGCCGAGATGGTCTGCAGAGCATCTGATTTACATAGTCATGGCTCATGCTTTTATACAATTCTAAAACAATGATCTCATCGGATGGAGTTTTCTCTTTTTTCTTTTAATCACACACCTGCCTCTCGCCCCAATTATTTTACTGTCCCTTTATCTTAGTTTTAACCGTGGCGAGAGTTCAGTCAGTTTATTTTTTAAAAACAACATTAGCCTTCAAACACCAGCCTTCATCTTAAAAACACCACCTACAAGGTCACACCAGTTTGTTCTCACAGAAATATCCTTGTAGGATCATAGGCATAAAGTCACCCTTCTAAATGTCCTAGAAATGGTACATGTGTAGTATAGGCCGAACAGCCAGCTCTAGTAAGAGTCCTGGTGGTCCAAAACTTTTTCCATTTCACAGTGATGGAGCCCCCTGTACTCATGGGAACATTTAGAAATGGTTTTTCCCCTTGCCCAGAGCTATGTCTTGACACATTTTGAGCACAGAGAGTTCGTTGGATTTCTCATTTTGGTTTATGGTCTGACATGCATTGTGAATTGTGGGACCTTATATATGCAGGTGTGTGCCATTCTAAATCATGTCCAAGTAATTGAATTTGCCACAGGTGGACTCCAGGCAAGTCAAACAAACAGGATGCACCTGAGCTCAGTTTGCCTAAGGAGTGCCTTAGGTATGGGTCTGAATACTTAAATAAATTAGAGTTTTTAGTTTTTGATTTTTAATAAATTTGTAAAACTTTCTAAATTTATGTTTTCTCTTTCATCATTAGGGTTTATTATGTGTAGATTAAAGACCAATAAGGTAATTTAATCAATTATATATTAAATCTATAATAGAATAAAGTGTACAAAAACTGAAGGGGTCTTTATATACTTTCTGAAGCCACTGTATATCTTCAGAGACTTCAGCCAGTTTGTTTTATATGTTTCTATGAATGATCCTTATTTGCCACATGTAAGTAAATAAAGCATGATAACCAATAACAAAGTATAGACAAATGGACAAATTCTGGACACCAAAATTAGAAAAAGAGGGCCTTTGTGGTTTCCAGATTCATCTGTAAATAGTTAAACATTAACGCTATGTACATCAATAATGTGATCATTATATGACAGTCCAGAATGATAAGAAAAGAGGGTGTTTAAGTTTCATTTCCCTTCAAATGAGAGAAGTACAGCTACAGCTGTTTAAAATTTAATCTTAATACTAAAACCTATAAGTAGGGTCCTATGTAACCTGGTTATCAGTAAACCATTTTATAACCACAACTTTTCACATGTTTACAAGCTAGCATTACCAAATAGAGAAAACTGAAAATGAACATGGTCAGCAAATGATCTGCAGAATAACTGAAAAGACACCTGGGTTTTACATCATTGTACCAACTGCATGAGTCCTACATTCTGCCTTGGCACTTAAACAACACATGTACAACTCTAATTGCATTCCTAGCTTTATTTTATGTTTTTAATTTATATAAATTTTTATGTAGCTTTATTGTAGGAGTACTACACAATTTCATAACTGTGGTGCTTATATTTAATATATAATGTAGTATTGCATTCGCAAGCAAATCTCCCAAGCCATCAACAGACATGTTCTTTTAAAATAACACGTTCTTTTAAAATAAAATAAAGTGCATGTCTTGCTCAGAACACTCTTAGTTAACATGTTATTTATCAGGGCATTAGTACCTTACTTCCTTGTTTAGTCACTCCATGTAGGTCTGATGAGCTGCTGGAAGGTTCTGAGGAAGAGCTCCCTGGTATGGAGCTAGGTGGATAAATCATCCCAGACTCAAAACGCTGCACACGGGAAGCCACCAGTCCACTGGTCTGAGGCTTGCAGCTCTGCAACTCAGAGAGCTCACTCAGGAGGCTGTAATGAGCTAGCGTTCCCTCCACAGTCTCCTGAACAATCGGCAAACTGGGCACATGCCATGTCCTCTGACGGAAATTCAGCATTTTCACGCCACTAAACTGTCCTGTCACTTGTGGAAAAATACTAGAGGAACTGGTCTTAGAAAGTCAAAAAAGATATCCTTTAAATGGTTACTTAAAAAGAAATGACTAAACTTCCCAGTTTTTCTGGTAGAAAATAATGATTTTGGTGATCAGCAACAACATAATAACTGTCAACAATCACGTTGGTAATGAATTCTCCAAGTCATCTTTATTATTAATCTTCAGCCACGTTCCCAAAACCCTGTCAAAAGTGTTCTTCTGGTATTTCCTCACTTCTACCCTTCTGCACTCCTTGTGTTCTCCCAATTCTCCTTTGTCGATTCTGTCGTGTGACAGTTCACCTCCAGCAAGTTTCTCTTTGATCCCTAGACTGAAGTCTGTGTGGTCAAAAGCTCCTTCACTCTGCTCTGCCACTTGGTTCAACAGTCAACCTGATAACACACATTCTCTGTCATAGCATTCTCATAGTCTCTCACACACTTTGGAACAGCATGTCATTTGTACTAGTCTGGATTTACAATCAAATTTATGGCAGGTTACGTAAGGCCAGCCAGGTACAGCATGACACAGAATACTTCTGTCCTCCAACCTCATAATCCCAATGAATTAGAATGCTTACAAGACAAAACTCCACAACTCTACATTGTGTTTATGGCAAAGCCAATAGTACACATAGCACTAAGCCTAGCAATCACTGCAAGGTTTTTGATGTGAAATTAGGTTATAGTTATAGTCATCTACGAAACATGCTGATGAGGAACATGGTGCATTGCATGTCATGAGGAAGTAGTTAACACACAAGGCTTTGAACTTTGAAAACCTGTACAGGACCTATGTAAATTGATAATGCAAATTAACACATATGAATACTTTTTTAATTAGAATCAGTTGGTAAACAGCCATAAAACTGGGTGTTAGGCAGGGATGGGACTATAGGAAGGTTTAGTGTTTAATATTTCATATGATCCATCCATTCATGACCTATTAGCATTTAAATTTCAACATATTATAACTATATTGTAAAATTCAATCAGAAATATGCCCCTATTTAAGAGAAGTACAAAAGTCTTATACTTCATTTTTATGTACAAAACAGAATTGCTATACATTCCTATTGAAAATCTATTTTCAGCATGCTCTGGATAATTTATTTGTGTGTGCCTCATTAAAGTGTTTAATGATTATAAATCATTGACACATTTGAAGTTATTTATACTAACATATGTAGCCACAAAAAACAAGACTACCCATTCAATTCCACTAATTATAATTTACAGACCCCCAGGGTCATATTTTGAATTTCATTGTGAATCTGTGGTTTTCATCTCAAGCCTGGTTGTTTCTTTAGAAAAAGCATTAATTGTTGCTTTTGTTAACTCTAGATTGGATTATTGTAATGCCTTGAGGTCTGGATGTTCCAGTAGGTGTATAAACAAGGTCCAGTTAGTCCAGTTAGATTATAAAATACTACTATTGACCTATAAAGCACTGAATAGTCTTGTGCCACAGTAACTGAGCGAACGTCTGGTCTTTTATGATCTGCCACACCTACTTCGATCAAAAGGTGCAGGCTCTTTGCTCTTTATTGGTACTTTGAATAATGAAGTCTACAGCAGGGGGCAGAGCTTTCTCTTACATAGCCCCACAGTTATAGAACAGCCTTCCAATTAGTGTTTGGGATTCAGGCACAGTCTCAGTGTTTAAGACTAGGCTGAAAACATATTTCTTTAGTCAAGTCTTTTGTTAGTAGCTTTTTTCTTAGGTAAAGGTGCAGATCTGGAGGGTTCATGGACATACAGTGTTTTGGTAAACTGGGATGTTTGGATGCTGTCTTAAAAGTGCTATAAAAACAAAATTTAACTGAATTTAATTGAATTTACTTTGGTAGGTTTTTTGGTAGATATGTGATGCACGAAAAAATTAAAATTAAGTTTAGATTCAAAGAAATGTGACAGCTATCACAGGAGCCCTAAAACAAAAAATATTGGCTTTACATGGCTGGCAGGTTTGAAAAGATTTCAAAGTGTTTAGGGACACCATTGTCAACAGTGAAAACTATAAATGGGATTAACATGAGGAGATGAGGTAATTATTATTGGACAGTTTAGGAAATACTTTTCTGTTATATCTTCCACCCAAACCAAGCCAAAACCAAGTATTTGCATTAAAAAGATAAAACATAAATGTAGGAGCAATGAATCTGGTGCCTTTATGTAAGCTATTGTGTTCCTAGCACAGGTATAGCCTACATACTGTACATGTTGTGGGCTAATTATTAAGAATATTTTTGACAGACATGACACACTCAGTATGAAATGAGAAGTACATATACTATATGGCCAAAAGTTTGTGGACACCTGACCAAAATACTTGCGTGCTTTTTGAACATCCCAGACCAGATTTAGCCCCGTTTTGCTGTTATAAAAACCTCCACTCTTCTGGGAAGGCTTTCCGCTAGATTTTCGAATGTGGTCGGGCGAGGAGGCCTGGGGTGCAGTCGGCATTCCAGTTCATGCCAAAGGTGCTCATTGGGGTTGAGGTCAGGGCTTTGTGCAGGCCACTCAAGTTCTTTCACTCCAACATTAGGAAACCATATCTTCCTGGGCCTTGTTTTGTGCACAGGGGCATTGTCATTCTGGAACAGGTTTGGGCTACGCCCTTAGTTCCACTGAATGGAAATTGTAATGCTACAGCATACAAAGATATCCTATATAATTCTGTTCTTCCAACTTTTTGGTAACAGCTGTGAAGGCCCACATATGGGATGATGGGCAGGTGTCCACTTACTTTTGGCCAAATAGTGTATTACATATTAAACTTTTTTGGTGTGACAACACTCCCATCTCTGTGTAATTGACACAGGTCTCATTTTAATGTGAATCGGTCACAATAATTACAAATGTCTTCCATTAACATTACTTGACATGTACGGTACTGTGCATCCTTTTTTTTTAGTACAAACTTTGTTATAGATTTTTATTTTATGACTTCTACATTATTGATTCAGTACAAAAACATTTTAGATTTCCAAACATTAGTTTTCCAGCACAAAATTAAATGTTACAGAAAAATGTTTGTATGTCAAGAAAGCAGCATATTACATAAGAGACCACTTTTCAGACAAAAAACTAATAATGAAGGCTGCTGGGGTTTGCTGCAAAAATAAGAAGCAAGTGCAACAGTCAAAGTCTCCAGAAGAACTGTGGCTGGTTCTGCAAGATGCTCAGTAAAACTTACAGCTAATTTCCTTATAAAACTGCACAAATTGTACCTGAGACTACTCTTTTTTTTTTTTTTTAAAGTGAAGGAACGTCACACCAAATATAGACTTTGTTTCATTTATTACTGTTTACTGCTCTTTATAGTATTTTTTTTAAATGTAGAAACATTTAATTTCATTATTTTTGAAGGAATCTTTGCTCTACAGAATTTCTTTGCATGTGCCTAAGACTTATACTGTAGTACTGTATATGTTCAGTAATCCTTCCCAGAAAACTGAATAGTTCCACAGACTATGAAGCATAGACAGAACATACATCATTTTCTAATTTTGTACAGCAGTAGAAATAACAATTAGTCATTACCTAATTTATTATGCCTACAAATAAAATCAACTGGAATCTACTGAAAATCTTATGAAAAAATGGTTCTATGCAAAGTTCAGACTACAAAAAAGCTATCTGATGCTCATAAATAGTCACAATTATTGTGCACATAATGTACTTTTTAAAAATACACTATATGGACAAAAGTGGAAATGTGTTCTGTGGAGTGACAAATCATGCTTCTCTGTTTGGCAGTCTGATGGGAGAGTCTAGGTTTGGCGGATGCCAGGAGAACGTTGCCTGCCTGACTGCATTGTGCCAACTGTAAAGTTTGGTGGAGGAGGATAATGTTATGGGACCATTTTTCAGGGTTTGGACTAGGCCCCTCACTTCCAGGGAAGGGAAATGTTAATGCTTCAGCATACCAAGACATTTTGGACAATGCTACGCTTCCAACTTTGTGGAAACAGTTGGGGGAAGGCCATTTTCTATTCCAGCATGGCTGTGCCCCAGTGCACAAAGCAAGGTCCATAAAGACATGGTTGGGTGAGCTTGGTGTGGAAGAGCTTGACTGGTGTGGAGGAACTGCTGGCTGACCTGTTGCCTCTTTAAATAAATTTCAATTCAGAAATGTGGTAACTGACATCCTTACCAGGAAAAGTATGTATGGAAAAGAGCAATTCACCTCTTATTCCATTTACACTGGCTGCCAATGAGGTTTTAACATTAACTACAAAGTCTTGCTTATGCTACTTAAATCTCTAAATAATTTAGCTCCTGTAGAGTTATAGCTTACCATGAGCACTTTGTGGAGACTAATCCTATGGCTTTATTGCACCTCAGCTGGTAGAAGATGTTTTTCTTACATGCATGCTAAACTCTCAAATAGTATTACAGACGGTATAGACTAGGACCGTACTAATTTTAAAAATCAATTTAATAACCAATTTGTTTATTCAGTCAGTTTTTAATGAAAAACACACATTTCCTTCAATTTCCTGCTCTTCAGAGGCTTCTGCTGCAAACCCCTGGTTCTATCAATCTGAACTGATGAAATATTTTCACAGACTATACTGTATCGCAAATGTGCACTCCAAATTCTGATTGTATTCATGTATAGTCATTAATGTCACACATCTACTTCAATCACTACTGATTCTACTGGTTTCAGTCCATTTGTATGATTGCAACATTTGCGCTTACTGTTCTGCTGTATTTGCACTCACTGACTCTGTATTAATGCACATTTTTTGCATGTGGTGTCTTGTCTTGTCCTGAACTTTATTGTTTAGTGTATTGCTCCTTGTTAAATGTTGAATTATATTGAACACAATTAATACCAACACCATTCTGTGGCAATAAAATAATCTTCAGTCTTGAATTTTTATTGTATTTTATTCCATATTTTATTATAATAGTAATATTTTATAATAGTTATTACCATCTTGCACAATACTCTCTTGTAAGGGATTTTTGTTCTTGGCAAAAAGGCTTCTCTGCAAAATTCAATTTAGAAAGAAGCCAGTTCAGAAGCTGTACCTCTTGTTCTGCCATTTCATGAATTTCTCCCAAATAAAAATGAATGTATACAAGAAAATAAAAAATGTAACCTACACGCAGATCTGCTGCCTCTCGTCGATCCAAAGAGCCATGTTCCACCTGGTCAAAGGAAGCACTGCGAGCACTTGAGGGTCTTATGATGGGCAAACTGAGAGAGCGAGGGTCTTTCACCCCTTTCTCCACCCTCAGCTCTCCTCCTGGGCGTGCTGATCACATGTGCACAATGCAATACAGTTAATCAATACACATTCAATAAATTAGTAATATTTTTTCTTTGTTAGCTCCACAAAACTATCAGGCTAGTACATGTATACTTCTACAGTACTGTCAGGAATTTTCCCCTCGTGCCGAGCGCTGCACGCAGAACAGCCAGCAGCTGCACGGTGCTCACTTCCATGCTTTCATGTCTTTCTTTATTTGGCCACGTGTGTTTTTTTGTTTTCATTCATGTCCTGTCTCCTCCCCTGTCCTGTCATTGGTTGTCTCCCTTATGTGTCATGATCATTCTCACCTGTGTTCAGTTTTCCCATGCTTAATTAGTATATTTAAACCCTCCATGTGTCCTTTTACTTCGCAAAGTAATGTTTAGTGTTTTGCTGCCTGATGCTACCGAGCCATTACTGTTCTGTGTTTTGACACTCTAGTTCTCAACCTTGTTCTGTTTCCTAGTTTAGGCGTTTTGGATTATCCTTGCCATAGCTGTTTGTAGATTGCCTGAGCTTTGCTTGATTACTGTTTGAGTTTTGGAGTTTTGATTCACGTTTTGGATTTGTTCGCCTGCCTCTCTAACACTTTAAATGCAGTTGCATCTATCTCCACTCACCGTTCATAACAGAATACTTCGCATCTAACATGGATGCAGCAGGAAGACAAGATGGGTGTCATGGCAGGATGACCATGCCGGCGTTCGAATCAGTGTATTTCCCTCAGTGTACTCCTCTATATCCCCCGGAACCCTCTACGGCATTCCGGTTTACCCAGAAAGTTACCTGCTGCAACATCAAATATATTTTGAGAGTGAACCCCAAGCCTGAGGAGAAACAGTGGCTGAGGTTCTTGTTGTCCCAGCTCACTGGCCAAGCCTGGCAGTGGGCAGCGCTCCTGGTTGCTGTTATATCCATAAAGACGACTTGTACTCGAGCTTACGTTTCTTTTATTCGACCTTTGCACTGACTGAACAGAGTCAAAAAAAAAAACATTCTAGTGTCAACGTCACTTTCTGTTATCCAAAACCTTTAAAGGAACAGTCATTCATCCTATCTTTTATCAATTGCCTTGCGTTAATTTTTGCCTTAAGTAGAACATTAGATTATAAGTGTTTCTAGGTATGCAACATTTCCCCTCCCCTCCCCGTGAGCTAGGTGTGAAAAGATGTTATGTAATCCTGAAAGTGTTCAGGCCGAGCGTGTAACCTGGTAGATCTGTCTGGCAGTGCTGCAGCTGGTGGCAGGGATGTTGATTGTGGAGTCACTGGATGCTGTGCTGGAGGTAGCAGACACAGAGAACTGAGCAGAGAGCAGGAGAGCACAGCATCCGGGGTGTGATCCACACCAGAAGGGCACAGTTGACTGGCATGCCAACGGGAACCATGGAATGTAACTGGACCTAACTGCATTCGTAACTGCTGTGGCTGTGTCCAGAAAGTGTGGAGTTTGTTTTTTCGCTCTGGTTGATAAATCTGCACTACACCCACTCCAGTGGGAAGATTCTGGGAATCTGGGCCTTTTTCTTCGCATTGTATCTGTCCTGTGCTTTGAGTTGTTGTCTGCGCACCCTGGTTTTCATCACAGGGCTTCCACAACAAGAAGTAGGAGGGCAAAGTCTGGGTAACTCCAGCTCTTCGATTGTTGGCAGAGGGTAGCAATCAGGAATTACTGCTTTGTTGACAGCCCGTAAGTCCACACAGACTCTCAGGCTGCCAAATTTGAGCCCCTTTATAGTCCAGCAGAGGAAAGTCCAGGCTCGTAAACAGGTCGAGTTCAAGGATGATGCTGCCGCTGGGGAAGAGCCTTGTTGCCGTACTGGACAGGCGCATGTATGAGACCAATAACGTCGCTTGCTGAACATCCATATCCAAACAAATTCAGAGTTGGCGGTTGGAGGGGCAAATGTGGCAGGAAGCATTCAATAAGTGGCCATATTGAATAGTGAGACTTTAGTCCCTGTGTCCAGTAAGAGGGGACTACAAGAGTCAGCTAAGTTAACAGCACACGTAGAAAAATCTGTCAATTTAGCGTTGAATGAATTAATGATAGCAGGGGTTGTGGCATTAGCACATGGGTTTCTTGTGTAGGAGCTTGAACTGGAGCAGACCAACACCATTTTGCAAAGTGGTTAAGCTTTTGACAATGTTGACAGGTTTGCCCCCACGGCGGACAGTCAGGGGCAGGTGAGAAGTGTCTAGTGGAGCCACAATTTCCACTAGACACTAGATTTCCATTGCTAGCAGGTATGTTTCAAAGGATATTTTCCACTGCTCCCATGGGATCGCAGGTTCGCCGGGGCAAAAAAGGGCTCAGAAAGGGTAACGACAACGTGGAAAAATCATCCGCCATCCTCGTCGCCAAATGTTATATCCGTAAAGATGACTCGTACTTGAGCTTACGTTTATTTTATTTGACCTTCGCACCGACTGAACAGACAGAATAAAAAACATTCTAGTGTCAATGTCACTTCCTGTTATTCAAAACCTTTAAAGGAACAGTCATTCATTCTACCTTTTATCAATGTAATGAACACACTGCCTTAATTAGAAAACTAGATTATAAGTGCTTCTTGGTATGCAACAGTTGCCATGGAAACCAGGGGCCTAGGAAGTGTCTCTGAGTTCATATGCCTACTGAGAGAGGTGGCTGGGTGTCCCGAGTTTAAATCCGACCTTGAAAACTTTTTGGGGAGGGCCAGTCTGTTGGCTGAACCCATTCGGCCGTTCTCTGTCTACTACGAGGACAGGAAGGCTGGAAACGAAGAGGAGACCTCTTCAGCAGATCCCCAGCCAAAGGCTAATGAGGCGGCCTCCCATGCAAAGCTCCAGCCAGAGGCCGATATGGCAGTCTCCCCTGCAGAGCTCCCTCGAGAGGCTGACAGGGAGGTCTCCACAGCCGAGCTCCAGCCAGAGGCCAACATGATGGCCTCCCCTGCAGAGCTCCCTCCAGAGGCCAACAGGGCAGCCTCTGCAACCAAACTACAACCAGAGGCCAAAAGCACGGCCTCACAAGTCCAGCTCCTCCCTGAGACTGACAGCACGGCCTCCCAAGTCCAGCTCCTGCCTGAGGCCGACGGCACAGCCTCCCATGACCTGCTCACACTAGAGGCCAACACCGCGGCCTCCCAATTTCTGCTCCTGCCCGAGACCGACTGTGCGGCCACTCAAGTCTTGCTCACGCTCGAGACCGATGGCACGGCTTCCCATGTCCTGCTCAAGCCTGAGGCCAACGGCTCGGTCTCCCATACCATGCTCCTGCCTGAGGCCGACGAGGTGGCTTCCTAAATCCAGCTCATGCCTGAGGCTGATGAGGCAGCATCCCAAGACCTGCTCATGCTGGAGTCCGATGGCATAGCCTCCCAAGCCTTGTTCCCAGCCCTGCCACCTGACCCCGGCAAGCCTGTCCCAGCCCTGCCACCTGAGCTCGGTGAGTCTGTTTCACCCCTGCTTCCTCCGTCCAGCTCCTGCATGAGGCTGACAACGCGGCCTCCCAAGTCCAGCTTATGCCTGAGGCCGACGAGGCAGCCTCCCAAGACCTGCTCACGCAAGAGGCTGACAGCATGGCCTCCCAAGCCTTGTTCCCAGCCCTGCCACCTGATTCGGGTGAGCCTGTCCCAGCCCCGCCACCTGACCTCGGCAAGCCATTTGTCGATCGCCTGACCTTTGCCTGATTACTGTTTTTGAGTTTTGATTCACGTTTTGGATTAGTCTGCCTGCCTCTCTAATAAACGCTTTAACTGCATTTGCATCCGTCTCCACTCGCCGTACAAACTATATTATATGCACAAATAAAGAAAAGTGTGGGGATACAAAGTGTTCCAGATTTCACCTTTTCATAGTAAATGAAAAAAACCCAGAAATATCCATAATTCTATTGTTTGTTCAGGAATCACTGGGGCTCTGAAGTGCTGAATTCTTGCTCACCTCGTACTCGGAGGTAGTGTCCCCCAAAGCGGTAGGCCTCAAAACCCAGAGACAGGGGAGTACTGGACTGATCCAAGAACAGATCCACTTGAGATAACTCAATCCCCTTCTTCTCAAACACAGTGCCAAGAACCTCCCTGTAACATACAACACAAAGACAGTACTCAGTGCACACATACACTAACTGCTAAGTGCACCACTCTTAATGTTACAAAAACTTATGAAATAATCTCATATACAACTACATTTTACAGTTCACATACATTATACAATTATATATAAATGCAAGGGGTGGCAAGAGGCATTTTGAGGAAATATGAGCATTACTATCACAGTGAAGTAGGTCTGTGCAAGAGTTGTGCATAATCACCTTAGAGTTTTCTTTTTAACAGCTTGGACTATTTCCATGCCTATGTCAACATTTAAGTCAAACTTTAGAGTAAAGCATTCTTTACTGGGGTCCTGCAGAGGACAACAGGGAGAGAAAAGTCTCTTAGATAACAGGCAGCGAAGCAGGCTTTTAAAATGTCTGCCTTTTAATTTCTAGTTTTATTTGATTTAAATGACAGTGTTCTTAGAGTTAAGAGTTACTTACATTGGTATATCGTCTTCTTGCTTTCTTCTTCTCTAGTTTTATAGGGCTACTCTTGCAATCCCTGGTGAACACGCATTCATTCACTTAGTTTTACTTGAATTTGAAATTTAATCAAGCCAAATTTGCAGTAAATATTACAGGCAATGATGTAGACAATTCATTATTTGAAATTGAAACAGGGACACTCTCTTTCACTATGCAAGCATAGGTCCTGTGTGTGTTCAACAGATGGCAGGATGGATAAACAAATTAAAAGAAGCACTAACCCCACGTCAAAAACTCCCTCTTCCCCCTCCTCCAGATCAGAGGGGAAGCTGGTGCGTGGGGGACAGGAGCGAATGGACATGTTGCGGGCCAGGTTGGAACCTGACAGGGGTATGGTAAAAACCAAATGAACTGGAATGTACAATATGTGGTATTGTACAATATGTGGAACTATCCTGCCATAATGTGCAATACTCTGTACTCATGTTTATGTTATGTAAAATGAATGACAAAAGAGTAATTAATGTATGAATCTGAAGCTTAATAACATTGTGAAAGAGTGTGCATACAGAAGTTCTAAAATACATTTCAGGACAGGAGATGTCTCAGACCCTGGTTTCAAATCAAACTGTGGATGCCTGTCAAAACACATGTTGCCACCAATGACAGGGTGGCAGTGGGAGTCACATGATTCACAGAGATGCAGTGGCCTACCTTCCCTAAAATCTTGACATAATGGATGGTGATACACCTGTGATAGAGAGAGAGAGAGAGAGAGAGAGAGAGAGAGAGATATCTTAAGTCTTATTACAGTTTTACTAGATATGTTCACAGACCTGCACACAGGGGCAGCTTTCAATTTGAAATTCTCATTAAAATTATAATCTAACTAGCAGTCAGAAAATAATGCTCGCAAACAAAATTAGGTCCTCCTATCAAAATTATTTTGTCAAAATTTTTGTAACATCCAACCTGGTTAGGCCTACTCAAGACCACCTTAGGGCGCCCTCCCCCCGAGTTTTGAACTGCTTCTTCTGTTATCACTCTCTGTTTCTCTCATATAAAAAATGCATGGACTTTCACACCATCGCAAAGCCTTATAGTTTGCTAACCAAGTTCTGAGCTGTGTTATTTTGGATTAAGCTTTGACCTTATGATGCCTTATCATGTTTTGCCTCTTGTCTTGCCCTCTGATACTGTTTTTTGTTGTTGTTGTTTTTTCTTTTTTTTTTTTTTTGCTTTTGACTAGCTGTTTTTTTTAACACTTCCCCAATTTATGGTTTTGATCTTTGGACTGCGTATTTTTGGATTTGTCTCCTGCCATTCTATCTATTCCTGGTATTTGCCCCTAGACTGTTTTTTTGACTATGAGCTGTTCAATAAATATTGCATATGGATCCTTATTCTGTGTCTGAGTCTGGGGTGTTACACCAATGAAATAGGAGAGTTTGCCTTTTGCATATAAAAATACACTCATTTTAATTGAAATTATTGTGTCAGGTGATTTATGTCATAGACTTCCAGTATAAAAAGTATTTCATATGTGAAATTTGCTTCAGGTTCAACCATAAACCAATTTACTTTGGCAGAAATAAAAGCTCTCCTAAATGCAGCAGTGATTTGGCATGATGACTTATAATAATAACAAATTGTAATAAGAAGTGAGACTTGAAGGTTGGAATAGATAGTTTCATTATACTTAAGGTGATTTCAGATATATTGGGACACTTTTTGAATTTCCAAATTGTCTAAGCTTTTTGGTATTAATAAAACAAATATCCTAACATTATATATAACGTGTATACATGATGTATAACGTGATACATTTCTGAAATCCTCAAGGTATTGACTCTGTGTGAAGGCAAAATGTTTACTATTTTGCCAAGACAGACTGAAAGCCATGGTATGATATTTTTGTTATTTGGGACAGCATGTTTTCATTGATTATGCCTTTCCCTTCATTCACAATTACAAGACATTATTTGTTTAATATATTATTTAATTGTAGCACATTTATTAATGGCATCAATAAATCGCATTTGAATGACAGGATTTTTAAAAATTGTCTCAAATTTCATCATCAATATATTCTAAGGAAAACTGACAATATATTAAGTGTCATGCAACAGAGACAGCTGCAAGTGCAGACTTTTATTTAAAAATAAAAGACTTTAGTCAATAACAAGACAAATCAAGAACATGGATTATGAGTCATGATACAAACAACACAGAAAAGAGAACACAGAAACATAAATAACAAAAGTTTAAATAACAAAACAAATCAAGGTGAAACTGAAAAGCGTGGCTCCTGACATGCAACAAGACTCACAAGGGGGGAGCGATGTCCTCTGCAAAGCCAGAACTGAAGCGATGTTTGTCTGGGAAGCCACCGCAAAGACACTCCCTGCCACTCCCTGCTCACTTTTGGTCCTAGCTAATTTTTCAAGTACTGATCACTGGTAAACCTATGCTAATATAACATTGCCATTGGACATATGGTTAAATTGTGGTTATTGATTATTTGTTTTACTGTGTTTATTGGTTTTAAGAATGCTTAGACTATTCAAATATTTCATATTAATTAAATTGAGTGTTTGAAACTTCAGTAGTGCTTTACATTAAGGTTCACTTAAATGGATTTATTCAATGCATTAGTTAAAAAGACCAAACTATATGAATTATAACTACAACAAAGTAGCACATATTAATTCATGCTTTTTAAAAATAAACCAAATAAGCCAAATAATCAACATCTATATTAACTAATGTTCAACCATGAGTAAAATTAAGTGCACAATGAGCAATATATACCAACACTTTAATTAACCTGTTTGTGATCTTTAACTGGTGAAATTCAGTACTAAGGCTTAACAGTAAGTTCCAATATTCCAAGTTCCAAAGACCAGAGTTCAGTTATCAACATTTAGGAACATAATAACATTTAATTTTGGCTAATTTCTATGGACTTTATTTTTAATCATGGATTGAATAAACATAGGTCACTGTAGGCGTATTCCATTAACATTTAAAGAAACATCAATTAATACACGATAGCTTACACTGTTACTTTGTTAATATTTCTTATGGCTTATTAATGCTGGAGTTAATCATTTGTTAATGTTAACTAATGCAATAACCCATGCGGGATTATTGGCAGCACCCTCTTAATCTGCTGCGTCACTCATCGCACACCCAACAAATATTCAGTTGATCCTGCTTCGTGTAAAGGTTTCATGCTTCAATGTTCCCTGTATTTTTCTAAGAAAACCAAGATCCCACAGTTCATCAAGCTACTAACTGATAAGGCACTCACCTTGTAGCATAAGGAGCTACCGATGATACTGACATAGTTCAAATGTGATTGGCTGTCAGACTGCTTGTTTAGATGCCTGTATTACTGCGCTGTGACTCAAGTTAAAAAATGACATGAGTTCAGTCAACCTGGAGTCTGTCCATTCTTTAGACACACACAACACCACATGGTGCCAGAAGTGGTTGCGTTTCGAGCAAATACCTGTCAGCTGTGATAACAAGTGGAGATTGTTCCCTGAGTGTGAGACGTAATCACTGCGGTTTGGGGAATGTGAGTTGGCTAATCAGCAAGTTAGCAAAGCTAATATGCAGTCATTTACCCAGCCACCAAAACGGAGACGGAAAACGGAAACGGAGGCTAGAACAATTGCTGTGTTTTTGCATTTTGTGGGAGAGAAAGGACTAGGGGTGTACAATACTCTCAGCATTGAGTATGACAATGTATGAGACAAGGCGTGTTAGCCACTGTCCAGAAATACTGTGAGCCACGGAAAAATACGTATTTGAATATCATCAGTTTTGGGCACACATGTATGATGAACAAGCTGGAATTGACAAGTTTCTTACCGAGTTAAAGGCAAAAGCATGTAACTGAATACAAAGACACCGAAGATCTCATGTTAAGAGACAACACAGCGTTTAGTGTTAAGTGCTGTCTGTCTCTGCCTTAACTTTGATGAAAGCGGGTGATATATGCCGTGCAAAAGAAGTAACACATGCCTGTGTTAGTGTTAGGACAGAGCAGGCCCTCAATGAAGTCGTGAGAAAGGGTCGCCATGTTAAAGGACGGTTGAAAGCTGAGCACAAACAAGAGCAGACACAGATGTGGGAAATGTGGATGACAGCACCAGCGAAAGAAGGCTGGTGTATTAACCTTAGAATAGGTGGTGAGTTAGTTAGCTTTAAACTTGACACTGGTGCTGAAGCTAATATTCTGCCTCAGTCCATCATAAACAAACTTTCTGTTCCACTCAAGCTACAGAAGTCTGACACAGTGCTGATAGCCTATAATCACACCACAGGGTAAAGTCAAGCTGCATGTCTAGGCCTAACATAAACAAGCTCACCTGGACTTCATCACCACAGCATCTGATACTCCCCTGTTAGGCCAACAAGCATGTGTACAGCTGGACCTGATAAGGAAAGTAGATGCACTGATTCCCTCTGCACCAAGGAGGAGCTACTGCACAGGTATGCCTAAGTTTTTGAAGGATTTGGTGAGTTTCCTGGCCACTACCACATTTACATTGATCCAACTGTTCCACCTGTGATCCATGAGTGTAGGAAGATCCCTTATGCTGTCCATGACAGGCTGAAAGACACACTTGATAGACTAGGAAAGAAGGTTGTGATTAGCAAGGTCAAAACCTACTACCTGGTTTAGCAGCGTATGCATCACTGAAAAAAAAAAATGGTGCTCTCAGGGTCTGCTCTGACCTGAGGGATCTAAATAGGGCCATATTGTATCACCACTTCTCCATACTCACTCCTGAGGATATACAGCGTAGACTGGCAGGGAAAAAAGATTTTCATGATTCTTGACGAAAAGGATGGGTACTGGCAGATTAAGCTTGATGCTCAGTCTGCAGACCTTTGCACCTTTAATACACCAAAGGGTCGATAGCATTTCCATCATCTGCTCTTTGGCATCAAGTCTGCACATAAAGTGTTTCAGCAGGTCAACTGTGAGAGCTTTGGTGACATTAAAGATGTCTTCATTGTTGTAGATGATATGATCATTGCGACAGCAACCAAAGCAGAGCATGACAGAGTTCTACAGAGAGCGATGGAAAGACCCAAAGAGCTCAATGTGAAGTTTAATAAAGACAAAGATCATATGACAAATCAACATAAGTCATTCACCTTGAGTACACCCCTGGAAAAGACATGTTGATTGCTGACACATTGTCCAGAGCCTACCCCAACACACATGTGACAGATGAATATGAACTAGGTGATGAAATAGTCATATACGCTACAAAAGTGGAGCCTTTACAAGGCAGCATAATGCAGCTCCTGAAAACTGCTACCACCGGAGACAAAGAGATGCAGTTGCTCATGTCTCTCCACAGGTCAGGATGGTCTGACCATAATGGCATGGCAGAAAGGATAATCCACACTCTCAAAGCTATGATGCACCCAGCCATGCAGTCTGATGTTGATCCCCATCTTGCTCTCCTCCATCTGCGGAACACACCCATCACAGGTCTGCAATACTCACCAGCCCAGCTCTTCATGGGTCGTGTGCTAAGTTCCAACCTACCTGTCAGCAAAGCAGTGGTGACACCGTTAATGCCAGTGAATATTTGTGCAGCCCTACAACACTGTCAGTAGCAGAAGATGACATACAGTCAGGTCTATAAATATTTGGACAGTGACACAATTTTCATAATTTTGCATATGTACACCACCACAATGGATTTGAAATGAAGCAATCAAGATGTGATTGAAGTGTAGACTTTCAGGTTTAATTCAAGGGATTTTACAAAAATATTGCATTAACCGTTTAGGAATTACAGCCATTTTTTCCTTCTTTTCAGGAGTGAGCGAGAATACACATGAGGATAAATGACAAATGGACATCTGCAATAGTTGTAAAGATCAGAGAAGAACCTAGATCTTGTGATGTCAACACACCATCTGGACTTTGCTATCGCAGGAAAAGTCATTGTGCTGAGTGCAACTAAAAATATTATATGATATTCTATTTCATAATGCTGAAGATTACCATGCAGTAAACGCAAGCTTAAGAGGGGGGATATAGCATAAGCAGCTACCGATGATACTGACGTAGTTCAAATGTGATGTTTCTCACATTTGTGGCTGTCAGATAATGCTTGTTTAGAAAGAAGTTCATGCCTGTAGTATTGTGCTGTGGCTCAAGTAAAAAAGTTACATGAGTTCAGTCAACCTGGAGAGCACACCAACTCCTATGAGCGCTTCCTAGAGCTCTTTCGGCGAGTTTTCATCCATTCTCCTGAGGGGAAGGAAGTGGGTGAGCAACTCCTCATGTTCAAGCAAGGGAATCAGAGTGCCGCTGAGTTTCCCAAACATTCTGCACACTAGCCACTGGCAGCAGCTGGAACGAGCCAGTACCCAAAACAGCGACTGGGCTTGAATCAAGATATTCTCACAGAACTGGCATGCCATGATGACCAAGCATCCCTCGACTCCCTCGTCGACCTCTCCATCCATCTTGATCACCTGATGCAGAAACAGAAGGGTAAACCACAGATATTTTCCGCAATGGATATCCCAGAGTCTGAGCCCATGTAGCTCGGACAAGCCAAGCTGATGGATGTTGAACACCAAAGGCATCAAAAGCATAAACTGTGCTTCTACTGCAGCCCTCAGCATCCCATGGCACTATGTACACTCCGTCCCAAGCCCAAGCCATCTCAGAACACCTCAGAGCGAGTGGATCAGCCCTCTTGCTCCAACATGGTGAGTGCTCTTTAGATTATAATTCATCAAAACTTTGCCATACCAGTGCAGATAGGACACTCAGAAGGTTTCTCTACTGTTTCAGCACTGATTGATTTTGGGATGGCTGGCAGCTTCATTGACAGCTCTCCCGTCCCGAATCTGCCTATTCAGCTACTCCGCAATCCCCTTAACATCCAAGCCCTAGATGGTGGACCCATCGGAGATCTCACTTAGCTATGTCATCAATGAAGAGAGAGTTCTCATGGACCAGGACAAGGTAACCACCATCATCCCACCATCCCTCCAAGGCCTTCATAGTGGAAGTGGATGCTTCAGACACTGGCGTACGGGCGGTGCTGTCACAGAGGTTTGGAGAGAAACCTAAGCTTCCCCCAGTGCCATTCTTTTATATATAAAAAAAATTCTCTCCAGCTGAAAGAAACTACGACATAGGCAACAGAAAACTCCTGGCAGTAAAACTTGCCTTGGAGGAGTGGCATCACTGGCTAGAGGGGATCCAACATCCATTCATGATATACACTGAATATAAAAATCTTGAATACATCAAGACGGCCAAGAGACTCAACTCATGTCAGGCAAGGTGGGCTTTGTTCTTCTCAAGGTTTGAGTTCACCCTCTCCTACCACCCAGGGTCTAAGAACACCAAAGCTGACTTCCTCTCACACCTGTACCCAGCCCCACCCAAGGAGAACAGCAAAGAGTACAACTTGCCACAAGCCTGTTTTGTGGGAATGTTAACCTGAGACTTTGACCAGGACATCATGAACACACCAGGCCAACGAATTCCCAGTCAGTGGCTTACAGGAAAGAAGCATGTATCCCCTCAGCTGAGGAGCAAACTCACCACATGGGTACACACCTCACCTGCCACCGGACCCCCGGGCACCCACCAAACACATCAGCTTATCCAAGGGAAATACTGGTGGCCCCATATGCTCTCCGACATCCAGAAATTCATCTCCTCATGTACTGCTTGTGCTCAATCCAAGGTACCCAGAACACTACCTACAGGTAAACTCCTTCCTAATACCACAAAGACCATGTTCTCACATATCCACAGATTTCATCACAGATTTACCTCAATCACCAGGTTACACAGTCATCATGGTGGTCATCGACCAGTTTTCTAAGTCCCTTCACCTGATTCCCCTCCTCTGTCTCCGCCCAGCCTTTGAAACTGCCAAACTCCTATTCACCCATGTATTTAGGCACTATGGGATTCCTGGAGGCATAGTGAGTGACCTGGGGGCCCAGTTCACATCTTGGGTATGGGAAAGTTTTATGGAGAAGCTGGAGGTATTTTTCAGCCTCACGTCTGGGTACCACCCCCAAGCCAACGATCAGGTTGAGAGGGCAAACCTGGAAGTGGGCCACTTCTTGAGACCCTATTGTGTTGACAACCAGGAGGACCGAGCCCGGTTCCTGCTGTGGGCAGAATATGCCCAGAACTCTCTGTCACTCATCCATACAACTAACCCAATTCCAGTGTGTGCTGGGTCACCAACCTCCCCTGTTGTGTTTCCATGGAACGCCACCCCCTCTGACTCCCCTGCAGTCAGCAACTGGTTCAAGAATAGTGAAAAAGTGTGGGAGGTTGCACACCAACACCTGGAACAAGCATCCCAGAGGAACAAGGACTTTTCAGACAGATGTCAAAATGCCTCACCACAATATAAACCCAGGGATAGAGTATGGCTATCTACTAAATATAACAAAGTTACTCAAGGATGTGCCCTGCTATATCGGCCCCTTCAAAATTCTACAATGTATCAACAAAGTCACATACAAGCTCGACGTACCATGCCATTGCCACCTTGCACCTACATTCCATGTTCCTAAGATAAAGCCAGTAACTCCAGGGCCCCTAGCTGACCCCCCCCCCCCCCCCCCCCCCCCCCCCCCCCCCCCCCCCCCCCCCCCCCCCCCCCCCCCCCCCCCCCCCCCCCCCCCCCCCCCCCCCCCCCCCCCCCCCCCCCCCCCACACACACACACACACACACACATCCAGCTACTCTAGACATTGAAGGACAGCTGGCCTACATTGTCAAAGAGATCCTGAATTCCTGTCAAAGTTCTGTCACGTCAACACCAGAAATGATGTTGCTTCTTACACCAGGTACAGAGTGGCCTACAAACATGACCACCAACTACAACTACCAGACCACAGAGCGGCCTACTAACGTGGCTACCGAAGACTACAGTACCCAACAGCCATAACAAACTCTCTCATGTTCACTTTCTCCTTCATTCTGATTGCACACCCTTGGACTCTTTTACACAATCACAGCCACAAGGACTCTCATCACAACTGTTCAGTGCTAAGTATATGTTCAGTGTCACATACCTGTCGATACCAAGCCTTATATTCTCTAGTTCTTGTGTTTATGGTTATGACTGCACTTCTGGTTCCTGGTTTATGACTTTGTCTTTTGCCCAAATATTGTAATACTGTTTGCAAATTGCCTGACTTCTGCCTGTTTCCCGACTCTGATTCTGTTCTATGTTTTGAATTTGTTTGCCTCAACTAAAATAAAGAGTCTTAACCTGCAACTGTCACCGTGTCCGCCACCTGACATACTGAATCCTCTAAAATGGCAAGATATTTAGCGCAGCTCCATGGCACCTATAAAAACCTTTGGTGCCCTCAATGAAAAGCACCAAAAATGTATAGTTCTTCACCAAATTTAATTGCCAAACCAAGATCGAGACCAAAAGAAAACTTACATAAGAAACAAAGACTTTTCCTGTAATAAACACATAATTATATGCAATATATAAGGCTTTATGCTCTTTAAGTCTTACAGTACCAGGCTGAGCCTGTACAGTTTGCATGTAAAAACTGAAAAAACAGCAGTAGTAGCAATTGAGAAACATAAATGAATTAATTTATTTGATGGTAAGAAGACATACAGAAGTGCTCAGGAACCATTACACACAGGGACATAAAAAAAAGAGATGAAGGGGAAAAACTTTGTGTGTTTCCTCCTATTGTTCATTTTTATTGAGCTTTGCAACTATAGCAGCTGATGCTAAAACACACACACAAACACACACGCACGCACACACTACATCAGACATGTCCATCCAGTTTCAGCTACAGTGTCCCTATTTGGCAGACGTTATATAAATAGGAAAGTCAGACTGTAGGGAACTGCAGGGTAAACACAAGAAAAGAAGTCAATAATCAGGGTGGAAAAATAGTGAAATATATTTTGTGCAGAATAATATTGTCAATGTACTGGCAGAAGAAACTACTTCTGCTCCAGACCAAATCTGAACAAAATGTCTCCTCTACACAAATGTACTGAGAGTGAAACTCAAGCAGAAGCCAAAATGAACGTGTGCTGTACTCAAACAGGGTAATGGAGTGACTGGCTGAAGGCCATTTGTTAGAAAAAGAGCTCATCACACAACAAGAGAGCAAAGGTGTGAAGAGTCAGACAGACATGACAGATACCAGAGAAATAAAACTCTAGCTAAACAGATATTACACCCTTCCATTTTTATTTTATTTTCCTCCTTAGTGAGCTTTATTGCTGATTTTATAGAGAAGGTTAAAATCAGATTATGGCAGGCAGAATGACATGGAAATTACAAATCCAGAAAACCAAAAAGGTCAAATGTGTCACACACCACAAACATATACATGTACATACACATGTCCCAAGATGCTGTAGACTTGAGTGTCATAATTACATTTAATCTGCAATAATTATAGCTCTAACTCTTCTACTCCAAATACACAGAAAAATAAATGTAGCCTAAAATGCTCAAGCTGCCAATTTGTTTTTTGTGTCTTGTGTGCTGCCCCACAGCTGACCATACAGGACAGTGAGTATCACATTCCTATGTCACAGAATTACCAACACCATTTTCAATGCTATTCCATGTGGTATCTTGACTAAACATCCACACTATTAACAAAACCTTATTGCTTTATGCTGTCACTCATGGTCACTCACTCACACACACACACACACACACACACACTTACTTTTTTTTGTTGTTTTTTGGGAAGTTTATTCTAGACTACCATTATCAGCTGTTAGGACTGGTAGAAACCAGCTTTCTACCAACAAATTGAGAATGCTTTCCGACAAGCACCTCAATTCTGAGAGTGAGAGAAAAAAGAGAGAAAGGAACAAAGAATTTGCTGTAGTGAATGCACTCTTGCCTGCCTCTTTGCTCTCACTTTTCAGAGCCCTCCACAGGTCTGTGGAAAAGAACAGTAGCTCCCCAGCCAAGCAGTAGATCATTTAGCACTCCAAATGCTTCAGCTGACCATGAAATCCCACACTAAACCCCACATTAATGTTACTCATCTGCCACTACAAAGAAGTAGCAGATGCATGTGTATGTCTCCAGTCAAGTGTCAGCTGTTGACAGTACACATTATAGCAGTACACTGTAGTCCTATTGGAGTGTTTTAGGACAGTTTTAGTCATCGAATGGCCACTCTATATCTCTCTCACTCTCTGTTGCTGCCTCCCTATCTCACTCTCTCCCTTCTTATTCACTTCCTTTCTTTCCTGCAGCCTTTATGTACTGCGTGTGTACTGTGTGCGAGTGAGCATCAGGTGGAGAATAGCTGTGTGTATATAATCGTTGGTCGTTGCGTGTGGTAATGGGGGTGGGGGCATGACTTCCTGCATGATGCTATGTTAGAGTTTACGTTGTGTGGATACATGAACAGACATCCTATCACATACAAAAAACATACAAACATGATCAGTTTCTCCTCTCAGTCAGTTTTAACATCACAACATATATTTCCAGTACCTCCTCTAATATTCACACTCTAGCATGAAAATACTACACAGTACAGGCTCAACTTAATTACAACTTAATGATAAAGATAATAATGGCCTTCAGAAATAATTTACATCCAGAATAACTGCAGGGCCACAAAACTTCAGCTCTTCTCCCCTGCCTTCTGAGCTGCTGGATGCTTGATTGTGTTGCATGAACTTTGTGCACCTTTTGACGCCGTTGATCATATTATTCTCCTTGACGGACTAGAAAATATTGTTGGAATTAAGGGCCGTCTTCTTGCTTAGGTCTTATTTGACTGATCATTATCAGTTTGTAGATGTAAATGGTGACTGCTCTATGCATACTAAGGTAAAGGTTAGTGTTCCACAAGGTTCTGTTTTAGGCCCACTGCTTTTTTCTCTATATATGCTACCTCTAAAATTATTTGTAAACATGGTATTAGGTTCTACAATTATTCTGATGACACATAGTTGTATGTTCCAGCAAAGCCACATGAGAGACAACAGCTTAATAAAACTGCAGAATGTGTAAAGGACATTAGACACTGGATGCTAGTAACTTCCTTCTACTTAATTCTGACAAGACAGAAGTACTTGTACTAGGACCACAGGCAGCTAGAAGTATGCTTTCTGATTACATAGTAACACTGGATGGCCTTTCAGTTACATCATGTGCAGCAGTAATAGACCTTGGATGAGAGCTTTCTCATACATAGACCCACAGTTATGGAACAGCCTTCCAATTAATGTTTGGGACTCAGACACAGTCTCAGTGTCTGTCTAGGCTTGTTTAGTCAAGCCTTTTGTTAAAAAAAATATTCATTCAGGTTTGGTGATGGTGGAGTGGCCGGCGACTTTATGTCCCAGGGTGCTCTCATGTCTGTGCTACGTTCTGGTTCTCCCTTTTAGTTATGCTGTCATAGCTAGTCTTGCCATCCCTGCTTGCACTCTGCACACAATGTAAATCTTCTTAAACCATTACAGTACAAGAGCGTACCTAATAATTTGTGTTCTCTCTCTCTCTCTTCCGCCTCCCTCTTTCTTATCTCTCTTGCTCTCTCTCTGTTGAGCTACATATGCTACACCCAAGTTACTAGTGATCCTGATTCCTTCTGCTCTCTGGACATGCCTCATCTATCCTGATGCTATACTTCTTTTTGTCACCTGAAAATCACTCGCTGCTGCTAAGGATGGTCCCACATGGACAACCTAAAGATGACCATGAGATTACCGTGGATGGTACCATATAGAAACCCTAAAGATGGCTGTGGATGCTCTTCTTTGGATAGCCTTAGGACTGCAATTGCTAAGAACAGTTTGCACTCAAGTTTCCATCACTGAACAGTTAATAACTTCAATTCAATACAATAGTCTTTAAGTTAAAACTATAATGAATTCAGAAAGTATTCTGATGCTCACATTCATAAGCTCCTAAGCTCCTATTAACACAATTGTACTATAAAGTACACAGTTATAGACCATATATTATTTATAATCGCACTGTCCGGTGTCACCCAGATGAGGATGGGTTCCCTTTTGCTTCTGGCTCCTTTGGAGGTTTCTTCCTCACGTCATGTCAGGAAGTTTTTCCTTGGCACCATCACCTCTGGCTTGCACATTAGGGGTACATTTATATATTTATATTTATGGTTTATATCTGAAATTTATATATATCTGTAAAGCAGCTTTGTGACAATGTCCACTTTTAAAAGTGCTATACAAATAAAACTGAACTGAACTGAACTTTTATGTATTATTTAGCATATGAATACTATCTTGCATGGTTTAAGTTCAGTCGTGTACAGTATTATTTCTTTATTCCTGCTGACACCGTTTACTGAAAAATTAGCAGTGTGTAGAGTGGCAGCGGCAGGATATCCTCCACCAACAGTACAGTCTTTGAAGCATAAACACTAAGTCACCAAATTCAGGACATTACACTATAGAGAACATTGCATTACTTCTACAAAACTTGTTAAAAATGGCATGATGGGAATAATTTGACACCTGGCCAAGGCAACAAAGATAGAACAAATAAAAGGACGAATAAACTAAAACATACCCCAGAGGCATGCGAAAGATGGAGACACACTGTGTCCTGTATTGGATGTTTCCAGCAGTGTGGCGTCATTTTATACCCACTTCCTATTTTTCTCCATTTGCTAAACTATGATAAGTTCCTCTTGCCATGTCTCAGGGTCTTCCCTGTGAAAACTGTGTGATGCTTTATGAGTCCTTGGATCATAATAAAGTGTCAGAGCTCATTGTTTTAACCCATGTTAATGCATATTGGCTCAATGATGGCACAGATGTAATATTCAGGTATTTTAAACATGTCCTATTCTGAGGATCAGACACAGGCGTTATATTGTGCCTTTTTCTGTAAATTCTCTGTAAAATGTCTGTAAATTTTCTGTAAAATGGTGTCTTAAATTTTGCAATAAGTTTGAAGAGGGCAACTCCAATCTAACACAAGCTTTAAGCACTTACTACTTTTGAACGTACAAATATTGTGCAAATTGAGTCAAAATAGAAAATCTGTATGTTGTTTTGATTTAATGCAAGCTGACATGATTTAATGCAAGCTGACACGTATTCACAGCTGTCAGTAGAAAGAAATGTTGCATTGTGCAAAATACAGGACATAAAGTAACAATACACTAAAAGAGGTCACATAACACACACCCTTAATTCTTGCCTGGTGACATCAGAGGACTTCTTTAATGTGAAACATGAAAGAGAAAAGTACTGTATACAATACAATGAAGATAAAGGAAAGAGTGAGATAGGGAGAGGAATGGTAAGTGCTCAGTGAGGGGATATGCTGAAAGAAAGGTTAAAAATTCTGATTAGTACATTCTCATTAGAATGTAAATTCTGATTAGTACAAGTGAATGTCAGTTTTGAGCATCTGTATAAACTATTGAATAAAAAATTTTTAAATGAACAATTGATGGCATTGTATCAGAAGCCTGGCAGCATTTTATAAACATGGTGGTTTATGACGTCATTTAGTTCAGTGAGTCTGCTATCAATCTTTCAACATTATTTATATTGGAATTTTTTTATATAAACAAAGATTTTGATCCATAACAAAATGGTTTCTGGGGAACTTGAGGCCAATACCAGGGTAGTCATGCAGCTTCTACTAGTTTCAAAATATTTAAGTTTTTCAGGAACCCATCAAATCAAAGTGATTTTAATATACAGTATTTGTAGCATTTTTCACAATAAACATGACAAAGCAGGCCCATACTCACAAAGCCATAGGCAACATAAACAAGGAAAACATTTTATGTTCCTTACAGTATGCTGTAAAATGTGAAATAGAGGGGCAGTACGAAAGAGCGTAAACTCTTGCTCTTTATTAATCATAGCAAACCAGGAATCAGAATCAGAATCCACAGAATGGGTCAAAACACAAGTATGTTATGTTATGGTGTGAATTCTAGGTAAGCATTAAAAAAACCATTAAAAAAAAAGGACCAAAATGGGTTAAAATATTCCAATTTTCACCCAGCACTCTGCTGCCATCTTGTGGTGGTTCAAAAACTTCACAGACTATTCATTAGAGGCATTTAATATGTATTATTTTAGTAAAAGCAAAATTTAAATGATTTAATTTTATTTTTAAAAAACAGTTAAAATAAATATGCATTTTTATCTCTTTTATAACTGGAGATAGGGTGGTCTGATGTCTTTTGGAGCATATAATCTACAGGGTGTCCCAAAAGTCTACAGTCCTGCTCACCATTATTGGCACCCCTTCATTTTTTGCATAACCTGTACAATATCTTCAGGAATAAATGAAAATGTACCAAAATTATATCATCAGGATTTTTTAATTGGAGGTCCAATGTAATTAAACAAAGAACATTGTTTTTCAACTTGCATGTAGTAATTTCAAAGAAGAAACAGGACAACAGGCATGGGCAGCAATAAAGGCACCCTTCCTTAATATTTGGTTGCACACCCTTTCGCAGCAGTGACAGCCTCCAAACGTTTCTTGTAGCCATCTGTAAGCTTCTTGCATTTCTCCGCTGTTATTTTCTCCCACTCTTCCTTTGCAGTTTGTTCAAGCTCTTGAACGTTTGCAGGGTTCTTTTCCCCAATGGCAGATTTCAGCTCACCCCAAAGATTTTCAACGGGATTGAGATCAGGACTCATTGCTGGCCATTTTAAAACAGTCCATTTTTTCCTTTTCAACCATTCCTGCGTGCTTTGGGTCTTTGTCTTGCTGGAGGACCCATGATCTTCAACTCAAACCAAGTTTTCTTACACTAGGTAGGACATTTAGCTCTAAAATCTCTTGGTAATTCTCTGATTTCATGATTCCTGTGATACGGTCAAGGCCTCCAGTACCAGACGCAGCAAAGCAGCCCCACAGCATTATGGATCCTCCACCGTGCTTAACTGTTGGTAGGGTGTTCTTTTCCTTATAAGCTTACATTTACATTTATGGCATTTGGCAGATGCCCTTATCCAGAGTGACTTACATTTATCTAATTTTTTATACAACTGAGCAGTGGAGGGTTAAGGGCCTTGCTCAAGGGCCCAGCAGTGGCAGCTTGGTGGTGCTGGGGATTGAACTCATGACCTTCCGAGCAGTAGTCCAACATCTTAACCACTGAGCTACCACTGCCCTTCATTGCGCCGTCTGTAGCAATGAAGGGCAGTGGTAGCTCTATTTTTGTTTCATCTGTCCACAGAACATATTCCCAGAAGGATTGTGGTTTGTCCAGGTACTCTTTGGCAAAGATCAGTCGTTCCTTTTCATGTCTTTTCTTCAGCAATGGTGTCTTCCTTGGCCTTCCCCCATAAAGCCCTGCTTGGTTTAGTGTGCGGCGTATAGTACTTGTTGAAACCATGACCCCAGACTGTTCCAGGTTGGCCTTCAGGTCTTTGGATGTTAGACGTGGTGTTTTTTCCACCATTCGCACCAACCTTCGAAGAGTTCTCTCATCAATTTTCCTCTTTCCCCAACGTCCAGGGAGGTTCTTGACAGTTCCATGCTTGGCAAACTTCTTAATAACATTGCGCACTGTTGAAACAGGGATACCAAGGTCTTTGGAGATGGCCTTTTACCCTTTGGAGGTCTTGTGTTTGCTAATAATAGCACTTCTGATGTCCTCATACAGCTCCTTTGTCTTCACCATTATGACAAAGGAACAGGGAGTAACATGTGGCTTTTTAAAACACTGAAGTCATCATTCAGTGGCTAATTTATGTCACATGGGCACTGACAATTTATCACAGGTGATTCAAACCACAGGTGAATCAAAATGTATTTCCATACTGATTTATAGTAAAGGGTGCCAATACCAGTGTCACAGCAAGCTTTAAGTTTTTCTATTTTTTCTCCCATTGTTTTTTGTTTTAAATTGTTGTTTATCATTTGCTCTTCTGTATCAAACACAAGTTCTCTATAGAAAAAAGCTGTTTCACTTGATTAATTTTTTTCAGGAGATATTCCACATTATGTACTTAAACTTCATGGGTGCCAATAATGGTGAGCAGGACTGTATGTATGCCAGCACCACGTCGGTTGTGCCTTCATCAGTGGCTGTTCGTGGACGTCCACTTCTCGGTTGGTCCGCAACACTTCCATTCTTTTTGAATTTGTTAATAAGTTTGGCAGCAGTGCTATGTGTGATGTGCTTGACATGTTTCCTGTTAAAGTTCATGCCAACCTTGCGACAGCTTCCCGGTCCAGCCATGAGAATGGCAAAGGCATTCTCAAAAGGCAGTCTTTTGTCAAAGGCATTCTTAAAGGCTATCTGAAAAAAAAAATAGAACACTAAGTATGAAAAATTTTGGAAGACATTTTGCTAATTTCCCCTATGTAAGGAGACTTTTGGGACACCCTGTATTTCAAATATAGGAATGTAACCCAGAGGGTTTACCTAACAGAGTTGTGTCATGTCAATGCGTGAATCAGCAACTCTCCCAGACCACACTGCAGCCTACAACCATCGCCAGCCATAACTACAATCCCCAACACTCAGTTTCACTTCCACGTTCAAGATCACCCACTTTCTGATCAAGCAGCCCTGAACTCAATCACACATACACACTATAAATAGAGACTCCAAACACACACATGATGTGAAGTATTGCTCAGTATATCTTTGTTTACTACACTCGACATTCTGGCTTTTGATCTCATTCTTAGCGTTCTGGTTTCACGATTCTGGTTTTTCCTCTGTGTACTCTGTGGATTGCCTGACTCAAAAGAGAGGGCACCCCTCTCATAATTATTTATAAAAAATAAAGTTACATACTGTAGAACATTTGTTTAACATTTTATTTATTTATTTTAATAAATTATTTTATGAGATTAATGTTTTGAATCTAAAATTTTGAATATAGAAATATAAAATGTTGGAAAAAATGAAATGATACTTCTGTATATGAAACTAGTTAAGTCACTAAGTTTTCATAAGTTATAAAAAACAAGAACTCATATAGGGTCAATTCATATCTTGAATTTTGGGGGCATTTTTATTAATTTTGGTGGCATTTCCGACCCTGCATTACACTATATTACACCAACGACAGACTAGCTTGCTTGATGCTCAGCTTAATGGACAAGAAGAAGTTTCTGAGCAACCAAAAATGACTAAACTCATTAACCTCCTCACCGATAAAGCATTCACCTAGGCTACAGTGGTCTGGGCTCAGGGAGGGGAGCACACCATGTCCTATGATCACGTCATCAAACATTTCCAACGCCATCTTCAATCATTACCCTGAGGGGAAAAACTAAATCTGCACAGTTCTTTATAATCTCATCCGAATCAGAGAAGGGGATGAGTGGAAAATGAGTTTGAGCATCACCTCTGGCCACTATGAGTACTCCATAATGCTGTATGGGCTCTCTTGCAAGCCATCAGTTTTCCAGTGTCTGATCAACGATGTCCTCAGGGACATGCTGGGAAAATTTGTAATCACTTATATTGATGTCATATTGGTATATTCCCCCTACATAGCCCTAGCTTGCCTGCTCCAAAATCACCTGTATGTCAAGGGGGAGAAGTTTGAGTTTCATGTGTCTAAGGTTTCGTTTCTGGGATATGTTATCAGTACTGACGGGGTGCACATGGACAATAACAAGGACATGACTCTCTGCCTGTTGACTATGTTTTTTGCCTTAAGATTCTGAATTGTTTGCCTGTACTGTATACTTTAAATAAAGCATACAACTTCAACTTCATCTGTCTCTGCCACCTGAAAGTTGTTTTACTAACATTTACTCAACTTCGAAGTTGAACCCCTTTAGGAAGCCTTGACTAATCCTTAAGGAGCATTTTCTTTTCTAAAAGTGTAAGTGTAGGCAAGCAGATATGCAAAGAGCTAGACACAACAATAAAATAGTCTTTCTGATGAACCAAATCTTGATAGTTTCTCTGCCCTTAAAAAGGCCTACTGTCAATAATGAGTTATTTTATAGTGAGTGAAACTTCATGGCCGAACTGTTATGTATTGCCTTCTGACACCTGAACTTTACTAGTGTACTTTAGGAAAAGTTTCTCCAGCAAGTTGCTTCAACAAAGCCATCAGATGAACTGTACCAATGAAAACTGAAAAGAGCACTGAGAAGCAATTATCCTTAAAAATTAAAACCATGTCAGCAAGTTAAAAATACTAGCACACTTTTGGTAGATATCAGGCATAAAAATCTAGTGCTATATTTTCTCATACTAATAATAGGTAATTGTATGTGCACAGTAATAGAATAAAAAGAATATGGATATCAGAGCCTTTCTCTAATGTTAGTGTTTATCAAAGAGGGAATGAGAGAGCGAGAGATCATGTCTATGTAGTTTCACCTTTAGAACCCTGATACCAGACAGGAAGTACAAACCTCACTATAGTGTTCTGACAATCACATAACCCCACAGTGAACAGTCCATGCAGGCCATATCAAACACAAACCAACATTCAGTCACTCACACACAGACACTATTTAGTACCCTCTCTTACTCTTTCTTTCTCTGCAAAAAAACCTTTTAAAATAATTAAGCTCCCTCTTGTACACTTATCATTCCACATTATGAAGGTTACGCTATAAGTGCAGCCGTTGGCTATACACTAGTATATTAAATCAAGCATGGCTTCAATCACAACAGAGCAGAAACAGCAGAAGCTTGCAGCAGAAGCTTGCTTTCAATGGATGTTCAATGGATACTGACAGCGCCATGTTGTAGAGGATTATGGGACCTTATCAAGAAGAGCAGCCATTACGGTAATGTCATGCTGCACTCTAATGAAAGACTCTGTAGCTGAATTGATTTGGCTCTGCAGGTGGGACATTTGGAAAAATAAATCTGAAAAAAATCCTTAAACAAATCAAAGTACAAATCATGAAGGTCTCTTCTTCTCTCATCTAGCCAACGACTACACACCATCCAATGGGCTCAGATTCATTTCAGTTTAGCATCCAATTGTTTCAGTTCTCATCAAGTTTATCAATGTAGAAATAACCCATGCCAATGGGCTTCAATATGCTGGAGTAAGCAAAGACTCTTATACAATGAGGTTTCTCCTGTCTCTTCTAACAATTTACAATAAGTAATACAAGTTAGTACTAGTTGTTATAGTACAAATAACATGGAAATGTATGTAGAACTTGATAAAGAATAAGGGTTTAAGCCATGCCCATGGTTGTGTTTCCAGGAGTAAAAAAAATAAAAATCATTTTTCAACTCCACCTACTTTTCCATCAGAGACCTAATCTTGGCAAATTTTTTACAACTCTTACCTAAAGCACATTTAATTTAACTTCATCAATTAAAATAATTTACTTTACAATATTTTCAGTACATTTAAAAGTAGCAGTGATTTTATATTCACATTTTTGGCTGGATACTTCCACCTTTAGTTGGAAATGTAAGTGTCGGTGAAGGAAATCATGAGGGATGTGTGTATGTGTTTCCACCCCTCACATCTGTGCTCCTGAACAAGAACAGCCAACAGTCTCAAGACAAACAAATATTTGTGTTTTCTGTATGTGTACTAAAGCAAGGAGGTTGATGAAAGATTGTTTCAATATGTTATAAATATTTTGCATTTTCACCAGCAAAGTCTACAAAAATAGGCTATGCCAGTCTGTGTTTCCCTTTATATGGTGATGTATGGCCATATGGAACATTTTGCAACCTTACCTTGGCAGCAAGGTAACGTTCTGGACAGTTGTGGTGCTGGCACAAGATACCACTTTTCTCTTCCTGAATGGGTTTCTCACCTGAAACACAAAGGTCACAAGTAAAAGTACCTACAGTGGCTTGACAGGTACAATGGTAATGAAATTGTTTTAATGAATTTATATATATGATCAAGACAAGATAAATTCATCACACCATGACTCCCATACACAATAACAATAAATCTGCCGAGAGTATGTCTTTGGCATTGGGGCAGAGGACATAAAAGCAATATTACCATGGAAGACTGATAATAAGTGAGAGGCAGAGAGTTTGTGTGTTGTTAGGGGGTTGGCAGAGAAAGAGAAGAAAATGAAAGAAAACTGTGATAAGTGTCAGTGTCAAGAGTATGAGAGGAATAAACTCTCTTACTCAAACTTTTGAATATGTTAGGTAAAGTAGTTGGCACTGCTGTGTGTGAATGGACAGCCATGGCAGTGTGCAAAATTTGGAAGCGCTAAATATGTCACATGATTCTACAATATTGCATGTTCCACAGCTGCATGTACAAAATAAAACTAATGAGCCCTTCCCACTCTAAACGCTTTGGATTACCCATGGCCTGCCTTTTTAGACACAGGTTTACCAGGATAGATTACACAAAAAAAAAAAAAAATCAATATCAAGCAAAGAAATCTTATTAAAAGAGAAAGAGAGGAGAATAAATGCTGAAACAGAGAGAGGGAAAGAGAGAGAAATGACATTAAAGACATTATAACTTTGTTGGGTGGTAGAAGAGGTTTCTTTTAAATTAATTTAATTCATTTGCATTCTTTAATATCACCATTTTTCTTTCTGTACTCTCACTCCAGGCTGTAAATAATATTGTTTTAGACACAAATACAGAAAACAAATACAGAGAACATCACTGGAGCAGAACTGCTATTTTACAGACTTAAATAGAAACTACAACGAAAATCGTATGAAAAATTACACTTTAGATATCCATAAGCTGACTCTGATCATTCACAAAGAATAATAAGAATCTAATACTTCAGCAGACAAGCTAGCAGAAACCCCATTATTCCCCATTTTGTATTAGTCTTCAATGAGGCACCCATAGCACTCCATTTCAAGTGTAACCATCAAAGCATCTACTTTGATGGCTCTACTCTACTTTTACACTCTAATTTGTGTGAGGGCCCTGTTATAATGTAATGTGTGCACATTGAGACTCCAGTCATTTACTGTGTAATAATTCATTATATTGGCCTAGATGGTCAGTTCCAGTGAGAATTGTGAAACCACACAACCTCATATACACACTTCATCCCAAAACCCTGGGAAGAGATCTACCAGTCAGAACCAGACCTTCCATCATCTTCTACAACATACATTGCATTCTTTCCTTCTTCTTCATATGATCCTTCCATTGTAGAATCCTCCACTTCTCCATGTTTAGGCAGAGAGGCAAAGGGAACCTCTGGAGCATGCTGTGTGTGTGGAATGCACAGAATGCCAGAGACTGTTACTCCTGCACTTCTGTTTACCAGTCTCATTCAGAAACTCTGAGGAGGTGAATATTTGACAGATTCACTGCACGCCTTTCAATCGAAGATTCAAGTCACCTGGACGAACATCAAACTAATGCCAGTGATGCCAACAGAAGTTTTAGAACAACAAAGGGTATTTAGAATGTCCAAACAAAATCAGCGGGAAGTTGTCCTGGTTGTTCGACACTTTGGAGCTATTACTGTCATCCTAAGGACTGGAATTCACTGACCTAGCTGTAATGTGTATAGAACTACACCTTCTGCTATAATTAACAAAGAAAGCCATTGAAACTGCTACTCTTGACAAAATATACAAAAGAAATAAATAGTGAAAGAACATGTGCTTTAAACTAGACAGGAGATGAGCAGACAGACACAAAGCTTTGTATTTTCTTTGGGGTAAGACATGATTCAGATCAATGGTATGTGGGTTTGATTGCCCTGAGGAATGAGAAAAAGATGGTCTATCAGAGCACACAGCAGAAAACTTTGCAGCAGCAAAGACTATCATTACTGGGAGCTAACTGCATTACAAGCCATAAGATCAAATAGCGTGAGCAAGTCCAGAATTTCCTAGCAGATCCTTAAACAGATTCTTATTTTAGAGCTTCTCAAAGCCTCAAACAAATAAGCTTTCTTTGTCTGTGTGTCCTAAAATCTTAGAAAAGCACCCTACAAGGACCTTCAATTTGTCCCTCTGGAGGGAACCCTTAAAGGTTTTATGTAGAATCCTACTTCTGAATGAGGTCAGTTTTGACATGTAGAGAGAATGAAGCTTTTTTCTGCAAGCTACCTATTTTATACAGCGCCTCAGCTTCGTATTCAGTCTTGCATCTTAAAGCATAGTATTCAGTAACTACAGTGAAAATGTAATTTACTGTGGGTCCTGGTAGCTTAAGGGAATAATCAGCACTGCATTGCTGTCATTTTCCTTTTTCAGAAGTGAGAGATTAAAAAAATTAGGTGCAAATTCAAAAAAGATGCACATAGGATCTTTTATACACATACGAATAGCACAAATAACTATACGTGTGACTGCAATTTAAGCCAAATTGTGAGCATGTGATATACAACAACCTAATGTCCAAAATACAGTATACCCAGGGAGCTGAGTCTATAGACATTAGTCATTCATGTGCACTCAGGGATAGCTGAGCTCCACTATTTATGTGGCAGCATACCAGTTTTGGAAACGTTTAATATCAACAACATATGGCTCAAAAGCCATTCAAATCTGAATAGGGAAAAAGTTTGGTAAACAGCATTTAGTTAATGATAAAGCTGCATCTCATATAAATATCTCACAACCAAATACATTTAATGATATTTCTCTCTTCATTATTTTAGTTTTCTTATATTTATTCCTCAAAATAAGCAGGTAATTATTATAAATGTTTACTAGATTACTTCATTCCCAGCTTTATTTTTGTTCTTGTTTATGGTTCCAAACACCAGCATTAGGACCAAGTCACATTCATACAAACAGACCAGCTAATTTTTAACTGTATTCAGTAATGGTTTGGATTTGATGCCTGAATGGCAAATTAGTCAGCCAAATAGCAGTCAGCTAACATCCAGTGCCAAGTCTCTTCTGCAAAGATACTTCAAAGATACTACTAATACTGATTATTATTAATCCCAATAGCTAACATTTTGACAATATTTGGGAATACTACTCACACTCATCTCATAAACTATGCACATTATTAAAGCTCTACTCATTAGATTGCTGTGTAGAAATAAACAATACAGTAATAGTGGATCTCAGAGACACAAGAGAATAACAAATGCTTTTTTAGAGTGTCACACTTTTTCTCCAGTTTAATCAATAGAACCGCCGTGGCCCAGGTTCGATTCTTGGCCAGGGAACCAACCCCAGCCACTGGGGTTGCAAAAGACATTGCACTCCCAGTGCCGGTCCCAAGACAGGATAAAATTGGGGAGGGCTGTGTCAGGAAGGGCATCCGGTGTAAAAACTGTGCCAAATCAAATATGCGGACCGATGATCCACTGTGGCGACCCTTAATGGGAGCAGCGGAAAGAAGAATAACAACAATATACACTACAAAACTATTTAACTACAAAACTATTAATTAAAAAACAGTTTACAAAAACCTGTGCTGTCATCTGTAATTTTAAAAAGGTGTACATCCAAAGTTTTTAACCAGATTCCACAATGCCCATTCCACAGTCATTTGGAAGATACATAAATATAAGTCAAGCCAATGTGTGTACTGAGACACTGTGTAATTAAAATCCAGTACTTTTATGTGACTCCTCATGTCTGTTGAGTGTAACTGTAACAGTTATGAGAGTTCTCATCACTTACAGTTGGGGTCATAAGTTTACAGAATCTGCAAAATGTTACTAATATAAAAAAAAAAAAGGGATCATAAAAATTGCATTTTTTTTTAAATTTAGCCCTGAATAAGCCATTTCACATAACAGATGTTTACATATAGTCCACAAGACAAAATAATAATAGAATTTACACAAATGAACCAGTTCAGAAGTTTACATTTACACTTGATTCTTAATACTGTGTTGTTATCTGGATGATCAATGACTGTTTTTATGTTTTGTGATAGCTGTTCATGAGTCCCTTGTTTGTCCTGAGCAGTTAAACTGCCAACTGTTCTTCAAAAAATCCTCCAGGTCCTGCACATTCTTTGCTTTTCCAGCATCTTCTGCACATTTGACCCCTTTCCAACAGTGGCTATATCATGTTAAATCCATCTTTTCACACTGAGGATAATTGAGGGACTCAAACACAACTATTACAAAAGACGCAAACATTCACTGATGCTCAAGAAGGCAAAATACTACATTAAGAGCCAGAGGGATGTAAACTTTTGAACAGGATGATCTGTGTAAATTTACACCGATCATCCTGTTCAAAAGTCTACACCCCCAGGTGTAAACACTTAACTCAGTATTTCTAATAATTAAAAATTCTAAATATGAATTAAAATTCTGGAGAATGAAAATAACAATTATAATTAACACTGTGTTCATTTTTATGAAAAGCTTTTTACCTTAGAGATGGATTTGAAGCAGCCAGGCCAGATGACATTCATGACTAGGGATCAGCTATATCACCATGTGACAATAATTATTTTCATGATATTGTGGTTCTTATCAGTACTTTTACTAATATTGAGTAACGACATTGTTACAGTAGATCACTGACATTAAAAAATCTGGTTTTGTAGCAATTCTTTTCATTTTCACTCCTTTTTCATGATTTCCTAGTAATGATGATGATGATTATTATTATTAGTAGTAGTAGTAGTAGTAGTAGTAGTATTGTTGCTGCTGCTGTCACAGTTTTTCGTATTTTTAATGTGGCACTACTGTTTTGTCACCAAAACAAACCTAAACATTCGTCATTCATGTAAAAACGTTCACATATCGTAATTCCCCTACTCGTAGGGACAAATCATTCATCACCCAAGTGCCAACGTTTAAACCGAAGTCTGCCGGAAAACGGAAAAAGCGCTTGGAAAAATTTTCCTTTTAAAATGCGAAATTCGCCTACTCACCCAGTCGTAAGCGAAGACCAAGCCAGCCCTTGGGTGGTGACACTTGACGATGCATTATTTTATTTTGCGTATTTGTGTAATGTGAATTAGAATTAAAAACCTAGTGGAGAACTGAAGGTCGGTCATTGCGTACCGTTAGGAAGCGGAGTAACAGCAATACAAAGGACAAACTGCCGAGTTCAACTATAAACTAGAAACGTGCATTTCCTGAAGCAAATGCAGAGGGATTGCGCAGCCAACGCAACTCCCTGTTGTCGCCAAGGGATTTACGGGGCATTGTCAGGCGGTGCCTATGGTATCGCAAGTGGTCTCTAGTGTGTTCTTAGTTGGTCGTAAGGTCATTTCAGTTCCATCAGACGTGAGAAAAATGCACATGAACTTAACCACGCCCCCAGAGGGTGACCACACCCCACCTTTACCAGACAGCCTCAGAATCTAGCCCTGAATATGCCTTTCAAGTTTTGTGCATATCCATCTAATATATCAAGTATTATAGCTGTTTGAGTATATTAAACCCCAACTTGGAAGGACTGATTGGTAGGCAGAGGCCACATTCTTTTCAAATGTCCAAAGATTTTAAATAATTATTGAAGACAGACTCTGCTGAGTAATTTGACAGCCGTTTGAAAGATCTGACAGAAATCCTAGGAATAGTTAGCAAAAGATGATTTCGCATGTTATTCAAATTATACAAAATTTAATTATGCAAGGCTAAATGTTCCAAAAAGCATATTTTTGTTGCATAAGTGACAAAATCAGGAGAAGAAAGAATATTCCCTGTCAACCTTATTTTACATGAGATATGCTTGTTTATTAATGAAAAAATGAATAGCACCCCCAATGGCCAATTTGAGTGACAATGCAGCATTTTTTTCTGGCTCGCTAGAGGGACCTACCGTTCAATTTTCATAACGATTGCTCATTTTTAACCCCATCAAATGCCTGCTGAGATTGGCTGACAGCAGGTTTGATTTTAAGTGACCAAATCATCATCAACACTACACCTACCAATTAGGATAAAGATGAAGAATACCAAGTTTCAGCTCAATTGGACTTATGGTTCCTTGAGAAACAGTTTTCTGAACTTAGCTCCACCCACTATTGATGACCACATCCAAAAACTTGGCGGTCCTCCTCAGGACTTTGTGCTGAATGGGCTTGGCAATTTTTCATTCAACTGCATACAAATAATCATAAGTTACAGCTGTTTGAGTGAATTAGACTCTGCTCCATTAGAATTGATTGGCAGCTGGTGGCCATATTGTTCATAAATCTCAACATGTTTTTGACCAGTATGGAGGGAGAAACTCTCCTGAGCCATTTGACACTACCTTGTGAAGATGGAACAAAAATTCTAGGGCTAGTTCTCAAATGTAGGTTTAGCTTTTTTTTTTTTTTTTAGCAAAAAAAAAATCTAAGTGGGGGGAGCTAAGTAGTCAAATTGCAAATTGGATCAGAATTAGCCAAGATATCAGTAGGGAAAAAATGTCTCTAGGCCTTATGGTTCCCAAGATATGGCCTAAAATGTAAATTGGCTTGCTATGCTGTGCTATAGCGTCACCATTAGGTCTATCGGGCTTATCTCTCTGGCCTGAGTTGAGGGAGTCACTACTACATAATGACCAGGTTTCATGTCTGTGGCATGTATGGTTTGGTCTGCGAGTCCTTCCAAAACTTTTTTCCATTCATTCCTAGGGAAAAAAAATGACTTCAAACAACCGCTACGTGGGAACTGCACAAACGATCAAAAAGATGAATACAAGCACACCTTTCCTGACAAGACTGAACTATTTGGCATTGGTCCATTTCAATATCTCAAAAACTGAGGGACTACATAGCAGACAAATTTTCGGCATCATAATACTAATAATAATAATAATAATATGTAAAAGTATTCGGATAAAAGTAGTATTGGGCATTGCTTCGCCATGCGCAATCCTAATAATTTTGTTCAGCAAACTGCATCTGTACCGAGCTTTAAAGTGTAATAACATAATTATCCAATTCGCATGGGTTGCAAACTGGTCTTAATAAGTGAGAAGAGTGTTTGTGTGTTGAAACTGAAATTAAGTGAGAAATCTTGCATGCAGCTTTGGACTCACCAAATGCCGCGCTGATGCGCAAACATTTTGTGTTCATTCGTGTCTTTATTTCATTGTCTAGTAAGACCCACATGTCTCCAACTTTGTTTTTTGTCTCACTGTGGAAATGCTCCACTCGGATTGCCAGAACAAATTTTATGTGGTTAATCCTGCACATTAGTTTGACTTTCCCATATAAAGTATCCCCCATGGACCCCGCACGTTATTAGAAACATCAGTCTGCATCACGGTGCGTTTTTCCATTCAGGCCCAGACAGCCGTTTCCCGTCCCAGTGTTAATTGAAGCGTTAACCTCTCACGATTCAAATGTTAGTCATTTTGCTTCATTTATTCTAAATTGGAGACTGTTTCCCTTATCTCATCAGGCTCTGAACAGGCACAGCAAATAGTGGACTGTGTGAAAGCACGTTATTGTACTTACTAAAGACAAATATTTTGAGCATTAAATATACACCAAACTTTAAAACTTTTCACACCATTAAAAGTATTTGAGTAATGTACTGACCACTACTTTCTTGTTCATCTGTTTATTTTACATAATTGAGGACAATGGAGAAATATCACATCATCCTAGAGTTGTGTAGCCATTTCTGCAACATGTGCAGCCAGTTGCTTAAACATGTTGATTTCCTGATAATCCTCATTTAGCTTGACAAGATTAGAAACATGACATGATGTAATAACATCTGATCTATGTAGGTGTGCCTACTGCTTTTTGTATTTATGTATTCATTCAGCCTTTCACACTCATTTTCCTTAGAAACAAGACACAAAGGTGACTTAAATGTAATATCTGCTATTGGCCTTCTAAATGAGTTTAAAACGAAAAAAGTCTAAAAGGTGATAAGCCCAGTGTCTAAACAAGTGAATGAAAATGCTTGATAGTCCTTTCACCTCAACATAACAGATTACATTCCCAATGTCTGGTCGTTTGAAGAAATCACATTACTTAGGATATAAAAGAACTATGAACTAAGAACTATGTAAAACTATGAATGTGTTTTCAAGATCAACATAAAGCCATTAGATCAATCAAAATTTTAATAAGATTCACCTAGAGCCCCTCTCCCATGCCGCCTCAACTATTCCTCCCTCTTCTTTGATCTCCTTCAAAGCCAAACCTACCTTTGGTCTGCCAGCCTGGCCATATGTGGAGTATTAATTTTCTAAAACGGTTCCTCCACCCCCATTCTTTTCCCTGCCATCCACTACATCATACAACTCTTGAAAGAAAAAAGAAAAAGGTACCTTATGCTTGACTGGAAAAAAAGTGGGATTGACCATCTGGGGACGCCATACCAGAATTGGCCAAATGGCCACGTGGCTTTCAGAAAGATGTTCTTCTTTCTACCCAAGTGTGATTGAATTGGTGAAGAAGTGTTTATACCCTTTGCAGTTATTTTAACAGTTCTTTCCCTAGTTGATCCTTTCTTGCACTTTAATTCAGTTTAGCTTTAGCTCACTTTCTTGCTCTCCTCCCCTCCATATATTTTCTATTGTTAGTCATGCTTTTCGGGCACACCTGTGCTACAGTTGTTCCCAACTTGATATGCATTTCTCAGAATACGTTTCACAAATTTTCAAACACAAATCCCTTTAACATATAACCTGTTTTCAAAACCTTAAACCAACAAGGTAAAACACACTTTGACTATAAAACTATACATATGCATACACACGTCAAAACCAAATAATCCACACAGAATCACAGAAAATATTTGTCGCCTACTGAGTAAGACTGTCACAAACACAAGTACAATGCTAAGAAAGAAGGAACATTTATCTGTAGGTAAATTACGTATACACAAAAAAAAATCTTATGTTATCTTGTTAATCATCTAGATTAATCTAAAAATCATAATTAATGTGTTGCCTGGTTAAATGGCAGAAGGATAGCCTATGATCACAGATCCATCCTCGACTTTTAAGAAAAGTCATAGGTTCATTGACTTAAAAAGACCCCTGTGTGCATTCATTGACAAGCTGTATAACATTCTTCAGTTTGAGAAACAGCAAATATGTTAAAGAACTAGGCAATCCCTTTCAACAGCTTTAGTCTCCCTGAATAAGTCATATGACAATAATTCTGCACCCTCTTCCATCAAAATAGGAATGCTTTTAGGAAAGAAATGTACCGGTTTGGTGGTTTCATTTCAAGATCCCTATCTTATTTTGTTTGTTAGTTAGAAAATTACTGTCATCCAGAAGATCACGAATGTATTTATTGCATGCCACAGTGATGTCAATATGTGAACTTATTCAAATAACACCTTCTTTTACATTTGCCTAAAGATCTAAAATACTTTGAATATATTCTTTTTCTTAGGCTTTACTCTACTCGTCATATAAAGTTTAATTTGTTTCACAGTTTGTTGTAGTGCATATGAGTGGGGTGCTGCTCCTAGTAAAGTTCTTGCTCCTCATCACAAAAATACCTTTTGCAATTGACCGAATGTCCCAACAGTATGTGAAACCAGTCACTTGGTGCCAGATATTCTCTTAATAAAGGCAACATTCCTTTCATTTGTCTTCTTCTGCCCCTTGTGATTTTACACCACATAGAGAGGCTTGTTGGAGGTCAGAGGAGAGGTTACTAGCACTTCACTCTGTCCTCTGTTCTCTTTGTCTTTAGGTGCTTGATTACCTCATTCAGAGACCTACCAGGCTCTTCGGGGGCTGCAGTGCTTGATGTGCATCCACGGGTTCAATCTCTCTACCTTAACTACTGTAGTCATTGCTAGGATTACCTTGTATTGTCCTTGAACCCTTGGCTCAGCCCACTTTCTTTTGTGTACCTTCACATAGACCCAGTCGTCTGGCTTGGGCAGGTTCTCAGGCTTCACAGGTTCTTTGTGAGATCGGTTGGCTTCCTTCACCTGGTGATACAGGGACTGATGTATAGAAGTTAGTCCTTTCAAGTAGTTTGACAACTCATTCTCCAGTTACTCTAGCTGTAGGCCTAGATACTCTGGTCATGCGTAGGGGATTGTCATTGGTCTTCCAGTAGGCATTTCATGTGGGGTCAAATGTGTGCTACGGTTTCTTGAGCATCTCATGCTTATCAGGACAATGTGGCTACACAATTCAACCCAGTATCCCGACAAGTTTTTTCAAATTTAGATTTAATTGTTCCATTTGCTCTTTCTATTAGACCTGCAGATTGTGGGTGATACACACAGGAGAGCTAATGTTTGATGCCCAATTGTTTTGATAGGCAGCTAATTACACTGTTTACAAAATGGCTGCCGTTGTCTGAGCTAATCATTTTAGGTATACCAAATTTTGGAATTACTTCCCTTGCTAAACATTTAGCAACTGTCTGTGTGTCATTGTGGTTGGACAGAAAGGCCTCCTCTCACCTATAGAATCTGTGCACCACTAACAGACAGTACCTTGTCAATCAGGTCCAAGTAGATCTGTTCAAATCGGCCTAAATGACTAGGTATTTGTCCTATTTGGGTCTGAAATCCCTGAAAATGTACTGCTTGAAAACCAATGTTGTTCAATGTACCTGTTCATTACCCACCTTGCAGAGTGGGTCACTGACCCCCATTTGCTTCTCTGCAAAGGAAAGGCAACTCACTGGCGCTATCACTTTCCCTGATATTATACAGGCCCATTTGTTTGTCATAAACCACCCCCTTTGTAGGCTCATCGACCTTTCCTTTGGGCTGGCTGACTGTTGTAGATCAATTAATCCTTGGATTGACAGGTCAGGATAACTGGGTGGCAACTGATTTTCAGTTCTTGCAACCATTTCAGGTGGGCTTTGCAGCTTGGTCCGCAGCAGCGTTACCCCTTGTGTGTGTGTGGCACATTTCACAATTGCTAACTGAGATGGTTCATGAATGACAGACAATAGTTCTTGGATTTCATTCGGATGTGATATGGGCTTGTCATCAACCATGCAGAAATCTCTTGAGGCCCATAAGGCAGCATATGTGTGGCACACATTGTAGGCGTAAGCAAAAGCAGCGTAGATGGTAAAAATTTTTCCACTTGCCAATCTGCAAGCAGCTGTGACTGCTGCTTTTTTCAGCGATCTATGCTGAGGATGGTTGAGGAAGTTGTATAGATATGACCACTTAAAACCCATTGTTATGTCTGTCTGGAGCAACCACTGCGTACCCTGTATATCTCTTGTAGCCACCCAGAAACAAAGAGCCGTTCAAAAAGAACAGTTTTTTTTTTCACTTTGCAGTATCGGGTTGCAGGACAAGTCAGGTTGCAATTTAAAAAATTTCTCAGTAGTCTGAAAGCACTCATGAAGGGTAACCTTCAGAGGGTGTCAACATACTTTCAGCAGGGTTGACAGAGCCACAACTTTCTATAGTCAGCGCAGGTGTGTTCAACAGTAATTCATAACCCATCTTCCTGGCATTGGTAATTACAAATAATGAACTAATGAGTATGTAGTCCATGGGTAGTATACATAGGTGTGCCCGTCGTTATGGTTGAAGCTTTCTTGTAGGAAAATGCCGGGGCTGCTAAAGATCTTTCGCATGGGGAAAAGCCCCTTTTGACAGGGTCAAGCTGACAGCTAAAATACACAAACATTTGGAGGTAGAGTCTTTATTAGGGACATTAAGTACAGTGCTCTCATTGTGTTGCTATGGGCCCATGGCTCATCAGTCTCTTGCTTCCATTTACTTAATCTATGTTAAATTCCAGGAGGTTTCCATGTTCAGCAAGATTACAGTGCTCCAGTCTTGCCGGGTCCCTGCCAGTGGGGTATTGCTTCCCTACTGCATTCCACAATACATTCCTGTGGATATTAAAAGGTTTCTTATTGTGGTGATTGGTATTAATAACTGCTGACAGGCCAGCATCTGTGAAAACCTTTTTAGTCATGTCTTTCCTGCTATATGCATCAGCATGGCTTTGATGTCTCCTAGGGCCAGACACTGCCCTGCTGTTTGTGCTTCAAACTTTGTTATCCAGCACTGTCCACCCACCTCAGTTTTGGTAGGTTGCTTGCCATTCCTTTCATATCCATCAGGCCATTCCTTTCATATTCACACAAGCTGGTGCCCACCATGGCAGACATCTCTGTGTACTCCTCCTGCAGCTGCCATTATTGGTCGTTTATTTTTATTTGTTTAGTCATTCATAACTCCTTAAATGTACCTATATTATCAGCACTGATTACATACGACAGAGAAACACTATTGGAAATCGGAAAACAACCATACGAGCTCACTTTCAGTCCGTCGGATCTGGATTACCTCCTGCATCCGAGCTCACAAAGGCGAGGCTTGTCCCACCAACATTGGATTCAACTGATCAGCGCAGCTGGGGGAAAGAGTGATCCTAGTGGCGACATGGCAAGAGAGGTGGGCTACATGCTAGGCTAAAGGCTAGAGCAACCCCATTGCCTCTCCCTAGCCTAGTGCTAGCAAATGTCCAATCCCTCGAAAATAAGTTGTATGATACTTAGAACCAGGATAATATCACAGCGAGAAATTAGAGAGTGCTGTGCGCCTATGTTCACAGAAACCTGGCTATTGGACAACACACCAGATTCAGAGGTTTAGCTGCTGACGCACTCTGGAAAACAGCATACAGCAGCATCTGGAAAACACAAAGGTGGGGGAACCTGTATCTACATTAACAACCGGTGGTGCTTGGATGTGCATGTCGTCAGTAAACACTGCTCAAGTGATGCAGAACTTTTACTAGTGAGATTCAGGCCCTATTATCTACTGAGGGAGTTTACCGCTGTATTTCTCCTGGCTGTTTACATCCTGCCACACGTGAAGTCCGCAGCAGCACTTAGGATTCTGTATGACGCTATAAACCCACAAGAAACCACACATCCAGCCCCTGTGTTCATTGTCACAGGTGACATCAACCACCGGAATTTACGGATTGTGCTTCCAACATACCACCAGCATGTTAATTTCCCCACAAGGAAGAAAAACATACTGGACCAGGTGTACAGTAGTTTGAAGGGTGCATACAAGGCTGCACCCCACCCCCACTTTGGATAGACCACACCTCAGTGTTCCTCTACCCTGCATACAGGCAGCTCTTCAAGCAAGCCCTCCCAGTAAGTAAAACTGTAAAAGTGTACTGAAACTAAAACTGCACTGAGAGGGAGGTGTTTAAGAACACTGCTATGCATAGCAGAACAAGGACAGCTATGTTTGAATGCTGTTTATCGACTATAGCTCAGCATTCAACACGGTGATACCATCTAACCTCATCAACAAGCTTTCCACCCTTGGTGTGCCACCCACCCTCTACAACTGGGTTCTGGACTTTCTAACTGGCAGACCCCAGTCTGTTAGAATAGGGAACCACACATCAAGGACAATAACTATAAACTCAGGAATTCCGCAGGTCTGCATGCTGAGCCCCATCTTCTACACGATCTTCACCCACAATTGTGTGGCCTCCCAGAACAACACCAGCATCATCAAATTTGCTGGCGATATGAGAGTCACTAGACTGATAACTCGGGATGATGAGTCAACGTACACGAGGGAAGTGGCTGACCTATTCAAGTGGACAGTGGATAGATTTTAACCAACCGGACTTCTTGCAAAAACTGTGATGAATTTACTTGTTGCACATTTGCACTATTTGTCCATATAGTACACAATAATAGAAGGGATTTATTTATAATTTCACTATCCATTGCAACCAGATGAGGATGGGCTCCCTTTTGAGTCTGGTTCCTCTCAAGGTTTCTTCCTCATATTGTCTCAGGGAGTTTTTATTTGCCACCGTCGCCTCTGGTTTGCTCATTAGGCATAAATTCACATATTTACAATATATTTTTTGAATCCATTTATTTCTGTAAAGCTGCTTTGTGACAATGTCCATTGTTAAAAGCGCTATACAAATAAAATTTAATTGAATTGAATTGACCTACTGAAGTGGTGCCAGGGCAACAATCTCTCCCTAAATGTTAATAAAACAAAGGAGATGATTGTTGATCAATGGAGGAGGAGGGAGCAGCACTTAGCACTGCACATTGGCGAGACAGAGGCGAGATATGTGGCGAGATATGTGAGGTGTTCCTGTCATTGTAGCTGGGGCTTCTGGCTTCAAAGACTCCACCTCTTTTGCCTTTTTCTCAACTCTCCTTTTCATGACATCAAATTTCCTTTTTTCCACAGCATGTCTTTGTTCTGCTGCTTCTCTCATTTCTTCCAGAACTGTAAAACTCTTAGCTTCTTCTCAGCATTTCCTGGTATGAGGTGTTTCTGTTTTATAAACTTTTCCAATTCTACAATGCATGAGGGGTCAAACGTGCCATTTTCTGGCCACTTGGAAATGGCTTTAGTCTTGGCTGTCCATTTTTTACTCTGCTTAGTGATATATTTCTCTTCTGAGGGACGGCTATCACAAACTTCTTCCAACCAAGTCTTCCCTAAGCCTGACCATGCCCTGTCTACTTATCTTTAGACTTGCTAAATTAGTTTAAAGGAAATGTCTTCTACGGTTTCTCCTATTTTTCTCCTACAGCCTGTCTGGAGGGTAGCTACTAGTCTGTTTTTCCAACTATCAAGTCTTTTGGTGATCCAGATCCCATCTATAATTGGGAAGGGGATAGAGGTCCGATATCATAAGCTAGAATGTCTGTGATGTGTTGTGCCACTGTCTTCGTCCACTGTGTCACTAAAAATCTGATGCTGATATCCAGGCAGAAATGGGTAATCTGACTTTAGCTCCAACCTCAATCTGCAATAAAGTGTCTAAGATGTTGTTAGGTTCTCTACAATCCGCTCTTCTCTCAGCATCCGTAACACAAAGTCCTGTTGTTCTAAGTCAGCTGTCAATTTTCTCAGATTATACTACTGAGTAAGTCTCCATAATGTAATTTTCTATCCAAAAATGGGTTCTTTGTCCTCTAGTGGACTCTTTTAATTATATCTCTTTTTGTTGTGTTAGTGATATTAATTATTATAATATTCTTTCCATAAACAGCCACAAAGAACCACCTGCACTATAAACAATTGCAATAAGTCAAAGAATAAGATTAGTTTTCTCTAATCATTTAACACAGAAATTTGTATTTTATCAATCCGCTGTTAGTATGACCCAGTTGTTAGTAAAGCACTCCACTTAAGCAGACTACCATCTGATAGCAGCAATTTTAGGATTCATCAATAATGAGGTTCACACACTCTTACAACACTCTACTATTCAGACACACATACACATGCACAGTTATGAAGCTTAAAATTCAGATATACACACACACATACACAAACACACATAGGTAGGCAGATTAAAATTCAGATATCCATCGAACAATGCACTGATTATACAATTTAAGTAACAGACCCAAAGTGGAAAATACTAAATTTCAGATATCCAACAAGCAACAATGCACTGATTATACAATTTAATTAACATGCTTAAAATGCTAAAAATTCAGCTGGCAAATGGACAATGTATTGATTATGTAAGTTTACTTAACACACTCAAAATGAAAAATGCTAAAAATCAGATATCCAATAAACAATGCATTAACCTACTCAAAATGAAAATACAAAAAGTTCAGATAGCAAATAAACAATATATTAACCTCCTTAAAATGATATATGCTAAAAAATAAATCTGTGCTAATTGTACAAATTTAATTAGCACACTATAAATAAAAAAATTAGCACACTAAAAATGAAAAATGCCAGTTCGGTTCATAAGGATCGCGTGGCTCTTAATCCAGTGGCTACAAGATGCATTAAATTTTAAAAAGGTACCTGAGCTAGCGTCTCGCTCTCTCTCTCTCTCCCACACACACACACACACACACACACACTCGTCATTCACTCTCATACACTCTTACACACTATCACTATTGCTCATGCTTTCATGCAACATTCAAACCACATATACACATCAGACTTTTAGTCACTTCAAAAAAACAAGACAAAACGACAAACACAATACAATGACAAACTTCAAAAACAAGATACCACACGAGCACAACACAGCTAATGATGGGAAGTCCGATTCTTTTCCGTGAATCAGTTCTTTCGGACAGTTCATTTCAATGAACCGGTACAAAAACCGATTCACCAGTTCTTTTACGTCATCACGTAATGATGTCATTCATACGTAATGCTATCATCCCAGCAGATGAAAATACATGCTCAAACCCATTCAAATAAAGCCATCTGTAAGCACATATAGCTGATTTACATTTTATACAGTTAAATAATAATAACAATAATAATAATAATAATAATAATAATAATAATAATAATAATAAAAAATCAGGGTGTATACTAACAATCATCAATATCAGTACTATTTTTAATACTTGGATGCAAATCCTTTGCAGTCAATGACTGCCTGAAGTCTGGAAACCATAGACATTACCAGTTGCCGAGTTTCCTCCCTTGAGGTGCTTTGCCAGGCCTTTACTGCAGCCACCTTCAGTTGCTGCTTGTTTGTGGGTATTTCTGCCTTCAGTTTTGTCTTCAGTAAGTGTAAACACGCTCAGTTGGGTTGAGGTCAGGTGACTGACTCAGCCATTTAAGAACATGACATTTCTTGGGTTGATTTTGCTGTATGTTTTGGGTCATATCCATCTGTACTGTGAAGAGCCTTCCTATCAGTTTTGCAGCATTTGACTGAATCTGAGCAGAAAGTATAGCTCTATGCACTTCAGAATTCATTCTGCTACTTCTATAAGCAGTCACATCATCAATATACACCAATGACCCAGTTCCATTGGCAGTTCCAGTTCCATACATCCCCATGTCATAACACTGCCTCCACATGGTTGACAGATGATGTGGTATGCTTTGGATCATGGGCTCTTCTTTTCCTTCTCTATACTCTTCTCTTCCCATCATTCTGTGCTGTCACATCAGCCCAGATAGAATACACACACACGCACACACACACGCACACACACGCACACACCCAACATGCACTATTTGTGTCTCAACATCATATGCAGCTTGTTTGCTAATTGGGAAGATATCGGCACAACATATTTTTTTGATTGTGTGTTCTTAATGTTTCACTTGCTATATCATTAGACAAGTGGAAATATTTATTTATTTGCTTATTTTAGTCACTTGTATGCTACTAGATAAAAGTATCTAGTAGCACACTTGTGAAATGGAGAAATGGAGACACTACCAGGAAGGGACTGAGTTCAAGGTCTTTATGGACCATGCTGCTCTCTCCTGGGCTTTCAACTGTCCCAAGACCTCCTCTTGTCTGACCCACTCTAAGTCTCCAACAGTTCTCCTTCAAGGTTCTGTATAGGAAGGGATGTCTTAACCTATGAGCCCCTGAAAACCCATCCACTGTCTAACCATCACAACCACCAGTGTTTCATCAGATATACCCAATACCCGGGCAGAAATTTCACAAGCTCAACTCAAAGACCCTACCATAACTCACCTGCAGTCTGAAAACAAACTCAGTAAAGTCCAAGACCAACAGATCTCTTTTGAGGACTTCCAGGGGGTGCCATATCATAAAGTTCCCCTGAAGAATAATAAGAGAGAAATATCAGTTGGTGGTATCACAATTGTTAATACCGGGCTTTCTGCATTATGTCCACGACAGTCCTCTTGGGGGACAGACAACTCCAAACCCAGTGGTCTTCTACAGAACACCGAAGTCACAAAACCAAGACATACTCTGAGGATTGATTTGATGGGGCCTCTCCCTACCAGTAAAAATCAGAACACATACCTGTTGGTTATCATGGATTATTTCACCAAATGGTATGGTGGGCAAGATACCTCGAATTGTGAATTGTGAGGACCACAATTCACCTCCGTCCTCTTTTCCAACATATGCAAATCTTGGGGAGTAATTCAAAAGCTCACCACAAGTTACCACCCACAGACAAACCTAACGGAAAGAATAAAGAGCACATTGAAAACCATGATCATCATCATTTATCGGAGATCATCATTATACCTGGGACCAGTAGTTTCCTGAATTATGCTTCACCATCAATTTCGCCCAACAGGAAACAACAGGAAAAACACCAGCAGAAGACAGATCAAGGGACCACTGGAAAGACTAATAAACAGACCACCCTTACTAGACCAATCTTCCTATTCCTTGGTGGAGAGACAGAACATTATGGCAGAGGAGGTTAAGCGCAGAACGGGCATGCACTGTGCTAATATGTGTGAGTTTGTCTGTCTTTCTGACTTGCATCAAGACCCAACAACACATTTCCTTGTAAAATATAATTTTCATCAATATTTTCAGTAATAAAGTCCAGTACATTTTGCCAAAAAAATGCTACCTCAGGGCAGTACCAAAAAAATGGGTAGCCATCTCTTGGCATAAATTGCAAAAGCTTGTGTCTACATCTATATCTTTTTTAAATTTAAGATGATAATGTTTAACAGGGTATATTCTATGAATAAGTCTAAAAGTCTTTAATATTGTTTGTTATAAAATAACGATTAGGCAAAAGCCAAACTTTTTTCCAGTTGACATCACCTACAAATTGACTCCAGGATGTAATTACATTCGGTCGTGTAACAATGTCTCTTTGGAACAGAGTTCTTATTGATCAGTTATTTATTGTGACAATGAGAAGAAAAAAATATTTCACCTACACAAGAGTGTTTGGGTGTAAGGGGCGGAGTTGCTGACAATCCAATCTCTTTGCTGTTTAAACAGCATGCATGCTCCAGTAGGGATTGCACCAAAGACCGTTGCAAATTCCCCTGGTGGTACAGGGATGTTATAATGCTTCAAAAACTCATCATATGTAAAGAGAAAACATCTGTGTTCCCTTTCGATACTACACTCGTACTGCGTCACTAGACGCTATGGGGAAAACTCCTTTTTCTCCGATGACTGAAGCCTTTACAATCATGCAGTGAAACTGCATGGCCATTGGTTCGTGCAGTGCAATAAAGCGAACCAATGGCTCGGCAGCGGAACTGCACGCGCCTATGGCAAGGAGGCCTGCCAGAATGGGTGGAGCCATCTGGCTATATAAGCGGGCATAGCGCCATAGGATCTCAGATCAATTCTCCTTCAGCGCCGAAGATTTCTCTCCACTGAGCTACGAGACTTAAGCCAACGCTTGCCGTCGACACGCCTCGCAGCGGAGAGAGCTACTTGCCTGCGCCGTCCCGTTGTTCTGCCGAGCGTCAGCCGTCATCCCCTGCCGCCATCCGGCGAGTTAGAAAGCGCATATCGAAACCGAAACGAAAGCGCTAAAAGAGCATTTCCGCTAAAAGAGCAAGCACTAAAAGAGCTTTTCCTGCTAAAAGAGCAAGCGGTGTTGAGATGCTGCGCCGTCGCTGCGGTTCGTGCAGAGTCTCTCTGCACGCCGATGACGGCCATTCAGAGTGTGTTTCCTGCCTGGGTAAGCCCCATGCGGAAGCCGCTCTGACAGAGATGGAATGTTCACATTGTGTGAACATGAGTCTCTCTTCTCTGCGCGGTCGGATCGCTTTTTTTCCCGAAAGCGATTCCGCTTCTCGCGCCCCCCCGTGTTCTTCCTCCCAGGGAACTGCGAGGAAAAAACAGCGGGGCAGAGAGGCTCAGCGCCCGGCCGCGAGCGAGCCCACGCCGGCTCAGACCCCGCGTGTTTCGCTCTCACCATGCAGAGGGGATTCTCCCATCCTTTTCGAGCGCCCAGACCAGCGTCCCTCGGCCGACGCGAGCGACACGGTTTCTTTCGGCGCGATCGAGGACGAGCTGCTAGATGACAGCATGTCTTTAGCAGCGTCGGACACGGAGAATATTTCGGGCTCTCCTCTCAACCCCGCTCCTCCGCCGTCTACGGATCCCAGCGTCACCAAGATGGGGATGGACGCCGAGCTCTTCCGCGTTCTCTCTAAAGCAGTGGAAGAGCTGGGATTGGAGTGGTCTGCGCCAGAGGAGCCCACTCGGAGCCGCCTGGATGAATGGTTCCTGCCAGGGCGCCGTCAGGCCCCCCGTCTGCGAGCCGCGCCTTTTTTTCCAGAGGTCCACGATGAGCTCACCAAATCGTGGCGCACTCCCTACTCAGCTCGCCTTCACACGTCAGTTTTGTCCGCGTTCTCCACGGTTGACGGCACAGACGAAAGGGGCTACGAGAGACTACCTCCGTTGGACGAGTCAGTGGCCGCACATCTCTGCCCGCCCACTGCTATTGGATGGAGAGCGAAGGTCGCTCACCCCTCAAAGCCGTGTAGAACCACGTCTGCCCTTGCTGGACGAGCGTATTCCTCCGCTGGGCAGGCGGCTTCGGCTCTGCACTCTATGGCCATGCTTCAGGTTTTTCAGGCCAAACTCCTCCAAATTATGGTTGAGTCGGGGCCCGATCCTGTGGCTTTTAAGGAACTGCGCAGTGCGACAGACCTGGCCCTTTGAGCTACGAAGGCAACGGCCCAGGCCATCAGAAGATCTATGGCCAACTTAGTGGTGCTGGAGCGCCACTTATGGTTGAACCTCACGGAGATTAAAGAGGCGGATAAGGTTCCTTTTCTGGATTCTTCGGTTTCTCCCACGGGGTTGTTTGGACCCGCTGTTGAAGGGTTTGCAGAGCGCTTTACTGCCGCACAGAAGTCGTCCCAGGCATTGCGACACTTCCTGTCGAAGCGTTCGAGCTCTGTGAGTACCACCAGGCGCCCCAGGCCCACGCCAGCGCACCTGCGCCTGTTCAGCCTACCCAAAAGCCTGTGCCTCCGCAGCGCTCCCGCTCAGCGAGACGCCACTCATTTCTGAGACGTCAGGGACCCCGGCCCAAGCTGACGCTGGATCCTGCGCCTCGGGCGCCATCCTGATTTGTCAGACAGGAAGAGGAGGGGGCAAAGTCTCGCTGTCACCGGACCACCCCCCAAACTAGCTCTGTTATGTCCCCGAGCACCCCGTTCGGTTCCAGGTGCCGGTGGCAATGTGTTTGTAAATGCTGTTGTGGACACCGGGCCCGTTCTAGTAGCGCCCCCACAAGCAGCCGCTGTTCTAACAAAAATAAAACACAAACATTTTCAAAAAGAGAGTAAAATTCCTCTTCCACTTATAACGAGTGTCAGGCTTCCTCAGAGTGATCTGCCACTCGAACCAATCCAACCCCTCGCCACACGGGCAGAGGCCTGGCAGGCCATCCCCGGTGTGTCAGATTGGGTTTTGGGGATTATAAAGCGGGGGTACTCACTCCAGTTCGCTCGAAGACCCCCGCGATTCAGCGGTGTGGTTCCCACCTTAGTACAGGGCAAGGACGCTCACGTTCTACGCTTCGAGGGAGTGGCTTATTAATACACGGTCCTGTCCTTCAGACTGTCTCTGGCTCCTCGTACTTTTACAAAGTGCATAGATGCGGCTCTTTCTCCTCTGAGACAGAAAGGAATCCTCATTCTGAATTACCTCGACGACTGGCTCATTTTAGCCCAGTCAGAGGCCGAGCTAGTGTCTCACAGATCCCTCCTCCTCAGCCACTTGGAGTGCCTAGGACTCAGGATCAATTTCGCCAAGAGCTCACTGTTCCCCAGCCAACGAACTTCGTTCCTGGGGGCAGTTTTCGACTCAGTCCACATGAGGGCTGTAGTCGCACCAGAATGTGCGCTAGTCATACAGCAGCTCGCGGCCTCCTTCAAAATCGGAGCTCTTCACCCCCTGAAGATGTTCCAAAGGATGCTAGGCCTCATGGCCTCCGCATCACCAGTACTACAGCTGGGCCTGCTCCGCATGAGACCTCTTCAGTACTGGTTGAAACCACAAGTGCCACCCAGCATGTGGCGTCACGGTTACCTTCGCATCAGGGTGACCCAGGCCTGCGTAGCGGCTCTGGCCCCTTGGAAGGAACCCCAATGGTTCAAGCAGGGCATAACCATGGGCATTGTCCACAGAAGGAAGGTTGTCTCGACAGATGCTTCCAACATGGGTTGGAAGCAGAGAATTTCTCGATGGCTAGTTGACGCTATTGCGCTAGCATACTCCTCCCTGGGCCTCCTGAGCCCCATAGGAGTGAGAGCCCATTCCACTCGGGGCGTGGCCTCGTCGTGGGCATGGTCTAGCGGGGTGTCCATGGCAGACATTTGTGCAGTGGCCGGCTGGGTCTCTCCGTCCACATTCGCCAGGTTTTATAGCCTGGACTTTCCAGCCTTGCAGGCTCGGATCCTATCTGCCTGAGAGACACACACCGGTTATGACAGGCGGATTCCTTGTGCGTTTTTGGCCCTTTCGGGAGTGCTGAAACGGCACAGTATTATTTTGGAACGATTATCCTAGGCTGGGTTGACCTCGGTGAGCTCAGCCCTTACGTCTCTCGCGGGGTGCACCCTGCTTATGCTGGTCCCTCTGAGCCTTAGTCACTCAAGGCCGGTTCATGCCAGTTGTTCCACTTTCATGGCACGGCGTGATTGTATTGGTTCCCCATAGCGTCTAGCGACGCAGTACGAGTGTAGTATCAAAAGGGAACGTACTCGGTTACTTACGTAACCTCGGTTCCCTGAGATACGGGAACGAGTACTGCGTTGCAGGCCGTGCCAGGACGTTGCACAACTCAGGGTCGTCGCTTCAGTCGAATTGATCTGAGATCCTAGGGCGCTATGCCCGCTTCTATAGCCAGATGGCTCCGCCCATTCTGGCGGGCCTCCTTGCCATAGGTGCGTGCAGTTCCGCTGCCGAGCCATTGGTTCGCTTTATTGCACTGCACGAACCAATGGCCATGCAGTTTCACTGCGTGATTGTAAAGGCTTCAGTCATCGGAGAAAAAGGAGTTTTCCCCATAGCGTCTAGTGACGCAGTACTCGTTCCCGTATCTCAGGTATGCTATACAACTGGTCCACCAGTACAATATTATTTCGAAACCAATTTTCAAAGAAAAGAGTCTTTGTTTATATAAAATGTCTTTATTGTTCCCTATGAAATATTTGTGAGGTGAAAAATTGTGTTTGTAGATTAGCCTCAATCCCAGGAATGCCTGATGGTGAAAATTAGTTTTGTTCGGTTTTGTAGATTTTTTTTATGTCAAAGTTACAAAGAAGAAAAAAATTTATGCCACCCAAGTTAGATAAGATATGGAGGGGCATTACATTCCAAATGGAGTTAGGATATCTAACAAGTTGTCTAATCCAGTTGATGTTGAATGTATTTTTTAATGTATCAAAGTCTAAAAACTTGAAGCCACCATTTTTTATGAGTTCATTGTAACTGTTTTCTTAATGTAATGCAGCTTATGCCTCCAGACGAAGTTAAAGAGCATTTTATCAATCTCTTTAGATATTTTATCATCCAGATGAAGAACCAAAGCTGCATATGTTAATCCCCTTAGTGACAGGTCTCTTAAGAGCCATCGTTTAAATTTGGATTTTTTGGGGTCTTTTGGATAATAGGATTAAAGTTTAGAAAACATCTGTTCTGTTGATCCTTATTTATTGTAATTCCCAAGTAATTCACTGATTTTACAGGAATATTGCAGTAAGATAGTTCAGAGCAGTATTTAAGAGCCATGAGTTCACACTTATTCAAGTTTAAATAGACACCAGAGGCTCTTGAGAACTCCTCTATTACTTTAATTATCATTTTGAAGAAAAAAGTGTGGTATCAACTGCCAACTGGGTTATAACTAATTCTCTACCAATAATAGACAAACCTTTAATTTCACTAGCTTTAACATGGTTAGCAAGAAGTTGACTTATAATTAGGAAGAGATGTGGGGAGACAGGGCAACTCTGTCTAATTCCTCTAGACAGATGAAGTACCACCCAATAATTTAACTGAACTGTTGCTGTTCTTATAAAGAGTATTAAATGCATTGGAAAAGAAATTTCCAAAACCAAATTTTTTGAGAGATTCAAAAATAAACTGATGCCCCACAGAATCGAAAGCCTTATGAATCCCTTATCTCTAATGAATCCCTTATCTCTACTGGATAATCCAAAATATCTAAAACAAGTCTTATGTTATTTGCTTACTAACATATATACTTAGGTTATATGCCTATTTCTCATAAACCCCGATTGTGTTTCTTCAATAATTGAATCTAATATGGTCTTAAGCCTTTTAGCTAATATCAGGGCAAATACCTTATAATCATTATTCAGTAAGCTAATTGGATGCCAGTTACCAAGAAGCAGTGTATCTTTTTTTCTGGTTTGGGAATTAACATGATAAATCCTGGAGTTAAGGTGGGAGGAAGTCACTGACTTTCCATAAAAACCTCAAAAAGAAAAGGGCCAAGTTCCTTAGAAAATTGTTTATAGACTTCTGCCACCAATCTGTCATGGCCTAGCGATTTATTATTTTTGAGTTGACTAATTGCATGCATCACTTCCTCGATGGAAATAGGCATTTCACAAACTTTTTACCATTCTCATCAATAGAATTTTCTATTTCTAGATTTTAATTTCTAATGAATTCATAAAGGCATCAGATGCAATTTGAGAATAATTAGAGGTATATAACTTCTTATAGAATTCACAACAGTGGCTGGATATTAATTTATGATCATTTGTTACCATCCCATTAACCTTTAGTTTAGTAATGCTCTGGTTATTATGATAGCATCTCTCTAAGTAAGAAAAAAAAAAAAAATACTGTGAATTTTGTTCTTCTTCTGTATATCTCATCCAGTTTAATTTGTAGATCAGCTAATAGAACTATTTCTTCTTCCAATAAATTGTCTAGACTTTTTTCTGATAATTTGGCTATTCTTCTAACAATGTTTGTCTCTTCAGCTTTTCTAGATTTGGCCAATTGGCTGCTGAATTTAGTATTGAATGAAGTATTTTACGACCTCAAATCTAAAGAGCTCCCAATATATACGGTATTTACTGTCCTTCTTGGCTTTATCCGAAAAAAAAAAAATGTTTATCAACCTCGTAATTTTTTTTTTCATGTCATTGTATAGCAATAATGAATTGTTAAGCTTCCAATATGTTCTATTAACATTACAACTTGTATTAGACAGCTTAATATTAATACCTATAGTTTTGTGATCTGTAAATGGAGTAGATACAATATCCACTTCCATACTGTCATAATGACAATAACCAAAAATCAATTCTAGATTGGCTAGAACCTATTTTGTTGCTCTAAGTAAAAGATTTTTGAAATGGGAATTTGGTTCTCCAAATGTCTGTAAGACTAAATTTAGCCATAAAGGTTTTGAGGTTACTGTTGTTAACACTAGGTTGACTTGCAGCTATTTATCCATTATTCCATTTATGATAATGTTAAAATCCCCTCCTACTAAAAAGGTGGCACTTGGATATCTTTCCAACCATTCCATAAATATATTCTCTATCGATTCAAAATGATAATTATTGTCCAAATTATTGTTGTATCCATATACTTTGCCAATAATGAAAACATTATCATTATATCTAATTAATTGACATATGAAATGACCATCAGGATCACACTTTGTATGCAGGACATCTCTACTCTATTTTCTAAAGTCAATACTCCAGCTGAACGTTATGACCCATGAGAAAACCATATTGAATTACCCCATTGTGAATTCCAGAAGTTAGCATCCTCTTTAATAGAGTGAACTTCTTGTACAAAACATGTCTTCCCTAAACTGTTTGGCAAATGGAAACATTGCTTTTCTTTTAACATTATTTCTTAACCCCCTAGCGTTACAAGAAATAAGTGATAACAACACCAAAGTGCTATGTAAATCTAGAAAACATAAAGATCAAAGCAGATTCAAGATCAGCACCTATTACTAATGCAATATAAAGTTAGGAAAATATAATTAACTAGTCATGAAGGCTGTCAGCACCTAGCCATTCCCTTTTAATTCTATGGTATGAGAAAAAAAAAAAAAAAAAAGATAGTAGAAACAGTATTAAGTTGCATTATAGTACACATTCCCATCATACTGTTTATGCCTCTTTGAACCCAGGCTGAAAAACCTAAACTGGAATATAATAGGATTACAATATATAGTTACTCATTTTGTAGTGACTTATCAAGACCCATTATAATAATCCTAATGAAGACTGTCAACAAAAACAGTCATTGCCTGTTCTTTGTCTTGTTCTTCTATTCTTCAAAGACTTCTGTCCCTTCAATAAATCCACAGCTTCTGGCAAAGTAGGCTGATTTACCTTCTTCACATGATTTCTTAATCACTGGCCATAGTTTTTGTCTTTTATCTCTGTCCTCCTTTGTCAGATCCTCCTTAAACTGAATACTTTGGTTTCTGAGGAACTCACTGTTTTTAGTAGGTTTCCACACAGCATCTCTGATTCTCCTGGCGATGATTGCCCGAGGCCTTGACTCATTGGTGTGTTTTGCTCCTGTTCGGTGTGCAACTTTTATGGCATCTGGTAGGTTTGTCGCTTCCTGTGGTTACACTTTTTGGCACACGTGGATGACTTTCTCTTGCACATTCTCTTTGATTGTTTCCTGTAGACCATGAAGCCTGAGGATCCAGCACTTACCGTAACATTCCAGATTCATTACTTGACTCACGCACACCCTGGTTGACTGTTCACTCTTTTCCACCTGTAATTCAACATAGATCATCTTGCGTTTCAACACTTTTATTTCTGCACAAGTGCCTTGTATCATTGTTTAAAGTGCATCGCTTCGGGTGTTGACAATCTCATAAGGTTTACACATATTCGCAACATGGTCACTAGAAATTGTGGGTTTTTTAGCAAGCGGAGGCTTACTTGGTATTACAGGGAGCACAGGAAATTCCTCTTGTTTCTCCAAATCCATTTTGTGAGTCACATTTATTCTGTAGTCATGACCATTAATAGCGGTAACAGAAGCATCTTCTCTTCCCACCTCACATCATCTTTTTTGGGCAGATTTGGTGGTGTTGTGACTAAATAATGGCGATGGTGGACACAAAAAGCTGTAGAATCTAGCGTGTATTGAAACTACATTGACAGTTATATTCTCTATTTTTCTGTCTAAGTTTAGGTACTGAGAGCTCAAAACTTTGAGCTGTTCATGCCGCCATCTTTACACCAGTGGAACGAATAATGTTAACAGCATTAAGAGAGCTGGTATGCTGCCACGGAGAAGCCTTCTTCTACTTTTTCTGATACAGAGATTCTTTTTTTGTCCCCTGTTGTTTTTTTGTATGCTGGCCTTGGTGTGGAGTTATCTTGGACTGAGTTCGCTCGGGGGATTACTCACCTAGGAGGATCGACTCTAGGTTGGATTATTGCTACCAGGAATACGTTGAAGCTGGTGAGAATGGTCCTGCAAAAACTCTTGCTTGTACAAAGTACATTGGGTCTTTGAAAAAGACTTTGAACACACACGCACACAAACCCACTCGAACGTAGTTGTTGTATGTCGGATTATTGTTGTGTATATTGTATCATTTGTATAATACATAGTGGATGTTTTGTAAACTGTTGTTCTATGATTTTTTTGTCTGCCAAGTACTCATTTATACACTTTTAAGAGTTGAATCCCCTTGTTTGTGTAAACTCGTTGGTTTACGTTCTGAACCTTACATATGTATGCACTAAAGAAACCTTAAGACCATGTTCTATGTTGTTTTATATGTGTTCGAAAGCTATACTATTAATTACCATGAAAGCCTAAGTAATAGTGATGCACCAAAATGAAAATTTTTGGCTGAAACCGAAAATTCTGGATACACTTGGCTGAAAACCGAAACCAAAAATTACATTAAAAAAAAACAAACAAAAAACTTATTTTAAAATAACTTCCTTTTTGTATAATTGTATAAATATTATGCTTTATAATAATTTTCATGTGTTTGAATGAATATCAAAAAGTACAAGGCAATGAAATTAATAGCACTATTGTTAAAAGTCAAAAATAACAATAAAAAATAACAATAAAATAACAATAAAACAATTTAAATATTATATATATACTTTAAATATCAATATATTCTTCATTTAGAAACATTCTTCATGTAACATCCAGGATCCATTTTTTAACCAATTATCTAAATACTGAACTTTCCTAGTAAAATATTATGTGCAAAAGTGATAAGTTCCTCTCTATGGCAGGTTACCCCCCAAAACTAGGGAGAAAACAAAGCAACTCAAATTATTTAATTACAATCTACTCTTAATTTAGTTTTGGTAACATCTAGATCCCAATTTTTACAATTTCCCTAGTATAGTATAGCCCTAGAAGACCATTGTGCATAACAACAGTAAAGCCAGCAAGGAACTCAAACCAGCCTCAAACCGTAAACAACCGATATAGCCAACAAGGCAAGCTACACAATTTTAATTTGAATAAATACACACAGACAACAAAATGGTCTGCCATCTATTTAAGTAAAAGTGGTAGGTTCCTCTTTAAGAGCAAAAGTTTCTCTGCTTTTTCACAGGACAGCTGGTTTCTATGGTGGCTGAGAAGTGCAAAACACTTTAACAAACCAAAAACACAACAGCAAAACAAAAAAAACCACACCAACATTAACTCAAAACGGAAAGGATGGGTCCTTATTGAACATCATGTGCTCACTTCTGATTGGACATGGGGTATAACTACCAAAGTTATATTTTTTTTTCAGTCTTTTTCAATCTTAGCCTAGCGAAATGGTTGAGTGATTTAAGTTCTTTTTCTTCTGTTTGAAATGTGTTGCCGTTACTGTGGCAAAAGCTTTGAAGCCGTTCCAAGCTTCCTTGCAGTTAAGCCAGCCGCTCTTCTGAAACCACAGTTAATCTAGCCGCATGTAAAATTTTATGACCGTGGCTTTTAGACACTTAGTGGTAATATCGCAGAATTCAGAAAGTGCTATTAAGTTTGTTTTGTTACTGATTTATTTAAAATGGTCGTTTTGTAGAATGTTAAGTTGCTTTGGGTTTGTAGGAGCTCGCGGATGCATGCTTTCTGAATTAGGCGCTAATACCACTAAATGTCTAACAGCTAAATCTTTTCTTTGCTCTGTGTATTTCATTTTAATTAGTTTTGACAGTGATCAACTGGTTGTCAAGAAAAGAAAGAAATAAACTTTAAGTCAAAAATCTTTGGATGTTTAATTTAACTGCTAGTCCGGATTGGCTGAAGGCTACAGGTTGTCTGATCAGAACAATGATATCTCACACCAAAGTTGTAATTCCAAATCAGTTCCTTTAGTGATTGTGCATAGAAGTGTGGTTCTGTAAACATAAAACACAGATATCAATATGTAAATAAATATGTAGAGAGAAAAACACCAGACAATATTATTATAGTTTATTAGACAAAAATACTGATCGATGGAGATAAAACATCAGTAACATATGATATCACAGTCTTTATCTAAAACTACTTATATAAATGGGAATATGGATAGCTGATACAAAGTATACAAGGGAATGTGTGTGTGCTAACACTGTGCATGCACAGTGCACGTGAGCTTGGCTACTGCACACGTGAGCTATCCTGCTGAAAGGGTAAACAACTCGCATGCACACTACCTGAGACGCAACCGTACATTGGTGTTTACAATAAATTAATACACACAACAATGACATTAAATGACCCAAAAAAATAAAGATTGAATGGCAGTAATGCAATAGCGACAGAGTGTAATCATATAAACATCAATAAATGTAACGCTTAGGCGGAATAGTTTTGTTCTTCACAGGTGCCGGTAGACAGTCAAGAATGATTTGTATTAACGATGTGATGCATGCACAAGCAATGAAACTCCATCAATTTGGAACTTATCCAGCTTACTTTCTTCTGCTAACTATTTACAACATATAGCCCAACTCCCTTTACCTTTACCATCCATCACAGGCCAGGTGTAAGTTCTGTCTTTCACCTGTATCTCTGCCAATCTGTTTCTGTTATCCAACCCAGGAATGACCTGAACAATTCTCCCTACAGGCCAAAGATCATGGGGCAGTTGCTGGTCCACAATCATGACTGTATCACCGACCTGCAGGTCAGCTTCTTCTGTCTTCCATTTCTGTCTGTTCTGGAGGGTGGGTAGGTAGTATCGAAAAAAAGGGCCTCCAAAAATGGTTGGCTAAGAGCTGACTATGTTTCCATCTCCTACGGCTCAGGAGTTCAGAGTCCTGGTATACCACTTGTGGTAAGGAAGCATCCCGCTGCCCTATAAATAAGATGTTAGGGGTCACTGGGTCTGGATCAGCAAAGTCCGAAGAGGTGTAGCCAATGGGTTTGGAATTGAGACTTCCTTCTATCTTTAAAAGTTCAGTTCTTAGCACTTCTTCTGTGACCGTCTGAGCGCCAAAGGTGACCTGAAGTGCAGAAGAACGGATTTCTCTCTCCCAACGTCCACCAAAATGTGGTGCAATGGGTGGATTAAAGATAAATCTTATCAGTTGGCTGTCGAGTTGGGCTTGGAGCTCATGATGAAGGGCTGTGAAAGACTCCTTCAGTTCCCTTTCTGCTACTTTAAAATTGGTACCCTGGTCTGCCAGGATTTCAAAGAGTTTACCACACCTGAAAATGAATTACAATAAAGCCATCAAGACTGAATCTGTGTCCATGCTGGTGAGTACATCAATGTGGACTGCTTGTGAAATCATGCACTTGAAGATGATTCCCCACCTTTTTTCATTCCTGCGTCCCACCTTTATGGTGTAAGGTCCAAAGCAATCTATGCCTGTTGAGTAAAAGACTGGTTGATAGATCCTCAATCTGTCTGGTGGGAGGTCTATCAGGTGGGAGGCCTTTGGTGGTTTCTGACCATTGCTTGTCCCCGTATCACCCAGTATTTTCTCCTAAGTTCAGCAAACACCCTCTCTGGCCCCAGGTGATGCAACCGATCATCATAGTCTTTGATTATTAGTCTGGTAATTGGGTGATGTGAGTCAAGGACAATAGGATGTATAGCATCTTATAGAAGGCCCGTCCAGACAGACTGTACCATAGGGTGAGGACTGCCCATTCAATGGCTAGACACTCCTTTTCACCGAGAGCTTGCTAATGTGCAGCACGGGGTGCTCCTCCCCCTTCACCACCTGGGACAAATGGCCCCCAACCCCCTGTCCGATGCGTCCATCTGTAAAATAAAAGGGAGTAAGAAGTTAGGAGACTGTAAGAGTGGCCCGCCACAGAGAGCAGCTTTTACCTGAATAAAAGCCTGTTGGCACAGTTCCTGAACCGGATCTGGTGCTCCCTTTTCAGTGAGATCAGTCAGCGGGCTGGTGACATCCGAATAATTAGGCACAAACTTATGATAATAGCCTGCCAGCCCCAGGAACTGTCTCACCTCCTTTTTGGTCTTGGGTCTCGGGCAGGCCGCAATCATTGCATCTTATCAATTTGGGGACGCACCTGCCCGTGGCCCAAATGGAAGCCCACATACTTCCACCTGCCCAGTCGCATACTTCTTTGGGTTTGCTGTGAGTCCTGCCTGTCTCAGCGATCTCAGGACAGCTCTCAGGAGCTGAATGTGCTGCTGCCAATCATTACTATGAATAATAATGTCATCTAAATAGGCAGTAGTGAACGCAGCATGTGGATGGAGAATTCTGTCCACGAGTCTCTGGAACAACCCTGGGGCTCTGAACAACCCAAAAGGAAGGGTCACGAATTGATGTAACCTAAACAGACTGGAAAAGGCCATTTTCTCATGAGATATTGGAGTCAAGGGGATCAGCCATTATCCCTTTGTCAAATCCAGTGTCGAATAAAAATGAACCACGCCTAACCAATTGAGCAGTTCATCAATGCAAGGCATCAGATATGCATCAAATTTAGACACCATGTTGACTTTTCTAAGGTCCACACAAAAATGGACTGCCCTGTCGGCCTTGGGCACCAAGCCCACTGGGCTGCTCCAATCACTGTGGGACTCTTCGATTACTCCCATGTTGAGCATAGCCTTGATTTCATCCTGAACCACATTTCTTTTTTTTTGGTAAGGCAACTGATATGGGCGGCTGCATACAGCCACACAAGGAGGAGTCTCAACGTGGTGTTACATGAGACGAAAACATATCAGAAATTTCATCCTGCAACTTGGCAACCTGTGCTCTCTGGGATGGTGAGAGGTGGTCTCCACAGGGGACCGGGGTGGATTGGGCCACACTTTTTAGACTTACCTCCAGTCCCAGCTCCTCCCTCTCGGGAACCACCATCGCCAGAGCCACAGGAACCACCTCTCTCCACAGTTTTAGGAGTTTGAGGTAGTATACTGTACCTGGAGTGCATCTGTGTGCCTGACCTCATAGTCGACTTCTCCGACTCGCCATGTGACCTCAAAGGGTCCTTGCCTCTTTGTGAGTAATTTAGAGCTCCATGTGGGCAGTAAAACAAGCACTTTATCTCCCGGTGCAAATTCCCATAGCCAAGTACAGCTGAGATTGGTGTTCTTGAATCTGTAGCAAATTCTCCTGTATTAATTGGCCCAATGTGTGGAGTTTTGATCTCAGGTCAAGAATGTATTGAATTTCATTTTTGCTATTAGAACGTCCCTCCTCCCAATTTTCTCTAATATCGTCTAAGAGACCGCAAGGCTTGCGCGTGTACAAGAATTCAAGTGGGGAAAACCCTGTGGAGGCTTCTGGGACCTCTCATACTGCAAATAATAGGGGACTGCTCCAAATCCTAGAGGGGAATCCCCACCAGGAGTGGAGGGGAGGAGCCCTCCCAACCCTCCATGTCCCACTGACATGGAACTAATGTAGATGGCCCTACCACCGTCTCCCCAGCCAATGCTGCGCACATTCCACACCGTCCCTCGCTACTGCAGAACCCATCCACAAATATTTCTCTTGCTAATGCCTGAAACCCTGACCAATTTGTCCCCAGGATTAGTGGATGGGTGACGTGAGGACTAACTGCCACCTCCACTATATGCTTTTGCCTCCAGAATTTAATGACGACTGGCACCAGTGGATATTCACGAACATCCCCGTGCACACATCTCACCTTCACCAAACGTGCATTTCCCAATGCCTCACCTTGAACCAGGAATTGGTCGAATCCACCAGTGTGTGGTATGTACCCCCTTGAACACTCACTGGTATATGGTATGACTTGGAGCTGTTGGGCAAATGCAAACAGGCAGCCAAGCTCGCTGAAGGTCAGCAAGTGGAATCGCTGATGGTGCTGTTCAGGGGTGCGGCGACCTGTTGCAATATCACCTGTCTCAGGTCCAGGTACTCCAGCAGACCTGAAGCTGTTGGGCTGCGAGCTGGGCTTCCCCAGACAGGATTGGCAGCAAGCGGACTGCCCAGTGTGAGTCGGCCAGCCCCACGCTTCTGTGGCATGCTCGAAGAGTTCCAAGAATACTTCTGAGTTCTCCTGCAGTCCCAGTCACAGCATGATGTGGGACGTGGCTGTGGCAGCCACTGGGGCTGCTGCTGGACTAGGCTCTGGAGGATGGGCAGGGCCTGGAAGCGCTGCTCCTGCTCCATGCCTAGCTCGAGAAGGGCCTGTTGTTGAGTTTGGTGGATACCGGGGAGGGACTTGACGATCTCTGCTAGTGGCGAGGACTCCATGACCACGGATCTTCCTCACTTCCCAGGTTTTGGCACCAGTGTGACACTTCCCCTGGGTTGGGAATGAGGACACAGGAGGCAGGCTTGAAGCAACTCAAAAGGCTCTTTATTTTCTTGACTGTTACTTTTGCTTTTCAATGCTTTTATTTCTCTGCACATACACACACACACACGCACACACATGGCTCTGCATGGCTCAGCTCTCTCTGTCTAAGTGCTCATGTCTCCCCTTTTTATCCTTGCCCCCACTCACTGAAACACAGAACATTCATTAGGCAAATTCCGCCCAGGTGTGTAATCCTTTCCACTCACCTTCTCTAGCTCCACCCTCCATTCACAAACCAGCGCTCAACCACATCCCCGCTTCCACACTGCCCCAATGAGCTGCTGAATGAAAGCCATCAGTAACTCTGTGAAGATATGTTACTGCTGTGGATCTGGGGTGGATGGAGAGGAGATTAATAGACCACAGAAAGTTTGCTTCTTCAGTTCACTGTCTTGGTTAATGGTTGTTAGCTATCAGATGTTTGTCTGAGAAATTTCAGCCTTTGGTTCCATCTGCTTTCCCATCCTATGTCACAGAACAAGTTTCCCTTTATGATGTCATCTGCGGGGTTGTCTCTTGACTGCACATACCTCCAGGTATCAGACTCTGTGGGTCCCTGCGTTTCTGCCACTCCGGTGCCCACGAACACTTTAAAACAACATGAGTGTTAAAGCAGCCAACTGAGTACAGTTGTGGAGTCAGACCACAGTGACACTGTGGATGGGCACAACTGAAGCAAGCTGGGCACCAGTAAGTGCTGAATATAACTCCAAACAGGGAATGGTTTGCTGTTTTTTGGGGGCTACCTGGGATCTAGCAGGTCTAAAGGCTATTTCTACTCTAACTTCAGGGTTTTCAGTTCATAAGTAGGCCACAGAACCGTAGGCGCACTCAGAAGCATCACAGGAAATGTGAATCTGCCTCACACTGGAAGGGTGGTCCAGTTCCCTGCTGCAGTAACACCTCAGCCAAGTGATGTACTGTAAATCATCCAGCTCACTCTCTCAAGCTGGCCATAATCTCAATAGATCCTCAGGCAGCCAGGGATCGTCCCACTCTCTTTCTCATCCCATAACCTCTGTACGATTACTTTGGCTCATGTCGTGAATGGCACAATTTATCTGATGGCGTCATATTGACTAGCTAGGATATTGTATACACTCTGCATAGTCGGTGGTCTGTCCGATGCTGCTTATAGGAGAAGGTGTCTGATAAGCAATGCCAGTGTAAACCAAGGGTTGACTTCTGTGCATCTTGATGACCTTCACTGAGCCATAGGACATTGCTTTGAGATCGAGCATCAGCTTGCAGGTGGCTGATGACTGATGGATCGTTGATCACCCACTGTCTTAAGTCAAAGCCTCCCGAACTTAACAGGCTGTGGAGTCTGTCTACAAGGTCTTTTGCTGTGTTAGTTGAAGCAAAGCTCTGAAGGTAATTGTTCACTTAGAAAGATTTCTCTACTGATAACCATGTGTCCTCAGACTCACTGTGATCCAGAATGTGCTTCTGCAAAGCAAATGTTGCACAGCAAGGACTACACATTGTTCAAAAGGTATCTGCCATGCGTACACATCAGGTGGCTTGTCTACCTATAGATCTCTCCAAATTAATCACAGCAATGGTTTGTCTTCTGGCAAAAGGCGTACCTGGTGGACCATCCCATGAATGTAACTGCTCATGACAATGGAATGTTCTCAGAAACTTCCAGAAGAGAAGGACTTACTGATGGACCTGGGAGCAAGAACTCATTTAGGTTGTGGCCTTTGTATGCAAATGAACAATTAAATACAACATTGTTCTTTCCAATGTGCTGCAACATGTGCTGTAGAATGTACCAGGTCTCTCTGGAACTGTCCGCCTGTTCAAGAGTGAACTACATGATATAGCCAGCTTGCTATCTCCTCTTGGTATGCTGCCACTTGATCATGATTTCTTTTCAGCCAGATTTCTATTCCCCTTAATTGTGGCAGGACAGCTTCTTTGGGTACATGAAGGCATGGCATATTTTTGACACGAAGATGGGGGGGTAGCATATTGCTGGATTCCTTTAACATCCATTCTCACCGTTTTGTCCTGGAGAAGTTGGACTCTTGGTCTTGCCTTACCTTGTCAGCACCTTTTTGCTCTGGTATGGGAGAATATCTAGTTTCAAAGAGGCCATTAATAGGTCATAAGCTGTGTCACGGCTCCACGTTCTCGCAGTGGAAAAGTACCTTTTCTGGAGTACATTGACTGGATGTGTGTGCTCTGCTAGACCCAAGGTATTAGCTGTGAAGGCACTCTGTATCCTGAAAGCCTTACCAGGCTTAGCCATTGAAGACACATTGACCCATCCTCAAGAATAGCATATGCCTCCATAGATTTGTTGCTATTTCCAAGCGGAACTTTAGTCACCTTTAGCAATATTTTACTTTCACAAGTTGGGCAATCAACATACAAGACTGCACTGGCTGGAACTGATTCTTCTGTTGCTCTAACTTTACCGCATTTGCCCTTTATTGCGTTTACCTCATGAAGTACCAGCAGATGCTTCCTGTTGCAAGTTTGACAGAGGGTTTTCAGAGTGCAATTAGCTGCTTGATAACCACACCCACAGTGCCAGCATCTATTTTGTCCTTTAATCCAAGTCACCTTCTGTTCTTTAGAGTAACTTGAAGTTTTCGCAACCATTTTAAAAAATGTTTATTGCTGTCACTGTATGGACAGTAAGCATTCACCCCTTCTCTCTTAGCAGCAGCTGGTTTGGGTTGATGATCTGGTGATACTGGGGTGGCCTTTGGCTTCTCTGTGCCCAGGAGAATGCTACTGGGTTTGCGGGGTTGCTTAGAATCTCTCCATACCTCCCTTATCTGGGCTGATGGCACTTGTTTTGACTGAATGGTGTTGCTACTGTGGTCCTCCTTGTACTTGAGCCAATCAGCAAAGTCCAGTAAAGTGGGGATGGCAAAATGAAGGGGATGCATGTACCTCTTAAAACTGGACCTGAGATCATTTGGCAGTTTACTCATAAGCCTGGACACATGTGACCCACACTCTAGCTTGACATTGCCTTTCTGGCCTAACTGTTCCAGCATACTGACCGGGGAACGCACCTGGAGCCAAACATGCAAAAGGTTTTCACATCCCCACTATGTATGCTCAGTCTATCCATCAGTTAGGCAATGTGTTGTAGGGCTAACTGATGGGACTGGCCATACACCATACTGAGGGCTCTCATGGTGTTGGTGAAAGGAAACCTTGAGGGTACCAGGGTTGAGGCGGGTCTCTGTAATGTAATTGTGGTGGTACTCTTTCAGAAATTGAAGAGGAAATGTTCATGTTCCTGAAATCCTCAGTTAATCTAGGGCATTCATCCACTGAGTGTAGCTTACTCATGGTAACAGGTGGTGGGTCGTCTTTTCCAGGGGGCTGGCAGCGGGCAGTAGGGTTGTGGGGTCACAGGGCTCACCACTGGAGTAAAGGAGTTACTGGCTTAGGTGGGGCTCCCCATGCTGCCTTAAGACTCTGCAGCTCATGATGTAACATCCCGTTCTGTTGTTGCATCCCTTGTAATGCTGAGATGATCTCAGGGAGCTGACTGGTTTGTTGGCGCTAGTTGGCATTCTTTGCTTCCTCCCCTGCAGCGTGGCTGTAAGCTCTACACTCTACTCTTCCTCTTCTCTTCATCCACCAGATGAGTTATTCCATTCATCTCTCAGGGCCCATTTGTCATGGTCTAGTTCTTGACTGACAAGAGGAGTGGAACTGGTTATGTCCTGAAGTACTTGGAGACTCTACTCTGCCTTGGTTGAGGTCCAGGGGTGGCTGTCACTGCAGCATTGGACCACCAAGCTCGTAATCCACTAAATGAGCTGGTGGGTTAACTCATTTTTGTAGACACAGGTGCCTCCTTCTCAGGTTGAGACATCTCTGTAGCAATTCACCGCATCTGGCTTGAAGCACCATGAAAAATCTTTGGATGTTTAATTTAACTGCTAGTCTGGATTAGCTGAAGGCTACAGGTTGTCCGGTCAGAACAACGATATCTCACACTGAAGTTGTAATTCCAGATCAGTTCCTTTATTGATTGTGCATAGAAGTGTGGTTCTGTAAACATAAAATACAGATATCAGTATGTATATAAATATATATATTAAAAAAACACAAGACAAGATTATTATAGTTTATTAGACAAAAATACTGATCAATGAAGATAAAATGTAACATACGATGTCACAATCTTTATCTGAAACTACCTATATAAATGGGAATATGGACAGCTGATACAATGTATACAAAGGAATGTGTGTGCTAACGCTGTGCATGAGCATTGCACGTGAGCTTGGCTATTGCGCACAGCAGCTATCCTACTGAAAGGGTAAACAACTCTAGAGTGCATGCATGCTACTTGAGGTGCGACCATACATCAGTGATTACAATGAATAAAAACACATAACACTGACATTAAATGACCCAAAAAAAAAAAGATTAAATAGCAGTAATGTAATGCAATGAAACTCCTTAGATTCAGAACTCGATCTCTGGTGGGAAGTTTAGGAATAGTCCATCTCTTGCCAAACGATGGGGTGACTGGAAGAGTCCATGTTTAGAAGGGGGCGCATTCTACATTAAGCAGCTGTCTGACACTCTCTGCAATTCATTTGTCAATACCAAGGGCTGCTACAGCACCTGAGGCACTATTTGTGTTTAGTGTAACTGATGGTGTTCTGTTGTGGCTCTCAATGTCTTTCAGACCCAAGAAAGGTGCTGTGCTGCTGCAAAGACTTAATTTACAATGAGATTCAGCTCATCAGCTAGTCACCAGCTCTTTAGATCAAGATAGAGCACAAGGAGTGAATGGTTTTCGCTCTGTTTTACTCACACAAAAACAGAGATCTAAGCGTGCATGTGCAGTCACTCAGATAACTCGTCATTACTTTGGTCTTTCATTATTTAAAATGAAAAACTAGCCAAACAAATTGGGATGTGCAATTGGGATTACTCCCTTAAAGGGGCACAAAGTTAAAATAAAATGGGGTGTTCACTAGATAACAATATGTTCAGGGAAGCCAGATAGCTAGCTGGCTACTACTAATAAGCAATCACTTTGCTTTGTAAGTAAATTATTGTGGGGGAGTGACTGGATTACTCAAGGAACAGAAATGACTTAACGGATGACGATTTTTTGAGTTACTGTTACACAGTGACATCCATACATGTTTGATCCAGAATATACAAAAGAAGAACTGTGCTAGCAAGAAGAGCAACAAAATACAGACAGATTCACACAGTTTTCTTTAGGATCTTCTTTGTGGAAAACCCAGTAATTCTGCTTTCAGAATTATAGTTTTATATTAATTCTTTTATAGTCCTCTGGTTTGAAGTGCTGCCTGCACACTCAAATATCCATCATTTTGTGGTGGTGTAGACACCACTTTAGTGTTTGTAAACAAAGAGATTTCAAACCTGGTCGGAAAATGATGCGATTAGCATAGCAAATATACTACTTGGTTATAATCTGACTGAAGTATCTATCAATAATTTTATTTAGGAATCGGACTGACATTAGCTAAAATGTTCTCCACTTATTATTATGGATTAGCACTAAATTACCGGGAGAGCTGTTTGGTTAAAGTAACACTTGTTAGTTCTAATGGTGTAACTCTAGAAGATTCTTATGCCTTGTTGCCCTGTCGGTAGCTAAATGTTGCTAAGCAGTGGTCTAGCTGCAATGCCTAGACATATATACAGTACATATCTCATAGATACTCTGAGCGTTTATACTAGAGAGAAATTAATGTAGGCATACAAGTCTCTTAATGCTTACAACTTCATTGTTTGTGGGCACGTTATGTTTTTGTTTTAAGATTAAAACATCAGGACGTTGTTACACTGAACACTAAGGTGCTGCCTAAGCAGATCCTATAAACTTTTTTGGAATCTTTAGTTAGATTGCTAAATTTCCATTATAGGCAACTCCTTAGTAAGAAGATGATAGATTTAGAGCTACATAGGTTTGTTAAAGTGAAATAAACTAAGCATTTTCATTAACTAACAAGCTAAGCCTGTTAAATTCTTACTTAGAATGCTGAGTTTACTGATAGTTCACTATTTATCTGAGATGAAGTAGGAGCTGCAGAGACAGAGCAACTCGATTTACTGCCTGTAAAACATCCATCTTTTGTTGGCTTGGAAATGATAGTATGCGCTTCGATAGTATACACAACGTTTTCAGAAAACAAATTCTGGCTTGCATTTAAAAATCACTAAAGTATAGAGTCAGGCCATAACATAAAATGACAGAAGTACCCACGCCCTCCCGGTTCCCAGAACTCCACAGACAACAGTGTTTACCACCATAATTGGGTTCACTTACAAAATGAAATAGGGATAACAAGGGAGGAGGAAAGAAAATAATAAACAAAACCCATCTAACTTAAATTGTAGGGGGCTACCTTCCCTATTTACAAACCAAAAGAAAATAAATACAGTAACTTCCCTCACTCCTTAACTAACAAAACAGGAGAAAAATATTACAAAGCAAATTGCCCTCCCACTAATTTATTTACAATAATATACAAGACTCGTAGGATGTTTCGGAGTTTCACCATACTCCTATATGCGGTGATCGCTACACACACCAGTTACAAGACAACAGTCAGTGTTGTGGCAAAAACTTCTTCAATTCAAAATAAAAAGGACTTCCAAAGACAAGGGGTTCTGGATGCCAAAAAAAAGCTGAGACGGTCTATAGAGCATCTGATTTACATAGTCATGGCCCATGCTTTTATACAATTCTAAAACAATGATCTCATTGGATGGAGTTTTCTCTTTTTTCTTTTAATCACACACCTGCCTCTCGCCCCAATTATTTCCACTGTTAGTTTTAACCAGTCAACTATCACAGTTCTTTGAATCAACCGTATTCTAGTGCAGATTCCCTTCCAATTTTTAGGTAAATTCATTCTTAAGCGTGTCCCTGCACAGAGCCAAAAATGATCTGCTACTGCCTGAGATTGGTCAGTCAAAGCGAACCGCAATGGTGGCATTAGAGTTTGATTTATGCATGTGTCATCTAAGTGAGTCGAGGCCGGTACTACTGTCATACTGGTGGTTACTGTTGCTAGTGCATGACCTTCAGACCACTGGATATATTCTATGCGTCCAAAGAGGCGGGAATCCAAGTGCCACATTACTGCACAGTTACCTTGGAATTTACCCAAATCATGTTTCCCATATGACTTGTTAAAGTATTCATACTCCAAAGTGTAATCTATGTTATACCTCTGTGGTGTCTCTCTACGTTTTTCCTCTATTCTAACATCCAGTTGTGGGCACCACCCTTTCAATGCCTCTGTGTTATGTATTAAACTATAAAGCGGGTTGCCTAAATACGTTAAACACTCAGCTGGGCAGTACAAGTAGCCTGTTCTGTTATCGCAATTCTTCGCACAATACTGCCTATTATATTCTGCACAATGTCTGTAATCAAATGGGGTCAGTACCACTACAACTCTGCTCAATGGAGAAGGTGAACATACCAAACAATTACCCTTACTCAAACTACCAGCAGTGTATTCAGCCCACTTATACCACTTATTATCTTGCGCTATCTGTAACAATGCATCATTCGCTATCTCTTCTGCAGTGTCATTCAACATTTCATGTGTAACTCCTTGATGCACAAGGTTAACTAGTCTCTCACTGCCTTTACTCAACTGAGAGCCAGTCAAGGCCTGAGGGCCAATCAAGGGCTGAGAAGTCAATTGTCGAGAATGTTGCTCGCTGACTAGTGGACGGGCCTGAGTCTGCGGTAAGTGTAGCAAGAAACTCATCAAGATCACCAGGCTCAATTGCACTTTCCTGTTCAGCTGGAGCTGACAATGGCTCCTCTTCTTCCCCTTCAGCAGGCACAGCAGGCTCATCAGTTTCAGATGGAACATCAGATGCAACAGCTGGCTCATCTTCTCCTTCAGGTTCTGCCTGGGCTGGACCTGGTTCGCTGTCCCCTGCATGACTAGGGCCTGCTACTGGTTCTCTCTCTCCTTCATCTTCTATTTCTCCCTGACTACTTTCTGGAAAGGCTGCCACTAAATCTCCCTCTTCTTCAGCGGTTTGAATATCTTCTTGTCTCCTGGGTCTAAGCCTAGGTACCCTTGTACAGTGATTCAAATGATACCAGGTAGTATTACCTTCCACCTGCACCGCTGTAGGCGTCGCTCTTACCACTGTGTATGGTCCTTCTCTTCTAGGCTCATTCCACTTTCGTCTGAATACTCTTAGATATACCTTATCTCCAGGAACAACTGGACATGGCACGTCAGTGTCTTCTCTTGGCTCCCTGCTTTGTTCCTGTGAACAGACAGCTTCATGTATTGCGGTTAGTTGACGCATGTAAGCTCTCAGTTCCATTTGTAACTGCTCCAGAGGTGGTCCATCATAAGGACCCCTCAAATATGGCACAGGTCGATCCGTGAGCATTTCATATGGTGACAGGTTAGCAATTCTATTGGTCTGCATGCGATAACTCATCAGAGCAAGAGGTAAAGCATCAACCCCATTCAGTTTTGTATCAGCGCATATCTTATTAAGTTTAGCCTTAAGAGTACCATTCACCCTCTCCACCATTCCTTGTGACTGAGGATGATAAGCACACCCCAAACGTGTTCTTAACTGCTGCAACACTGTTTTCACTGTTCTCTGAACAAATGCCGAACCATTGTCAGAACTTATCTGAGATGGTATGCCAAACCTAGGAATCACTTCTCTTGTCAGAAACTTAATCACTGTTCCTGCAGCCTGATCTTTTGATGGCACAGCTTCTACCCACCTACTGAATCTATCTATTATCACCAACAGATACCTCTTTCCTCCTACACTTGTTACCATGTCTACATAATCTATCACCAGGTGCTTGAATGGTACTGGTATGTGCCCTATTGGTGCTGATGTTCCCTTCCTGACATTATTCTGTGCACAGATCTCACATTCAGATAAGAAATGATCTACCATAGCCTGTAGATATGGAGACCAATAACCCTGTTGTTTTATTTTCCGTAATACCTCCCCACTTCCACAGTGGTTGAAGCCATGAGCATCTGAAATTAATACGGTAAGAAGTGCTGTGGGTGCAATTATAAGTCCTTCATGTGAGCGCCATATACTCTGATGCCACACTGAGTGCTCATAAGCATTTGCCTGTCCCTGAATGTGAACAATATCATCCAAATTGGGCTCAGGCTGAATGAGTACCATTGGGGCCATTACTGCTACCTGGCACCCTGAAGCTTTCTTATCTTCTAAGTCTGCCACTTTGTTGCCCTTGATGACAAAATCATTTCCTTTCTTATGTGCCTGGCATTTGACAATTGCTAAACGCCTTGGATGCATCATAGCTGAAATCAGCTGGACTATTTGTTCAGCAGGTTGGATGGGTGTCCCATCACTCTTCTTAATTCCTCTCTGCTTCCAGACAGCTCCAAATAAATGACAAACACCATGAGCTTAAGCAGAGTCAGTATATATATTTGCAACTTGACCTTTAGCTAACTGACACACTGCAGTAAGAGCTTTCAATTCAGCCAACTGAGCAGAACACGGTTACTTACAATGCTGTGAAATTACCGTCACAAAGTCCTCATTCTGTCTTCTCACCACTGAAAACCCTGCATGATTGCCTAAATGGTCTCTAAAACAAGAACCATCCACAAAATATTCAACATCTGCTTCTGCAATAGATGAGGACTCAGGTCGAAGTCGAGTAAAAGCCAATGAGTTTGCTACACAATCATGAGGTTGTCCTTCATGTTCTAAAGGAACCATGTCAGCTGGATTTACTGTTGTGCAGCCCTTAATAGTAATGTCTGGGTATGTCAAAAGAGATGAGTAGGCTAAGCACCTAGCCTGAGTTAGAAAAAATCTCCCTTGTTCTAATAATTCCACTACATTGTGATGTGTATAAATGATCACTGGATAACCCATAGTCACAGTAGATGCTTTTTCATATGCATAGTATAAAGCAGCTAATTCCTGTTGGTAACAAGGAGGATATCCCTGTGCTACACTGTCCAGTTTGGTGCTGTAATATGTTCCACACTAATGGTGAACGCAAATTCTGATGCCCTGCTTGCTTCATGATTGCCCTCAAAGGTGCAGTTTTAATTGCATAGTCCTCTATCCAGTCAGAACTAAATCCTGTCCTTCCTAGAAAGGTCATCATTTGCCCTACTGTCTGTGGTAGTGGTGCTTTACTGATACCATCTAACTGGGCTAGAGCAATTGCCTTAGTTCTGTATGCAATTAGTCTCCCAAAATACTCAATACTTGTGACTGACAGTACTGTAGTTTAGTTTTAGATGCCTTATGTTCTCCTAGGGCTAATTTAGTCAGTACCTTAATGGAATCTGTGTGGCATTGTTCCAAGGAGGCGGAGCAAATCAGCAGATCATCTACGTATTGCAACAAGGTGCTATCTATCATAAGATCTTCCAAATCAGCCTTAAGAACTTGATTGAACACATGTGGTGAGTGTTTGAAACCTTGGGGAAGCCTTGTATACATGTATTGCTTCCGAGCATACAGTATGTGAAGGCAAATAAATGTCTACTTTCTTCAGCCAGAGGAACACTAAAAAAGGCAGAGCAAAGATCAATTACAGTAAAATATTTGGCATCAGGAGGAAAAATAGTTAGCAATGTGTTAGGGTTGGGAACTTCCGCTGGCCAATCTTCTACCACCTCATTAACTACTCGCAAATCATGCACCAAACGCCATTTTGATTTATCAGTTTTAATAACAGGCAATATTGGGGTATTACAATAACTCACTGTCTCAACTAAGACTCCAGCCTGGACCAATCCCTCAATAGTTTGTTTAATGCCTGCCTCTGCTTCTGGGCGTAGTGGATATTGTTGCTTTCTAGGTAACTGAGCACCTGATTTCATTCTAATTCTGACTGGGCTTGCAGACTTCACTAAGCCTACATCAGTATCATGTTGGGACCACAAGTTAGCTGGTACCTGTTTTTCCATTTCTCTCAACAATTCAGCTGTCTTGGACTTGAAGTTGACTGCCTCACTCATGGACATCTGTGCTTTTTCAGTGATCACCACCACCTGTGGAATTCCTGTCATGAGAGTAGTACACAAAATCTTAATATATGACTTATCTTTTGAAAGAAAAACTAAGGGATGTTCTGTATCATCCCATTTACTTCTTTCTGCTTTTGCCATCATGGGACCTAAATCTTTTGATTCCCAACCTTTTCCCACATAAAGAGTGACATGGGGAACAGAATTAGGAACCTGAAACCACTTGTCAATAAAATCATCATTAATACAATCATCACAAGGATCTATTTTCGTAGCAGCTCCCTGTTTCCCAATGATTATGCATCTAGACACCAAGGGAACTTTTTGACCCTCTGTTTCTTTCAGCCACCTTTTTTCAAGCGCTGGGTCACGTGGTAAATCATATAACATTGTACAATGATACTCAGACTTAGGCATTGTTGCACCTGGGATCTGAGCTTCAATAAATTTTCCCCACTTACCAATTGCATGGTTTACTTCATTACTGATCTGTCCTAACCAGTACACATTATCTTTTGGCTCAGAAAGCACCATTTGAGTTTTTACCCCTGTTATATTTACATAAACTCCTTCTGGAGAACACCAGATTTGGAGTCCAAGTTTACACAATGCATCTCTTCCCAACAAATTAACAGGAGTTTGTTCTGATACTAGAATAGGCAATGTCACCTTTTTATCTTTAGTCTTCAGACTAACTGGAGCCGTCATTGGAATTAGCTGCATTTGTCCCGAGAATCCTGCTGTCTTTGCAAATTTTGAGAGGCATAATTTGAATGAAAATGAGAGGCATAATTTGGACTTACACAAGTGTAAGAGGCTCCAGTGTCTACCATCATGGGTGTTAATTTGCCCTCTATTTTAACCTGCAGCATAGGTTCTTGATCAGCATCAGTTGTCAGAATTGGAAGCTGACCCTCCCCAGTAGGATTCTCTGGGCACCCCTAGTACCCCTGATTAGGCCCACCCCATGGGTTCACTCGGCCTTGTGGAGATTGTCGATAGGACTGGACCCAACCATCCCCTTCACCACCAGGTTGCTGTTGCCATGGACTGGTGGGGCAATCACGCCTGTTATGTCCAGGTTGTCCACATCCCCAGCATATTCCTCGAGGACCAGAAGTGGGTCCTTCTTTTCCTCTTCCTCTTGGTGGTGGCCTTCTTTGCCAGTTCATGTTATTTGGCTGCTGATAGACATTAATAATCGGCATTGCAGGCTGTTGTGGAACTACGGGAGCAGCTGGCACAGCTGGCGCAGCTGGCACACTTTGCTGGACAGCAGGTGGTGGAGGTGGTGGTAGTGCATTCAAAGGAGCCATTACTGTTGATGAGACTTCCTCCACTTGGTCTTTGTCTTTGTCTTTCACAAATGCTTGGACCTTTTTCTTATTTTTGTTTGTCAGCTCTTCAAGCTGTAGTTGTGCCAGTTTTCTTTGTAGTTCTCTTTCTTGATTCTTAAGCTTTTGCTCATTCCTTCTGTATTGTTCAACCGCATGCATCACATGGTCACAGAATTCCTTGTGCGGTTTAGAATGTAGGCCAACCACATCTTCTAGCTTAGCTTTTACAAATGGTGGCATAGCATCCATTATTGCTGTTCTGAACAATGATGACATCACAGGATCTGTCTCTGGATCCCTTTCCAGTTCTTGTCTCCATCTTTTTAGTTGTTCTCTGCACATAAGTGGTGGGATTTTCTGTTTCTCCCAGCGGTTCTCCTTTCAGCGACTTTGGGTCTATGCGAGACGGATACTCTGCCCTCAGTGTTTGCCATAGGCGTGGACGATATTGATCAAACTGTGTCCCATCTATTACTGGAGAGTTCGTCTCGGGTTACTTGACTGTAACCCTGTTCCCTGAAAAAGCGGGAACGAGATGCTGCATTTCAATAACGTTTATGAGAACATTCTTTGTTCGACCGGTTGTGAAGCAAGTGTGCCAAACACGCCAAGAATTGGCTTAAATAACCTCGGTGGGTGATGTCATTTGATTATGTGCACCTGCAGGTTATAAATAGACGTGAAACAGACATACCCTCAGGTTAAACCTTGTCTGAAGAGACGCCCAGTCACGCCAACAGTGCGGCATTGAGGCACAGCATCTCGTTCTCGCTTTTTCAGGGAACAGGGTTACAGTCAAGTAACCCGAGACGTTCCCTATCAAAAGCTACTCTCGATGCTGCGTTTCAATAACGCTTATGGGAACAAGAATACCAACGCCGCCGCACTGGAAGTGTCTGGACCCCTCGAGGTTGTGTAGTGTGTGCGCACAAGCATTGAAGAGGTCTCAGACATGACTCTGGGATGTTGACTCAAGGACACGCGAGCCCGGAGTAGCATGGACATCCAAACTATAGAATCTGACAAATGTGTGCGGAGAGGACCAGTCTGCCGCATCACACACTTGCTGCAAGGGGACATCTCTTGCCAAACCCGTAGAAGATGCAACCCCTTGGTTGAATGGGCCCTTACTCCTAGAGGTGAAGCTTGACCACACGCCTCGTAGGCTAGGGCAATAGCATCCCTCACCCAATGTGACACTGTTTGCTTAGTGGCAGCCGCCCCCCCGGTTGCGGCCCCCATAGCATATGAAAAGCTGCTCCGACTTATGCCACTGGCTAGTGCGGTGGACATAAATCTGAAGAGCACGTACTGGACACAGTAAGTGAAGTCTTTCTTGCTCCGGTGTCATGAATGGCGGAGGGCAGAAGGCTTCAAGAACGACTGGATGTATGGTCGAGAATGGAACCTTTGGAAGATAATTAGGGTGAGGATGCAAAATAGCTTTGACCAGCCCAGGGGCAAAGTCGAGGTTGGCGAGGTTGGCGAGGCAGGATGGCGAGACTGACAGAACCTGTAAATCCCCAATTCTCTTCAGAGAAGTAATAGCCATTAGAAAAACCATCTTTAGAGTCAGAAACCTGAGAGGCGCTGACTCTAGTGGTTCGAAAGGGGTGTCAACCAGACCCTCGGGCACTATAGCTAAGTCCCACAAAGGGACTGTCGCTCTAATGGGCGGCCTCAACCGATTGGCTCCACGAATGAAGCGGGCAACTAGAGGGTGCCTTCCCACAGAAACCCCATCAATCAGAGCATGGCAAGCCGAAATAGTGGCCACATAGACTCTGAGAGTACCAGGACATGTGCCTGAGGACAGTTTCTCTTGCAGAAACCGCAGCACTGAAACAATTTGGCAGTGAACTGGGTCTGCATGGTGTGCCATACACCATCTTTCGAAAACACGCCATCTGAGGGCATAACTTCTCCTAGTGGAGGGAGCCCTAGCACTCAGAATAGTCTCTACTACATCGGCTGGAAGCCCAGCATCTTTTAGTTGGTCCCCCTCAGGGGCCAGACATGAAGGTTCCAGAGCTCTGGCCGGGGATGAAACACTGTCCCCTGTGCCTGAGAGAGAAGATCCCTCCTGACCGGAATCGCCCACGGCGAGCCGATGAGGAGGGATATTAGATCTGAGAACCACACTCTAGTCGGCCAACAGGGCGCTATCAGTAAGAGGTGAAACCCTTGTTGACGGACCTTGGCCAGGACTGAGCAGAGCGATCGGGGGAAATGCGTAAAGACGCAGTCTGGGCCACGTATGGGCCATTGCGTCCAGACCCAGGGGAGCTGGAGGAGTCAGAGAGAAGTAGAGGGGACATTGGGCTGTCTCCTGTGAAGCAAAGAGGTCCACCTCTGCTTCATAAAATCTTTCCCAGATTTGACTGACTACTTCGGGGTGGAGTTTCCATTCCCCGTGGGTCACAACTTGTCTGAACAGCAAGTCTGCTCCCACATTCATATGCCCGGGGATGTAAATCGCCCTGAGGGACAGGAACTTGTCCTGTGCCCAAAGCAGAACCTTCTGCGCTAGCCTGTTCAGGCGGCGCGAACGCAGTTCGCCTTGGCGATTTATGTAAGAGACTACCGCAGTGTTGTCCACCCGCACTAGGACATGGTAGCCTCTTAACTGCTGGAGGAAGCATTTCAGGGCCAGAAATAGAGCCATCATTTCGAGGCAATTGATGTGCCTCTCCAGATCCCTTGGGCTGGACGGCCATCTAAGACCGCACCCCAAACCGTGAGGGAAGCGTCTGTCGTTAGCATCTTGCAATGACAACACGTACCTAGAGTGGGACCCAAACCACATAGATAGGGTACGAAGCCCCTGGCGCGTAACCCTCATTTGCCTCTGGGGATTGGCCCTTGGATGAAATCCCCTGGCTCTGAGCCACAACTGAAACGATCTCATATGCAGGAGGCCCAAAGGTATCACCATGGATGCAGCTGCCATGAGACCTAGAACCCTTTGAAAGTAATGAACTGTAACTTTCTGGCCTAGCTTGATGTTCTTTAGGGTGTTTAGAATGGACTCGACGCGTGCAGGAGACATCTGTGCCCGCATCGTGATCGAATCCCTTTCAACCCCCAAATACGTTGTCCTCTGAGCAGGAGAGAGAACGCTTTTCTTGGCATTGAGTCTCAACCCCAGAGATTCGAGATGAGCCAGGACGACATCCCGAATGTCGAAACGCTAGCTCCTGAGACTGAGCCAAAATCAGCCAGTCATCTATGTAATTTAAAATGTGGATGCCCTGGAGTCGTAGAGGAGCCAGAGCTGCATCCATGCATTTTGTGTATGTGCGGGGCGACAAGGCTAGGCCGAATGGAAGAACCCGATACTGGTAAGCTTTGTCCCCGAAAGCGAACCTCAGGAACTTCCTGTGTTGTGGCAAGATCTCTATGTGAAAATATGCGTCCTTGAGATCGATCGTCACGAACCAATCGCCTGATTGGATCTGAGACACAATCGTCCTGATTGTCAACATTTTGAACTTGTATGTTCTGAGGTAGCGGTTCAACCCGCGAAGATCTAAAATTGGAGGCAACCCCCCATCTTTCTTGGGAACCAGAAAATACTGGCTGTAATAGCCTGACTCTCTGTCTGGCAGGGGAACACGTTCTATGGCCCCTTTGTCCAGCAGAGCTTGCAATTCCTGTGTCAACAAATGTGCTCGTTCCGGTTTCACGGAAGTGGAGACCACGCCTTTGAAACACAGAGGACGATATGCAAACTGAAGCCTGTAGCCTTTCCCTACAGTCCTTTCTACCCATGGAGAGATATTTGGCAGTAGCTTCCACGCTGCCAGTTTCTCTGAAAGGGGCACTAGTTTTGACACTTCGCTCTGTTGGGGGGATGTTAGAAACGTGGCAGGAGGCAACCGAACATGTAACATTTCACTGGAGGCTGCTGCTCCCCGAAACACCAGTGGCGGCGGAGATTGTACAGCGGCCCCCAGAGGGTGCCAGGAAGGAGCCTCTACTCTCTGTTGGAACTTTTTGCCACCCCCACGGTCCCAGGCGCTCGACCCTCAGGACTTCTTCCTTTTGGACAAAATGATCGTTCTCAGATCCGGCCTCTCCTTCTGCGACTCTCTCTGAGAGAAACCGGACTGGGTACACGCCTGAGCACGGCGGGGGAGAAACTTATCAAAAGCCTCCGCGTGTCTTTTGGCCTCCTGGAACCTACTGACGACAGTATTCATGGAGTCGCCAAATAGGCCGGAAGGCGACACAGGGGCATCAAGGAGGAATACTTTGTCCCTATCTTTGATGCCCGTGAGGTTGAGCCACAGGTGCCTCTCTGTGGCAACCATAGCAGCCATAGAACGGCCAATGGCGCGGGCCGTCTGCTTGGTCACACGAAGAGACAGAGCCGTGGCTCGGCGCAGCTCTGAACCGCCATGGTGTGCAGGGCAGCACCAGCCTGACCCGCTGCTTGAAACGCCTTCCCCACCAGCGAGGATGTTAATCTGCAAGGCTTGGTGGGGAGGGTTGGCTTCTTAAGTGACGATGAACTCCCAGGGGAGAGATAGCCCGCGAGTGTCTCTTCCACCTGAGGCATCGTCACATACCCCTGCGCCTTAGCACCCACGATAGTGGAACAAATCGACGTCGTGGGTACAAATATGCGCGAGGAGTATGGCTTACTCCATGAACGAGACAACTCGTCATGAAGATCTGGGAAAAAGAGATCGATGTTGGGATCTCTCCCCCTGTCCACCTGACAGAAATCTGTCATCTAACTTGGAGTGCCTGGGGTTCTCTTGCTCTTGTGGCCAGTCCAATTTAAGCCTGGCCACAGCGTTAGTCACCACCTCCAGCAATTCCTCAAATGCTCTGTCATCGCGTGAGGAACGCTCAGAGGCGGCGCTCTCCGTTTCCATTTCGGCAGAAGCAAGAGAACCCGCGTGCTCGGCTCGCTCTGAAGAAGCCCCGGGGCGCGCTTCAGCAGCGAGGGCGGAGACATCGCGATCTGGGGAGAGCGCGAGAGAGAGAGGAGGCTCACGCGCTCCTCGTCTCTCAGCGAGCTCGACACGCGAGCCCCACAATCTCAACACGGACGCAGAGGCTCGCCCCTCCTGAAAGAAAGCGAGCCTCGAGCGGAGCACTCCGATAGGAAGCAACTCGCAGTGCTCACACTCAGCGTCCTCGAGGGCACAAGCTGCGTGCTCTTCCCCGAGGCACTCCAAGCAATAATCATGCGGATTGTCGTCAGGGATTACTTGAACACAGGGTGGCAAGCATCTCCTGACCGACGAACTAGACATAATCTCCTTTTTTTCTTTTCTTTTTTTTTTTAAACAAAGAAACAACGCTGGAATCAACGCACACACACACACACAATGCAATCTCTGAAGACAAAAAAAACCTGAGGGTATGTCCGTTTCAAGTCTATTTATAACCTGCAGGTGCACGTAATCAAATGACGTCACCCACCGAGGTTATTTAAGCCAATTCTTGGCGTGTTTGGCACACTTGCTTCACAACCAGTCGAACAAAGAATGTTCTCATAAGCGTTATTAAAACGCAGCATCGAGAGTAGCTTTTGATAGGGAACACTGCTCTTTGTAGGTTAGCAGCTGTGAGGATCTCTTTCATTCTTAACCCTCCTAAAATTTTGGCAAGGAGTGCTTTGATGTCTCCAATTGCCAACAGCTTGCCCATTGTCTCTTCTTCAAACACCTTAATCCACTTCCCAGCTCCCTCATGGATGTCAGGGAGATGGGTAATCAGTCCATCAAGATCTTGTGCAGCCCAGGGTACATAGTGCCCTCTAGCACCCTTAACCAGAATAGGCAATTGAAGGTGACTGTCATATCTTTGTGGTTCTTGTAAGTGTTCACGTGGTCTGAGCCATCTTCCTCCCTCATCTCGTGACCATGTTTCATCATCATCCTCCATGTATAATATTCCTGTAACCCGCTTTCTCTCACCCACATCACACCTTTTTGACCCTGTGGAATATCTTCTCTTACTTAATTGTTCTGCTTCATCCAAATATTTTTCTGCCCATTTTATTGTGCTTACTCTTCTGTCCAATTTGTCCATCTCTGTTATCAACTTCTCCTGCTCCTCTGGGATATCTACAGGGGGGCTTTGCTTCTCTCCTTCACGATAACTACTTAAATCAGGATATTGGGCATAACCATCTACTTCCTGTTCCCTTGGTTTCTGTCTGTAGTTTTGTCTTCAGGAGTCTTGTGGACCGCTTTAGAAGAACAAGTGGAGGGAGGTTCCCCATCTTCATCCTCCTCCATGTCTATCTTCCCTTCAACTTGTACTGTTCCTTTAATTATGGGAAGCTGATTTTTTGGTGCATAAGGAGGTGGTTCAATATTTTCTCATCTTTTGTTCTGTCTTCTCATTGTCTTTTTTCAGCATTTTTCTGGCTTGTTTCATGCTTTTCCAAGAATTTTCTCCCTCTGCTTTAAAATGTGCAATTACTTTCAGTTCTTTCTCTCTCTTTTCCTCTCTCCCTTTACTTTTATCATTGGCTTTGTAGTTCTTTATCAGTGTTTCCATCTCCTCACACAGAGATACATCAAACGTTCCCTCCTCTGGCCACTGTGTTTTCTTATTTTTAGTTCTCTTTCTCCACTTCTTTGAGCACTTCTCTGTAATTTCTTTACATAAGGGATATCTGGCTTTTAATAACTCTGTGGGTGAGGATGCCATGATTGGTCCCTGTATTCTGCTTCTGCCTGTTGCCATCCTCCTTGGAGACGGTTCACTATTACAGTCTGGAATAAAAGTCACTAAGATTTGTCTTAGAGTCAACCCTTCTACAGTCTTAGGTTCACATGGCTTAGTACCTCTTTTTGCAGAAAGCCAAGTAACTTTTCTTAAAACCACTGACACCTCAATTTCAGGGTTATTCAACTGTCTCCCAGTTACTTCTTTGCCTCTTTCAAAGCCTTGTAGTTCTCCCCAGTCAAGATAAATATCTACAGGCAATGGTATTATTACCCAATGTAACTGATTTGACTCAGCTAGTTCTTCTAATGTGTCACCTAAAATGGATGCCTTCCAATTTCTTCCCACTATTCCTTCCCAATCTACATAAGGCCACTCATCATTAACTTCCTCTAAATTTCTAAACTGTGTTATACTTCTTAACAGTGAATTTTTCTTCTCTTCAGTCAAAGGATACCTTCTCCCTAATAAATCCTCATACTGATTCCCCTTCCAAAAGTGTGTTCTAATTACCTTAGCTTCCTGTAATATACGCACTATCCTCTGCTCCCTATTTTATTCCCAAGGATTCATTCGTTAAAAAAAAAGATCTTACACAACTCACTATTTAACTCCCTTGCACTCTTGAGGCTCCCACTGCTGGTCTGTATGACACCCTACACTCACTATAATTGGGTATAATAGTTACTATTAACCCCCTCAAAGTGATGCACTCTCTAGTCTCTATACTGTCCCCTTCAGCTGTTCTTCTTCTATTTGTCGAATGCACTCTCCTCAATGCTGGAGCTATCTCAATAATTACTTTGCCCAGGACTTTTCCAGTCACACCTTTCCCTTTTTCAAAACCTCTCTCTTCTTCCAACCTTAAATAAGGTTCAACCAAAAGTGTGATACTGCACCTGACAAAATGCAACAACTGACTTCTGTGGCAGAATTCATCCAAACTATCCTGTAAGTTTTCCACTGTCCAAGCGTTCCCTATTATATTATTCCAGTTCACATACGGCCATTCAGCTTCAACCTCTTCTATATTCAATATTCTAGTTATTCGTCTTAAATGCCAATTCTTTCTCTGTTCTCTTAATAGATGTGTCTGTCCTGAAAAATCTACATAGAATGATTCTTTCCAAAAATGATTGCTGATTCCCTTTGTCTCATGAAGCACCTGATTTAATCCAATGGCCATTCACTTCTCTGAGCCTTAGTTCAATGTGCTGTAAGAATGAAAAGAATAGCACTGCTCAAACAGCTCACTATGTCTGTACTGATATATGCCCAGAAAACCCTGATGATGGACATGGTGGTGCCCATCAAACTGAAGCTGTATGCGACAAATATTAATTCTTTTACCACTTGTAATCGCTTTTCTCAATATTCTGAATGTAAATGGAGAAAACTCCTCCACTGTTGGCCTTGTTGAAGTGTATACTAATCCAAAAAACACTAACCCTTGTGACATCAATGTATTCTGCTCCCAATAATGTGGCACTGAGAAATAGAATATG
>CM040473.1:8983023-9050863 GCA_022758105.1 Pangasianodon gigas
TTTTGTCTTTGGCCTTAGACATGCCGCCGACAACACAAAATAGACAAACAATATGACAGACAATATGACATAGAGCACTTGCTGAATGACAGAAAAGCTAGCGCGGCGCATGCCGCTCGGGCTTTTATGCTTCCGGGTCGTTCCGTCACCCCGCCCGTGACGTCTCGCCATTAATTAGACTGATTAGACATGTAATTCAGAGCGCGGTCACGCTGAAGGCGTTCCCATAGCGTTTCGATGCAGCTCGAGTTCCTGAAGGGGAACTTGAGTTTCTTTATCAGGATCACAATGGCTACAGTTAGGGGAATGTCCAAACAACTAGATTTTTGCTCCTAATCTTGCCCTTTGAAGTACTGTTCTCCCTAATGTATCTTACACACACACGCACAAACTTGCACATACCCAAGGTCACAGAACCACACACTCAATCATGTGTAACTGCAGCCTTTCTCTATCTCTTTCCATTATATTAAACTTTCTCACGTTAAATAAGGTGAGAAAGTTTAATATAATGGAAAGAGATAGAGAAAGGCTGCAAAGATACAGCACCATTATGATTGTTTAGATGGTGCATGGTGTTGTATCTTTGGAACTATGATTTTATATGGTTGGACTGGGCTTATAGCACTATTAGTTGTCCAGATAATACTATCACCCAAATGAAACTCTATTATCTTAAAAGTGGTTGCAAACCAATTTCCCTTATCTTCTAGTCTTGCATGAGTTTTAGCCTTTACTATTATTATACCACAAGGATGTACAAATTTTATACATGAGATCAAATGAACATGTATTCTACAATCTGAACTAGGACCTTCTTGTTTCCAGAAAATGTTTATAACTGACTGTAACTGCTCTTGTTTAGCTAAGGCACCTTTCTTCTTCTTTCTATGATGATGTTTTTTAGGCATAAATGCTACTAAACATTTTGATCCACACTGCAACAGTTACAATTAGGAAAATGACCAAATAGGCTGTAAAATCAACTTTGTGATGAGTGCTTATGCACAGGCCTTTGTTCCAGAGCACAGCGATAACAATTGGGCAAATGTCCAAGATATTCACAAGCTGCTCGTTACTTTTTCACACACTCACACACACACACACGCACACACAAGCTGCTGTTCTCTCTCTCACACGAGCATCTTCCACATGATATTCAAACACACACAATTTACACCTTCACTTTCTATCAACTTAATCTCATTCACTCTTATGTAAACAATAAAAACTCCCTACATTAGGACTCCAGGTGAATTGCCCCCACCCAGTGGAACCCGTCAAACAAGGACACCTCTCCCACACGCTCCCAGTCACAGAATTGCAGTGACTGTAACCACTGTACACCACACTTTAGCAATACCAAGTGCCACAAGACCGAGATCCCTGACACAGAGAACGACACTCAAAACAGAGCAACCAGTGCCCAACTAAATGTAACACTGAGTTGATAAATTGGAGCGTTCACTGTAGGATCTATGTGGCACCTATGATATGCCTGATCAGTGACAGAGGGCTTACAGAGTACTTACAGTCAGCTCTGCGAGCGACATGGGGTCAGATTGGCTAAGTTCAGCAGGAACTCACCAAGGAAAAAGACAAACACTCCAGAGCCTCCAATCAGGGACAACACTTAAGACAACAAAAAACTTCAACAAATAATACACAGAACAAGTAACATATAACATACAAGACATACACCCCTATTTTTTGTCTTTTTCTCTATAATTCACACTCCTCTTGAGTGTACACACCTCTTGCGTGACCTGCCCATACAGACCTTCTCCCGGTTCAGTACCTATCACTGAATCTCTGCCTAGTCCTCTTGTGCTAGCACACCTTTCCAATCCTGCTGACAACACCAGTGAAATATGTCATGGCAAAAACTTCTTCAATTCAAAATAAAAAGGACTTCCAAAGACAAGGGGTTCTGGATGCCCAAAATCAATAGACTTTATTGAATCAAGCAACAAAGCCGAGATGGTCTATAGAGCGTCTGATTTACATAGTCGTGGCCCATGCTTTTATACAATTCTAAAACAATGATCTCATCGGATGGAGTTTTCTCTTTTTTCTTTTAATCACACACCTGCCTCTCACCCCAATTATTTCACTGTCCCCTTATCTTAGTTTTAACCGTGGCGAGAGTTCAGTCAGTTTATTTTTTAAAAACAACATTAGCCTTCAAACACTAGCCTTCATCTTAGAAAACACCACCTACAAGGTCACACCAGTTTATTCTCACAGAAATATCATTGTAGGATCATAGGCATAAAGTTACCCTTCTAAATGTACTAGAAATGGTACAGTGTAGTATATAAGGGAAGCTCTGAAAGTTAAGTACTTGCTTGAATACATGAGGTGATTTAAGGTCAATTTTCAATACTGTTGCATAGATACTGATTGACAAATGATATTGATATAGATAACAGGAAAATTCTTCCATATCATCTGCGAGCTAGACAGCACCATCTAGCAGCTGAAGTGTGAGCGACCAGATCAGGCATGGCAGGATCTACATTTACATTTATGGCATTTGGCAGACGCCCTTATCCAGAGCGACTTACAAAAGTGCTTTGAAGTCTATCAAAAATACATTATGATATTGGCTCACTAGGTCACAAACTAGAAATACCAGTCCAAAACTCTGTTGGGGAGGTAATATACAAGTGCTCAGACAATACATTTTTTTTTTTTTGTAAGTGCTAACTTAAGTACTTTATGAAGAGGTAAGTCTTTAGATGTCGTTTGAAGACTGCCAGTGACTCAGCTGTTCGGACATCTAGGGGAAGTTCATTCCACCACCTTAGTGCCAGAACAGAGAAGAGTCTCAATGCATGCCTTCCTTGTACCCTGAGAGATGGTGGGACCAGTCGAGCAGTGCTAGAGGATCGGAGGGTGCGTGGTGCCATGCGAGGTGTTATAAGTGCTTTGAGATAAGTGGGTGCTGGTCCGTTTTTGGCTTTGTAGGCAAGCATCAGTGTTTTAAATCTGATGCGGGCAGCTACAGGAAGCCAGTGGAGAGAGCGTAGCAATGGGGTGGTGTGGGAGAACTTAGGAAGGTTGAAAACCAGTCGTGCAGCTGCATTTTGGATCAGCTGCAGAGGATGAATGGCGCTCAGAGGCAGACCTGCCAGGAGTGAGTTGCAGTAGTCCAGTCTTGAAATGACAAGGGACTGAACAAGCACCTGTGTGGCCTGTGTGGAAAGAAAGGGACAAATTCTTCTGATGTTATAAAGGAGAAATCAACATAAGCGTGTCAGATTAGCAATGTGAGAGGAGAAGGACAGTTGATTGTCCATGGTTACGCCAAGGTTTCGTGCAGTAACCGAAGGCGAGATCAGAGAATTATCTCGGGAGATTGCAAGATCCTGAGATGGGGATGAATCACCTGGGATGAACAGCAGTTCAGTTTTGCTGGGATTAAGTTTCAGCTGATGAGCTGTCATCCATGATGAGATGTCTGCCAGACATGCTGATATCCAAGCAGAAACATGAGTGTCTGAGGGAGGCAAGGAGAGGATGAGTTGAGTATCATCTGCATAGCAGTGGTATGAAAACCCATGTGAGGATATGACCGCACCAAGAGATCGAGTATAGAGGGAGAACAGGAGAGGACCAAGTACTGAGCCTTGAGGGACACCAGTGGAGAGTCTGCGGGGAGCAGATGTGGATCCCCTCCATGTCACCTGATATTACCGACCTTCCAGGTAGGAAGCAAACCATTGCCATGCTGCACCACAAATTCCTAGGCTCATGAGGGTGGACAAGAGAGTCTTGTGGTTCACTTTGTCAAACGCTGCTGAAAGGTCAAGGAGGATGAGGACTGAAGACAGTTTGGCTGATCTAGCAGCATGTAGCTTCTCAGTGACGGCCAAAAGGGCAGTCTCTGTGGAGTGTGCCGGTTTGAAGCCAGACTGATTGGGATCTTGGAGGTTGTTCTGTGAGAGATAGCAAGACAGCTGATTGTAGACGGTTCATTCAAGGGTTTTAGAAAGAAAAGAGAGAAGTGATACTGGGCGGTAGTTGCTGATGTCAGAGGGATCCAGAGTGGGTTTCTTCAGGATGGGAATAACTCTTGCTCTCTTGAATGAGGTTGGTACATGACCAGATGTTATGGAGCCATTGATGATAGTTGTGATGAAGGGGAGGAGGTCTTGAGCATTGTGGAAGGAATTGGATCCAATGGGCAGGTGGTAGGATTGCAGGATAAGATGATTTGCAGGATCTCTTCTGTTGTTAGTTTAGAAAACTGTGTCAGCGAATGAGAATCCTCAGTGTGTAGTGTAGGAGTAGGGGTAGAAGTGAATGTCTGGCAGATTTTTCCAATCTTCTCATCATAAAAAGTGGCAAAGTCTTCAGCAGTCAGGGAGGATGGAGCAGGAGGAGCCGGTGGGTTGAGTAGTGAAGAAAAGATGTTATGGAGCTTGCGAGGATCTTGTGCAGAGGTTTCCAGCTTTTCTTTGTAGAAGGCAGTCTTAGCAGAAGTCACTTCAGATGAAAATTTGGACAGGAGAGCATGGTAAGAGACAAGATCTGTGTCGAGTTGCAATTTCTTCCACTTCCTCTCTGCTGTTCTTAATTCTCTCCGATTACTGCGTAACACATCCGATAGGATCTACTGAAGGATGTCTGGGAACACAGAAGTCACTGGAAACCAAAGCACCCCTTACTTCCCCTTTGTTTTATGGAAAGCTCCCCCTGCTGGTAGCCAATCATCACATTGGCCTGTAATTAAAAGAAAACACCCAAACACCTACAAGAGGGGAGAGCAGCCAGTCATTCAATCCAAGTTACAAATAAAAGCATCACGACCCCTGGCGTCATAACACTCCCACACCTAAAGAAACAAAACCATGTTTGTTATTTTTATGCCCTAGACAGTGCATCCCCTATAACATTTTCAGCTCCCTTTTTGTGACATATTTTAAGATTAAAATTTTGAACCATTAAGGACTATGTCATTAACCTTTGGCATTTTTCTTGCATGATAAAAATACCAAAAGGTTATGGTAGGGTCTGTGTAGACCACTACAGGCAAAACACTAGAGCCTACATAAACCTCAAAATGTTGCAAGGTTAGTAGTAGTGTTACAGCACCAGCACCAGGAGCACTGGTATCCACCTGCAGCTTAAACAGTTTGCTGTAGTCTGGAGCTACAAAAACAGGAGTAGCACATAAAAGAGACTTCACAGATTTAAAAGCATGTTGACATTCATTGCTAAATGTCATGGTCCTGTCCTTCTTAAGAAGGTCTGTTAAAAGAGACACAACACTTGCAAAGTTTTTGAAAAACCCTCGGTAGTAACCAGCCATACCTAAAAATTGCCTGTGGTCATGCTTAGTGGTGGGCACAGGGAAATATTTTCCCAAATAGGAAACTGCAGCTTTGCCAAACTCACACTTAGCAAGGCTAAGGGTAAGGCAAGTTTTTTTTTTTTTTTCAAACAATTTCAGGAGTTTTTACATGCTCACACCAAGTTTGTGAGTAAATCACTACATCATCTAAGTAAGCCTCACAATATTAGCCAAGACTTTACAGTCGTTCCTCCTAGTTCCTGTTCATTTGGTTCTCTTTTTAATCCAGTGAGAGAGACCAAACCCTGCACAATAAAAGGTTCATACACTGCCTCAGGTACTTTCTCATCTGACCATACACTTTGAGTACAAACAAAACGAACAGCTTTAGGAGTCTTCATAGAAGACTTTGACTGAGAGTGGGGAGGTTTTTACTAGTGCCAGGCATGCGGCAATTAAATGAACTGTCGCGCAACAGTAAAAACAAGGACGGGAACCATGAGAAGCAGAACAAGCCGAATTGGGACTTTTAGAGGAAGTTTGGTCAGAGTTTTTAGAGCGAGTCCGCACTGTTAAGCTAGGCTCTCGATGAGGTGGTGAAGAAAAAAAAAACACTCGTGCAGGTCAAGACGAACTCATCAGCAAAAACTGCTGCTTGGGACATGGATAACACTCTCTGTTCATCTAAATAAACAACAAGCCATTCGAGTAAACAACTTTTAATCTCTTCTAATAAAATCAGATTCTTTTAAGTTCTTTTGGCAGGTAAAGCCAAATTCTCCACTTTACTTGCGACACACCATTTTTCAAATAAGACGTTTTTTTTTTTTTTCCAAAAAAGTCTGATGGGCTGTATTCACGTTTCACTTAAATTTTTGTCAGTAAGCTTCGGGAACCAGCTCATAAGCATGCAATATGGTTTCCTTAACCTTTGCATAATCTGAATTTTGCTCAGTCGACAGTGATGCACATACCTCTTGGGCTTTACCTGCTACCTTGCCCTGCAAAAGTAGAACCCAGACTTCTTTCCACCATTTAAGAGCATTCGCTATACATTCAAAGGCGGCAAAGTAAGAATCGACTTGATTCTCTCTGAAAGGAGGAACAAAGGCAGTTATCCAATCAGCCAATCATGTGGCAGCAGCACAATGCACAACATTATGCAGATACAGGTCAAGAGCTTCAGGTAATGTTCACACCAAATATCAGAATGGGGAAAAATGTGATCTCTGCGACTTTAACCATGGCATGGTTGTTGGTGCCAGATGGCCTGGTTTGAGTATTTCAGATACTGCTGGTTTCATGGGATTATTGCACACAGCAGTCTCTAAAATTTACACACAGAATGGTGTGAAAAACAAAAAACATCCTGTGAGTATAGGGTCTGCGGGCTGAAACAAGAGAGATCAGAAGAGAATGACCAGATTGGTTTGAGCTGACAGGAAGACTATACCCAGATAGCAAGCACATTAGGGCTTATTCAGGCAGAGGTATGCCACTGTCGGCTCAAAGCCGACATTGGCGAGAAGATCATGAGCCACAGCCCTGCTGAGAATGGACACCGCTTCTGACTGACAGATGACTTTCCCCATGTGGGCCAATCTCAGCTGTAGTTTTAGCCGATGTCCACGTAAGTTTTGAGAGCAGCAGGTCCACACAGTAGTTGTGTATCTTTATTTTTCTATCTTAATAATAACATTATTCTAATGGGGGGGTAAGGCTGATTTTGGATCTAGTTTGTCAAGTCACAAACGGCCCACTGCTAGAATTATGGAATACAGCCGACTGAAATGGTTTAGGCAGTTAAAACCCAGATCCCGATTGGTGTTCTGCATTTTTGGTGGATAGATAGCCCTGGACTTTTCCAGAGAAAGAAAATCAGTTCATCAGAAAATCAGGTAAGTCATAACTTCATTTGCTTTATGTTCTTCTATGTACTTTTCAAACTGCTAGTTGTGTTAGCTTGGTTGTCGGAAAAATAATTGCACTGTAAATGTTATTGTAAATAATTGTATTTTTCTGTGAGGTAGGAGCCTAATAGGAAAAAGAACATAGAAAATTTGTTCAGATGTGTACGTAGCAGGCTAACATCAGTAAACTCATCCACACTCTGTGTAGTTGTGTAGCTCCACAACATAATGTAAGTAGCTACCGTTGAACTTAGTGTTAACTAATTTGCACGCTCGCTAGCTTAACTAGTTAATGTCAGTCAACTCATCCACTCTTGTGTAGTTGTGTATCTCTACAGATACACAATCTGTGTATTTTCAGAAAATAATAAGAGGGCAGTTGAAAAACATTCATTACATTGCAATAATGTAGCTGCCGTTAAATTTAATCTCAGGAAGTTTGCATGCTCACAAGCTAGCTAGCTAGGTTAGCTGGCAAGCAGGAAAAACAAAAAGTGCGCAAACCGGTTTTTTTTTTTTGGGTGTTGAGAGGAGGCGGACTCATCGGAGTCTCTCCACCCATCATTGACACCTCATTCACCAACTACTGCATCTGCAAAGCCACCAGTATTGCGGATGACCCATCTCACCCCTCTCATGGACTCTTCACCCTCCTGCCATCTGGCAGAAGGTACAGGAGCATCTATGCCACCACCAGAAGACTCCTCAACAGTTTCTTCCCTGAGGTGGTCAGATTGCTCAACACCTTGCTGCCTCCCAATGCTCACCTGGGCTAGTCAAACACCTAACCCAGTTTGACCCAGTACCACTGCACACCGCACTTTACAAAACTGCATCAGACACTTATATATTGTGGAACTTGTTTTTGCTGCTACACTTGTGCTGCTACATCACACAATAGTTTACAGTTTACAGCCCATGTTCTGTGTATTTATTGTTCTGTGTTTTTATTGTTCTGTGTATTTATTGTCCTTTCTCTGTATTTATTGTCTTGCACTTGTCTTACACTGTTGTGTATTTGCACTTTATGTAGTCTTGCACACCGTTCTGTGTTGCATCATGGTCCTGAAGAAACGACATTTCATTCTAATGTATACAAGCTATATAGAGGAATGACAATAAAAACTCAATTGACTTGACTCGACTTGACTAATGCTGTGGGCTTGCTATGTCTGTGCTTCATTAAGAAGATTAATTTCCAATTATTCTGCTAACTGATTTCCTCCCCTGAAACAATGATATAGTTCTTCCAAAACATCCTTGTCATGCTGCCTCATTCACAAACACGTCTCACCATTCACACTATCAAACAACTAAAAAGTGGTTTCCATGTAGCATATCATTTAAAGTTACACTGCAAGAGTCTACAAACAAAAAAGCAAGCTGGCTGTCAATACGAAAGTGTCCACAGTCACCACTCCAACAAATCAGTAAGTTACTTGTTATCTAAGCATTTCACCTGTTTATAGCTGACCATGTCAATGACATGGAGTAGGCCTATTTTTTCAAAAAATATTGGCCAAAAATTTAGGTTTTGTTTTTGTGTTTTGTTAAAACAAACTGTAAACTTTTCTGAGCATTCTGAGCAATTCTTGAATCAACAAATCAGAAAATTATTTGGTGAGTCAGTATCATTTATGTTTATAGCTATCTTTTCATAAATGGCTAAGCAGAATGAGACTATGAAAGTGTAGCCAGCTACCAAACAAATATAAATGAATAGCCAGCCATTGTAGGTTCTGGGAGACAGGGCTTTGTGTACATGGGCATGGATGGGACGTGGGGACAACAAGTAAACATAGCATTCTAATGTTCTTGTAGTTCATCTTGTAACCACTAAAATCCAGATTCTACCCATCTCTTGTTTTAAGGAAAAGTGCATATTGTCATATTTATTATGTAACCCACACTTTTTAACATACTCAAAACTCATTCATAATTTTCTGTAGGTTTTTTTTTCATCTGGTGAAACCAAGACACTTGAGAATAGAGTTGTATGAATGTTTATTTAATGTTAATTTAACAACAATCAGCTTACCTTAAGAAAACATATTTCCACCTGACACTCATGAATAACAGTAGTAGTGAACTGCCTGAATTTATCATGTGAACCCCTGGAGACAGTAAGAAGAAAAGTGACCACAGGTCCAAAAAGCAGAATACTGCTCTATTTAAAATAATATTATTGCAGAGAGTTCTGCAAACAGAAATGAAATGGCCACCTACCAGTTCTAGGTGGAGATGAGACATTCTCTTCCCTTCACTCTTCAATTCACTACACTGCCTTCCATCAGTGACAATGAGCAGCAGAGAAAGATAAGATAGCAGTGGGCAGAGGACATACACAGTTCCAAGGACAAAGCAGATCCAGCCATAACACAATTATAAGAAAAGTGGTATTGCTGAATAGTGGGAGATTTGGATGGTGCATTAACTCCCTCCCACCAACTCTTACATGCACAGACTGCCTGCTGAGACACACTCATACACAGGCATGCATGCTCTAGTATATGTCCACACCTGGGAGTGGTCCAGACCTGGATGGAGTACAAATGTATTTTTGATAGACTGTAATTTGTCCATTCCTTCTGGCCGTGGATGGTAGAGAGAGACTGAAAGTGATTCAGTCTCTCTTCATTCAGGTGCTCAAGTGATGGGCACTGAAGCTGCTTTGGACCATAATGTGTTCTGTGAAAAGGCTGTAGCTTTTCTTGTTGACATTTGCGTGGACAGCAGTCCACTCCTGAACACAGACACATGCCAGGACTTCCTCATGATGCTGGCCAACCACAACGCTGACCTCTCCAGCTCAGGTAAACACAAGATGAATTTGTAAACAAAACAGCAGCTAAAGTCTTGAGTAAGCAGGTTCAGGAAAAGCAGGGGGTAAGGAAAAGTAGGGAGAAAAGCAGAGAGTATTTAGAGTGGTTTTAAATGCTATAAGTGTGTGAACTGTTCAGTGTTAAAAGAATCACAATTAGCATATATTGCCTGTTTCATTTATTCTAATTTCTAGCTTTCCTATTCTAAGAAATGTTCCTGTTCAAGAGCTCACCACATAAAACGATACTATGAAACTATTATATTGTAGTGTGCATAGTATTACACTTAGCTTACACTTACAGCTTAGTTTACATGAATGTGAACATTTTGTCTTCAACATGACCCACGTAAGGTGAAACCTTTTTGCTTGCAGGTGGTAGGAATATCTTCAGCAGTGTCTAAGTTAATATAGATTTTGTCATATGGGGACATTGAAGTAAAACTATGCAATGAAGTAAAACACAGAATCTAACTAACACTCTGAGTTTCCATCTCAGGGGAAATTAAATAAAGGGATGATGGACCCTTTTCATCCCAGCACCAGCCACAGGTATGGCGAATGTCACTGAGTGTTACCTACAAATGAACATAAATCACTTCCCACTGAAAGGTTAAATTTTGCTGCTTTCAGAGAAAGGTTGTTGCCATTTCCTGTCTGTTGCCCTCCTGAATGACATATATATGGCAACATGTGGTACTTCTGTTAATGAAGTATGATGTAATCTAATTTGAGAAAAATAATTTACCCCAAAAAAATGCATCTTAAAATAAAATCTATTCTTGATATAAGATTCTTCTAAACTATGGCAATTTTCCAGTCATAAAATGGTCATTATTCATTTGTATCACATAATTAAAATCAGAAATCAATAGTTTCATCTAAATACCAAAATAAGAGCATGTCAAAATGAAAGAATTTCATTTGCTTAAGAAGCAACTCTTTATGCTGTCTTCAGTCGTTAAACAATAAACCTTAAATATAAAATATGATGTTTGGTTTAAACATATGCGTAAAACACAGGGTGTGCATCAATTAAAGGCAGAGGACTGATAAGGCAGGAAGGGAAATGCGGCTCTGGAAGTGAGAAGCCACAGGCACTAATGCTAGATGAATAGAAGCACACTGCTGTCATCAGCAGCCCTGCAGCGAGAGCCAAACCCAGCCTGCTAAAACCCAAAGGTCATGAAGAGGGAGGGGCAGATGCTGTAGTTCGTGTGGCAATGCCAAACCAGCATAACAGTAATTCAGTAAACAGTAAACAGTAACAGAATTACATGGCTAGTTTTTTTTTTGTTTTGTTTTGTTTTTTGCAGTCTTTTGGTGTAAATAAGAATGTAAAGTGTATTATCTAAATACAATGTGCAAACATTAGTTCAATAGATATATTACATTAAATATACCAAAATGTGGTATTTAACTTCCTTTAGTAAACTGTCTTTTTTGCATCTGTATCATATTAATGATTATACATATTTAATACATGCCATAACATTTCTAAATATCTTTTTCTCTTTTTTAATCTATGTTTACACATACACCTATTACGCACATAACCAGCATTTGGTTATACACATTTCAGTCAAAAACTGCACTGTCTACTGAAGAAATATCAAAAAAAATTCTTGTGAGATTCCAACAGTACAATTGGTGCCATGGTGCTCTGTCCTCAATATAAGAACATTGCTTCTTTCATATACTGCTTCTTCTTTAAATAAACTGCGTAGTTTTATTAGATTTTATTAGGGTTCCTAGCTTCTCTGGCTGTAGGAGGAAAGATCTAGATGAACAAAATGGGCGGCAGGGTGGCATTGCTGCTGCAGCTACCGCTACTGCTACATGACCTGTGGTCATGATTGCTACTGCGCCGACCTGAAAATTTATTTCTTTTTGCATTTTAAAAATATCTAAATTATTTATGTTTTTTCTCATCAGTCTAGGCCTTCTTTTCCCACATTGTGCAAGTGTCTGCACCAAACTTATATCTTCTTATATTATGTTGTTTTTTTTTTTAATTGAAAACTGCTCAGTAAAAATGCTATTTGATATTAAACCCTGTCAGTCATGTGTTGTCTGTATAATAGCACATTGAACAGCTAGAATGTCAGTAGACAGTTGTTTAGTCAGGTCTCAAAATGATGTGAGCCAAATTTGGTGAAGATTGGACAAAATATTTTGGAGGAGTAGCAAAAATGGCACTTAAATGGAAGCATTTTTGGTATGTCAGTGTAAATTTAGTGTAAATTTTGACCAATAACAGTGGTGCTGTCATAAAATTTGCATATCCTTAGGATGCCTACCAAGATTCCTGTCAGCTTGCAAGGTAGTTTGCTGAGACACAGCCTCATTAGATTTGTTGGCATATTACAGGCTTTTGATAACTTTTGTCCAGGTTGGTCTGAAGATGATCTTTGCCAAATTTGGTGTTGATTGGACATCATTTGTAGGAGGAGTAGTGAAAAAACACAGTTTTTGACAAAATCCAAGATGGTCAACAGGAAGTACACTTGAATTTCAGATGTTGATGTGTATTCACTTCAGCATACTTCAGGGAATTATAGGAAAAAAGAACTGTGAATTTCACACAAATTCTTCAAATGATATAAGGAAAAAATAAAAGTTGTTACAGTTCTTGACCACAAGGTGGCACAGTCATGAAACTTCTTGGGTACATTCAGGGCCTGGTTCTGAAGATAGTTATCAAGTTTCGTGATGATACACAGATGCATTGCTGAGATACACCTTCACATCCTGTTTTTTTTTGCAATTGGCAGCGCATTACAGGACAACTGTTTTGAATATCAAAATTCCTTTGATAACATTTGTTCAGACAGGTCTCAAGATAATGTGAGCCACATTTGGTGAAGACTGGACAAACTTTGGAGGAGGAGTAGCAAAAATGGCAGTTAGATGTAAGCATTTTTGGCATGTTATTGTAACTTCTGACCAGTAGGTGGCACTGGCATGAAATTTGTTGCATAGCCTCAGGTCAAATTTGGTCAGAATGTTCCTTAGACCCTCCCCAATTAGTGTGCCAAATTTCACAACTTTTTACCAGCTGGTTCTATGGGCTGCCATAGACACTCTAGCCAGAAGAAAAAGAACTCAGCAGGAAAGACCATACAAACCACAGAGCGAATTAATAATACATTTAGATCATCCTTTCAGGACCTATACTCATCACTTGCAGATCCGGACACAGAACCAGAAGAGATCTATAGCTCCCTTAACAATATGCCTAATAATAAAGCACCAGGTCCTGACAGTTTTCCAGCTGAATTCTATAAACAGTTCTGGACTATTTTGGCACCACTATTTAATAGATTAGTATCTGAAATTAAACAGAATATGACACTACCGAGAGAAATGAATCCTGCCAGTATATCACTTCACCTAAAACCCAACAAAGACCCCACTTTAAGACACAAAAATAATAAGCAAGACCCTAGCTAATAGAATTGAAACAGTTATTCCATCAATAATCAACTCAGATCAAACTGAATTCATTAAAAACACACAGTCAGCCACCAACATGCATAGACTCCTCAACCTGATACATTACACATCACATAAAAACCTAGAATCAGCAATAGTAACACTTGACACAGAGAAAGCCTTCGACAAAGTTAACTCAGAATTTCTACTTACCACGCTTCATAAATTAGGCTTTGGTGAATCATTTATTCAGTGGATAAAAATTCTCTACACATCAACAAAGGCCGCAGTTATCACTAATGGACTAATATCACAAAGTTTCACACTGCACAGAGGCACTAGACAAGGATGCCCACTCTCTCCATCCCTATTCGCCATTTTTATAGAACCATTAGCTGCAGCAATAAGACAAAATGCAAACATTAAGGGGATCCAGACAGCAAACATGGAACACAAAATCAGTTTATATGCTGAGAACATTTTACTCTTCTTGCAAAAACCTGTTAATTCAATAAAAGAAACTATCCACACAATTGAAAAATATTCCAAGCTTTGCAATTACTCAGTTAACTGGACCAAATCCACTATGCTCCCTCTCAAAATGAACCACCCCGAAACTACAGTACAATATCTACCTATCCCCATAAACACTGACTACATCACCTATCTTGGTGTCAAAATATCCGCCAAGCTGTCAGACCTGCATGAACTCAATTTTAACCCATTACTGAACACCATAAATAATTATCTCCAACGCTGGATAAACCTTCCCCTCTCTCTCACTGGCAGAATAGAATCCATAAAATATGACAATACTACCCAAAATAAATTACTTATTTTCAATGATCCTAGCTCAACCTCCCCCTTCCTGGTTCAAATCACTCAATTCCAGTATCACTAAATTTTATTGGAAAAACAAATCTCCCAGATTTCTAACCACATTACATATGGGATTTGAAGAGAAATGGATAGAGAATGACACAACATGTACTAACATGTTTTAAGGTGGTCATTATTCACGCATGAATTCATAAGACTCAGAAGCCACTGGGACTATCAGCGCTTGCTCCCAAGGAGATGTAAATTTGAAGGCAAAAGGTCAAACTGTTGCTGAGATATCGCCTCACTTCCTGTTTTCAGTAGCCATTCCCAAATTGCAAATTTTGTTTCTTAACTTCAGGTCATGTTGCTAAATATATGTGATAAGTGTAATGTCAATATATAAAAGCATTGGTGGGATATGCCCTTAAGTCCTATTTGGCAACTTAGCTGTTAAATTTGTTTGCAGATTATGAATGAAACTTCACAGTTATTAAAAATCCGAGAAATGCTTTTTTCGGACTGATCTCACAACACTGTGATCCAAATTTCATGATGATTGGACAACATTTATTTCAACATTGCTGACTTCCTCTTGGCGGATCACAAATTCATTACATGTTGAAATCTTGGCACCTCCCAAGGAATTGAAAGAACAAAGAATCATGATTGCAGGTTAGGTTTTTCACTATTTTACTAATACTATTTTACTAATCACTATTTTAGACTGTTTTTGTGAATTATAGCACTAATTTGTGAATTATAGCACCCCCTAGAGGGGATTTAGACTAAACTTCTTGGAGTCCCTTAGGACAAGGCCAGTTATTCAGCTACAAAGTTTGGTCAAAATCTGTCACACCTTTGTTGAGATATGCCCTCATATCTTGTTTAGTTGACTTCACCATCAAATTCATTTGCACATTATGGATGAACCATCTAACATATCAAAAATCTGATAAAGAATTTTGGTTGGTCTCCTGATGCTCTCCTGAAAATTTCATGGTTATTGACAAAACTTGTTAGAGAAGAAGTGAAAAAAAAGGGTTTTTGTTCAAATTTAAAATGGCCAACTTCCTGTTTGAAAAATCACAAATTCCTTAGATCACCTACACTCTGCACTTTCAAGGGAATCGATAGAAGCAAGAATCTTGATTTGATGTTGAGCAGTTCAAAAGTTATGAGCAGTTTTATAAATGTGCAAATTATAGTGCTACCTAGAGGTGAATTTAGAGAAAACCTCTTGGAGACCCCTAGGATAAGGTCCTTCAGTTATCTACAAAGTTTGGTCAAAATATGTCACACAGTTGCTGAGATATGCCCTCATATCCTGTTTGATCTCTTCGCCATCAAATTCATTTGCGTGTTATGCATGAACCACCCCATACATCAAAAAATCTGAGTAACAACTATTTATCAGTCTAGTATCCCAATGGTGCATGTCGGTGCATGCCAAATTTGGTGATGTTTGGACAAAATTTTAGGAGAAGAAGCAAAAAAAAAAAAACTGTTTCTAAATAAATTCAAAATGGCCAACTTCCTGTTTGAGAAATCACAGGCAGTTAATTGCAACACCACCTAGGGGTGAATATAGACAAATGTTTGGTCAGAATACATCACACCATTGCTGAGATATGCCTTCGCTTCCTGTTTGGCAGCTTTACCATCAAATTAATTTGTGTGTTATGGACAAATCATCCTATATCAAAAATCAAAGAAACAACTTTTTTTTTTTTGCGATGCTGTAATTCAAATTTGGTAATGATAGAACAAAGTTTGTAGGAGAAGAAGAGAAAAAACATTTTAAAATTTTTTAAAAATTAAAAAGGAAAATCCAGTATGGCAGAAATAAACATCATGGGGTCTGTTCATTTCTTTTGGCTTGACCCAAAGTAATAGAGGAAAGTGGAGTCTTTGCCCTATTGGTGAAGCTAGAGGGCTTGAGTGGTGTACACTAAACTCGCTGGGAAGGTAGCTGAGACTGTCCTCTATCACTGTGCCAAATTTCATAAAAAGCATACAAAGTGTTCTATGGGCAACCAAAGACGTCCATAGGAAGTATTATAATAAGAACAACTAGAAAAAGTGCATTTCCTGAAGAAATTGCAGTGGGCTTGTGCAGTAACTCCTTGGTGTTGCTAAGGGGTTAATAAGCCACTGTCAGGCATTGCCTACGGTATTGCAGATGGTTCCTAGCTTGTTCTTAGGTGGTTGTAAGAGCATTTAAGCTTGATCAGACATATGGTATGTCAGGGGTAAAAATGCACTTGAACTTAACCATGATATTACAGCAATTATGCTTGCTTATAACTGAAAAAAAATTAATAGTGTCCCCCAGTGGCAAATTTGAGTGACAATACAGCATTTTGTTCTGGGTCACTAGAGAGACCTACCATTCAAGTTTCATAATGATTGCTCATTTTTAACCACATCAAATGCCTGCTGACAGTGGTTTTTTAAGCAACCAGGTTGTCATTAACAATACACCTAACAATTACGATAAAGTTGCAGAACACTAAGTTTCAGATCAATCGGACTTACAGTTCCTGAGAAACAGTTTTCGGAACTTAGCGAGGCCCCTATTTATGACCATGCCCAGACCGAGAGGACTTTGTCCGGAAGGGGTCTTTCATTATTTCGTTCAAGTGCATACAAAGAATCATAAGTTACAGCTGTTTGAGTGAATTAGACTGTGCCCCATTAGAATTGATTGACAGGTAGCGGCCATACTGTTTATAAATTGTTTTTGACAGTATGGAGGGAGAAACTCTCCTGAGCTATTTGACACCAACATTGTGAAGATGGAACAAAAATTCTAGGGCTGGTTTACAAAAGTAGGTTTTGCATATTATGCAAATTAGTAAAAAAAAAATCGAAGTGGGCAGAGCTAGTTGCAGCTTGGTTTAGAAATAGCCAAGGAAGCAGGAGAAACAATTATTTTTTTCCTTAGGTCTCACAGTTCTTGAGATATAGCCTAAAATGTAAAATGGGGCTCTATGCTGTACTATAGCGCCACCATTAGTCTGATTGGGCTCATCTCTCTTGCCTGAGTAGAAGGAGTGAGTACTACATTATGGCCAAGTTTCACGTATGGTTTGGTCTGCAAGTCCTTCCAAAACATTTGTCCATTAATTCCTTTGGGGGAAAAAAACTGCACTTCAAATGGCCGCTATGAGGGAAAAGCACATCTTCAACAGTGGTCAATTGTTACACACACAAAAACACACATAATTCATCATAATTCTTCACTTTTATTTTTTAATATTTTGGTATGCGTACTTATATTCGCGTGTGGGGCTTTTCCATTTTACATGTTTGTGACACTTGCTCTGGGTCTGGACGAGAATGAGCACACAAGAGGCAGGCTTGGAAGAGCTATAAAAAAAGGCTCTTTTATTGGCCATTCAGACTTCACTCACTTTCCAGCAGTTTGATTTTAAATGAACCACACACGCAGCTCAGTATAGCGCAGCTCTCGCTCAGCTCACTTGCTCCCGAGGCGCTCGTCTCTCCCCTCTTTATCCTCGTCACCACTCACTGAAACACAGAACCGTCATTAACACAATTTCCTGCAGGAGTGCCCTCCTTACCACTCACCTTCTCCGGCTCTGCCCTCCATTCACAAACCGGCGCTCGACCACGCCTCCAATTCCACAAAGGCCTTTGAGTCAATCAGCAGTCAGGAGGGTATTTAGTGAAATTAGAAGTCACTGGTATATTTATTTTTTGGTGTTGGGGCAAGTCGCAGGCAGAGGAATATTTATATTTTGGTTTGAGGCAATTAGAGGTCACACAGACAATTATATTCAGGTTTGAGCCAATTACAATTTACATGCATATTTATTTTAGGCTTTTGGGGTGATTCACAGTAAGGAGGACATTTATATTTGGGTTTCGGGACATTACAAGTAACAGAGGTATTTACATTTTTAGCTGTTGTGGCAATTCGCAGGCAAAGGTCACATGGACATTTATTCTTGGAATTTGCAGCAATTAGCAGTCAGGGTGGTATTTATATTTCCATTTTGGGCAATTCATGTTTATAGGGTTAGGGCATTTATTTTTTAGTTTAATCAATTTAGTGGTATATTTATTTTGGGGTTTGGAAGTGTTTAGCAGTCCAGTATAGCATTTATGAGTGTAGGGGCATTTAGCAGTCACTGGGGTAATTATCTTTGGAGGTTGTGGCAATTAGCAGTTATGGAGGCATTTATCTTTGGTCTTTGGGGTAAAAAGCAGTCAAGTGGTATTTAAAGTTGGGTTTGTGGAAATTAGAGATCATGGGAATATTATACTTAGGTTTTGGGGCAATTAATAGGCAGGATGATATTTATTTCTGGGTTTGGGGAAATTATAGTTTACAAAAGTATTGATATTTGGCTTTTGGGACATTTATTTTTGGGTTTTGGTGCAATTAGTAGCAGTCAGGGTGGTATTTATATATTTACGTATGAGGCAATTAGAGGTCATGTGGGTATTAATGTTTTGGGCCTGGGGCATTAAGCATTGGGGGGGTGTATTTATTTTGGAGTTTGGGTATATTTAACATTCATAGGGGATTTCTGGATTTGGGCCAGTCAGGGAGCAATTACACTCACAGAACACTTTATTAGGTGTAACTCCTGTACACCTACTCATTCATGCAATTATTTAATCAGCCAATTGTGTGGCAGCACTGCAATTCATAAAATCATGCAGATATGGGCCAGCAGCTTAATGTTCACATCAATCATCAGAATGGGGGGAAAAAAAAATATGAGTGATTTTGACCGTGGCATGATTGTTGGTGCCAGAACGGCTGGTTTGAGTATTTCTATTACTGCTGATCTCCTGGGATTTTCACACACAACAGTCTCTACAGTTTACTCAGAATTGTGCAATAAAGAAAAAACATCCAGTGTGCAGCAGTTCTGCAGACAGAAATGCCTTATTGATGAGAGAGGTCAACGGAGAATGCCCAGACTGGTTTGGGCTGACAGAAAGGCTACAGTAACTCAGATACCCACTCTGTACAATTGTTGTGAGCAGAAAAGCATCACAGAATGCACAACACATCGAACCTTGAGGCAGATGGGCTACAACAGCAGAAGACCATGTCGGGTTACACTTCTGTCAGCCAAGAACAGAAAGGTGAGGCTGCAGTTGGCACAGGCTCACCAAAACTGGACAGTTGAAGACTGGAAAAATTTTGCCTGGTCTGATGAATCTCGATTTCTGCTGAGGCACACAAATAGAGTCAGAATTTGGCACCAACAGCATGAATCCATGGACCCACCCCGCCTTGTGATTTTTGGGTTTTATTGCAATTAGCAGACATAGTGGTATTTATGCATAGACAAAGGATTACTTTTGGGGATAAAGGCCTGTTTGTGTCAAAGTGCACACCTGGCCCACACACCTGTGCCGTGTGTGTGCCTGTGTGAGAGAGACTGGATCTTGACATTCTGTAACTCTTAACTGACAAACAGTCAGCTTGTGTATTATTATTGGCTGCCTATTACAAAATCCTTGGGCCAGCTAATTTTTGTCACTACAAACACTCAAAACTCGGAAAATATTTGCCAGATCCCTTAACTAATGATTTTGTTCAGGTAAGGGCACTTTGCTGATCGAGCTGATGCAAAAAAATCTGTGGACTGCGCAAGGACTGTGTGATTTATGGCTGTTTAAAAACACATGAACATTTAGTAAAAGCCAAAGCTCACGGCACCAGATTTTGCATTGAATTGAGCTGTTTACTGTCCCTAGTGCCAAACAAACGCTTATAACTCAAAAAATATATTTTGAAAAGATTCGATATTTAGAGGTTTTTAAATGAGGGAACATCTCTACCATTTCAAGCTGAAGTGGAATTTCTAGCTCAAAGTATATTGTTTTTAGATGACAATGTTGTGTTGAAAAAGTGAATTCACACAATTTGCACTCAAAGCTAGAGTAGTGATAACATCACCCATTAAAATGAATGGAGAAAGGAAGAAGGATGTATAGAAACAGAAGAATGAGTGCGGTCTGTCTTTAATTTGACATGACAGGTCCTGGTGTACCCAGGTTGGACCATGTGAATTTTAGTGGATGTAGCTTGAGAACTGAACGAATTAGAGCAGTTTTTAAAAAATCTTATTCAAGAGAACGGGGAAAAGGTTATAAAAAACGAGTGCAGCAGGAGAAAGGATGAATATTTCCAAAAGCTGTATAAAAGCACACTTCTCCAGATCGGACCAGACACGTTAGAGTTGCTTTTGTGTCGATATCTTGAAAACTGTAGGAGGAGATACACGCAGAAAATCAGGTGGAATAATAACTTAAAAATCGGAGAACAAATAGTGTGTTGCTTCCACAACACGCCTAATAATAATAATAATAATAATAATAATAATAATAATAATAATGATAATAATAACAATAACGAAGTACAGCAGGTCGGCAAACAAATGCCCCTTACTGCTGCGGAGACCGCCGCCGCCGCGGCACACACAAACACACGCGAATCTTCTTCGCAAAATCACCGCCAGGTGGGGCAAAGGGACCTGCCACGTATACAGATTTTGTTTTTAGTAAACCACAGTTAGAGCTGTAGAGTGGATGTGTATCAGAGCTGGGGCACATTTGTTTGCATTTTTGTTCTGTGATTTCACCGGATCGGAGAGCGGGCGAGAAATGCAGCACGCGAGCTGTGTGCACGTCTGCGGGAGAGAATATTACCTGACTCCCAGGACAAATCATACATGCATAAATGTGGTGTGTCTGTTATGTGGCTCTGTATTAAACTCTGGAATGAACTTATCAGTCTTTATCTCTTTAAGTAACATGGCAGCAGCTGACCTCAAAGCAGTTGCTCCTGTTATTTCAGTTGTAGGTTCATTAACTATACAAGATGTAAAATTAAAGAAAAAATCTGAAGAAAAAACATGGCAATGCTTTTGGGCCCTAATGTGTTGGAAAATAGTGATGAGTTTAGAAAGAAAAAAATCTGAGGTTTCTTTACATCCTTGTCTTTTTAAGGATTAATATCACTGATGTGACTAATAATCTAGGTTATTTCTGTTTTTTAAGATGTAATGAAACATAGTTATATGTCAATCATACAACTTTCAAAAATGTGGGAGTATGCCATCTACAGGCCTATTGTTACACTGCAAACATTTAATTGCCTCGTATATTAGACAATGTATGGGAATATACATTGTGTGATGAACGCTATGTAAAGCCTACTTTCATGAAAAAAAAAGTATTTATGATTATGGTTGTATGTAATTAAATATTAGTATTTTTAATTACATTCATATGCAAGTGCAGTGGAAAGAATAATACAGTACTTCACTACGAACACCGCGTGAACTAATAAGAAATGTCAACAGCACAAACGTCTTGGGTCTGAAGTTCAGGCAGCAGAATATTCATTTCAGTGTGAAATGAACAGTTTTGCTTTGGCAGCTGCTAAATTTATTCCTAACGCTGTCAAAGCCTCGGAGGTTTCCAAGTTGAAAGGATCTGCCATGTTTTTTGCATCCTTTATCCAAACTAATTCAATTTCTGTTCATTAATTTAAGTTCAGACAAGGCTTCCATGTACGTTCCCGTTGCTAGCTGTGTGAAAAATCAATCGATAAACGGCTATGGTAAACAGAGGAGCGTTCAAGCTCGCTGCACCGCGTATCAACTGTGTGATGCGCGTGCACAAGAAGGGGAGTCAGATTTCGGTACAACACCGGAAGTGATGACGACCGCACCAAACACAGCAAAACGTCTTGAATGTGATAAATGATGTTAAAATTATAATTTAAAAAAGTTCTAAAAATCAGGTTTAAAATTCATGAGGCATTTATGTAAACAATTTATATTTTCTGCATTAAAGAATCCCGTTACTGCTGCCGTCACACAAGAGAAAAAGATTGGTTCTTCGAAAACGCTAGTGATTGGTTATCATGGAAATGAGAAATGACAGGATAAGTGGATTTCAATTATTCTTAACGTTTTCTATAAACAAAATATTATAAGACATAATTAGGTTTTGCAAATTAAATTTATTCATGGTTAAAAATGTAGGCACCTGCATAACCAATAACGAACAACCAATGCCATTAAAATCTTTTTTGATAGGCATTTTGAATTTTTACCTTCTTTTTGTTCCTGCCACCACAAAACGATGTGGTGTTCATTTTTGTTTAACTGAAATGGTACAGGTACTGTTTAGTTTGTCTCGAATTAGTAACATGGCACGTGCCACCTTTAAGTACTGTAGGTCTAGGCGGCTGTGAAAGGTGGGTGGGGTTAGAGTGGAATCGGGGGGAAAAATCTATGGATGTGCAGGAAAATATTTATAATGGTATATATTTTTATGAATGTACAAATTGTATGAATTTTTACGAGTTTATATTATTATGAATTTACTTGATGATGACTTATGTCAGAAATAATTTTTACATTACAAACACCATTGATATCAGCGGTTATCAGTGTTTTTAACATATTGTAAGTATATTTTGTCTTGTGCTGGCAGATTTTTTTTTTTCACCAAGACCAAGAAAGGTCAGAAACTCCTCTCCGTGTCAACATTTTTTTTCTAAGATCATCAAGATACCATTCACAGTACCTTACCTTTAGGTCTTCAGATGTTTCTTATGAATAGCCTATATAAATGTTGTCAATGAAAAGTTGCATTTAGCATGTCAGAGAAACAATCTTTCAATCAATTTTAAGACATTCCAACCTTAAATGGCCCACTTGACCTTATGGCCCACTTTACCTGACATAAGCCTACACAAAGGAGTGAATTAAAGTTGAATGCATTCGATGATAAACTTAGTCACATTATAATGAACAAGACAACAAAATTATTATTAATTTATCATTATACCTTAACCCATGATAAAGGTTTTTGGTCATTCAGCTCATTGTTAAATGTTAAAAAAAATTTAGACATTCTAAAACACTTGGAAAGAAATGTCAAAAATGTTAAAAACATTTAGAAATCCGGTAACAGTGGAAATATTTTAAACAGTTTGTATGAATAATACTCTTATAATATTCAAGCTGGACACTTCCTGACTGACATCAAGGGTTTCTTGTTGTAGTCAGGTGTGTGTGTCCGACAGCAAGATTAAACAACATTGTCATTGTCAGACTCCTGCAACTAAAAAACCAATTGTACTGAAAATTAACAGGTACAGGTATGCTTCTTTTCTCGATCCAGCTGATATGTATACAATCTTGATCAAGCTGATATTGTATAAAACTTTGTGCATGTTTGTTTATAGTGTAGCACTACAAGCTCTTGATGATATATTGAATGAGGATGATGAGCGGTCTGCTAGAAATATTCAGAGTGAGCTTCAGTCCAGATTGCAATTGCGAGTAAATCAACACGTAAAGCAACTTGGGTCGACATACAGCAAAGCCCGGTGAGCAGAATGTTACTGTGCAGTGCAGCTTATAGATTTAATTTCTGTGTTTACAGTTTTTACAAATACTGAAATCTTTCATCTTGTAGGACAGACCCTATGATCCATGACAACAAGGCCCTGCATCTTACCCAAGTACAGCAGTGGATGGCTGCCCAAGAGACCTTCGACAACGTAATCTACTCTGATGAATCTGATGAGCTCTTTGCTTTGATGTGCTATAAGAAAAATGTCAGTGTTTCATGAAACCAAAAGCTAAGCAGCCTATTAAGCTTCACGTTTGGGGAGCCATATCACGTCAGGGAGTGAGACCACTAGTTGTCTTCGAAGGTTAATTCAACCCAATACAGCAACGCCAAATCATTTCGTGCCAACGATTGTAATTTTACTAATTTAACTGGTTTTTGTCCAGCACCATTTTACCTGAAAACTCCTGCAATGATGCATAAGCAGCAGCGATACTCCATAACGAATGGCATTAGTTAAGATAATCAAGAGTTTGAATTGTCATGTTATAAGGCATCAACGTTTCACAAGAGCTCTTTCTTGCCCGAATGCTGCTTCTAAGCAGAATTTTATATTTATAAATATTTAAATAAATTTTATATTTATGTAATTATATTTACTAAATATAAACATATATATAGCCTTTTTTAATAGAAGATAGTGACAATTATACAGGACTCGACCTTGGTTCCCCTGCATAAAAGCACCATTGCAATGTTGGAGACAGTTAGTTATAAAAATAAAACCTACAAATAACCATAAATGAACATTCTGTGTAAGTTCTTATAAGGCTGTCAATAAACCCATAGTTTATGGTTATAAAAATAAAACATAAAAAATAAATCCCTGTAAGGTTAGCAATTTCTTTCCCTCAAAAATAACGAAACAACAACCATAATGTACAGTATACTAACTTCAGTGGAATATTCAGTGCTTGCTGGGAGATTACAGCGGACATTTTCTGACATTGTTTTGGTAAAACATCCTCTTTAACTCAAACTGCCACTCTCGGGGGCTTTGATGTGTTCAGCTCCCGCCTATGGAAATTCTATGATTATAGCACCACTTAGCGGTTTACAGTAGCAAATGAAAAACCGTGGCGGCAGTAAGGCCATTCTGCATGAGTAACTAAGGTAAGAAACTGCAAGTGTGTTGTGATGCACAACTTCAACGTTGGTCAAACGGACAACTTAGTGGTGAGTTTGGAGGGAATTATAGTGTTAAATGCTGAATTGTAGTCACCAAACAGCATAATTTCCCTTCCTGGTGTCCAGATGGCTCAGGGCTGTATGTAGGAGTTGTGTGATGGCATCCTCGTAGAGTGATTGGGACGGTATGAGAAATGTAATGGTCCAGCGTGTCAGGTAATGAAGAGGTGATGAAGTCTCTGACCAGCCTTTCAAAGTACTTCATCACAACTGAGGTCAGGGCTACTGGGCAATACTCGTTGAGGCAGGCAGGCTGGGGTTTCTTTGGGACAGGAATGAGGTTGTGTATTTTAGGTTGGCACTGTTAAAGTCCCCCACCACAATGAGCACAGTGTCCTGGTGATGAGTCTGGTGTTGAGTGAGATCCTCAGTGTAGTTCACATAAGGCAGTGTCCATATCCGCCTGAGGTGGAATGTAAACGGCACTGACTATGACCGAGGTAAATTCCAAGGAAGGTAGAAATGGCAACATTTGTTGGTCAGGAGCTCCATGTTGAGTGAGCAGGAGCATGTGAGAGGAACAATGCTTGTGCTGTCGTTCAGCCATGTCTCTGTGAAGCAGAGGAGGTTGCAGTCCAGAGACTAGATGCTGGCTAGTAGGATGCTAGGCAGGGGAGCACTCAGCCTCAGCCTGTTCCTGATGCTGTTTTGACCAATTTAATTTCTATCATAAATGATAGTAGCAGTGGTGAAGAGAAAAAGAGGTTAAAGTATAGAAAGTGCAAAAAATAAACAAAAAACAAACAAAGTCTGGTTGGAGCAGTCGTTATGGCAGCCGACCTCACCGGCACTAACTTGGTTAGCATGAAAGAACCCCAAGAATATGTTGCAAAAATAATTTCCAGTAAAGGACTCACGGTATTCAAGATACATGCCAAAACGTAAAGCTTTTGAGTATAGCGCCATCATAAGGCCAATCTCTTGCCCAATGCACTATGCACTGACCAAGTTTAATGTTGATTGACCTACAGCTTGGTCTTCACGATCAGTTTTAGCAGAGGAAAATAATAATAGGAAGAAGCACTACATGCTTGGCCCCATAATAAGAAAACATACAATCACTAAAGGGTGCCTATGCACCTTCGGTGCTTGGCACCCTAATTATTCGGAAGAATGTGAACCTTAAAATTATCCAAAACATTTTGAAATTTGCAAACAATATGGCCACCACACGCCAATCAATCCTAATGATGCGCAAGCCTAATGTACTCAAACAGCTGTAACTGTTAAGTGCATTTGCACAAAACTCGAAAGGCATTGTAGAACCCAGGTGTGTGAGGGTGCGGAGGAAGACTTCGGAGGCAGGCGGAATTTTAGCAGAGCTCTGGGCTCATATATAATTCAGTCCTCACTTTTCAGCGCAAAAGGACAAATCAACAGAAAAAGATCTGTCACTGACTCATGGCTTTCGCTCTGCCAAGTTCATAGTTCAAGTTCACGCTCCACAGAGAATGTGCATATGTGTGTGTGTGTAGCAGGCTCCGCCAGCTATGCCACTCTCTGTCTCTCATTATGGCAGTCACTGGCTACGTTTACATGCACATGAAAGTCAGGTGTACAGTGAAAAATATTTTTTATTTTTTTATACAAAGATTGAGCTGTAGTCATCAGTAAGGGTGGAGTTATGTCCTAATAGCTATTTCTCAGGAACCAAAAGTCCAATTGAGCTGAAATTTGGTGTCCTGGATCACACTCTTAATCTGTAACTATTTGAATACATCATTGAATTACTTAAAAACATGGCTGCCTTCAGACAGTGGTATCTTTATTTTTCTATGTATCTTGGCAAGAATTGGCCCCTGCACGCACCATTTGCATAGAGTGTCTGTCAGAGTGCCGCTTGAGCGGCCTGTAAACCGATTGGAATTGTTAGGATTTTCTTCTTATTATTATTATTCTGATTCTTTGCTAAAACACAATGGGTAGCCCAAATTGTAAGTCACAGAAACACCAAAATTTGTCACATGGTTCAGAATTCCCACCGCTACTCAGGGAAGTAAAGGGACCAGAATTGGCACTATGGTGTCACTATAGTGCAAGCATTTACCTTTTGTCCTATATTTCGAGAACCGTAATTCATTTGACAGGGTTAACATTGAGCTATCATCACGAAACTTAATTGGTAGGTTTGAGTATGGACCCCCTATCTCTTGCAGTCTCACTCAGATTGGCCACTGTGGGACGCTTTTCATGTTTTTCCTTACAAAAATGAGCATATCTCTTGGAAAATATGAGCCACAGTGAAATTTCTTGTTACTCCTGATTCTTTAGCTCAACCCATATAAATTTTCCATTTGAATAATTTAGCCCCGCCCACTCCAATTTACAATAATTTGCATAATTCATAAACCTACTTCTGCAAACTAGTTCTAGGATTTTTATCAGATTCTCACAAATGACAAAATACTCAGGAGAGTGTTTATCAAAAACATGTTTAAATTCATAAACAATATGGCCACCACATGCCAATGAACCCAAGTGTGTAAATATGCAAAACCTACTTTTGCAAAATATTCCTAGGATTTTTGGTTTATCTTTACAATTGTGGTCTAAAACTACCCAGCAGAGTGCAATATATAATCAATAATTATCAAAAACATGTTGACATTTTTAAATAATATGGCCACCATAAATCAATAAATTTTAAGGAGGTGGCGCTCAAATATTCAAATAGGGTGATTGGTGATATGGATTTGAACCAAACTTGAGAGACATGTTCAGTACAGCAATCTGCAAAGACTGGGGCGTGGGGGCAAAGGTAGTACCTATTAGCTGTTTCTCTGGAACCAATCGTCCAATTGTGCTGAAATTTGCTGTGTTGCATTAAACTGCCAATGTATAACTGGATTTTTAGTCATCACTGAATTACTTCAAAAACATTGCTGCCTTCAGCCAATCAGGTTTCCTCAGGCTAGCATTGAGCTACCATCACAATACATCACTAAGTATGTTCATCTATGTTCTCTTTATTGTTCTATGTATCTTGGCAAGAACTGTCCCCTGCTTGGACCCCATAGATTGCCATTTGCATCTTTGTTTCATTGTTCTTTTAGTTCCAAATATATGCGAGAGCACTTCTCCTGTTTAGCTCATTGTTCAACTCTTTGTGCTAGCACCTCCTATTGATGATCATCTGTACATGTTTGTAGTTAATGGTTTTGTGATTCTGTGTTTATGATTATCAGTAAGCTCCAAGTAAAAAACAAGTAAACTTCTTTTTGAGTACTATGTCTTAATAGCAAGAAGCTATTATCAATATACCTATTAATAGTGGTTCCGGTTCAGGAGAGAATGTAAACAGGATGGCGGATGGCTTTAGGTTCTGTGTTACTGTAACAAGAATGGTGTCGTAAATTCTATTTAAAATTTGATGATTTGTCATTTTGTGAAGCTTGTCACTCCACTACTGAGAATTCCTTGTGTAACCACCTCAACCACTGTTCTTCTCATACAGAGAATGACTCTACTCATTCGTGACCTTTAAGGTTAAGTCAATCACAGTTCCTCTCAAACTTAAATAAGAAGGCAGTCAGAGGAAAGACCTTTTCATCATAATGTTCTACAATCATAGCAAAATGCAAGGAATCTGAGCAGAATACAGAGAATCAATCTGCTAGCAGGAAATGCATGCAGCCCTTTTTTTCCAGTCAGAGAGTCTTCTCACTTATGTTCCTGCACTTCATCATTGTTGTTATGCTGAGATGTGTCCAGGGCTACAGATGATTCTACTCCAATATACCTTATGACCATGAATAAATAAAGGTACAGCACATGCCAGGTCAGAAAATAGCAAACACACTCTATTTCTATAAGCACCTGCCTGAGAGAGAGAGAGAGAGAGAGAGAGAGAGAGAGAGAGAGAGGAGACCAATTTAATTTGCATCAGTCTGTGTAAACTCTAGAGGCTGGTGTGTGTGAAAATCCCAGTTTCTGAATACTCATACCAGCCCATCTGGCACCATCAACCATTCCATGGTTAAGGTCACTGAGATCACATGTTTGATGTGAATATTAACTAAAGCTCTTGACCTGTACCTGCATGATTTTATGCACTGTGCTGCGGCCGCAAGGCAGGCTGATTAGATAACTGCGTGAATGTGCAGGTATACAGGTGTTCCTAATAAAGTGGACAGTGTGTGTGTGTGTGTTGACTAGCCCATCTGTTGCTATGCACACTTTGTCAGCTACCCTCTGGGATCACCATAAGACCCCGACTGACCAGATGTTAGTTAGGTGGTGGATTATTCTCAGTAACATGCCAATGGTATCTGTGTAGTGCTTGTATGAGTTATCAGGCACAGAAGCACTGGTGAGATTTTGAAGCATTATGTATTTTACTGGCCAGTTTATTAGCTACCTAATTATCTTTTTAGTCATTATGTAAAAATAGAGACTATAGTCTATTGTGTGTTTCATTTGTGAACTATTCTCAACTCAGTATTGACATTTTAAAAATCCCAGCAACACTTTTCCACCTGACTGGAGTACAGCGGGGGCTCAAAGTAACCCTAGAGATTGTGTCAGACTTTGACAAACAGTAGCGATGACTACAAACCAACAAAAAAAAGATTTACTTGCAAAATGGCAAACTGTCTGTGGAAGCTGGGGCATGCTCAAGCACCGGTTTGTGAATGGGGCAGAGCCAGAGAAGGTGAGTAGTAAGGATTGCACACCTGCAAGGAATTGTACTAATGGATAGTCTGTGTTGCAGTGAGCTGTAGCAAGGATAAAAAAGGAGAGAGACAAGCGAATCTAGAGAGAGAGACCCGACCAGCACAGAGCTGCGTGTGTGTGTGTGTGTATACCTCAGTTTGAGTATGCTGAAAAGCAAAAGTAAATAAAGAAAATAAAGCGCACCTTTGAGTTATCCCAAGCCTGCCTCCAGCTTCCTCATTGCCCACCCGAATCTGGGAAAGTGTTATACTAGTGTCAAAACCCGGGATTCTGAGGAAGAACTGCCGCCATGGAGTCCTCACCACTGGCCAAGATAGTCAAGTGCCTCGCCGTCCGCCACCAGACCCAACACAAGGCCCTCCTCGAGCTGCATCGAGAGCAGGAGCAGTGCATCCAGGCCCTGCTCCAGACCCAGGCAGAAGATTAGCATGTGTTCCAGAGCCTGGTCCAGCAGGCAGGTATTCCAGCCACAGTCTCGGCTGCCGCTGCAGCCACATCCCACATCGCTCTCGCAAAAATGGGACCACAGGACGACCCGGAAGAGTTCTTGGAGCTGTATGAGTGCTCCACGGAAGTGTGGGGCTAGCCCAACTCCCAGTGGGCAGCCCGCCTACAGCCACTCCTGACCGGAGAAGCCCAACTTGTGGCCCAACAGCTGCTGGTAGCCAACATGCTGGAGTACCCAGACTTGAAGCGATTTTGCAATGGGTGCCATACCCCTGAACAGCATTGTCAGCGCTTCCACTCAGTGACTCTCCCCAAGCTCGGCCACCCGTTCACATTCACCCAGAAGCTCAGGGACATCTGCCGAAGATGGCTGCTGGCCGAGGGGCATGGCACCAAAAAAGTGATCGACCTTGTGGTAGTGGAGCAGTTCGTCACCCGGCTACCAGAGGGGACAGCTGAGTGGATCCAGTGCCACCATCCGGCATCGCTCGACGAGGCGGTCCAGCTGGCAGAGGACCACTTGGCGGCGTATCTGGGGGCAGACGAGCCCCTCTTTTCTTTCTCTCGCTCTCTGTCTTGCTCCCTTCCTTCCCCTCCTCCTCTTCGCACTCCTGCACCATAGAAACAGGGGCCAACCCCCAAAACCAGTTCCCTGAACCCCATACTTTTTCTTCCCATCCCTCTCCCCCATGTCTGTCTCCTCTTCCCCTCATGTGGGTGAATCTAGGGCTGCAGGTGTGGGAGTAAAGTCTGGACCAGTGTGATGGCATTGCTTTTAGCCCTGGCACTTCCAGGACCAATGCCATGTGATGGAGCTGGGGGTGTTGGTCTGGATCCCTGACGTGCCACAGGCCACCCATGATCGAGCTGGGACATACCGCATACTGGTAAGTGTCCAAGGGGGTACATACCACACATTGGTGGATTCAGGCTGTAATTCACCAATGCTTGGTTCAAGGGGAGGCATTGGGAAATGCACATTCAGAGAAGGTGAGGTGTGTACACGGGGATATTCACGAATATCCACTGGTGTCGGTCATCGTTAAATTCCAGGGCAAAAATACATAGTGGAGGTGGCGGTTAGTCCTCGCCTTACCCATCCATTAATCCTGGGGACAAATTGGCCTGGGTTTCAGACGTTAGCAAAAGAAATGTTTGTGGATGGGTCCTGCTGTAGTGCTAGACGGTGTGGAATGTGCGCCACATTGGCTGGGGATGCAGTGCCGGGGTCGTCGATGTCAGCTTCACGTCAGGGGGACACAGAGAGTGGGGCATGTTCTGCCCTCCACTCTTGGTTAGGATTCCCCTCGAGGATTTCCCCTTGGACCAGTCATGCGACAAGACCATGAGGCACGCCTTTGACCAAGTGAGAGTTATCGACGGTCAGCCAATCCAGCCTAATGTTGCGCTATCCCACCCCTATTTTTCAGTTATTTACGGTAGGCTATACTGAGTGATGCAGGACATCCAAACACAAGAAGAACGAAATTTTGGTCCCAGAGAGCCATCAGGAACTGCTATTCCAGGCGGCTCAAGATAATCCGATGGCGGGACAGAACAAAACATCAAACCGACACATGGCCTGTTTCTATTGGCCAGGCATTCACGGCAATGTTTGCAGGTGGTGTGTGGCATGTTGTGAATGTCAGCTGGTGAATCCACCGGCCACCCCAAAAGCGCCATTGCGCCCTCTTCCAATAATCGAAGTCCCCTTCGAAAGAACTGCTATGGACCTTGTCAGGCCATGAGGGCATCACTTTGTGCTAGTTTTAGGGGACTACGCAACATGATACCCAGAAGCAGTGCCTCTCCATAACATCTCAGCAAACAGTGTTCCAGAGGCTCTCTTCTGTGTTATCTCCCAAGTTGGGATCCTGAAAGAGATCCTGACTGATCAGGACACTATGCAAACTGTACGAATTGTTGGGGATTAAATCGATTCACACCAGCATTTACCATCTGCAGATGGGTGGACTGGTCAAACAGTTTAATCAAACACTTAAAAACATAATTCGTAAGTTCATTCACGATGAAAATTGGGAGGAGGGGCCTTCTAACAGTAAAAATGAAATCCAATACCTTCTTGACCTAGGAGCAAAACTCCACACCTTAAGTCACAACACAGGAGAATTTGCATCAGGCGCAAGAATGTCAAGCCTGGCTGTATAACAGGGGCACTCTGCTGTGGGGGTTTGCACCAGGAGATAAAGTGGCTCGCCAAGTGGCAAGGGCCCTTTGAGTTCACACGTCGAGTCTGGGACGTCGACTATTAGATCAAAGGGGTAAGCAAAGGGATAAAGTCGGGTTGTGGCAGGTTTACCACCTCAACCTCCTCAAACCATGGAGGGAGGTGGTTCCCGTGGCTTTGGCAACGGTCATTCCGGAAAGAAAGGAGCTAGTACCGGAGGTAAATCTAAAATGGTGGCTCAATTCACCCCAGTCCTTTATGGAGACCACCTCTCCCCGTTTCAAATCATGGAGATTTCCAAGTTACAGGTGGAGTTTTCTGACATGTTCTCACCTATACCCGGTTGCACTAATCTCATAGAGCACCACATAGAGATGCCCCCAGGGGTGGTGGTACGCAGCTGCCCCTACCATCTTCCCAAGCATTAAAAACAGGTGGTTTGGGATGAGCTTAAGGCCATGCTCAACATGGGAGTAATCGAGGAGTCCCACAGTGACTGGTCCAGCCTGGTAGTTTTGGTTCCCAAAGCAGATGGTTCAGTCAGGTTTTATGTGGACTTTAGGAAATTCAATGCAGTCTCTAAATTTGACGCATACCCAATTCCTTGCATTAACGAACTGCTCGATCGGTTAGGTGCGGCTCACTTTTATTCGATTTGACAAATTTGGATTTGACAAAGGGATATTGGCAGATCCCCTTGATTCCAATATCTCGAGAAAAAAAATGGCCTTTTCCATTCCGTTTGGGTTCATGACCCTTCCTTTTGGATTGTGGGTTCCAGTGACTCATGGAGAGACTCCTCCTACCGCACACTGCTTATGCCACATGCACATGCACATTCAGCATCTGAGGGCTGTCCTGAGATCGCTGAGGCAAGCGACTCAAGGCGAACCCAAAGAAGTGTGTAATTGGACGGGTGGAAGTACAGTATCTGGCTTTCCACGTTTCTCTCCTGGGTTGCCACGTCCCCATTTCCACAGGCAGGTGCATCCCAATATTGATTGCTGGCCTCTGACCCAAGACCAAAAAGGAGGTGAGAGAGTTTCTGGGGCTGGCTGGCTATTATTGTAGGTTTGTGCCTAATTATTCGGATGTCACCAGCCCGCTGACTGATCTTACTAACAAGGGAGCACCAGATTCGGTCCAGTGGATGGAGCCATGCCAACAGGCTTTTATTCAGGTAAAAGCTGTACTCTGTGGCAGACCGAGTTACATTACATTCTCTTGACTTCTCTCTCCCTTTTGTTTTACAGACAGATGCAATGGACAGGGGGTTGGGGGACGTGTTGTCCCAGGTGGTGGAGGGGGAGGAGCACCCCGTGCTGTACATCAGCCACAAACTCTTGGTGCGAGAGCCTAAGTACAGCACAATAGAGAAGGAGTGTCTGACCATCAAATGAGAGGTTCTCACCCTCCGTAACTATCTGTTGGGATGCTCTATGATGGACTGGCCTCCCATCCAGGTTGATTTCTTCCACCTAGTGTTCCCAGGACTGGCTCCAGATCCACCGTGACCCTGATCAGGATAAAGCAGTTACTGAAAAAATGAATGAATGAATGAATGAATGGTATTGTTTGGTATGATATTTTACAGTGAATACTATTACATCTGTCAAATATGAATGTAATTTAATCTGCTTTTAGTACTTCTAAATCCCTAGTTACATATGGAACTGTAGCCTATGATCAAAGAATAATGTGAAAGTGATCATGTGACATACTATTTGATATGAATATTTGGTGTTCATAGAACCACAGTTACATATGTAACTCCCATTCTACAGTAGTTCACCTCTCTAGTTTACCCCACCAGAAGCAGTGAGAATCACCTGGATAACCTATGTCACAATGTCATGAGGAACTGACCTACCTTAGGTGGGTGTTTGGAGGTGATTGTTGCACACCTGCCACTGGGAGAGGTGATGTTATCGCTGTAGAACCTGGAAAATGTGCATGCTGATGCCCATTGAGTGTAGACTGCCCAAAAGGAGGAGACACAAAATGCCGAATCCAACTAGCATGTACCATAATCTCTACTACAGGTTAGGGTGCATGGATCTGGCCTGCTCCTTGGTGGGAGCACATAGGGGTGTATTTCTTGGAGGGAAGAAACTTCTTGGAACAGAGCGACAAACTTGGGGTGGTATGGCATCTGAAAATGATGAGGCCCTAAGTCCTGAAATACTTGTTGGGCCGATGGCAGAACTAAAGTTTATACCCCTGAGACTTTGTCATTGGGTCTACTGAAGCTGCTGCCCAATGAGCAATGTTTTCATCTATAAAGTGTCCCACTGGAAGCCTCTGTCCTTCATGGATGGGTACCATGGCACTTTGTAGTGGTTGATGAGGTGCTGTTTAGAGACTGACCCACTGGGTAAATGGGTACCTGCAAGGCACCTGCAAGAGACACGACTCAATCCATTTAGGGATTGCACAGTTGACAATTGCACAGATTTTATGTGGGCACCAAGCCAGGCTGTGCTGATCTGAGTGTGCCATATGACCAGTTGAGGGCTTCTTTGGCCACTGGTCCAAAGAACGACCAAAGGGTAGATTTTACAGGCTTGATTGACATATGTACAGTAGCATAGATTATGCCAACCACATTTGGTGCAGTCCATAAACCAGTTTGGCAGAGTCCATCCTGCATCTTGGCCTAAGTACCTCACTGCTAGGAGCAAGGTTTTGATCACCCATCATGCATTTGGCCTGTGAAGAGCTAAAGGTTCAGGTGGTCTTTTTTAGGGATTTAGGGATAAATTTAGAGATTTAGGAATACATTTATAAATTTAAAGTTTATATCCGGAATTTATATATTTCTGTAAAGCTGCTTTAAGATACCTGGAACGATGATGCTAGGTGGCAGTGACATGGCAGATCTAGCTCATAGGTTATGTCACTGATCTTTTGCAGAATTTTAAACAGTCCAATGTAGTGATGGGACAGCTTTCTGCAACCTTGTGTGATGCGAATGTCTTTGGTTGAGAGCCAAACTGGGTCTCCTCGCTCATACTGTGGCATTTCTCCTCTACATCGGTTTGCTAACTCTTTATTTGCACTCTGGATAAGGGCGTCTGCCAAATGCCATAAATGTAAATGTAAATGTATTTGTTTGTGCCACCCTCTCAGTGGTTGCTCTCCCACACATGTTCACTCAACCTAAACCATTCATCTACTGTGGAGGAGTTATTGGGGTTTCCATGGAATGCTAACGGGGGGGGGTTGATACCCGAGAATACATTGAAACCGGGTGAGCAGGAGCATCTAATTGAAGTCTGGGCATACTTGGACCAAAAGAGGAATCCCTCCCAGTCTTCATGGTTGTCTGTGCAGAAGGTTCTCAAAAACCTGCCAATTTCGACCACTGGATAGGGGATGGTTGCCTGATATTAGGCTAGCTGACACCCTCAGTTTCTCCATGAAACTACTCCAAACTTGGGAGGTGAGCTGAGCCCTTCTGTTTCTCATGATGGGCCTCATTCATGAAACTTTTGTAAATATATGAGTAAATTCGGAGTAATTTGTGCATAAAATGGACCTTCCCGAAAACTCTCCTCGGGATTCACAAACGCATTGTAAACCTCAGATTTGATAATTAAACATGTGGATTTTAATGAATTCCAATCGTTCATAAATAGGGTGTGCATGCATGCTCATTAACAATTTGCAAAATCCCTGCCTATGAATTACAACTGACAACCATATAAGGATGTCATCACATAGGTGAGGAGAGGATTTCAGCATGTTGATACAAAAGAGATTAAAGAAGAAAAATTTTTCAGGTGTAGAAATAGAAGTTTTACTGGCTGAAGTACATTCAAAACGCAACATGCGCAAACAAAGCACATTAGCTCACTTCGACAAACTCTTGCATGAGCTGGAGGAAAACACTCAAGCACAATCGGACAGTAATTGCTTAATTGTTCCCCCGATAAAACAATACTTCATTTTGATTGTGTAAAATTTGCTTTTAAATAAGTGTCTAACACATTTAGGCTACATATCACTTACACACCAATTAACGAGCCATGTCTTACTGCACAAATGTCAAAGTGTGCGCCAACTGAGCTGCTCCTAAGGACGAAACTATCATGAGTTTCACCTGGCCAGTGGGCCATTACATTAAGGAGTGCACATTTGGAATCACAAAACAATTGGATGTTGATGGAATGATAGTTTTTCCTATTCAGGGATGCAAATGCATCATTTGATTGAGCCTTGAAGTGAATGTGTGTGCAGTCAATTGTCCTGATGACGTTGGGCAGGTTTGCAATGGAAAAAATCTCTACTTCACCTCCAGCTGATGAACCATGTTGAGGGGAACTTCAACTATTGAGGCATTAGGTGTATTATGCCATCTAGAACACCATGCCATGTAGATGTGACTCATGGATGGCTGAGATATCAGTGACCTGTCTGCAATCTCCCTCTGGAATGTTCCTGTTGCCAAAAAGCCTAGCATGGACAACACCTCTACGCGTACAGGAATGCTGTGGGATCTTCTTCTCAGGTTTGGCTCCAGTAGGTTGCATAAATGCAAAAGAACTGGTCTGAGTAGTCTGAAACAACTAAGCAACCAGTCATCATTCTCAGCATCTGCACAGATTACATCTGCGCAGAGCTCTGTCTCCCAAATCAAGCAAAAGCATTATATCAGCTGTAGTAAATGTTCACTGTTATGCAGGCTTTTGGTCCTTCTTATGGTAAACTAATTCCATAATAATTAAGAGACTAATTGGCCATATGCCTAGCAAAAATTATTCTATTAAAATGTTAAGCTTGCAGACAAATAGGCTACTATTGGTGCTCAGAATAACAGTAATCTGTAATAAAATGGAAAACAGACTACGTGGCTGTTTTCAATAATTTCTGTTGTTAATAATTTATTAATAAAATTATTTTCAAATTTAAATAATCAGTTAATTATTTAATTTGGTATTATATATTATTATGGTAAACACTGTTATCAAAATGCAGTGTCATCAGCTTTCCTGAAAGAACACAAAACGTTTGGATGTTTTACACACCGTGCTTGGGAGCAGGTGTAAATTTGTTAAATCATGCTTTCAACTCTGGACCCACTGCAACTCGACTGAGCAAACTTTTGCAAAGTCTCGGCAAGTCTTTTGTTCCAAAGAGAGCTGCGGAGATCTTTTTTTTGAAGCAGAGGAGAGAAGAGTACAGGAGTGAAATGAATGAGGAGAGTAAAGGCGAGAGCGGGAAGGATGTGGAGAAGCAGCTGCGCCTGCGCGTTTGCATGCTGAGGGAACTGCTGCACACTGAGCGGGATTATGTGGAGACCCTGCACTTTCTTTCGGTATGCCAATATAAAGCCTAGCTATCTCATCTAACCACCCCAAACACATGATACAACAAATATATCATATATACATCATAAATACATCAAGAGGTTTTGTTTGCATAAGCCAGCAAATACTCAATACCATAAAACATTCATGAATCTGAAAATTTACGTCAGAGTGGACTTATAAACGATCTACACAAAAATTTGTTGTGCTCTTGTATCATGAATGAGGCCCAATGTCTTGTGGGATTCCAAAGTACCTGAATATGTGCTGTAAGATACTTTCAGCTATCTCAAAGTTTGAGAGAATAAAGGGCATGGGGACAAGGCGCAGGCACTTGAGGAATCAATGATGACTATAATGACCGTCTTACCTTGGGAACTGGGGAGGTCTGTGAGGAAGTCAATAGCAATGTATAACCGTGGTCTCTGGAGAGTAGGTAGTGGCATGAGGTTACCTGCTAGAAGGGCTCTGGGGTCCTTGGCTTGGGTGCATAAGGAGCACAAAGCAATTAATTTGCTGAGGTCAGTGTGCATGTTGGGCCAACAGTACTTAGTTTGAAGAAGTTGATACAGTGTGCCCACATGATGAGTTTATGACTGATTATTAGTTTATGATCATGGGTTTGCTCCAGCAAAGCAGGATTGAGGGAGAATGAGTCCCTCCCTAGGTTCCTTGGGTGGAGCAGGATGATGAAGTGAGAGGGAGTCTGCCTTGGAATTTTTTTAACCAGGTCTGTAGCAGAGAGTAACCTGGAACCTGGTGAAGAAAAGAGCCCACCTGGCCTGGCCTGAATTCAAATGCTTGTCTGTTTTGAGATACCCAAGTTTCTTTGTGATCGGCGTAGATGATGAATGGATGCTCAGCTTCTTACAGCCAGTGGTGCCATTCCTCTAGAGCCAGATTAACTGCCAGCAACAATCTATTCCCAATGTCATAGTTTCGCTCAGGTGGTAAGAGACTCTTTGAGAAGAATGCCACTGGGTGAAGTTCAGGTTTCTTTCCAAATTGCTGTGATAAAAAGTCAAGTCAAGTGGCTTTTATTGTCATTTCAACCATATGCAGCTAGTTACTACACAGTGAAACAAAACAACATTCCTCCAAGACCATGGTGCTACATAAAACAACACAGAACTACAAGAGACTACACATTACTACTTAAAGTGCACGTGCAAACATGTGCAAACAGCACAAGACAGTACAATAACTACCAAAACAGGACAATAGAAACAGTAAAAGACAGTGCAGTGCCGACTATTATGCAGTTCTAGTAAGAAAGTGTCAGATATAGCAGTAGTGCAATAGAGTAACAATATAATAAATTGCTGTGAATGTAAACATAATATACTATGACATAGTATTCAGCAGATAAGCTTATACTATATATGGACATAGCAGTTATTGGGATAGCAGCCAGGTAGAGAGTATAGTAAGGACAAGAAATTATATACAATATTTTATAAATACAGTAGCAGCAATAATGCAGATAGTAAATAAAGAAATGTGCAAAAATTGCAAAGAGAGTGGGATGGTGTTCAGTTGTGTGTGTGTGTGTGTGTGTTGTCAGTCCAGTCTCTGAGTATTGAGGAGTCTGATGGCTTGGGGGAAGAAACGGTTACACAGTCTGGTCGTGAGGGCTCGAATGCTTCAGTACCTTTTGCCAGACGGCACGAGGGTGAAGAGTTAGTGTGAGGGGTGCATGGGGTCAGCCACAATGCTGGTGGCTTTGCAGATGTAGCATGTGGTGTAAAAGTCTGTGATGGAGGGAAGAGAGACCCCGATGATCTTCTCAGCTGTCCTGACGCTGCAATTTCCAAACCAGCAGTGATGCCTGGTTCCAACATGGCTCCCACCCCTGTTTCAGAGGCATCAAACTTCCACAATGAACGAACATTGTGCAACGGTCTGGGTGTTTCAGAATGGGGGCTGTGTTGAAAGCTTGAGCTGAACAAATGTTTGTTTGGCCTCTCTGTTCCATTTCAGGTGTCTAGGTCCTTTCTTTAACAGGGAAGTGAGCGGTGAAGCAATGACACTGAACCACTGGATGAATCTTCTGTAAAAATTGGTAATGCCAATAAACCGTTGCAATTTATTAACTGTGGTGGGTTGTGGCTTGTCTTTGAGTGCAGTCACCATGTTTATGTCCATAAGCACCCTTTCAGCACTGATCACATATGTCAGAAATGAAACCTTAGACACATGGAACTCACATTTCTGCTTTCATATACAAGTGATTTTGTAGCAAGTGGGTGAGGACATGACTCACATGAACATCCATAATGTTCAGGTGAATGGGAATAGATCAAAATGTCATGACAATTTTCTCCAGCATGTCCTAGAGGACATCGTTGATCAGGTATTGGAAGACTGATGGAGCATAAGAGAGTCCATATGACATTATGCAGTATTCATAGTGGCCAGAGGAGGTGTTAAGTGTTGTGGTGTTTTCCACTCATCCCTTTCTCTGAATCTGTTGCAGTTGTAGACACTGCACAAACCCAGTCTGATGAAAACATGGGCATTTCTGAGCTGTTCCAAGGCTGAAGGCACCAGAGTCAGCAGGTATCTGTTCTTCACTGTAATTTGGTTCAACCCTCTATAGTCAATGCATGGTCGAAGTCTGCTCCCCTTGTTTCTCCACAAAACGGATCCCATGGATGCTGGAGATGTGGAGGATCAAATGTAGTCTTGTTGCAGTGTTTCCTCAATATACTCTCCATTGCTTTATTTTCAACTGCCAACCAGAATTGTGCAACCAGGGAACCAAAACAAGACCATTAACCAGAGAGTCATGAACAGTAAACAAAAGCATGGTAGGCAATAAACATTGGATGATACTTCACAGTGAAGTTGTGTGAGACAGTCCTTTTTATAGTGTGGTGGGTGATTGAATCCAGGTGTGCATGATCAGTAATTGGGTGAGTGTGAACATGACAATGGCCGTGTGAACTGGGGAGTGTAGTCTAGTCTATGGGGGCCATATTTAAAGGCTACGGTGCATTCTGCGAAGTGGAGTTCTGTTGCTGCGACACATAACATGGCACGCAAATGAAACCATGAGAAAACAACATATTGTTTATTCACGGTGTCTTCTCTAGGCTAACCAATGCGTAAAATAGATGAATATGAGAAATAACAGGTTCACATACCCTTTAATCCTGAAGGCCACCATAACATAGCCTAACTTTGTCTATGTGCCTACACATAGGCTTTTTCTGGCAACATTGGTGACATACAGTCCCCTCTGAAAGTATTGGAACAGTAAGGACAATTCTTTTGTTTTTATATACACTGAAGACATCTGGGTTTGAGATCCAAAGATAAATATGAGATTTCCTGATTTAATTTCCAGAGCTTTCATTTTCTGACATTTACGTATAGATCTGTTAAACTGCTTAGAACATAGCACCTTTGGTGGCATACCACCCAATTTTTTGGTAGAGGGAAAAAGGAACAGATAGTCCTAAAGTAAATTAAAAATAAATAACACTTAATATTTGGTTGAATATCCCTTGCTTGGAATAACTGCATCAAGCTGGAGACCCACTGACATCACCAAAGTTTTGCAATCTTCTTTTCTGATGCATGTTCAGGCTTTTTCTTCACAGCACTTACAATGTTTCTGTCATCAACTGCTGTTTTTTCCTTGGCCAACCTGTTTGATGTCTGGTTGTTAGTACACCAGTGGTTTCTTTCTTTTTCAGGACATTCCAATTGTTGACCTGGCTATGCTCAATGTTTGCGCAATGGCTCTGATTGATTTTCCCTCTTTTCTCAGCTTCAAAATGGCTTGCTTTTCTCCCACAGACAGCTCTCTGGTCTTCATGTTGGTTTATCCTTTTTAACGAAAAAATGGGTGAAACCCAGATGACAGAAACATTGTGAGAGCTGTGAAGAAAAACCCAAAAACAGCACTCAGTGACATCACCAACAACCTCCACAGGGCAGGGTGTAGGTAGCACAGTCCATTGTTCGAAGTTCGGGAGCAGAAATATAGAGGCCACGAGATGCAAACCACTCATCAGCAGTAGGAATTAATAGGCCAGATTGAAATTCACAAAGAATTATTTCTCTCTTATTTCTTCCTAACTGTCCTCTGAGATATCAGCTACTAGACCTTCCTCTTCCTCAGCAGTTTGAATGTCTTCTCGTCTCCTAGGTCTTAGTCTAGGTACTCTAGTACAATGATTGAAATGATATCAAGTGGTGTTAGCTTCCGCCTGTACTGCTGTTGGGGTTGCTGTTACCACTGTATATGGACCTTCCCTTCTGGGTTTGTTCCACTTTTGTCTGAATACCCTTAGATACACTTTATCTCCAGGAACTACTGGACATGGCAGTTCTGCGTCTTCTCTTCGTCCTCTGGTTTGTTCCTGTGAATAGATAGCTTCATGTATAGTAGTTAGTTGTTGCATATAAGCTCTCAATTCCATTTGCAATTGCTCCAGAGGTGGTCCATCGTAAGGACTCTCAGATACGGCACAGGCATGGCTCGACCCATAAGCATTTCCTGTGGTGATAGATTAGTAATTCTGTTAGTTTGCATGCAATAGCTCATTAGTGCAAGAGGCAAGGCATCTACCCAGTTAAGTTTTGTGTCTTATTAAGTTTAGCCTTAAGATTATCATTCACCCTTTCCACCATTTCTTGTGATAGAGGGTCATAAACACATTCCAGTCACTGTTTTATTCTTAACTGCTGCAACACTGTATTCACTGTTCTCTGAACAAACACTGAACCATTGTCAGCTTATCTGAGATGGTATACCAAACCTGGGAATTACTTCTCTTTTTAAAAATTTAATCACTGTTCCTGCAGCCTGATCTTTTGATGGTACTGGTTCTACCCACCTGCTAAATCTATCTATTATCACCAACAGATACTTTTTTCCTCCTACACTTCTTACCATGTCCACATAATCTATTACTAGGTGCTTGAATGGTCCTTCTGGTACCAGTATGTGTCACACTGGTGCTGATGTTCCTTTTCTAACATTGTTCTGAGCACAGACTTCACATTCAGATAAAAAATTATCTACCATTGCCTGTAAATACGGAGACCAGTATCCTTGTTGTTTTATTTTTCTTATCACCTCTCCCCTTGCGCAATGGTCAAAACAATGCGCATCTGAGATGGGCTCAGTGAGAAGGGCTGTAGGCACAATCATATGCCCTTCATGTGAACACCATATACCATTTGCCTCTCTAGTGGCACTTCTTTGTTGCCATACTGAGTGTTCATAAGCATTTGCCTGACGTTAAATATGAATATAAATATGATATAATAATATCATCCAAGTTACGTTCAGGCTGAATAAGAACCATTGGGGCTTCTAAATCTGCAGCATTGTTACCTTTGATAACAAAACCATTTCCTTTCTTGTGTGCTTGGCATTTAATGATTGCTAAATGCTTTGGATGCATCATAGCAGAGATCAGTTGAACTATTTGTTCAGCATGTTGGGTGGGTGTCCCATCACTTTTCCTAAAGCCTCTTTGCTTCCAGACAGCCCCAAATAGATGACAAAGTCCATGGGCATAAGCAGAGTCAGTGTATAAATTAGCAGTTTGACCCATAGCTAACTGACATGCCGTAGTGAGAGCTTTCAGTTCAGCTAATTGACCAGAGCACGGTTGTTCACATCTCTGTGAAATTACAGTCATAAAGTCCTCATTCTGTTTTCTCACTACTGAGTACCTTGCATGATTACCTAAATGATATCCAAAACAGGAACCATCCACAAAATAATCAACATCTGCTTCTGGAATAGGTGTAGACTCCAAGTCTAGCTGCAGTTGGGTGAAAGCTAACGAATTTGCCACACAGTCATGAGGTTGTCCTTTGTGCTCTAGGGGAACCATGTCAGCTGGATTTACTGTAGTACAACATTTAATAGTAATGTCACAGTAAGTCAAAAGAAACGTATAGGCTAAACACCTAGCCTGACTCAAAAATCTCCCTTGTTCCAAAAGTTCCACTACCTTGTGATGTGCATAAATGATCACTGGATAATCCAGAGATGCTTTGTCATATGCATAGTATAGGAAAGCAAGTCTCTGTGGACAGCATGGAGGATAGCCTTGTGCCACACTGTCTAGTTTAGTGCTGTAGTATGCAATAGGCTGTTTCTTTCTACCACTGCATGTTTCATGCATTAGTACCACTGATGCATACCCATCTACCCTATTGGCTACATACAAATGAAACAGTTTGGTGTAATCTGGAGTAGCTAAAGCTGGTGCAGCCTGAAGCTCCTTTTTCAATGATTCAAAAGCTAACAGAGCTTCATTGTTCCATATTAATGGTGAACGCAAGTTTTGGTGTCCTGCGTGCTTCATGACTGCTCTCAAAGGTGCAGTCTTAATTGCATAGTCCTCTATCCAGTCTGAACTAAAACCTAAAGTCATACCTAGAAAGGTCATCACTTGTCCTAGTCTGTGGTAGCAGTGCTTTACTTATACCTTCTAGTTGGACTGGTGTTATAGCTTTAGTCTTGTGTGCAATTAACCTTCCCAAGTACTCAACCTGAGGCTGATAATATTGCGGTTTAGTTTTAGAAGCCTTATGGCCCCCTTGGGCTAGTTTGATAGAATCTCTAAGGCATTGCTTCAAGGAGGTGGAGCAAATCATTAGATCATCCACATATTGCAACAATGTGCTATCTAACATTAGATCTTCCAGATCAACCTTGAGAACCTGATTGAACACATTTGGTGAATGTTTGAAGCCTTGTGGCAGTCTAGTATGCGTATATTGTTTTCCAGCATACGTAAAGGCAAATAAATGCCTGCTTTCCTCAGCAAGAGGACCGCTAAAAAAGGCAGAGCAAAGGTCAATCACAGTAAAATATTTGGCATCAGGAGGGACTTTAGTTAGCAGTGTGTGAGGGCTGGGATCTTCAGCTGGCCAATCTTCTACTACTTCGTTAACTTCAGGAAAATCATGCACCAAGCGCTATTGTGATCTATCAGCTTTGACAACAGGTAATATTGGAGTGTTGCTAACTGTCTCAGTCAAAACGCCAGCTTGTACCAACCCTTCAGTGGTTTTCCTAATACCTGTCTCAGCTTCAGAATGCAATGGGTATTGCTGTTTTTGTGGTAATTGGACTCCTGACCTAGTCTTGATTCTAATTGGGCTAGCAGTTTTAACTAAACCTACATCAGTATCATGTTGGGACCATAAACCAATTGTACATGCTTTCCCATTTTTCTCAGTAGCTCAGCTGTTCTAGATTCTGATATAGGTGTCTCAGTCATGTGCATCTGTGTTTTCTCATTGATTATCACTTCCTGTGGGATTCCTGTCATAAGAGTGGTGCACAGAATCTTAATGTATAATTTGTTAGTTGAAAGAAAGACTAGAGTCTGTAACATCCCATTTGCACTTTTCCACTTATGCCATCATTGGACCCAAATCTTTTGACTCCGATTCTTCTCCCACATAAAGAGTTATATGTGGGACAGAGTTGGGAACCTGAAACCATTTGTCAATAAAATTGCAATCATAACAATCATTACCATCATCTATTTGCATGGCAGATCCTTGTTTCACTATCATGTATCTTTACACCATGGGAATTTTCTGTCCTTTGGTGCCATTCAACCATCTTTCCTCAATTATTGGATCACGTGATGGATCATATATCATTGTACACTGATACTCAGATTTTGGCAGTTGCACCCCAGGGATCTGTGCCTTAATGAACTTTCCCCATTTATCAACTACCTGTTTTACCTCACTGCTTATCTGTCCTAACCAATACACATTTGCTTTGGTTCAGAAGTCAAGTCAACTCAAGTCAAGCAGCTTTATTCTCATTTCAACAATATACAGCTAGTTACTACACAGTGAAACGAAACAGCATTCCTCCAGGACCATGGTGCTACATAAAACAACACAGAACTGCAGGAGACTACATATTTTTACAAAAAGTGCACCTGCAAACATGTGCAAACAGCACAAGACAGTACAATGACTACCAAAACACAACAATTGGCACAGTATGATACAGTGCAGCGTCGACTAGTACACAGTTCTAGTAAGAAAGTGAATCAGATATGACAGTAGTGCAAAACAGTAACAATATTATAAATTGCTATAAATGCAAACATAACATACTATGACATAGTATTCAGCAGATAAGCTTATACTATATATGGACATAGCAGTTATGGGGGTACCAGCCAGGTAGAGAGTATAGTAGTGACAAAAAATTACACACAATATTTTATAAATACTTTAGCAGCAAAAATGCAGGTAGTAAATACAGAGATGTGCAAAAATTGCAAAGAGAGTGGGATGGTGTTCAGTTGAGTGTGTGTGTGTGTGTTGTCAGTCCAGTGTCTGAGTATTGGAGTCTGATGGCTTGGGGGAAGAAACTGTTTCACAGTCTGGCCATGAGGACCCAAATGTTTAGGTACCGTTTGCCAGACAGCAGGAGGGTGACGAGATTGTGTGAGGGGTGTGTGGGTCATCCACAATGCTGGTGGCTTTGCAGATGCAGCGTGTGGTGTAAAGGTCTATAATGTAGGGAAGAGAGACCCCAATGATCTTCTCAGCTGTCCTCACTATCCGCTAAAGGGTCTTGCAATCCGAGATGGTGCAATTTCCAAACCAGGCAGTGATGCAGCTGCTCAGGATGATCTAAATAGTCCTTCTGTAGAACATGGTGAGGATGGGGGGTGGGGGATGGGCTTTCCTCAGCCTTCACAGAATGTAGAGACTCTGCTGGGCTTTCTTGGATATGGAGCTGGTGTTTAGGGAGCAGTTGAGGTTCTCCGCCAGGTGAACACCAAGAAATTTGGTGCTCTTGATGATCTCCATGGAGGAGCCGCCGTTGAAGACGAAGGTGTTGTCAGTGACAACATCCGCCAGCTGGTCTGCACATCCTCTGAGCACTCTGCCAGGTATGTTGTCTGGTCCAGCAGCCTTCCGTGGGTTAACTCTGCGTAGAGTTTTCCTCACATCGGCCATGGTTAGACACAGCACCTGGTCATTGGGAGGAGGGGTGGTCTTCCTCGCTGTCACGTCATTCTGCGCCTCAAACCAAGCTTAGAAGTTGTTCAGCGCATCTAGAAGGGAGGCATCACTATCACAGGCAGGTGGTGGTGTCCTGTAGTTGGTGATGGCCTGGATGCCCTGCCACATGTGCCTCTTGTCTCCGCTGGCCTTGAAGTGGCTGTGGATTCTCTGTTTGTGTGCCCGCTTTGCCTCTCTGATGGCCTGGGACAGTTTGCATGGTTGAAATCTCCGGCAACAATAAACGGTCCGTCAAGGTGTGAATTCTGCTGTTCGCTAATAGCCCCATACAGTTCACAGAATGCCTCCTTAGCATTAGCACTGGGGGGAATGTATACTCCGATTATAAGGACAGTGGTGAATTCCCATGGTAAATAAAATGGTCTGCATCTAACAGTCACAAACTCCACCAGCGATGAGCAGTAGCTAGAAACTAGTACCAAGTTCTTGCACCATTCCATGTTGATGTAAACACACAAGCCACCGCTGTGAGCCTTACCGCACAGAGCTGCATTTCTGTTGGCACGAAACGAGGCAAGCTCATCTAGCTGAATGGCAGCGTCCGGAACTCTGTCGCTGAGCCACGTCTCCATGAAAACAAAGACGCAACGGTCTCTAAACTCACGCCACGTAGTTTGCTGGAGTCCGATGTAGTTCAATTTATTGTCCAGGGAGCAGACATTGGAGATCAGGATGGACGGGAGAGCCGGCCGGCTGGCCGGCTAGGGTTTGTTTTTAGCCTAGCACAGACCCCTGCCCTCTTGCCACGCTTCTGCTTCCTCACACACTGCTTATGATATCCCCTATCATAGTAGATCATCATGCAGATCAGTTGTTGCATGGTTTCTGTACTTTATTAGTGTCTGGCGATGGTAGACATGGACACTGGTTGCTCCAATGTCCATGTGCCGGTAAAAAAGTCGGGCTAAAAACAAAAATAGCATCATTTTGGATCCGGAGTGGCCACTGCATGCTACTGCTGCTCTGCCATCTTGGATATTGAAAGCATAATTTAAGCATCATTTGAGTTTTTACTCCCTTTGTGTCTACATAAACTCCCTCTGTCCCTTTGTTTTTACACAAAGCATCTCTTCCTAATAAATTAACAGGTGTCTGTTCTGACACGAAAATAGGCAATGTCACTTTTAGTCTGCAGACAAACTGGAGAAGTCACAGGAATTAGCTGCATTTGTCCTGAGAATCCTACTGTCTTTGCAAATTTTCCAGACATGGGGAGGTGAGAGGCATAATTTGGACTTACACATGTGTAAGTTGCTCCAATGTCTACCATCATGGGTGTAATTTTGCCCTCTATTTTAATCTGCAGCATAGGTTCTTGATCAGCATCAGTTGTTAAGATTGGAAGCTGATCCACCCCAGTAGGATTCTCTGGGCATCCCTAGTACCCCCGATTTGGCCCATCCCACAGGTTTACTGGGCCTTGTGGAGGCTGTCGATGGGGCTGGACCCATCCTTCCCCTTCACCACCAGGTTGCTGTTGCCGTGGATTTGTGGGGCAATCACGTCTGTTATGTCCAGCCTGTCCACATCCCCAGCATACTCCTCGAGGACCAGGAGTGGATCTACCTCTTCCTCTTTGTCCTCTTAGTGGTGGCCTTCTCTGCCAGTTCATGTTATTTGGATACTGATTGATAATAGTTGCAGTAGGCTGTTGTGGAGCAGCTGGTGCATTTGGCTGATGCAGCAGATGGAAGAAGTGCATTCAAAGGAGCCATGACTGCTGAGTGTGCTATCACCTCCTTGTCTTTATCTTTGTCTTTGTATCTCACTGAAGCTTGAGTCTTTTTTCTATTTTTGTTTGTCAGCTTTTCAAGCTGTAGCTGTGTCAGCTTTCTCTGCAGCTCTCTTTCTTGATTCTTGAGCTTTTGTTCATTCTTTCTCTATTGTTCAACAGCGTGAGTCACATGGTCACAAAACTCTTTGTGTCTTAGAGTTTAGACCTACCACATCTTCTAGTGTGGCCTTTACAGGTGGTGGCATAGCGTCCACTATTGCATCTCTGAACCATGATGCCATTACAGGATCTGCTTCAGGATCCCTTTCCAACTCTTGTTTCCACTTTTTTAATTGTCTTTGCACATAAGTCTTTTTTCCTCTCTCTCTTTGCTCTTATCTTTTTTATTATTATATATATTATATTTCCTCACACAGTGACACATCAAATGTTCCTCCTTCTGGCCATTTTGTTTTCATGTTTTTAGTTCTCTTTTCCCATTTTTGAACACTTTTCTACAAGCTCTTTTCATAAGGGATGTCTGGATCCCAACAGTTCTACAGGTGTGGTTGTCATGATTGGTGCCTGTATTCTGCTCCTTCCTACTGCCCACCTTCTTGGAGATGGAGTTTTCTCATTTTTTTATTTTAATCACGCCCCTGACCTCTCACCATAATTATTTCATTGTCCCTCTATCTTCTCTTTAATTGCGGCGTGAGCTCAGTCAGTTTATTTTTTTTTTAAATGTTAAAATCCTTAACAATGCACTGTAAGAAATCACAAACGTCACACTGGTGAAAAAGATACAAACTTCAGGTAGAGAAAGAACACCTTCCCATGAGAAATGACAGCGCAAGCCTGGACTGAAAAGATTTATGAATGAGAACTACAAAGCTATACTACTACTACTACTACTACTACTACTAATAATAATAATAATAATAATAAATGAATGAATGAATGAACTGTGTTCTTAAAAGATAGATTTTATCTTGCTAATCAAATATGACGTCATCGCCAAAAATGCACAGCCGACTCATCTCAGGATGACAAGTTGGCAGAGAAATTTTAAATTAATTCATTAAATAAAAATCTTTATATAGGTTGAAGAAACCTAAAATTTCTTGTTGAGCTAACTTTTTTCATGCCTTTTTGCTCAATCAACTTGATAAAAATAGTCCTTCGAACTTTGAAACCCAACCTTCGAAGTTGTGAGGCCTATATGTGCCTATTAGTGTCATTTTCAGTGCATAATGCACAGATCACAGACAGTCAGTCCTGAGTGTTATGTGTGAAAGATCCAAAGGTATTTTCACTGAAATACCTATTTCTCTCTTCACTGGAGATCAAACTGCAGTCACTGACTTGAACTAGTCGTTTTACCTTTCTGTGTCTTAAAGCCAGGGCGCTTTTGTTGCTTCACTGTGTTTGAAATTCAAGAAATTATCCTGTTAATACGCATGAAATTTAAATTGGACATAAAATCGTGTGAGCCTCTATTTTAATTTTGGGTGAATATAACCTTTACGCGTGAACAAATAACTTTAGTCATGATCTTTGTGACAAAAAGGTGAACAAAATAAAACGTGAAGTTATTCACGCGCATCTCGCGCTCGGCGTTGGCTGGCTTCAGGCTAGTTTACTCGCGCTGCCATAGAAACGCGCGCGCTGCTGCGCAGAGACAATTCGGTCCTGAGCCTTTGGAGAGGGAAGATCGCTAAAAACTGTCAGGAAAAATAAGTTACAGCCAGGATCATTTTGAAAGAGAGAAAGAAATAAACTCCATCATCGGTAAGAAATCGCGCGATTTAGAAATTATGTGTTGTTAGTGTCTTCGGTTCAAAATTACTTCAGTGTTAAGTCCGTGTGACGGAAGATAGACTACATCAGTGTCGAGGGAACATTTTGTTAGTTGGCCAAATTGGCAGTTTGCAGTATTCTCTAAATTTGATTACATGGCTTTTTTCAAGCCATTGTGTCTGCGAGAGCGCATGGGATTTTAAAGCAGGTGGTCAGCAGTTCCTCAAAAACAGTTCAGAAAAGCTTAAACCCGTATGGTCTATTCATATGAATATCATTCGGGGTTCTTTCAACATGTTTAGCAGCCAAATAAAAAAAAAGCACTATTTTGTTTTGCTATGCTCGTTTAACACGTAATATGTAAGCTTTTCATATTACAATTACAGCTTTTCATCTACAATTCACCTACTCACACACACACATCCCTCTGAGCCGCATGTCTTTGCAGAGACATGCACCTCTAACCCTTAGTCTGTTTCTTAACAAACCCTGCTCTCTGTTCAGTAATATGCTGCTTGCTTGCTATAGGGTTGGCAGTTGTTAAAGATGGGTTAGAGATGATTAACTACCCTTTTTATTAAACCAGCCGAATGAGTCAGGAGTAAATTGGCAGTGATAGTGATGCTCACATCAGCTGTCCTGAGCTCATTCTAAAGGGCCCATCACCATAAACAAGATGGAAAGAAAGGCACTGCATACACACACACACACACACAGAGAGGGAATTGTTTAAAAATTGTAATGCTTAACAGCAGCAGTTTGTTGAGTTTGTTGTGAAGACAGTAAGCACATTTTGGTGCTTAGTGGTGGGAGACTGCTGTTCTAGTCCATGTTTGATACATTTAGATGCTGTGAACTGTGAAACTAGAGATACTGCATGTAGAAAGCATTGCTGTAGTCAACAGGGCCCATACGCAAAGTCAGTTTTAGGTTGGCTCCACTCATATACAGTTAATATTTGATCTGTCCTACAGTGGCCTACATGAAATATGATTATGATTTTTGTTGTTGCCAGAGCTGTTATGCACAGCGGTCCCCTGACAGTGAATACTTAATTACTCACATCCAGCTCTAATAGAACTGGATGTGATATCTGCAAGTTGCTCATTTGCTATTAACGACATTTCTGTATTACTGGATTAAGGTCCTAATGATCAATCCAATCATTTGGACCATTAAGAGACTGACAGTGCTTTATTGGAGTGGTCTTAACACCAGAATGTATAATGAACATGTTGCATTAAGATATGCATGAAGCTGTATGCAGCAGAATTTTCAAAATATGAAAGGGGCAATTCCAGTGTTGTGGATCTGATGTGAATTTGAATTCATATTGACTTGCAAGGTATCTCAAAGTATAGATTTAAAAATATTTGTTGTCCTGTACATACTGTACAGTGAATAACCCTGTTAAAAATGAAGCCAAGATAAATCATGTCAGATCTTTTTCCACCTTTAATGTCATACAGCAACCACAAAATTTTAAGTGAAAAACAAAATGAAGAAATGTTTTAGGGGAAAAAAGAAAAAAAAACTTCTAATAACTCAGTTGTATAAGTGTGCACACCCTTTTACCACGTGAAAACTCACGTTCAAAACTAATTATCATACACCTGTCATCAATTAAGTGATAGTGATTAACCTCAAATAAAGATCAGCTGTTTCAGTAGGATTTTTTTGAGATCTTCTTGGTTTCATCTGATTGCTGAAGCCATGAAAATTGACAAAAGGACAAGAAGAGACCCTTGTTGAATCAGGGAGGCTGCCAAGAGATCTACAGCGTCATTAAAGGAGCTGAGGAAATATCTGGAAAGTACTGGTTACTTCCAGTTACTACCAGGGCGGTTAGCCCTTTCTCAAAAAAAAAAAAAAAAAAAAAATCCACCAAGCCTACCTAACTCACCCGAAACCTTGTGGTAAAATGTGTTGTGGTCTGATGAGACCAAAGTAGAACTTCTTGGACATAATTCTAAAAGATATGTTGTTGAAAGATCTGCCATGATCTACCTTGGTTTAATTTTTTTTACACAAATTTTTTTCACAAAAATTGCTGTTTATCTGGGGTGTGTGTACTTTTTATATCCATTGTAAATCTAGCATAAATTTGTTATGTCTGAAATAGTCTGTAGAGATCACATGACTGTGTGGTGTAAAAGGACGAATAAACAACATGAAAAATAGCCTTCAAAAAGTGAAAAAAAAAATTTGGCATTATGTATGTATGGGCAGAAGTTTATTTAAACACAAAAATTTGATTTAAATTGGAACTCCTCAAAGCAGTGTTATTTTTAATGCATTTATTTGTCTATTGAAGGACAACTCATTAGGTGTTAACTTTAAAACAACCAGAGTCTTATTATATTTAATACAGACTGTGTGGACAGATTTGGTCCTAGACAAATGGTCAAGAAGCAAAGACTGCTTTATCTTGCATGACTCATATGTACATATTTTTTTTTTTTTGTCCCTCATTTTAACACATTAGATCCACAGTTTATCTCCTTGGTTTAATTTTAGCAACCCATTCAACAAATCTGGGGTCTGTTTAAAGAATTAGCTAACATTAATAGTACAGCGAGCATTGTTATGTATATTACTATTACTCAGAAAATTTGAATTATGTGAAATACCAATGATACAGAAATACAGGAAATTAGCAATTTGCTTTTCTAAAGTTGGTCTATGTCATAGCCTGTTTGTGATAACAGCCTAATGTTAATTGAATCAGACACTGGATGCCTGTATCTGTGGAGAAGTGTTTTATTGAGTGATGGGATTTTCATGAGGTTCTTCAGGCAACAAACATTAAGAGAGTGCAAGTCTTTCTAACATTAGAAATCAAATGTACGGCTACATACAAAATATTGTTAGGTCCAGTTAGGTCACATACTTTCGTCAGCGCTACAGCTGACAATTTATGGCTAATACTTGGACACAATGTCATCTTCAAAGGCTTATACTTAAGTGGCTCGATATTTCCTCCCATTTGGGCTTTGTTGTTGCATTTCACACTGAGTTGACAGGGAGATTTAGGGTTATTTGCACAGCTTTGTACCCCTGTTAACCTCTCAGCTCAGATCCTGCTGTAAATGACTGCCCGTGAATCAAAAATGCCAGTCCTACTGTCTTTCATGCTTATCTCTGGCCTATTTATATATACACATATATATACATATACATACACACCCTTCAGCAATAACATTAAAACCAGTGACAGGTGACATGAATAACATTGATTATCTCATTACAATCGCACCTGTGATGGGGTCGGATATATTAGGTAACAAGTGAACAGTCAGTTCTCAAAGTTGATGTGTTGGAAGCAGTAAGCGTAAGGAGCTGAGGGATTTTGACAAGGGCCAAATTGTGATGGCTAGACAACTGGGTCAGAGCATCTCCAAAACGACAGGTCTTTTGGGGTCTTTTGGGGTCGAAAGTGGTCCAAGGAAGGACAAGGGCATGGGCACCCAAGGCTGATTGATTCGCTTTGGGAGTGTAGGCTAGCCTGTCTGGTCAGATCCCACAGAAGAGCTACTGTAGCACAAATTGCTGAAAAAGTTAATGCTGGCTATGACAGAAAGGTGTCAAAACACACAGTGCATCGCAGCTTGCTGCATATGGGGCTGTGTAGCTGTAGACCAGTCATAGTGCCCATGCTGACCCCTGTCCACTGCCGAAAGCACCTACAATGGGCACATGAGCATCAGAACTGGACCATGGAGCAATGGAAGAAGTTGGCCTGGTCTGATGAATCATGTTTTCTTTTACATCATGTGGACGGCCGGGTGGTGTGCATCACTTACCTGGGGAAGAGATGGCACCAGGATGCACCTTAGGATGAACAAAGATGAATACCAAGATGGCGGCGCGTGCACAGCGCGAGGCTCAGCGTCTGTCCAGGTTTCGCAAATTAGCAATGTTTTTTCTAATTATGTTAAGCTTGGTTGTTCATCACAGCCTTGTGATCACTTTATACAGCTGAAAAAATCTACTAGACATTAAACTTTGCAAACAGATACGGCATTCAACTTCCATCTGCTACCATCAGAGATACTCTGGTCCTCTGACTCAAGTGAGCCAGCCAATCTGACAGGAAATGCCTGTCGCCGGCGTCGTGAGCTTAAACAAAGATGGGGTTACCCGGGCGGCCTGCGGGCTGAGCTAAAGCTCAACCTGCATCGTCCAACGCTACCGAGCATCTTCCTTGCCAATGTACAGTCTCTGGCTAATAAGATCGATGAAATACGGCTATGGATTACTCAAAAAATGTTTTTGAACTGCATCGTTATGGTTTTCACGGAAATGTGGCTTAATAGCACCACGCCAACCAACGCGATTGAGCTAGAGGGCCGCTACATCTTCAGAGCTGACAGAATCGCTGTGGACTCTGGTAAAAGCAAAGGTGGTGGTGTTTGCATCTACGTAAACAAAACTTGGTGCACAGATGCTGATATTATTATGTCCCACGGTTCTGCTGATATAGAGTACCTCTTTATCAAGTGCAGACCTTTTTTATCTGCCCCGTGAATTTATATGCACCATAATTGCTGCAGTATATGTACCCCCGGATTCTAATGCTAAGATAGCCATGAAAGAACTTGGTACTTATTAGCAAGCTGCAAAAAACGTATCCGGATGGAGGTTTTATCATTACAGGGGATTTTAATCACATTAATTTGAGGACGGCACTCCTTAAATTCTATCAAAACGTCTTTTGTCCTACAAGAGGAGACAAGATTCTTGATCATATTTATACAAACATTACTGAGGCCTACAAAGCTACTCCCCTCCCCCATGTTGGACAATCAGATCACGTATCCCTGTTCCTGCTCCCCAAATACACACCCATCATCAAACATGTGAAACCCACAGTGAGGACTGTTAAAGTGTGGCTAGAAGGGGCAGACTCTTTCCTACAGCAACAGTTCCAGGACACAAACTGGAATGCCTTTGCTTCTCAGGCCACACTGGATTTCCACACAGACATTAATATTTACGCCAGTTCTGTCCTGGATCACATCAACAAGTGTGTCGACACAGTAACAACCCAAAAATTAATTAAAACATACCCCAACCAGAAGCCTTAGATGAATAAGGATGTCCAACTCTTGCTGAAGGCACATGACATTGCTTTCAGATCTAGCGATCGGGAAGCCTACAACCTATCCAGGGCCAATGTGAAGAAGGGAATAAAAGCAGCTAAACACAACTATAAACTTCAGATAGAGGACAACTTCAACAACCACGACCTGCGACGCATGTGGGCAGGCATCCATGCCCTCACGGAATATAAACCAACCAACAACACTCCCTCAACCAGTGATGTCACCCTTCCAGATGATCTTAACACCTTCTATGCTTGCTTTGATCGTGGAAACACAGAACCACCAAACAAAGCTGAGCTCCCACCTGATGACCTGCCACTCACATTCTCCACCAGTGATGTGTGCTCCACCCTGAGCAGGGTAAATGCACATAAAGCTGCTGGCCCTAATGGCATTCCAGGCCGTGTGCTCAGGGCCTGTGCTGAGCAGTTGGCTGAGGTCTTCACTGACCTTGGCTCAGGCAGTTGTCCCCACCTGCTTCAAGACAGCCACCATTGTAAACCTAAACATGCTGCTGCAATGACCCTCAACGACTTCTACCTTGTCACTCTCACTCCCATCATTGCCAAGTGTTTTGAGAGACTGGTCCTCTCTCACCTGAAAACATGCCTGCCCCCAACACTGGACCCATCTCCTAGACCTAGAGACCCAGCAGGTCAACTGAGTATGCCATCACCTCAGCTCTCCACTCCGCCCTGATTCACCTAGACAGTAACAACACCTATGTCAGGATGTTGTTTGTTGATTTCAGTTCTGCCTTCAATACTGTCATCCCATCCAAGCTGATCTCCAAACTCACCGATCTTGGCATCAGCACCTCGATCTGCAATTGGACCTTGGACTTTCTTACTAACAGACCACAGTCTGTTAGGCTTGACAACCACAACTCCTCCACCCTCATTCTGAACACTGGCGTACCACAGGGCTGTGTGCTGAGCCCAATCCTCTACTCCCTCTTTACACACGACTGCATACCTGTGCATGGCACTAACTCCATAATCAAGTTTGCAGATGACACCACAGTGGTAGGCCTGATCAGTGGCGACGATGAGACGGCCTACAGGGAAGAGGTTCAGCACCTGGCAGCATGGGGTGCCAACAACAATCTTGCACTCAACACTCAGAAGACCAAAGAGCTTATTGTGGACCACTGTAGGACAAGAAGGGGCCACAAACACACCCATCCACATCGATGGGGTCGAGGTGGAGTGTGTGACCAGCTTCAAGTTCCTGGGTGTCCATATCTCTGAGGATCTTTCCTGGGCACTCAACACATCCACACTGACAAAAAAGGCACAACAGCACCTTTACTTCCTTAGGAAACTAAGGAAAGCTCACTTATCCCCCTAGAAAATACTGAACTTTTACCGCTGCACTATTGAGAGCATTTTAACAAACTGCATAACAGTGTGGAACGGCAACTGCACTGTCTCAGTTCAGAAGGCCCTCCAGCAGGAGATGAAAACTGCCCAATACATCACAGGTGTCCAGCTACTTTCCATCAAAGACAATCATCACAAACTCTGCTTACAGAGGGTGAGAAGTATAATCAAAGACACCTCTCACTGCAACCATGGTCTGTTTACTCCTCTACCATCTGGGAAATGCTACAGGAGTCGCACCAGCAGACTCAGGAACAGTTTCTTCCCATCAACGGTTAGCCTTCTGAATTCTGAACTCAGGCCCTGAAGTGTATATCCCTATTCTGACCCATGTTATTAAAAAAAAACACTGTACTGTACAATATTAATGCTGTGTGCACTCTTAAATACCACCTCTATCATGTCATTTGCACTACCATGGTAACTTGCCTTTACACCTCATTCAGAACTTGCCTCGTTGCACATTACTGACTAATTTCTACATGCACCTTCTATATTTGCACTGAGCTGGTCTCTACTTTCTCTACCAGATATACATACCTCATATCTCTGTACAATGCACTTTGTATATTTGTACACCTTGTCATTTGCACTGAACTGGTCTCTGCTTTCTCTACCTCATACCTTGCACATGTATATACATAAATGTACAGTCAGGTCCAGAAGTATTTGGACAATGACAGTTTTTGTGATTTTGCCTTTATACACCACAACAATGGATTTGAAATAAAACAATCAAGATGTGATCGAAGTGTAGACTTTCAGCTTTATTTTAAGAGGTTCCACAAAAATATGGCATTTACCATTTAGGAATTACAGCCAAAATTATGGTTTTAATGTTATGGTTGATGCCCTAACATTATACATACATATATATATTTAATCATACAGTTATGGAAAAAGAATGTACACCCTCCTCCAATTCATGGGTTCAATCTTTTATTTATCAGTGCCTAAATAATAATAAAATTCTGTAAACAAACAAATAACTTCAGTTAACAACAAAAAGCATGACAGATTTCAATACGTATTCATTTTTCCACAAAAAGTAAGCAAAGAGAGCTTATTACCCAAAGAATGCCATACCAGCGGTGAAGCATGGTAGTGGTAGCCTCATGCTCTGGGGCTGCTTCTCTTCAGCTGGGACTGGGGCTTTACGTATGAGTCATGATAGCTCCAAATGCCAATTTATTTTGGCACAAAACCTATACACTTCTAGACAGCTGAAGATGAGGCAAAATTTCACCTTCACAATAACACCCCAAAACACAAATCCAAGTCAACAAAGGAATGACTTCAGAAGGAGAAGGTCAATGTTTTGGAAAGGCCCAGTCAGAGCTCACATGTAAATCCTAAGGAAAACCTGTGGAATGACTTGAGAGCTGTGCACAGGACCTCCCCTTGCAGTTTGATAGATCTGGAGCATTTTTTCAAGGAAGAGTGAAATAAAATTGACAAATCAGGATATTCAATTTGGGTAGACTCTTACCCAAAAATAGTGAGTGCTGTATTACAAGCAAAAGGTGCTTTGACAAAGTGTTAGTAAAGGGGTGGGCACACTTGTGCAACCAAGTTATTGTATTGTCTTTTTGCCACCTAAAACATTTCTACTTGTTTCACTGAAATGTTGTTGTTTGTCATATCACAATAAAGGTGGAAAAAGAGCAGAACTGCTACTCAAAACCACACATATTTATACTGTTGTTAATTGTTTTCTATAAGCTAAACATTTTTGCTACTACTTGTTCTCATTGAAACTAAAAAAACCCAGACACACGGTACATGACCATAAGCGACAGCAGTGGCTGTCACTACACGCCCACAAAACCCTCTGAGTGTGTTCAGCTGTAACATGCACTGCAGTTCGAAAAGATGAGGTGGCTGGCGTCATGTGTCTTGGAGGAAGCATGTGCTAGTCCTCACCCTCTCTGTTTAGTAGTTGTTGTGCAGTAGGTTTTAATACTAGGATAGATTACTAGCTGATGGTTGGGCACTGGCAATCACTAAAAGTGTGAGAAAAATTGAGTAAAAATTTAAAGAATGGTATGATTTAAAAAATGAAACATGGTGACAAAACATCCTACTGGCATGAGAAAAAAGGAAGAGTAACAGATTATTGTTGAAGTCAATCCTGTCAACCCTGAATGCAGTCCAAAGGTCTTTATGTCAGAAGGTAGGGGTATGAAGGACTGCAGGCCAATAGCAGGAGCTTTCTGAGGCTCAAGTCAATTTTATTTTAGCTGTCACTCAGGTAATGTGTAGAAGTGTGTGTGGTTTATGTTTAATATAAAATAAACATTATTACTGTAATCTTAATTAGCATTAATGGGTAGCATGTTGGTGCGGTGGTGAGTGTCCCCGCCTCACAGCTCTGTGGGGCACCAAGTGTAAAAAGTTGAATACTCTTTTCTGTCTGACTTTTTTTTAAACATTTGAGGCCATCATGATGCATTTATATAGTGATTCGTGTCAAACAATAGTTTTATGTTTCACTGTAAGTTTTAAATATAAATGTTAAACATAAATATTAAATGTAAATGTTATATGTAAATATAAATGCTAAATGTAAATATTGAATGTAGAAGTTAAATTTTTCATTCAACTCAGTGCAGGTAGGGTTCCCATTGTTTCCATTTTTATGCCAAGTAGTGCTAGTTTTGGAACAAGCTTGAGGATGTAAAAAGCAAGTCCACTGGTGGTGTTTTTTGGGCTGGTTTGAAAACAGTCTGTGGCCACCAAGATCTTGTTTTAAAGCAAATAATCAGAATTAAATCAAATAAATTTCCGCAAACATATGCATAAAGGGAGAAGTTAAATGCAGACAGTGTAGGCCTATCTATGATGTACAGAACCAGTTCTGTTTTAATATATATTGCAATGATTGATTCAGGATGCTTGTTTGGGACTGAGATGTCATCGGTAAATCTCCGCTGTGAAATTACAGACATACAAAAATACAGAAGTAGGAAAAAAATATAAAAGTAGTTAGAGCATGTAGCTAGCTAGGCAAGTAGACAGCTTAGCTACTACTAATGTGCTGGTGTACATACTTCTCTATTTCTGTAAGCATGTAATTAAAAAACAGAGACTAATTTCAGTATTTACTGGTTGTAGTGATGACTTTGCCATCCCAAACCTTGTCAAAACCCATTGCCGTGTTCTGAATCAAACTTTATAGATCATTTCTCATATTTAAGCCAAAAGCCAAGAACACCTGTTCATGTTAGTGTCAGAATGTTGCTTTTTTTAACAGTTGTGTTTTGTCAGCAGCCAAATTTTAAGAACATTTCAGCAATCTCTGTTGTTGTTTGGAGGATATGATGTGTTCTTGGTCCAAAGCAGCATGAATATATAATTGAGTCTGATGCAGGAATAAAGTCTGCAGCTATTTTTTTACCCGCGTGTCCACCATTCAGTATATCATGTGAAGCAGGAGAGTCTGACTGTGTAAGATTTCAGAGCATCTCTCACCAATCTGACAAGATTTGAAATGATCTCACGTCAGCAGCTGAAACTGCTGCTGTATGTGTTCAGAGCTAAATTAATCTATGAAGAGTTTTTGCTGACATGACAATTACGCAGCTGTTATAAAGTTATGAACAACATATGAAACAATATTAGGCACAGACACACTGTAAGATTAAAGATTAGTGAAGATATGGTCACAGGGATGAGATCAGGCTATATGTAATCTAAAATGTATGTAATATACTGTATATATCATCTTTCAAATTGTTTAACAAGCCGGGATTTCAAAAATTATGTATGACTATCAGAATGCAAAACTGAAACATCCTTAAGAGAATAGTTTGCTTACATATTTCATGATTACTTGATATTTTAGGCCCCTCATGTTATGTAGAGGTCATGACTATTGATGTTCATTAATATTTTTTAAATGTGCATACACACATAGACACTCATTAAAATACAGTTATTTCTGTGGCAAAATCATATGTGCACTTTACTTCATTCATATGCATTATAAGATTTTGCATTATAAGATTTCTTGCATCAAAATCCTTCATGATCATCTTGTGGCAAATACAAATCATACAATATTGTGCCAAATCTGGAACATTCTACAATGACCACAGGACAAATTAATATGCATAAGTTCATAATTTTAGTAAAACAGTATTAAAATCAGACAAATTGCAGGAAGAAGCAAAAGCAAAAAAAAAGTTATGCAGCTTATAAAAAAGAGAATCATTCTGGCTGAAACAGATTGATGTAATGCAATCTGTGATGTCCACAGGTTGACATCATTTGGTCTGTATATAAACAAAGTTCATATAAGATGTTGGCATAAATGATGGCTATCCGCAGCCTAAGCTAGTGTTAACTAAATAAAACTGTTTATTTATAAACCTTCCACGCAGTTGGAGATAAAGGAACTGTGAATTTAAAGTCATGCAGTCTGTGTTCCAAGTTTTCTGTTCTCCAGAGACTTTCATGGCAACACATTTGTACTAATCATGAAAAATAGGCACTTTCTTATCCATTGAGAGATCAGCGATCAGCCATCAATCAAGTCAAACATTTTTTATAGAGCACATTTAACACAACAGAAGTTGACCCAAAGTGCTTTACAAAAAGAAATATAGTATCCAAATACAATGGCAACAAAGACAACAATAACAACAGTACATTTAAATTAATCAAAAGCTAAAGAATAAAAATAAGTCTTAAGACTAACTTTAAAAACACTCAATGTTGGAGAAACCCTGATGTAAGGGTAGACTGTTCAGAGCATCTCCAAAACGCCAGGTCTTGTGGGGTGTTCCTGGTATGCAGTGGTTAGTACCTACCAAAAGTGGTGCAAGGAAGGAAAACTGGTGAATCGGGGACAAGGTCATGGGCGCCCAAGGCTCCCACACAGAAAAGCTACTGTAGCACAAATTACTGAAAAATGCTGGCTATGACAGAAAGGTGTCAGAACACACAGTACATCACAGCTGCGTATGGGGCTGCATAGCCACAGACCGGTTAGACTGGCCATGCTGACCCCTGTCCACCGCCGAAAGTACAACCTACAATGGGCACGTGAGCATTAGAACTGGACCATGGAGCAATGGAAGAAGGTGGCCTGGTCTGATGAATCACGTTTTCTTTTTCTTTTACATGTGGACAGCTTGGTGGACAGCTTGGTACCTGGAGAAGAGATGGCACCCGGATACACTATGGGAAGAAGGCAAGCCAGCAGACGCAGTGTGATGCTCTGGGCAATGTTCTACTGGGAAATCTTGGGTCCTGGCATTCATGTGGATGTTACTTTGACACGTACAACCTACTTAAACATTGTTGCAGACCAAGTACACCCCTTCATGGGTGTGTACTTCAACGGTATTGCCTGATGGCAGTGGCCTCATTCAGCAGGATAATGCACCCTACCACACTGCAAAAAATTGTTCAGGATTGGTTTGAGGAGCATGACAAAGAGTTCAAGGTGTTGACCTGGCCTCCACATTCCCCAGATCTCAAACCTCGCATCTTACCGTACTTAAAAGATATGCTGCTAATGTCTTGGTGCGAGATACCACAGCACACCTTCAGAGGTCTTGTGTAGTCCATGCCTCGACGGGTCAAGCTTAAGGGGACCTACACAATATTAGGCAGGTGGATTAATGTTATGGCTGATCAGTGTATAATTGTCTCATGGCCAAGAGCCATAGGCTGCAGTGAAATATTTCCTACATATTTTCATATTTCAGAAAATGCTCTGTAACCTTGTTTTAGTTTTTTTTTATATATATTACAGAGAATCCTTCAGTGTATATTGCAAAGTGATTTTATAGAGCATTTGCAAGTGAGACCCTTGCACTCTCCAAGACGTTTAAGAAGGCTTAGCTAGCGATTACCCACTGATATTCTCCAGCAAAAGGTTTTAAGTGGCTCCACTAGATGAAATAATAACCTTTCATACTCCTGTGAAGACAAAGTATGAGCTGTAATCAGTCATTATTTCTGCATGTGTTGTTACTTCCTTTCTGTCTGAGCAGTGATTATTCTTGAAATTAGTTTTGTTTTTTGTTATTTTTCCCCCGTGCACTATTCTCCAGGGAAAATAGAAAACTTGCAATGTACTTTGCAACTTGTAATGCCTTTAGGGTACGCCTTCTAAACTGATGCATGACTTTTTCAATTATTAGACTTATATTGCACCTTTAGGTATGTAATTTATATTACTTGTGGAGGCTCCTTTTATACGGAGCTTGGAAGTTCAAAAAAAGTACTTATATACATGTCACATTAAATAATTTGGTGTATTTATTAAAGTTACATTTTTGCCTTTAAAAACATATAACTCCAAAAGAAAAAAAAAGAATTATAACAGAAATGCTTTTGCCCTGTCTTCCGGAGATCGCAAGTATGAATCCCAACAAGGCCACAGCCATTTGTGGCCAGGAGTCAAGAGACTCCTTAGACAAAATTAGACATTTTCTCTGGGCATGAGGGATGGCATCACTGTCAATCATAGCCAATTGTGGGCGCCTGTAAGCTCATGTATGCGGAAGAGGGGGATAGTGTTATTATAGTGATAGTAGTCCTCCAAGTGTGTACCCTGTGTGTACCCTGTGACACAGCATGAGCAGCAGTTTGGAAAAAAGTGGTTGTCTTGTTTCAGTTGTCTCTGAGAAAGCGTGTGTTAGCCTTCAGTGGTAACTGTTGTATGATAGGGAAGAGCTGGCTGGTGGCTGAGAAATGGCTGATCAAAGTAGGGAGAAAAAAAGGGGGTGAGGGTACATAACATATAACTTGAAATTAATGCTAACAGTTTTGAAATTTAGAAAACTCAGAAACCTAAATACAAATCTAGATTCTAATATAACGGGCCCAAGCACTACGGTGCCACCGGTGGGTGTATGAAAACAATGCATAATGAAGCGAGCGCTGTAGAGTAACTTGTTTTGCACTGATGCAAAACACATGCATTTAAGGGGGTGCAACAAAGCTCTGTTTATGTGCCTTTCTCCTAGTTTGTGATTTCATTTGATATGAATTACAGTGTAACAGCTATGCAAAGATTAAGTGTAATTATAGCTATATAGTAGATGTCTTCTCAAAAAAAAAAAAGATTGCTTTTCAAAAAATGCACATTAAATCCAAAATGACGTACTTCCTGTCAGTTTGAAAGTTGTCCGGCTTGATGAGAACAGTATATGTATCGAGTTTGGTGACTGTAGGTGAAACTGACCCCACCAAGTTTGAAGCGATTGGGTAAATATAAGAAGACTACTTAAAAGCCTCTTTTAAATCACACAGTTCCTGCTGCCAGTTGGTGGCGCTATGACCATGACTCACAAAAGTCACATCTATGTGCTCAGCCCCCAGTACCAAATGTACAGCTCAAGTTTGATATAAATCACTCAATGCATGCAGAAGATATGAGACACTTCCTGTTTCCCTTTTTTTGCCATGAATTTATTGCCTCACCAAGGCAAAACCGCTCAAGATATCAAAAATCCCTTCGCAATTTAGCATCCTCAATGTCTTGACATAATGTTGACCAAGTTTGGTGACAGTCACAAGAATCATGTGACATTGGACTTCTGATCGGAAGGTTGAGAGTTCAAATCCCAGCTGGGCCCTTAACCCTTAGCAAGGCCCTTAACCCTCAACTGCTCAGTTGTATAAATGAGATAATTGTACGTCGCTCTGGATAAGGGCGTCTGCCAAATGCCGTAAATGTAAATATGAATCCCCTAGAAGGAGTATTTAAAAGTTCACAGCATGCACGTTTCACAAAATCCAAAATGGCCGACTTCCTGTTGGGTGGAGGTAATGATGGTCAATGCGAAAGTTGTTCGCAATGTGTCTACTGAGTTTTGTACATATAAGTATGTACGATATATGCACCAAGTTTATGTACCGTGTAAAAGAGGGTGCTGCAGAGCCCCCCCACCACCACGTCCATCTGCTACCCTTTGCCATGTTTGTGAAATTTCATGAGTTTTTAGCATGATAAGGGCCCCAAAAGCCCCCGAAAACTTGAAAATAATAATAATAATAATAATAAAAATTGGCCCTAGTTAGGCCAAAAGTGAAGCATCCAGGATTCCCAGGTTAAAGTAAATTCTTTCAGACAAGTCATTCACAGTTGTCTGCTACACTTGCGAACATGAAGTGAAGTGAAGAGACCTGAAGTCAAGTGGAGTCAAATGGAGACATGGAGTTAAGTGAAGTCAAAACAGAAGTTACGAATCATAATGAAGTGACTATCTAAAGTTTTTATATTCTACTGAAATAGCTAAATTCTTAATAAGGAGCTAATGTTGTCTGTTATAGCTACTAACAATTGCCAGCAAGCTAACATTAGCATAGCCTAACTAGCTAGAACATTACCTAAATAGTTCAACTGGGTACATACTAAGCATCAAGTGTTTAATAATCACTGTAGAAACCTAGCTATTTGAGTAGAACATACAATTTTTTATTTGTTGGACCACTATGAAAGCATCTACTTTTCCCTTAGAATCCCGAAATGCTTCATGTTTGGCCTCATTTGAGGTTTGTATTTAGGGTTTTCATTTTTTTAAATCTCAAAACTATAACCTGTAATTTCGAGTTTTTGAAGGCACATCTTACCCTTAGCAAGTTTAAAACAAGGAAAAAACACTGGTTAAAAAATGCACATTAATTTAATACACCACAAAAAAAGAATTTTATTTAACGTGATGTGTATATAATTCTGAAATACAAAATTAATATTCAAATACTTTTGTCAGCTTACAAACTACAAACTTCTGATGCTTAGCTTTTATTATTATTGTTATTATTATTAACATAATTTGTTTACAATCCAATGATATAGGCAATCTGTTGGTTTTTGGTTTTCTGTCTGGTTTTTGTATGATTGTTTGATATCACCACCTATTGAAGCACTTCTATCATAAATGCCTCTCTGTCAACTGCCCTATATCTGTTTCCATTCTTTTTCTGTCCATCTTGTCCTCTCCAGACTGCTCCTTCAGTCTTCTACTGCTGATATTTGTGGTGTGTGGCCTAGCCCTGCTGGCTGTCATTGGCCTCACTAGCTGGAAGCTGTGCTGGGTGCCCTGGCGGAGCAAAGCCCTCCTGTCCACCCACCCAGAGAGGCTGCCACCCAGAGATAGTGACGGAGACCTTTACCCAGCACACACAGACATCATGGCAGCGGATAAGCTGAAGGGTCCTGGAAGCATCCTGAAGACAGCAGTGAAGATCAGTCACACATCACCGGACATTCCTGCAGATGTGCAGGTGTCCATGAAGGACCACTTGCTGAGACGCACTCATATTGCACGGCAGACCACTGAACCAACCTCTTCTAACAGGTCAGCTCCGAACCAGAGCTTTTCAGATTTGTTGAACACTGCTGTTACACTAATTTTTAGGTTGTGGCGATTAGCTTAATTAGTTGCCTGAAATGCTAAATTTCTTGAGGTTTGAACTTAGTTTACTAGTGCATAGTTTTGGGGTCATTTTTGTAGTCATTTTTAATTGTGTTAACATGGCTATATCTCAAATGCACCTGGTGTATTATCTGTAACCAATCATTTATGGTTAAATTTTGGCTAACTCTAAATGTCATCAGGCATAGTTCTTTCAAGAAGCATCTACCCAGACAGATGCACCACGTCACCAGTCTGGACCGTGGGAGTGATTTGCTGGACATGGAAGATCACCCCACCACCACAACAGCCTCACTTGGGCGTATCCAGCCTGAACTGTACAAACAGAGCATGCAGGAGTCTCAACTGTCCAAGAATGGTGCAGCCAAATCCTGTGGCAAGATCAACTTTTCACTCAAATATGATTATGAGGGTGAGCTCCTGCTTGTCACCATTGTCAAGGCAGAAGACCTGCCTGCCAAGGACTTATGTGGCAGCTCAGATCCCTATGTTAAAATCTACTTGCTGCCAGATCGCAAGCGCAAGTTCCAGACCCGTGTGCATCGCAAGACCCTCAACCCTACATTTGATGAGACCTTCCAATTCCCAGTTCCCTATGAGCAGGTGGCTGCAAGGAAGCTGCACTTAAGTGTGTTTGACTTTGACCGCTTCTCACGACATGATATGATTGGCGAGGTATTACTTGATAACCTCTTTGAAGTGTCTGATCTTTCGAGGGAGACATCTATCTGGAGAGACATTCAGTATGCAACTAGTGTAAGCAAATACATTCTTTTAATTAATGCAATAAGTTGTGGCAGGACCCTGATCCTCTCACCTGGTGATTTGTCACTTTAATACATCTGTTATGCTGAAAGCTAGCTGTGCTTGTTCTGTTCACTTGCTTTTAAGTAAGGAACTTTTCAGGATCTCGCTTCTACTTAAACATGCCCTGCAAAGAAATTTGGTAGCTGTAAAAATAAAACAAGATAAGATAACATAAAACAATCAGAAGAATTTAATCCATATAAAAGCCTGTACTGTTCCTACATTGTTGCCTTTTAGTGTTCTTAAAAAAACACCAGCATGGAATACACAGTATTCATGCCTATGTACACATTCATATTTTTTATATACAGTATACTATTAGCCTGTATACAAATTAAGGCTGTAAATTGATGTTCATGTACCCATGGTTGGTTTAGAGTAGGGTTCAGCAGCCTACAGTTTTTGGCCTATCAACCAAAGCCATCATATGATCACTTTAACATACAGGCCATAATTGTGATAATGATCTGTGCAGGAGAGCTTGAATCCCACCCAATGATTTACGCTGTATGTAAGCTTCTAACCACATTCATAGTTAATGCAACTGTAGGTGCCTAAAACTATTTATATCTCTATAATTTAAGCCTGAAAATTTGAGGCACAGTGCATCACTGGTAGTCAGTGACTCATGAAATGTTATCAGACAAGTGATATACACTGCCTGGCCAAAAAAAAGGTCGCACAATCTAATATTTTGTTGCACTGCATTTAGCTTTGATTACGGCACACATTCGTCCTGGCATTGTTTCAACAACCTTATGCAACTTCACAACATTTATTTCCATCCAGAGTTGCATTAATTTTTGGCTGAGATCTTGCATTGAGGACAGGAGAGTCTAACCACTCTGTAAAGTCTTCTCCAGCACATCCCAAAGACTTTCAATGAGGTTGAGGTCAGGACTCTGTGGTGGCCAATTCATGTGTGAAAATGATTCCTCATGCTCCCTGAACGACTCTTTCACAAGTTAAGCCTGATGAATCTTAGCATTTTCATCCTGGAATATGCCTGTGCCGTCAGGGAAGAAAAAGTCCATTGACAGGATAACCTGGTCATTCAGTACATTCAGGTGCTCAGCTGACTTCAT
>CM040473.1:9066560-9152865 GCA_022758105.1 Pangasianodon gigas
GAACACACCATCCCCACCGTGAAACATGGTGGTGGCAGCATCATGTTGTGGGGATGCTTTTCTTCAGCAGGGACAGGGAAGCTGGTCAGAGTTGATGGGAAGATGGATGGAGCCAAATACAGGGCAATCTTAGATGAAAACCTGTTAGAGTCTGCAAAAGACTTGAGACTGGGGCGGAGGTTCACCTTCCAGCAGGACAGTGACCCTAAACATACAGCCAGAGCTACAATGGAATGGTTTAGATCAAAGAATATTCATGTGTTAGAATGGCCCAGTCAAAGTCCAGACCTAAATGTTCACAGACGCTCTCCATCCAATCTGACTGAGCTTGAGCTATTTTGCAAAGAAGAATGGGCAAAAATTTCACTCTCTAGATGTGCAAAGCTGGTAGAGACATACCCCAAAGACTAGCAGCTGTAATTGCAGTGAAAGCTGGTTCTACAAAGTATTGACTCAGGGGGGCTGAATACAAATGCACGCCACACTTTTCAGATATTTATTTGTCAAAAATTTTGGACACCATTTATCATTTTCCTTCCACTTCACAATTGTGCCACTTTGTGTTGGTCTATCACATAAAATCCCAATAAAATACATTTTTGTTTGTGGTTGTAACGTGACAAAATGTGGGAAAGTTCAGTGAGTATGAATACTTTTGCAAGGCACTGTAAATATTTAATTAAACATCAGAAGTGAACAAGGAATAGAAATAATAAGAAATAAGATCATAGAAATGAGAAATATATGTACAGGAATGGACATCAAAAAATGGATGTACAAAATATGCATTATGTTACATGTACAAAACATGCTAGTATGTTGCATGTAGTAACAATACAAAGTGCAATGTGTGGAGTGTCAATGGCGTGCACAGTGACTGGAGAGTCTTCACAGAGTCTTAAGGGATCTGAGTGGTGAACATATCGTATGGTTTGTTTCTGCCTTAGCAATTTACACCTAGCATTAGAACATAACGTCAGAATTACTCAGCATCAGCTTTTATCTTGTGAATGTGTAGTATGTATGGAGTGCTGCAGTCTACCGCTGTGGAGCAATAGATCAAACCTAAAATATGTTGGCGATAACATATAATACACACCTTGTGAACAAAATCTGGTCATCAAAACTATGTTTAACTAAAATATTCCTCAGGGCATGTTTGGTATCAATCTAATCCACATTTCATGGTGAACAATGTGGTGACATCATATGTATCATACAAGTTTAGGAAATAACATTTACAGTATACAGTTTTATATTGTGCAGTGTGTGATTGTTCTTCCCATACAAACACACCTACACCCACACATATACATACTGGGACTGCCTGGTCTACAGGGGAGACTTTTTGCCATTGTTCCACAGACTCATTCTCAGGAACCAAATTAACATACAACACCTTAGTGTGATCCTACACAACTGGGGGTTCACCCTGCCATAAAATACATTGTGTCTCTCTCATTTGGTACTGTGGTCATTATACATTTCAAAGAGGCTCAGGGGTATAAAAAGGTATACATTATACTGTGGGGGGAGATGTTAAACCAACACTCTGTCCATCCTATGTCAGCAACTCTGTCCATTGACTTTGTAAGCTCTCTCTATTTTTACTTTATGTATATCGTGCATTTGTGTTTTGTATAATAAACCAATTTATTACTTTATCCCTAAATATTTAGTAGTTCTTCTGCAAGAAAGTATGGTGCATTTAGAGTGCATAATTTGTATGATTTGTATGGTTACTAAAAATAGTTTTCTATAGTTCTATAGTTTCTATAGTTAATATAAAAGGCTAATACTTGCAAGTTTAAATAAAAACCTCTGACAAGTAAAGGCCTAGGCTTGCATGTTGATAGAAACATCTGAGCTAACAGAATAATTGTTTAATAACTAGGTTATATAAAAGCCTTTCACACAGGAATGTCAGTTTATAATGAAGGCTTCGTATGAAGCTGTTTTAGATTAAATGTAATTTGAACAATGAGAGATTACATTTCTAGCACTAACTAAAAGATTATTCTTTGGAATCAGTTACATTAAGTTAGCCTAGTAAATTGGAGTCAGATAATTAAGTTAGCAGTTATTATAAATTGGAGTAAGATCTTTAATTAAGTGCATTAGAGTCAGACAGGGGCGGTCTGACCATCTGGAGCACCTGAAAAGCTCCACAGAAGAAAGTTTAAGGTGTTAGAGGCAGATGCTGTGAAATGTTCTAAATTAACAGATCTTGCCTTTGGCATGAAGTCAAGTTGCAATTCTGCAGGCGCTGATGGCTCTAGCATTACAGTCAAGGACAGCGAGGCTAGGACAGGCAGCAGGGTCAGTGATGATTCAGCTGCTCTCTCTCATACATCTCTCTCTCATACACACAAACTCTTTTCTCATACACATACGCATGCTCTTTCAAATATACATTTTCTCATACACACACACATATGTATATATCCCTCTTCTCCTCCTCCTCATTCCCTACTAAAGCTCTGCTGACCTGCTCCAAAAGACGCCCTTAACTCTGCAGACATGATCATAGGTGAGTTTAATGTCACGATAGTATGCCATTCAGATGTGGATTCATGTTAGTGCTAAAAAAAGTTTCAGTCCTGATTCATTTTTGCACTGTGTCTGGGTAGGAGTGTACAACTGGAGTGGAAGAATTCATTGTATATAGATGTTTAAATGCACATAACAATAAACTTGAAAAGTGAGTTGTACAGCTGAGTGGTGCAGCTCCCCTACACTGCACCCAGATGATGCCCCCTGACTAGCTAATATAAATTTAAAACATGCATTTAACCTTCGGCTGCACCTATTTCCATCCTTGGTCATAGGAGAGCAGCGGACTAAGATATCATCTTATATTTAAGTCCTACAACTGACCACAAGCCAAAACTGCATTTTGTCTGCAGCATAGTTCACATCATCCTAGAATAGGTATCATCATTTTAGCTCTGGATTGTTAATTAGCTTGTCAGCAACAGTTACATGTCATAATTTTTGTAATAAATTTGTGTCTGCACATTATTTTTATTAATACATGCTTAGGCACTATTGTTTAGCTTGATTAATCAATTATTATGGCATTATGGCATAATCCTATTTACCATGCTAAACTTGTAATACATTGGTGTCAGCACTCTGTTTTACCCATCAATGAAACTATAAAAAATAAATAAATAAAAAATATACACCATGCCATGCTACTTGGATCTTAGCATGTCTGGCTCATCAGCTGAAACTTAATTCCAGCAAAACCAAGCTGCTGTGCATCCCCGCAGACGTATCCCCATGTCAAGATCTTGTGATCTCCCTGAACAACTCTCATCTCTCGTCATCTGTCACTGCATGCAACCTTGGGGTAACCATGGACAACAAACTGTCTGGATCTCTTGCTTCACATCATTTTGAGACTGGATTACTGCAACAGGCTCCTAGCAGGTCTGCCTCAGTGCACCATCCAACTTTTGCAACTAATCCAGAATGCAGCTATATGACTTGTTTTCAACCTCCCGAAGTTGGTGATGGTACTCTTAGCCCCTGACCTAGTGAACTACCATGAGGGTGTGGTTTCACTCACTGAGTGACTGAGTAACTGGCTGACTGAGTCCCATTGTTTAAATAACCATGCATAAGGAGTTTAGCTATTTGAATTTCAAACTAGCTACTCTTATCTAGTAAGCTGTAAGCAATACCAGGGACATTCAGTGATGTACATCTGCTGGGTTTATTTGCAAACTATGCCACCTCTGCATCATTTTGGGATAGTTGGAGAGAGAGGTGGGGTATCCAAAGCTGTGTCATTTCATGTAGGTGTGTCCTTGCTTCCAATATTATTGAAGCTTATAATTTATGTTAAATGAAGAGGTGTGAGGATGTACTGTGGCATGAATGCATTTGTAGCTACATATTTGGCCATATTTATCTTGACTGTTTACATGTTACATTTACATGTTCTGCCGTTATCTATCTATCTATCTATCTATCTATCTATCTATCACTTTTCAATGAAAATTACATTAGCTAGCAAGAAGTGAATGATTTGTATGTATCTGCTGAGTTTGTTTGCAAGTAGTCAACTTGCACCTAATTTACTGATAGTCGCTGAGAGTAAAGGTAGGTCAGCCTTTGAAAGTTGTGTCTTTCATAAGGGTGTGGGTCCATGCTTGAAATATTATTGTCGTGATTAAATTATATGTAATGAAGGGGTGTGAAGATTTACTGTACTGTACTGAATGTGTTTGATGCTATATACCATATTTATCTCGACTGTTATGTTGTTTATTTACATGAATACGTGTTCTGTGCTTAGCTAACTAGCTGGCTAGTTATCTAATGGTACCAGAGTACATTTTTTGAAAGAGGCATTGCCCAAAACTCTTAATTATATCTCAGGAACAGCTTCTTAAAAGGATATATCTTTTAGGCACTACATAAATGACTGCATTGCCACTTTTTAAATGCCCATGACACTTGTGTGACAAATGCTATGCAGCCTATGGCAGTCCAGCAAAACTAGGCTTGCCTAGTTTTGTTCTTAATAGATACTTCAATGCACTTCTGTAAGTCACTCTGGATAAGGGAATCTGCCAAGTGCCATAAATGTAAATGTACTCTTTGGGGTAATTTCCCAGACAGGGTTTAAATTAAACCAGAATTAGGTATTAATCCAGATTTCACTATCAGTCAAAGGTTTGGATAGACCTGCTCATAGAAGAGTTTTCTTCACTTTTAATATTTCCTACTATTTAAGAGTGAGTCAGATAACATGTATGTAGTTATGCAGTGAGGAACAGTGATAAACAAAACAAACCTATTATATTTTAAATTCTTAATAGTCTTTCTTATTTACGCACTCTTGTATTTTCTCAACCAGCTTCATGAGGGATATTCACCCAGAAAGCAACACCTGACCATCATATGCATATATGATTTTTGAACATCCCATTCCAGATTTAGTCCCCCTTTGCTGTTATAATAACCCCCTCTCTTTTAGGCAGGATTTGCACTAGATTTTTGAGCATGTCTGTGAGGCTTGCCCATTCAGCCACAAGAGCATTAGTGAGGTCTGGCGCTGATGTCCAGCAAGGAGACCTGGTCTCCTACTAGTCCATAAACTAGTGCCCATCCCAAGGTGTTCACTGGGGTCGAGGTCAGGGCTCTGTGCAGACCACAGCAAGTTCTTCATGGCAAACCATGTCTTCATGGACCTCAATTTGTGCACAGGGCATTTTCATGCCGGAAAATGTTTCAGTGAAGGGAAACTGTAATACTACAACATACTAAGCCATACTATACAATTTGTTCTTTGCATTCTTTCACTTTGTGGCAACATCTTGAGGAAAGCCCACACATAGGGGTGATGGTCAGGTGTCCACAAACTTTTGACCGTATAGTGTAGGCTGAGCACTTGTTGGCTGCTTCACCAAAATTCTGAGTGAAACTACTTGTTTGAGGAAATCATGTAAAAAAAAATACATTTCGGTTGAAGTACTCGGACACTACTGTTTTTGTTTTTTGATATACATCCAGTGCATCCACTTTTCAAATCTACTTTTGGAGCAACGTAATCTGGTCAGATCAAACTCTTTGGCAATAAATCACCCCACACTTCTTCCATTGCACATAAGACACTTTATACTTCTGCAGAACTCTGCACACATGGACCTGTTTACAAACACCTATTCAAAACATTACATGTACAAACTATTTAAATCTGACACTGTTTGCACTTTTACACTTTACAGTCTTTTTGCACTACTGTCATACCGCTGCTATTCTGTCTTGCATCTTACAATAGGACTCTGAACGTTACATTTATTGCATGTATATTTGCACCTTTGGGAGTATATTGTATATAAACAGAATTCACTGTTTACATTTACTCAGAGGTATATTGAACATTTACATTTATCTGCATGTATATTTGCACCTTTGGAAGTATATTTGTATATTTAACAGAATTCACTGTTTACATTTACTCAGATGTATATTCATTCAGATGTTCACAATATATTTTTCACTCTGTTTATTTATATCTATTTATTACAAGTACACTGCTGTTACCTTCACACAAAATCTGTTCTATATTGCACTGACTGCATTGACTGTAAACACTTGATAAGAGAGAAGAGAAACGCTATTTCGATTCCTCTGTATGTATGCACATATGGTGGCATTGACAAATAAAGAACCTTCAACCTTGAACCTTGAGCTCATGTTTGGAGATAAGAGTTTGTGTATGATCCCAAGAACACCATACCCACAGTAACGTATAGAGGTTGGAGCATCATGATATGGGGCTGCTTCATGTCATGGAAGGAAACATGAATGGAAACATGATGTACTGGGACATATCAAAAGACAATTTAATCTCATTGGCCAAGAAACTGAATCTGGGGTGAACATGGATGTTTCAACAAGACAATGACCCCAAAGATACAGCTAAAATAACTCAAGAAGACCTTACATGGCCTACCCAATCATCTGACTTGAATCCCATTAAAAATTATGGGGGATTTTGAAATTGTGAGTCCATCTTCGGGACCCTCATAGCCTTGGGTAACTGAAGATGATTTGTGAAGAGGAATGAGTCAAAGTTGAACCACAATGCTGCAAAAAGCTAATTACTTCTTACTGTAGATGTCTCAAAGCTGTAATATTAGTGTTGGTCATTTGTGGTGTCTAATTTTTTTTTTCCGCTATTAATTTCAACTATTAATTTCGGTATTAATTTTAACATATCTTTATTTATGCTTATGAATACATGTTCTTCGTTCATATTTATAAGTACAAGTCAAAGGACATTATAAATTTGAAGTGGATATGTGCATTGGAAGTATATTATATAACAAACTAAAGTGTCAGAAAAGACACACTAATAATAAACACCAATAATTTCATCTCAACCCGTTTTGTGTCCATCATTTTCTCGTCAAATCCCACTGTAGTACTAGTATGTGCTCTGGGTGGCTAGGGCCTGGGGCACCGCTCCTTTGCCTAGAAGTGTGAAATTAATACCGTAACATTTATTCATTTAGCAGACGCTATTATCTATTAACATTTAAAACCAGTGTTCTATAAGATTATTTTCCAGTGTTTAAGTCTGAGAATGAGGAGAATGATGCAAAATGGGTTGCGATGAAATTGTTCGTGTTTATTATTAGTGCATTTTTCTACATTCGATAAGGATTGAAATCTACATTCAATGTAAATTATGAAAGTAATCCACCACTATTCAATGATGTTTGTGTACACAGATGCATATGGCAAATTATATAAACAATTTGAAATTATGCATGTTTAATTCATATTCTTTCTTATAGAGCATGTTTGATTTAGTTTACCCCTACATGTTAATTAATACATTAACTAACAAACATGTACTTGAGGTGATCATTATTCACGCATGAATTCATGACTCACGTCGTAGTTAAGGTTAGCTCTTCATTAGTTTGTGATTTAGTACATGGCTTAACTCATCATTAGTTCAAATATAAGTAAGTATTAATTCAGGATAATGCATGATTATTCATGTACTGTTACTGTAAAGTGTTACCAGAAAATGTATTTCCCCTCACTGTACATGGGCATTACTTTCACTATTTACATTTGTCTTAGATAATCATTTCAACCACAAGCCTTCTTTAAGACAATTAAAAATATAGATTCAGTATTCAGTTTTTACATATTATTGGCTGAGATGAAACACATATGGAAGCAAATGTAAAATGATCTCCACTGTGTTCATGCAGCATGAAAGCAATGCAAAACCTAATGTCATCCAAATCCTTGTAAGGGTTACACATTGAAAGGGTTACCCTGTCATTGAGTATTTGTCTGGCTGGTGGTGCCCTTCATCTTTCCTGATGTAATTCACATAATCTAGGTCTCTCTTTTGACAGAATTAAACTTCATTTAGACCTGCCTCTTTGGAGATATAATTTATACTACAATTTACACCTGACATAATGTTAATTTTTGACTTGGAATCAGATTATTTATATCTAAATTATGCAAAATCTAAAGACTATTTCTATACCTGACACCAAAAGTGATTTAGAGTTAGTCCAGTTTAAATTGATTACTTTTAATACAACTATGCTAAATACCTGTCTGTGAAACCACCCCACAATCTAATTTTTGTGTGCAACCTATCTACAGTTAGTTATACATAAGAATTGCTTGTGTTCCTACCTACAGAGCTACAGTGGATCTAAAATGTCTACACACCCCTTTTAAAATGACAGGTTTTTATGATGAAAAAAAATTAAACCAAGATAAATCACATCAGAACTTTTTCCACCCTCGTTGTCCACCCTCGTAACATATTAAGTGGAAATACAATTATTTTAGGGAAAAATAGGAAAAATAAAAAGTTACAATAACCAGGTTGCTAAGTGCAACCCTTTATAATTGGGGATGTAGCTGTGTTCAGAATGAACCAATCATTTGCTCTTTTCAAAAATAATTATTATACAGCTGTCATCAATGAAATTATTCTGATTAAGCCCAAATAAAGGCCAGCTGTTTCTGTAGAATTTTCTTGATATCTTCTTGGTTTCATCTGACTGCTGAAGCCATGGTCCACAAAGAGCTTACAAAGCATGTACATGGTCTCACTGTCAAAAGGAATTGATGAGGAGAGGAATATAAAAGAATTTCCAAAACATTAGATGTACCATGGAACATCTTGAAGGCCATCATCAAGTGGAGAAAATGGAGCACCACAGTGACATTACAGGACATCCCTCCAAAATTTGCAAAAGAACAAGACAAAAACTTTCCAGGGAGGCTGCCAAGAGACCTACAGCAACATTAAAGGAGCTGCAGGAATTTCTGATAATCTCTCGTATTGTTCACATGTCTGGATTATGTGGTAGGGTGGCTAGACAGAAGCTGTTTCTCACAAAAACCATCCAAGCCCAAATAAATGGGGCGAAATGTGTTGTGGTCTGATGAGACCTATTCTAAAAGTTATAATAATTCCATAATTCCAAAAGGTATGTTTGGCACAAAAAAACACATCAACAAAAGAACACCATATCCATGGTGAAGCATGGTGGTGGCAGCATCGATCTTTAGGGCTTCTTTTCTTCAGCTAGAACTGGGGCTTTTATCAAGTTGGAGGGAATCATGAATAGCTACAAATACCAGCCCATTTTAGTGCAAAACATTCAGGTATCTGTTAGTAAGCTGAAGATGAAAAGGAATTTCACCTTTCAATGTGACAATGACCCAAAGCATACGTCCAAATCAACAAAGGAATGGCTTAACCAAAAGAAGATCAATGTTTTTGAATGGACAAGCCAGAGCCCAGACCTTAATCCAACTAAAAATCTGTGGGGTGACCTGAAGCACGCTGTGCACAGGAGATGTCCTCACAATTTGAAGGATATACTATAGAATGTTTTTGCAAGAAAGAGTGGGAAAATATTGCCAAGTCAAGATGTGCCATGTTGATAGACTCATACCCAGAAAGACTAAGTGGTGTAATAATATCAAAAGGTGCTTCAACAAAGTATTACTTTAGGGGTGTGCACACTTATGCAGCTAGGTTATTGTAAGTTTTGTAAGTATTTTTCCTATTTTTCTGATTGTTTTTTTTTTTTAAACTGAATTGTTATACATTGTAATTTCACACTGAGAGTGGAAAAAACTCTGACATGATTTATCTTGGTTTAATTTTTTTTCATCACAAAAACCAGCCATTTTAGCAGGGGTTTGTAGACTTTTTATATCCATTGTACATATTTCATTGTACATTTGCATGTACATTAATGCATGCAGTTGTAAAACATGGAGCTTTCAGGTTGTGCTGAACAGAATAAATATACAAGAACTCTTAGGGGTGGTTCCCAAGACAGGGTGTTGACCTCCTCACCTGAGGATGCACCGTTCATGAATATGATCAGCACCTACAGTATATCATGTCATAGAGAGAATAAGAGGCCTGGGCCTCAAGCTAAATCCAGACAAATGCCACTTAAGGTCCATACATGGGGCATTTTCTCTATAATCAAAAACGTTAGGCCTGACCCTGCAAAGACTGCTGCACTTAAAAAAGCTGAAGGAGTTTCTGACAAAGCCTACCACTGCTGTGTAACCTTAATTTACATCACTCTGTGGTTCAATTCAATTCAATTTTATTTGTATAGTGCTTGTAACAATGGACATTATCACAAAGGAGCTTTACAGAAATAAATACATTCAAATTAAATTAAACCAAAATAAACTGTAAATAGTGGTGTTATATGCTGATGCTTCACATGGACTGGATGCTGTCTGTCTGCAAAATACTTTCAATATAAGTATTTTCAATACTTTTTTTGATAAAACACTAAATTATGCTGCTAAATTATTTCAGTGCAGGGCTCAAAATCAGATTTTGTCATGTAGCACCTATCAGAAAACAAGGAACACCAGTACTAATAAAAATTAGAAGCACCCACTAAAGTGTTTTCAGCACTATTGTAGCATACAGCAAGGAAACCACTCAGAGAACACAACAGGCCCAGCACATATGAGCTTCTTCCAAAATGTTTTTACCTGATCACTTATTGCACAACAATGCACACGTTCAGCTCTCTGTTCAAGGAAAGAGAGAAAGTGAGACCACATAAATATATGTCAGACAACAAGTCTCAGGTGTGCCACATTAGCTCCCACCCTAGCTTGTCCCAAACACCTCCATCCCAGTGCAGACACATGCTAAACCATGCCATAGCCTGCTACATTGTGCGCTTGGTGTGCCAAAGAGTGATGAAATGAAGTGTTACAAATGTAGCCTATAAACTAAATTTATCTAACTTTATCTAAATCAGTCACATGTAGGGTAAGTGGTAGTGTCCAAGTGGTGGTGGTGATATATTCGTGTTATGTTGTTAAAACAGTAAGATAATCTGTAACAGTAAGATAAAAGGATAATCTGCTTTTCTTAGATCCAGTGTTCTGAGCGCAATGCTTGTTGTGAGGTTGAGTGCACATTTTAAAGCTCCACCGGTCCTACTTTGGCATCACTGAAATGTTATAGTTGCAATCCCTCATTGTATCATGCCACTATTGGCCCTAGGTCTATGACAGAATTCTACACTATTGTATAACCTGAAGCGTTTGGAGCACTGTTGTGTCTATTTGTGTCTAGTTCTGGGAGCTTTTCCCTCCCTGTTCACTTGCTGGATCACCTCTCACTTGGTGAACCTTTATCCCCTGCTTTCCAAATTAAGGACTCCCACACACTCCAGAATTCCTACCTGCAGCAATTTCACCAGTAGCATCCTGGCATGAAAGCCACAAAATCCAGGGTTAGAGAAACAATGTTGTGGCCTGGCTCGTTTTATAATTGACCACCAACCTCACCACTGCCACGGTGATGCAAAGCTCAAATGGCACTTTGCTGTCCATGTAGTGCCAGACAAGCTCTTCACTGACAATGCACGGCAGTTCACCAGCATGGAATTTCAGGATTTTTGTGTTTATGGGACATGTATTCTGCATTGCTCGGTATATGCAACTTTGCATGGGGTGGCCTGTCAGTGGTAGCACAGTGGCTTCAGTGGGATTGATTAACTGAGTAAAACCTGGCTCATACTTACTTTTGGCATTCTGAATATTCACATATTTTTTCGTAAACTTTATAATAAGTCATAAAGCTAATCAGGCATACGCCATCAGCTACTAAACATAAATTATCTTTTTCTCATTGACTACTACCAGTATAGCAAACTCCAGAAGTATACAGATACATGTTAGTATGGAGAATCCCTGCTTAGATACACAGGCGATCTAGTTTAGTCATTCAACATAAGTTTACATTACATTTACTATATAAAGTGAAGATATAGAAACATATCACTGTTCACATCATTCTGTGCACAATTGTTCTGTGTTGGTTTGTTTTGTGTATAATGCAGGATACTGGAAGGATACTGGAAGATGAGTAAATCTTTAAGAAAGTTGTGCTCATGTAATGAAGAACATATAACACCCCAGCAAGCATCCCCACATCAGGCCATACAGGCAGCCTACACTAGCACCGATTTGCAAATCTACGGTGGCCCGATGGGAGCTGCCCATATCAGGCCAAAGTAGGCTGCCTGTATCCAGCTAACATGGGCTGTCCACATCAGGTCAACACCATGGGGCCAATGTCATGCTGATATGCAAATTCCCAGCAGCCTGTTGTGGGAAGCCTGTGATGGGCTGTGGTCCATGATGGACCAATTGTCCAGTGTGGGCTGCCCATATTGAACCGGTTACGGCCTGATGTGGGCACCCTACACTGGACATTTGGTGATTTTCTCATTGGTGTGACATGTCAAAACAATGTGAAAAATGGGTCCTTTCTGGTTCGATGTGGGTAAAATTAAATGGAGAGCATTGTTCCAGGAAGACCATGTTTGGCTGTCCAACTGGCTGACCATGCCTAACATTTAGCCAGTTGGCTGACATTTTGCATTTTGCTGTTTTCACAAATGATCCTGAAAACAAGTAAATTAAAATCATTTTTCATAACATCATATATAAATACATTTAAAAGAATCATTTATTTTTAAGCAAATATCTGATAAATAATTTTGAACTGTAATGGACTGATAATAGATAACTAGCTTTATTTTCAAAATTTCTAAACATAACAAAGGTATCCCATAAATCTATGAGAAACAAATAGGTAAGTGCACACATTAAGCCCATTTACCCTTTAGACCACTTTCAACTTTGAAAAAAAAGGAAACCAATAATGTGCACTATTGTTGTTTTAACCAGCACTGTTTGGGCTGATGTGGGTAAAATAGGTATTGGCCCAACACGAGCTAGCCTGCTGTGGTCCCAAATGAGATTCGTGTGGGTGGGCATCCCAAAGTATGGGCTGCCCACAGACAACCCACATTGGCCATTTTGTTTGGGTTACCTCTTGCCCACAGTGGCCACAACTTGCCCATAAAGGGCCAAGGTGGGCATTTTTGCTGGGACGAGTCTTGCATACATTTGCTTCACTGGTTTCTTCTGTCTCACTGATTTCAAGAGGCACTTGGTCTGTATTAAAATACCAAACCAAACCTTTTGTAATAAAGCTTAAATTCAATTAAAAATTCCCTCTGTAACTGTCATTATGTCAATATACACTGCCCGGCCAAAAAAAAAAGTCGCTGTTTAGATTTTAATAGGCAAATACATAAGAGTCTATGAATGGATCATTATTAGAGTGATTATAATGTTTTTAGCATGTTATATGTTTGGCAACAGTTCTTGTAATCTTAAAAGATGAAGTGTGTAGCTTTTTAGTTCTTTAATAACCATGTAGAAAGACGTATCATGGCCATATTCCAGGATGACACTGCCAAGATTCATAAGGGTTAAAATTGTGAAAGAATGGTTCATTCATTTTCACACATGAATTGGCACCTCTGAGTCCTGACCTTAACCTCAGTGAAAGTCTTTGAGATGTGCTGGAGGAGACTTTACAGAGTGCTCACCTCTTTCATTGTCAGTACAAGATCTTGACCAAAAATTGATGCACCTCTTGATGGAAATAACATCACAACATTTATTTCCATCAAGCGGTGCATCAGTTTTTGGTCAATATGACATTTATAAAGAGTATGGCCATCACATGTCAATCAATTCTAAGGAGGTGGAGCTGGTTTCCTCAAATAGCTGTAATTCATGATTGGTCACATGGATTTGAACCAAACTGGAAATGCCTGTGCAGTACAAGGTTCTGAGGGGCAGAGCTTAAGTTCAAATAGATGCTTCTGAAAAACCATAAGGCCAATCAAGCTGTAATTTGGTAGGGTGAATCTATGTGTTACCGGTGAATTTGTGTGTAACCAGGAGCCAGGGCACTAGACATAGAAGTTAATCTTAGGGTCTTAGGCAAGAATAGGTTTTCAAAGATAGTTATTCATGTAGGAGGTAATGGTATATGCCTTTGTCAGTCAGGGATTACTAAGAGTGACATTGTGGAGGTGTGTAAATTAGTGGCGATGTCCAATGCTGTAGTATGCTCTGGCCCCATCCCAATGTGGTGTGGCAGTGTAGCTTACACCAGGTTATGGTCACTGAACTGCTGGATGTCCAGGTGGTACTCCAAAAACAATGTGTACTTTATAGATAATTGGAGTAGTTTTGAGGGCAAGGCTGGCCTGTTAGGGCAGGACTGTATCCATCCCACTCGGGAAGGTGCTGCTCTCATTTCTTGTAGCATAGCACATAGTCACAGAACAGGCCTAGTTAATCGGTGATAATCCAGATCCAAGGCCAGGGAGCAGACAAGCAGGCTAAACCAACCGTCTGCTAGCTGCACTGAGTTGTCACTCAGGTTCCAACATATTGAGACTGTGTCTGTTCCCCGAGATAAACAAAAATGTAGAAATACTCAGAAAGTTTATTTTAGTAACCTAATTAACATAAAATGAAATCATACCGAATGCACCTTTGATCTGAAGCTAGGACTGTTAAATATTAGATCTCTTACATGTAAAGCGCTTATTGTTAATGAAACTATTATTGATCAGGAGTTTAATGTACTGTGTTTAACAGAAACGTGGATTAAACCAAATGAGTATGTAGCATTAAATGAAGCTAATCCTCCCAGGTACAGTTATATACATCAGCCCTGTCTAACTGGCAGAGGAGGAGATGTTGCACTCATTTATAATGATAATCTAGGCGTCACACAAAAACCAGGTCATAAATTCAATGCATTTAAAGTTCTTTATACCAACATAACATATGTAGCCACAAAAAATAAGTCTACCCAGACAATTCCGCTAATTATTATTTACAGACCACCAGGGCCATATTCTGAATTCCTTTGTTCATTTTGCGGATTTCATCTCTAACCTGGTTGTTTCTTTAGATAAAGCATTAATTGTTGGAGACTTTAATATTCATTTAGATAACCCAGAAGACCCTCTGAGAACAGCTGTTATGTCTGTTCTAGATTCAGTAGGGTTAATCAGAACGTAATAGGACCCAGTCATAGTGGTGGTCCCACTCTTGATTTAATACTAAGCTTCGGATTAGATATAGAAAATATAGTCACATTTCTGCAGTCTGAAGCTATCTCAGATCATTATCTCATCGCATTTAAAATATGTTTTAATTATAATAAATGCACCTTGCCATGCTACCGCATCAAACGTACATTCACGTCAGCAACTGCACAGAGTTTTATCAGTAATCTCCCAGAGTTACCAACCATGATTGGATCACCGTCTGATCCCGTTCCGATAAGGTAGCTCTACTTAAAAGAAAACTGATTAGAGAGAAAAAGCTTGCACCCTGGTATAACAATCACACACGCACTGTAAAACAGACCCCTCGAAAATTAGAACGTAAATGGCATCAAACTAAATTTGTAGTATTTCAACCAGCATGGAAGGAGAGCCTTTTGAGCTATAGAAAAGCTCTTAGTGCTTCTAGATCAATGTATCTCTCATCCCTAATTGAAGATAACAAAAATAATCATAGATTCTTATTTAATACTGTGGCAAAATTAAATAGGAATAAGACCACAATAGAAACATCCACATAATCATTATATAGTAGTGATGACTTCATGAATTTTTTCAATGGTAAAATTGAAAATATCAGGTAAAAAAATTCAGACTAGTAATTTAAAACCAGACAGTTTTATACCTAACCCTGTAGATAATAATATAATGATATCAGATCAACAATTAGAATGTTTTATTCCCCTTCAAGAGACTGAACTATTTTCACTAATTTCCTCATCAAAGTCAACATGTATACTAGATCCCTTACCTACATGTTTCTTCAAACAGATAATTCCAAAAGAAATCAAACCTCTTCTAAAAATAATCAATTCTTCCCTTAGCACTGGCTATGTGCTGAAATATTTTAAACTATCAGTTATCAAACCCCTGATTAAAAAACCAGACCTCAACCCCTGTCAATTGTCCAACTATTGGACAATTGACAGGTTTTTTTTTGACTGATCGTTATCAGATTGTAGATATAAATGGTGACTTTTCTATGCATACTAAGGTAAAGTTTGGTGTTAATGAGGTGTTAATGCGAATTACTTCAAAAACATGGCTGCTTTCAGCCAATCAGATTTCAGTAGGCAGTTTATACAACCAGCACTGAGCTGTCATCAAAAAAACTTGAGAAGTATGTTCATGTATGGTGTCTTTATGGTTCTGTGTATCTTTGCAAGAACTAGCCACTGGGGCGCTGTTTGTGAGGAGTGCTTGGACCCCAGAGACCACCGCTTGCAGCTATATTTAGGGGGCCACGCATGTAATGTTTGGAACCCTACTGGTTTTGTTAGGATTTTTCTTCTCCACCTTCTCTCTTCTTCTTCTTCTTTTTCTTCTTCTTCTTCTTCTTTTTCTTTTTCTCCACTAAAACTGATCATGCAGACCAAACTGTAGGTCCTACAGACATGATTCATTTACTTTTTGGTTTATATTTTCACAACTGTAGGTAATAGGTTAAAACTTGCTATATCAGCAGAGTTCCTGGGTCCTCCTGCATTATTTTTGCCATATGGTTTAATTACTTTCTAGAATTTTTTTTTTGCTATTTTTTTTTCTAATTAACACATTTTGGGCAGAAATATAGCCTACCAAAAACTGCATACTTTTGGACCCTGGGCTATGTGCACACACTTCTGGCATTAGTATGGTTGTTACAGTGAATTCTGCCACTACTTTGTTTAAATTATAGTGTTGACTTAAAGAATGTAAATGGATGTAGTGTGTTTTTGTGGCTTGTGATATTGTAGTTTATATTTAACTAATATACAGCTGCACTGTTATTAGTAGGTGGCACATGTGCTGGGACTGGATCACACAGTCAGCACATGAAAACCTCACGTTTGAGAACCATCTGTATCCGCCCACTAGGGATGCAGTGCTTATTATAGAGAATGTTATAGAGAATATAGAGACCACAGTAGAGTCCATTTAGTTCATTACTTCATATTGCCTAAGTTTAGGCATAAGGATGCTCTATTTGAATAAAATATGACAAAATGCACACATTATCTATTAGTAACACAAAAGTATGAGATCTTTCTTCATCTTCTAATGTTACAAATATGAAAGGCCATGGTTTGGGAATAAGTGCACACTAAACAAAGTCTTTATCAAAGTTTCCACATTATAGCCCTGCTTTTTTAACCATTTCTACATCCTAGCTAAATGTGTGATGAAAATGCTGACATTTACTGAGGTCAATCCACATCCTGTATCTGCCTCAAAATGTCAGTTTGATGCCCATCATACCACCAATCCGATCTCACAGTTATTTTAAGTAGATACAGGCACTGATTTTGATTGCAAAGTAATGAGATGTCAAGGTTACATGATTATCATTCTTCTATTTAACAGATTATTAGGCTGCATGTAAGTGTAACAGAATTGACTAACCCAAATGTGGCCAGTCTGAATGAAATTTTCATCTGTTTGAAAAAGGTGCATTAACTTTTTTTAATAATCAATTAATCAAGTTTTTTCACCATGTAAACCTTTCCATCAATTCTTTTCACACTCTCAATCAACATATGTGTTCTGTTTGTTGGAGTCATGATGATATCCATTCTGACATTTTTAATTTTCTGAAAAAACCTCACCATAAAATATGAAATGTAGCAAGTAGAGAGTTACAAAAGAGATATAAAAACATACTAAAACAATTTGATTGGCCAAACTGTTTGCCCTCTACAGGTCAATGAAATTTTAAGCCAGTGCATATATGTACTAAAAGAGCCATATCTTCTGAATGCAAAGTCAAATTTCTACGAACTTTACAATATATAGTCAGTAGGTCACTCTCTGGCCACCCCTCAAATTTCAAAACATTTGGCCCATAGGGAGCGCTATAACTGAAAAATGTATATGCAGTATCTCCTCAACCGTTTCACATACAAAGATTAAATTTGCTCTGCTTTTTCTTGGTCAAAACTGAAAACTTTATGTCAAGTTATGTTCATAATTAAAACACTTGGGGAAGAAATATAGCCTACCAAATACTGCATACTCAGAAAATGGCACACTTTTGGATGTGTGTGTGTGTGTACACCACCAGGCAAAGAAAGAGATGGGAGTCTATGGACAGGTTTGTTCTTAGCAGGACAGAATTTGCATTTAACACCCCTTGGTTTATACTGGTCCTAATCTAGTCATTCTGTATAAAATCTGTGTTTTTTGAATGTGTGAAGCTATCTAAAATTATGTGCATGCATAGGGCAAGGTTTATGGACATTTTTACCTGAATTAGTTAACTCTGAAGGTCAAATAGGATGATTCTAAGAAAAAGATGGGCAAATAGTGCCTATTCAGCTTTTTAACCATACCAGTGTTTTAACATGTTTTACATTATTTCCTATCTCATGAAACATTATCCTAGTGTGATTATTAAATGGACAATCATGTACACTTTGCATCAAATTCTTTTCACAATTCCAATCAGCATGCGTGTCCTGCGCATGTGAGTCATGATGCACTCTTAAAATACAATGGTTGTACAAGAAAACACATTTTATCTTACAGATTTTAATAGGGGGCAGGATTCAAATAATTGTTTCTAAGTCTGTTAATCCAATCCAGCTAAAATCTGTTGTACTGTATAATTGTGCTAATTTGTGAAAGGATTTTTTTAATATTGATAAGGTTACTTCTAAAACTCACAGTTTTAGTATTAAGCTCCCATTACGGAATTTTAGTATTATGTTCATCTGTGGTTGCTTTAGTGTTCTATGCAAGTCACTGAGAACTAGTTACTGTGGTGCGGTCAGTACATGGTGCTTGGCTCCCACAGATTGCCACTTGCAGCTATATTTCCTTATGTAACTATTGTTATATTCCTAACCCTGTAAATACCCAGACAACCTTTAAATAAGCATTTAGATGAAAGTCCATTTAGATAACATGGCCAATGGTGTACTCCTAATAGTGTAGAATAGGTTTTTCACTGCTGCAAAATGTTTCCAAAAAAAAATTACATGTGAATTTTTGCTCCTAACAGAATGTGTTCAGTGGCGTGGCAAAATTATAGCTGACAGAGTTTGATATTTCTCTTTATAAAACAACATACTTTTCTGCATTTACATGCAAAATGTAACATCTACCCAGAGTTCTCCATGCCAGCAGACTTGGCTGAATTATGATCGAAATGCATTCAATCCCCTGGAGTATCATGCAAAATAAATTTGAAATTTTTTTTTTTTTAATTATTATTATTAAATTAAGCCATCAGAGTTATTGTGTCTGTTGTCTAAACTGAAAATCAACAGTTATAAATGCGGTCAAAGAATTATCTGCAGCAGGGGTATGCTTGTGCTTTACTTGAGTGGATGATGACAGGCATATCACAAGTGCAAAAACTTAAGATGACGCATGGAATGACGCTAACTCAAAGTGGTTGGCACAGCATTATTAATTAATAAATATGTAAAACATGTTGTTAAGTTTTAGTCATATAATTTGCATAAGTATATTGATTTTACCATTGTCAGGAAGCTCTCCTTCGCACTAGGGGTTAACCCCTATTGCTGGCTCACCTTAGCAGTACAGTTAAGTACAGTGCGTAATCATTGTTTGGAAAAGGCAATTTCAAGGCCTTAGGAAAGTGCATTTTGACCTAAGGAATATACAGAGTGTATGTGCCTGATCTGTCTAAATGGTGATCATTTGGTATGTTCTTCAAGGGTTGATGGATCTGCATTATTCCTGTTAGGAGGTCTAACTGGTCAGTGATGCAACTTGAATTATCTTGAATTTGTCCCTTCAAATGCAACTTAGATGGATCTTGATTTTCTTCCAAGATACCTACATTTAGTACTAAATGCAATATTACACAAGTACTTTCATTAAAAATGGAAATAATGGTGAAGTTTCTTAATTTTTGAATCAAATTTACAAAATATTCAGGCTACTGTGGGTGATGTGTGCTGTTTAACTTCAGTGATGGTGCTTTTAAATTATTTCTGATTAAATTATTTCTGATTCGTTGAAGTGTGCAACAGCTGTAGCACTGCTATAATTTTTCCATCATCACAACCTCTTGAGACCTTTCACCATGTTTGTCACTTACTGCACCACAATTTGCACAGAAATCATCTAAATGTGAATGCAGAAAATGAATCTTTATAGATATGTTGATCCCCATGGTTTAGTATGCTTGAATCCTTGAAGTCCTCCAGCTGGACATAGTCTGGTGGTCTATAGTTCCCAAGAAAATTTCCAGAAACATTCTTGAATACCTTCTATGCTATTCTCTCCAGCTCTACTAGAAGCTCTTCAAACTGCCCGTCATTGTTGACCTGTTTGATTTCTAGACCCAAAAAAAACCTTCCTTAATCTTGGCATCAGTTGTTTTGGAAAACATCTGTTTCAAGTATGGAATCCTTCATTTCCTTGTTCATTGCTTTCAAATAAAATTTCAGCAGCCCAAGTTTTATATGAAGAAGAGGCAAAAATATCTTTGCTGTGTTGAAGAGTGTTTTATGCCCCACATTTTTCTGCCCTGGAAAAAGTGGCTAGTCCTTTTTACTGTAATGAGACCCTTTAGCACAGCTAACAATAGTGGTGTATCCAAGCTGCATTCCTAGCATGTGTAATGTGCCCAGTCATGTCTGGACATGTCTGCAAAATTAATTGCATTGTGGGCAACATTGAAATTAAGTATTGAAAAAACAAAATCTGCAATTTCAGAAAAAAAAAATAGTAAGTGACAGGAAAATTGCAAGGTGGTTTTCGAGTTCAGCAGCCCAAAAAATCCATAAGATACACCCATAACGTTTCAGGTAGCAAAATATTCACTATTTAGTGTAACTGACTTTTGGTCGATCAGAGCTATGGAGTCGTAACTTTAAAACCACTGACAAGTAAAGTGAATAATATTGATTATCTTGTTACAATGCCACCTGTCAAGGGGTGGTATATATTAGGCTGCAAGTGAACAGTCAGTTCTCGAAGTTGATATGTTGGAAGCAGGAACAACGGGCAAGGGTAAGGATCTGAGCAACTTTGACAAGGCCCAATTTGTGCTGGCTAGATGACTGGGTCAGAGCATTTCCGAAAAGGCAGGTCTTGTGGGGTGTTCCTGCTATGCAGCGGATAGTACCTACCAAAATTGGTCCTAGGAAGGGCAACCGGTGAATCGGCGACAGGGTCATGGGCACTCAAGGCTCACTGATGCACATGGGGAGCAAAGGCTAGCCCATCTGGTCCAATACCACAGAAGAACTACTGTAGCACAAATTGCTGAAAAAGTTAATGCTGGCTATGATAGAAAGGTGTCAGAACACGCAGTGCATCGCAGCATGCTGCGTATGGGGCTGTGTAGCCGCAGACCAGTCAGAGTGCCCATTCTGACCCATGTCCACCGCCGAAAGCAACTACAATGAACATGTAAGCATCAGAACTGGACCATGAAGCAATAAAAGAAGGTGGCCTCATCTGATAAATCACATTTTCTTTTACATCATGTGGACAGTCAGATGCATGTATGTCACTTACCTGGGGAAGAGATGGCACCAGAATGCGCTATGGGAAGAAGGCAAGCCAGCAGAGGCAGTAGGATGCTCTGGGCAATGTTCTGCTGTGAAACCTTGGGTCCTGGCATTCATGTGGATGTTACTTTGACACATACCACCTACCTAAGCTTTGTTGTAGACCAAGTACACAGGTCGCCCTCATGTCTCGTGTTACCTTCTGGCTCTCCCTTTTAGTTATGCTGTCATAGCTAGTCTTACTGGAGTCCCTGTTTGCACTCTGCACACAATGTATATTGTCCTTAACCATTACGTGACAATCAGCATACTAATACTCTCTCTCTCTCTCTCTCTCTCTCTCTCTCTCTCTCTCTCTCTCTTTCAATGTCGAGCTACACATGCTACTTCTGAGACCAGTGATCCTGACCCCTTCTGCTCTCTGGACATGCCTGATCCATCGTGATGACCTACGTCTGGTTGGAGTTCTCATCACTTGGAAGTCACTCACTGCTGCTGAGGATGGCCCCACACAGACAGTCTAAAGATACATGAGATTACTGTGGACAGTACCACTTGAAAACCATGAAGGTGGCTTTGGACTGCAATTGATACAAACAGTTTTGCTACGATGGCTTAGGACTACAATTGCTATGGTAGCTTTAGGACTGCAATTGCCACAAACAGTTTTACACTCAGAAGTGGTTTGAGGAACAACAAGAGTTCAAGGTGCTGACTTGGCCTCCAAATTCCCCAGATCTCAGTCCGATTAAGCATCTGTGGGATGTGCTGGACAAACAAGTCCAATCCATGGAGGCCCCACATCACAACTTACAGGATTTAAAGGATCTGCTGCTAACATCTTGGTGCCAGATAAGACAGCACACGTTTGGAGGTCTTGTGGAGTCCAAGCCTTGGTGGGTCAGAGCTGTTATAGCTACACAAGGCAGGTGGTTTAAATGTTATGGCTGATCGGTACATGTATTAAATTGCAGTGTTGTTTAACAGGGAATATTCTATTTCATTTGAAGACAATGTATTTATTTTTATTTAATATTTTTTACAGTAAGATTTTATATTTTTTTACTGTTACTCTTTAAATGTGAAGGTTATAGTTTAGTCTACGTTTAGTAGAATTTGTACTTAAGATTGAAGTGTAAAGTGTGTACAAATGAACTTAACTATTTTTGAGACTCTTTTTATATATATATTATTAGTGAATATCTTTATTGCAAGATTATATGAGAACATGATTTTATTAGAAGGCCATATCGCCCACCCCTACGTCAATCTACTTTCTCCAACCAGCCCAGTTCTTCCAGGCTACTACATTCCATATCGAATGTTGTATGGCATACTCCTAGTTTTTCAGCTGTATGCCCAACTGTAATTAAAATCACTGTTTTCATGGAACATGGGAGCTATACCTGTGAGCTTAGCATATTTGGACTTATTCCTCTCCTTGGCCACAGTCACCTGCTGCTCCACCAGCTTGTCATCCACATCCACACAGGGTTGTGCTCCGTTCTGTGTCCCGAGATAATCCATCTCACGCTCCACCCGGTCAACACGGACACCCACTGCATCCAGCTCACTCCTTAGTGCCTCCTTGTTCTTGTCCAGGCCCTCAAGCTGAGCTACAATCTGCTGCTTGAGCTCCCGCAGCTCTGAAGTGTAGCGGCTTGTCTGTTCATGCCACAAGGAGATACGATCCTTGCAGTAAAAAAAAAAGTCAAGAGTCACACAAATTTTAACTTGATGCTTAGAGATCTTTTACCTGATTTCTAAGCAAGGCTAAATAAGCTAAATTAACTGCCTTTTGAGAACAAGCCTTGATATAGCTTCTATAGCTTCTGCTATAGTAATAGATAGTATTCAGTACTTAAAGTATAGCAGAATGTGGACCTTCATATATGTTTATTGATTTTGTGTATTATGCTTATAACATCTGCAGATTCATACTCTGTCCTCTACACTGCTTCTTAACTTTAAGGTTTATGACATCATTGTATCCTTTGGCTAAACAAGCTATTTATTTCATCTGTGAGTCACTGGGGAAAAAAATAGCTTAGAATTTCTGGAACATAAATACAGAGTCAGCATAAAAAGGGGGTGAGTATACAGACAATTTCTTTTAGAAGATCCAAGAGACTGAAGGAGATGGGGAGAGAGAATGGAAAGACATGCAGACTTGGGGAAGAGCAGAGAAAGGAAGAGACGGAATATGAAATTATACAGTATGTGTCCCTGCATCTGTGTGTATGTAGGCATCTCCATGTATGAGGGAAATCAGGCAGAAGCAAAGAAAGTGTGATAATATAATGTCAAAGTGCTAGGAGCAACAGTCAGTAAAAGTATACTTGTGTTCTCACTGCAAGACATTCTTAAGAAGTGAAATAATAAAAAGAGGTGGTCAAAACTTTGCTTTGCAGTCACAAAGACTCATGCATGCCCATCAAAATGGAAATGCCTTTGAGTGTGCATTTGATTCCAGTTAAAGCCAACCTCCTTGGAGTTCTGGATGTGCTGGTGTGGCTGGGAGAACAGGCAACTTCAGGCTTACCTCAATCGCAAGCAGTCTCCTCTCTAAGTAGTCCATTAAGGCCTGTTGCTGTGCTGCAGCCACTCCACCAAGTAAAACAACAAGGAACTGAAGGATTCTCATCATGATCCGAGAAAGGAAAGTTCTAGTCTGGTGCGTGTGAGTGTGTGTGGTATAAGTGCATGGAGAGGGAGGAAGTCCTCACACTGAGTGCTCACTTCGAATGGAATGTTTTGACAAGCCAAATAGGAGGAGCATGAAACATCTGGAACTGCCATAGCTTTTCTTTACTTAACTTTCTTCACTCTCCTTTTCTGTAATTGCTAGTGTTAAAGCTAATACAATAGAAATTTAAACTATTTTTGCTGCAGAGAGAAAGCTTAATAGAAAGATCCTTATTTGCCTTTTGGAAAAGTCGGCAGCACTCAGTTGCATTATTATTTCCAGATAAATTAAGCTAAATAAACCTGAAATGCTCCAACTACCAGCAGTATTCCATCATGGAAAGCTATGCAGGCCTTTCCTTCCTGCAGAACATAATGAGAATTTTTATATTCGTTTAAAAATTTTGCACAAATGGCCTCTCCTCTTTAATTAAGACCACAAATTTTTGACAAGGATTAAAACTGGAGACTGTAATGACCACTGCAAAAAATATTGTGTTCACCAAAGATCCACCACCACATTCTTACACAGTGGGTATTAGGTGTTTTTTTCTTGTACACAGTCCCATTTTTTTCTCCAAACCTCCCAATGGTCTGCATGGTCAGTGAGTTTGAATTTAGTCTCATCTGACCACAAAACATGAACATGATGGTGAAGTTCAGGTTCTACATTTTGTTAGCTGCTCTCAGAACTGGCTTCTTTTTTGCAATGCTTACAAACAGCTTGTTTTATAGAGATGGAATCTAATAGCAGATTAAGAAACCTGACAACCACAAGAGTCAAATAAACTCGGTAATGCTGAAACTGTGATCTTTGGGTTCTTCCTTTCCTCCCTTAGTTAGTTTTCCAGTTTGTTGTGCAGGTCAGTAATCTCTCTCTTTCTGTCTCTGTTTCTTTTGTATTCTCTTCTTGTGCCTTTAGCTATTATTTCATAAACTGAAACAATTTTGTATGAGAATGTTTATTTGTTAGAGGAATTAAAGTGTCCTGTGGTAACATTTTAGCATAAGGTCCACATATAAGCAATATATTAACATAATTTTTTTTTAGAAAAATGCAGTAAACGATTTAACCATCCAGAAGCTATAGCCTAAAAACACAGGAAAATGGCCATTTCTACCATTTCAGGGTTAGGAAGAGTAGGGCAAGGGCAGATCTAGGATCAGACCTTTAGGGGTGCTCAGCCCTTAATGAGTTTGACATGCACACATACACACATACAAAGCAGTAGTTGATTGATTTACTGTTACTTTCCCAAAAACATAACAATGGTACTCTCTAAAACTAGCAAACCAACAAATAAACAAAAAATGGGTTTTAAAATGGGTATGAAGGTGCCAACTGTAAAAATGCTTTCTCAAAATTAATACAGTATCTTGGAAAAACAACAAATATAATTAAGAACAAGAGCTACTGAGATTTATTTCTAAAATGAGACATTCAATTGTGACTACAACTCTTCAAATCACACACCAAACAGTATGAAAAATGGTTAAATTATTCTGTATAAGTCAAGCCATGTTCTGTTAAACCACAGAACAACACTGAACAACCAAAACCAAAACACCTTTATGTCATGAATCTGGAGAATCTCAGCAAATGCATCAGAAGTTTTTCCTGTCTTTGATGCCTTCTGATGATATAAAGTCATCAGACTGTGGCGGTCAAGTTCTGCGTAGAAGGTGTTTGGTAGGTTCTGGTTTATAATGCGTTGAAATTCAGCATACACCTAAAACAGAGACAAAAACAAATTATAATCACAATGAATTGAAAAGAAAAAAATTCAAAATTTAAAGACTACAGTTTTATACACATATTAAAATATACCTGTGATTCCAAACAAAGAGCTGGCCAGCGCTCAAGGATCTCTTTCACAGGTGCTGCAGTGGTAATGATCTCTTGCCTCTGTAAAGCAAACTTCATTTGCATCTTCTTGTCAACAAGTGGTAGACTTTTTTTTCTGTCTTCTGAACTTCTTCAATGATTTCAAGCGTCTGCTGTTCAAGATGTCTGCTGCATCACGTCCTTGTGGGGAGTCTGGTAAAAAGTTTACCCCGGCACATCTTATGTTTAAGTGTGATGGCGCATTTTCAGGATTGTTTTTGCTTCATTTTCCTACACTGACAGCAACTTCTGTACAACATGCCCTCTTCCATTTATTTCAGTAGTTTCTCATTTTAAATTTGATACTTGTTTTCCTTCCATACCATTGTCTAAGCCGAGCTCTCTCAGAGATGGGTGTTTGGTGACCAGAGCTTCTGCTACTTTGGACAGCTCTCTATCACTTGGGTAGGCTTTGAAATTGTAAATCTCAGCCTCAAGTTTTTCAAGGATTTCATGCTCCTGATTAGCTGCAGCACTTTCCTGGTTCTCTTAAAGGCAGAATTTCCTTCTCTAAGCTTATGCCCTACCTCATAGGCAAACATGGGCACTGGAAAATTACCTTAAGGCCACCTTGAAAAGCGTTCAGGTAATGAAATGTCTGATAATAACTCTGTGTCTGTGGTTAAAGTTGAATTTGTTCCTCCCTTAAAAAAAAAGTTTAAGGGTAGCTTTTTTGTGGCAACTCTTCAATGTGCACTAAAGATATGAGTTGCCCATCAAAAACGAGTGGACGAGTGGTGAGTGTGACCTTCCGTGTAGTTCTGGCATCAACAATGAGACAAAGTATAATCACTGATTAGGAAGAGGCTGCCATGTTTCTCTGGAATGAAACAGTAATAAAAAATACTTAAGCTTAGTTATATAGTGTACTACACGTAAAAGAAAAAAAAAGTACCATTTTCATTTTTTTAAATCAGTATTCCACTGAAGTACTCACATTCAGAAAATGCAGAACTGCTTCAGCAGGATGTATCTCTTAGGGGTCAGCAATAATTGGCCATCAGTGAAGTAACCAACAAACATGATGGTGTCATTCAAATCCAAAAGCTGAAAAACAGAAAGTCTCCCTGATGTTGATAAAAGTTCATAAGAACATAGATGTTCAACATACCATGATTCATACGACCTACAGAGCAATGAAACAATGTTATTCGCAAGAAATATCTGTGCAATCCTCCAGAACTGAGACAGCCCAACACAGGCACCTGTAGAAACAAACATTCCAGGGACATGGTCAGTGCCATCTACAGTGACTCTAGATATAGTATAGATTGTGCTACTGGTTGTCTGTCTTTGAATGAATGCTTTTGCACTATCTGGAAGTGTTGAGACTAACACTGGTGTGACACTTGATGCTTGTGTGTGGCTTGAAATATGATGGTGCACTGAGATGATATGCCATCATGTTCTGGTGTCTATTTGCAAGTGTCAGTGAAATGTTCTTGAAGTTCTGGGTGTCATTCACTACTCTTTTGAAGAATCTATGTTTACCCTCAAACCGGATTGTTCAGAGATGCACTAATGGCCCAAAACACCTTATAAGGTTTGGGTAGTGTTCAATATTGTGATGTTTAGGCCGGAAATGCACTTTAGGGAAAACCTCAGAAAAAACTGTCTGTGGTCACAAATCTTACACTGCAAATACTATATTGTTTCATCTGTAAATGCAGGGGATAGTGACAACTCAACAATCTCTTTTAAATCCATTAATGCAGCCCATGTCTTATCTCCCTCTGAAACTTTGTTGCCCGCCATCAAAGGAAGCACTCTAAGCAAAGTAGCATTCTCATGCCCATTTCCTCCAACAGTTCCTTTTGTGGCAAAGGTTTTGGGTATGGGGTGTGGTTTGTCAGTTTTGTCTGTGTATTCATATAGAAATGATTCAATCTTGCTGTTTAAGAACTCTAAAGTGAAATACTTCAGATAAACCAGCTCTTGAAAGCAAATGCACAACTCAACTGGTACAGTACCATCCAAAAGGTCACAGAGGATATCTGGAGGAAATCCTGTAATGGGGTGGAAATTTTGCAGTGCTTCATGCACAACACAGTCGCCTGTTACACACCTAACCCACTGCTCCGTGAACTCTGTAAAACATCATGCACATGAATGTCATGACTGTCTTTTGTCCTCATGGGAAGATCCCCCTCCCTTACTCTTTTAAGCTGCATCTCAATTCTAATGGCTAAACAGAACCTGCATACATATTCAGCTCTGAAAGACAGTGCCTCTGACATTCTGTCCTAATGATTCAATGCAAACACCATCTCTTCCAAGAATGTGTTTGTCTTTTATCAGTGGTGAAAAGACCGCCTTAATGCCATGCTTCCTAAGGTCCACCAATTTGCACAACAGAGCTAACTGAATTGTGTGCAAGGCTGAGCGATACTTACTGGGAAGGTGGACAAGGACCCAATACACTGCACAAAGTTTATGAAATTTTTTTGGATGTTCTAAGTGGGTTTGCTATTTCTAGACCGTCAATGTATAGTTGGAGTGGCAGTCTAAACTCTCCCTGTGAAAGCAATGTATTGGTTTGAAAATGTGAACCATCAGCACAGGAGCTGTAATGAGCAGACAAACTAACAGACTCCTGTAGTTTGCAAAGAATGTCTGTAGCACATATACCATTGTTTTTCCTGAGAGTCCCAAGTCATACTGAACAGGCATTACCAAAGGGTAATTTTTCTCAACAAAGGTCTTTCCTGTACTTTGCAGTGGACAAATCAGAGCCTGCAGATGTGGCATTAATTGGAACATTGCAGTCCATAACAGCATCAGCTAGTTCATTGAGAACAGAAATAGAAACAACCAAGTCATGTTTGTAAAGAGTATCTCATAGTGTCTCTTTTACAATTGGCATTGATAAAGAAAATATCTGAATCATTTGTTCAATGATTTCCTGCGAAGCTGAGTCTGAGACATGAAGGATGCTTGGCATTTTCAAAAATAAAGAGGACAAATTCCATTTTAATTGACTTCTCAACTGGTCAACATCACACTCGGACTCTCAAACTTCAGGGCTGTCATTACACAGACTAGACTCTTCTTCAGCAGTGTCAGATCCTACAGCTAAGGATTGTTGTGGTAAATCAAATTCTGTACAAATTAGACCATCTTTATAATCTGAGCAAGTGTAAAATTTGTGGGTCTTACACTTATGGGCATTGAATGAGGCAAACACATTTGTGCTAAAAAGACAATTGTTGAAAGGACATTCAACCACCTCCTGATTTTTAATATGTCTCCTCAGGTGTCTGAAGAGAGCGGTGTCTGAGATTGGCTGCTTCAAAGAACAAATGGGACAGGTGAAAACTTTATACTCCTCAGCCTGAACCCGGTGTATAGAATTACTAGTGTCTCTTGTATTGTATCAAGACAGATGGGTTTTCAGGCCATTAAATGAATAAACACACAGTCTTTGTATAAACATGGCAACGGACTTTTGAATAATGATTATGTTGCAAATGACAGTGTGTTAGTGACTGTGTTCTAAATGGAAATGAAGCAATATGAAATGACATCACTTCAAACTGCTCAGCAGTCAGACAACGTTGAAGTACTAAAACACAAGGAGGCAAAACCAATTAATTCTAATGCTTACCATATTTTGAACATGTATACAATAAATGGCTATCTTACAGTAAAATTAGAGTTACATTCATAATTGTTTCTTAACTTGGTATCTGTGAAAACAACAAACGACAGCCACCTCATTCAGATCTGAGCAGGAAACAATTCCAGGTAAGTCCTATAAGCATTCAACTTATTATATGTACTTAGGGGAAAAAAACGACAGAAAAAAGCTAGCATAAGTTCAGCAGCTCAATAACACAACAACTGCTTAAAAATTATTTAATCTAAAGATTCACATGCTTACTACACTTAAAAAAACATTAATGATAAAATGCTTGTGAAATGTAGAAATTGTACCTCATAACATAAATCCACCAACGACCTGCTTAATTAATCCCATGCTGCGTCATTTGAAGTATCCTGTAGAGACACAAAAATGCTTAGAATTTTCGATCATTTCTGCTATATGTAACAGTAAATGCAAAGATTATTTTGATAATCTAAACCAACCAAGTGTCTAGACTTCAAACGAAGTAATGAAGTAATTATCTATAGGGTTATTTGTGTGGCATTAACAGTAATATATTTTGATAATTTAAATTTTTTAGTTTAAGTTCTGATATAATTTTAAATGACTTATATTTTAATCCAGTCGGTCTGAAGTGAAGAGACCATCTTGATAAGAGTGAAAGGCTGTCAGCACGTTTGGTGATGAAGTCACTAATTGGCGAAAACTGCCACAAGGGGGCGTTTGTTCAAATTGAAAAATTTGATTATTAGTGAATCTATAATCTAATGTTAATTCAAAACCTTACTTTAAGTTGAAACAACTTAAAAATACAATTCGTGCTAATCTAAATCTTTGTTAGATGTTGAACAGACTCAAAAATTAAGTTGGAAGTATTTAGCACATTTTGAGTAAAAGGTAATTTTTTTTTAATAAATAAATGGCACTGTTGGGGCTTAGAGTGTAGATGACTGGGTCAGAGCATCTCCGAAACGGCAGGTCTTGTGGAGTGTTCCCAGTATGCAGTGGTTAGTAACTACCGAAAGTGGTCCAAGGAAGAGCAACCAGTGAATCGGGGTCGTGGGCGCCCAAGGCGCTTTGATGCATGTAGGGATTGAAAGCTAGCCCGGCTGGTCGGATCCCACAGAAGAGCTACTGTAGCACAAATTGCTGAAAAGGTTAATGCTGGCTATGATACAAAGGTGTCAGAAAACACAATGCAATGCAATACATCATGTGGACAGCCAGGTGCGTGTGTGTCGCTTACCTGGGGAAGAGATGGCACCAGGATGCACTATGGGAAGAAGGCAAGCCGGCAGAAGCAGTGTGATGCTCTGAGCAATGTTCTGCTGGGAAACCTTGGGTTACTTTGACACATACCACCTACCTAAACATTGTTGCAGACCAAGTACACCCCTTCATGCAACAGTATTCCCTAATGGAAATAGACTCTTTCAGCAGGATAATGTGCCCTGCCACACTGCAAAAATTGTTCAGGAATGGTTTAAGGAACATGACAAAGAGTTCAAGGTGTTGACTTGGCCTCCAAATTCCCCAGATCTCAATCTGATCGAGCCTCTGTGGGATGTGCTGGACAAACAAGTCCGATCCACGAAGGCCCCACCTCGCAATTTACAGGACATAAAGGATCTGCTGCTAACGTCTTGGTGCCAGATACCACAACACACCTTTAGAGGTCTTGTGGAGTCTCTCTCCATCTCTCTCCATCTCTCTCTCTCTCTCTCTCTCTCTCACTATCTGTCGAGCTACACATGCTACTTTTAAGATGCCAGTGATCCTGACCCCTTCTGCTCTCCGGACTTGCCTGACCCATCCTGATGCCCTACATCTGGTTGGAGTTCTCATCGGTTGAGTTCGCTTACTGCTGCTGAGGGTGGCCCCATATGGACGGCCTGAAGAACCGTTTGGATTGCTGGGGATGGTGCCACCTGGGGGCTGTGGAGATGGGGAGCTGTACTGTAATGGCTTGGGACTGCGATTGCTGTAGTGGCTTTGGGGCTGCAGTTGCCACGAGCAGCTTCGTACTCAGGACTCCATCAGTGGACGGTGGATAGATTTTAACCAACCGGACGTCTTGCGAAAACTGTGATGAATTTATTGGTTGCACAATTGCACTATTTGTCCTAATAGTACACAATAATAGAAGGGATTTATTTATAATTGCACTATCTGTTGCACCCAGATGAGGATGGGTTCCCTTTTGAGCCTGGCTCCTCTCAAGGTTTCTTCCTCATATTGTTTCAGGGAGTTTTTCCTTGCCACCGTCACCTTTGGCTCGCTCATTAGGGATAAATTCACATATTTACAATATATTTTTTGAATCCATTTATTTCTGTAAAGCTGCTTTGTGACAATGCCCATTGTTAAAAGCGCTATAAAAAATAAATTTAAAAGAATCAATACGAGAGCGTGTATGGTTAGCTGGTGAGTAATATGTGTATTACTTGGTGTTTGGTTGTTATAGTCGCCAACAATCACCATGTTCAAAGTCAGACATGTATTGCCTTATTGTTTCTGTAGTCTGCCAAGTCTGTGTTTTATGTGTACCAGTGGTTTTATCTAATTCTGGGTTGATGACTGTGTTAAAGTCTCCTAAGATTATGACTGGGGAGTCCAAGAAGTTTGCGAGATGTGTGAAGAAGGTACTGAAGATCGAGGGGTTGTTTGTATTTGGTCCATATATATTTGCTATAGTTTTTGGGCTGTTGTTGATAGAGATGTTTATTATGATGTATCTTCTTTCAGGGTCAGTGATAGTAGTGTAGTGTGTGAATGTGACTTTTCTATTTATCAAAATTGCTACACTTCTTTGATATTGTAGTGGGCAGAGAAAATGTGCTTGAATTGTGGGGTGTGTAGTTTGTGACTGGTTCTGAGAGATTTGTTTTGTGGAGTAAGCGTATGACTGCATTTAGTGTAGTAAGATACTGTAGTTAGTGTAGGAAGATGCTTTTTTTTTGTCAGAGAGCCGATATCACAGATGTTCCAAGTCAGAATTTGACTGATGTCAAGTTTTTGGGAGAACTTTTGTTGGGTTTATCAGTGGTGTACTATGTTGTATGTTGATGTGTATGTGTGATGGCATACTAAGAGATCCATGTGGGTATTTCTGTGTAGACACTAGCTTACTTGTTGGTGTTATTCTATTGGGTTGTTTTGTATATGAGCCTGGTTGTGTATATCTGGGACATAAAACATGGGGATGGACAAACAAACATAGAACAACGGTTAACAACAGAAGGTAAAAAGTGGTCTGGGTTTTTTTTTTTTTTTTTTTTTTGGAAAACTTTTGCTGAGGAGTGAGACATCAGTGCTGCAATGAATTAACGTATGGCAGTCAAGCTTATACCTAAGGTGTTTTGTTCTATGTTGTTTAGGGATAGTGTGTGTGTGCGTGTACTGAGGCAAGGATAATGGGGCAGAAGGGTTGCAATGGACATGGTGGTATTTGTGAGATTTAAATTGTTTCTAGTGGACTGGTGATATTTAGGTAAAATTTTGGGCAGGTTAGCTTTTAAAGTGGTTGGAAGAGATCAAGGGGGCTATTTTATGTAGGTAAACCATCATGATATGTGAGAGTGTGTAATAGAGTAACACTTGATAGGTAGATAGATAGATAGATAGATAGATAGATATTTATAAAAAGTATGAAGGTTGGTATTTGTATAGGTATATTACCAATCGGTAGATCCAGATAGATAGATAGATAGATAGATAGATAGATATTTTCAAAGATTATTTGGAAAGTGCTTTTTTATAATAGGTGGATAATGGTTCCCCCTTTTCCCCCCTTTCTCTTATTTTTTTCCATTTCTTACCAAAAAAAAAAAAGAATAGAAAAAGAAAAAAGAAAGAAAAGAAAGAAAGAGAAATGAATTGGTAGGTCTAGATAGATAGATAGATAGATAGATAGATAGATAGATAGATAATGTATGTCTTAGTTAGGTATGTAAGTAGACAGATAATACTCTGTAGTCCAAGTTAGTTGTGCATGTTTTTGTATGTTTATGTGTGAAACTAGTAAAGTGTGTAGTATATCCATGGGGTCATGTTTTTATCCCTGTATAACTGTCAATCTTTTCAGATTTAATTTACTGATAAATTTTGTATGTGTGTGACTGATGAATTTCATGCTATATACCTAAAAATAAAACCTACAAATAAGTCATTGCAATTAACAGTTGTCAAAGTGTTCAGGTACTCTCTGTACAGCTGCTTTGTGACATTGTCCATTGTTAAAAGCACTATAAAAATAAAATTGAATTGAATTGAATTGTTGACCTTTGTAACCCTGTAAATAAAATCTTTTGTTGTTGTTGTTGTTGTTGTTGTTTTTGAACCACAAAGCCTTGGCTGACAAAGTTATTATGCAAATAAATTTAATACACGAAAAACAAAAGACACTCTTCATTAACTACAGGTATCAAATTATGTTTAACCTCATTGTTTTAATTTTGGCTGAACTTACCCCCACCCCATCTTGCCCACAATTTCACCAAAGACATGACACAGAATAAAACAGACAAAGCAATATCTCATGTATGACAACTCTTTGGAAGGCAGATGTAATTTTCCTAATTAGCTCCGTGAAGCTTTGTGACTATGCTAGCTACGTTACGGTTATACCAGAGAACAAACAACTCCTGAAATTACTTAATCCTTGTCCGCATCAGCTGCTGTTGAGGGACACTGGACACCACTGGTCAAATAACTTGCCAATCTCAGGACCATTTAACTTCGTTCACACACGGTTTTAATTGTTGATTTCCTCCTGACAAGATGTTGCCTCAGAGTTTTCACTGGGCATTGGAGCCCAAACACTTCTCTGGATACGAATGTTGCCATCTGACAGTGTACGTGCTGGGCCGCTGACTTAGTTCCTCAGATTATACAGTTTATCTACTGAGGAGATTCCCCTTCGATCCATTAACCCTTATGAGGGGTGCAGGCGGGATCACGCGGATTTTTTTCTTATAGCAACGGCAAAGAGTTAAAATACTGTCATTTGTGGTCATACAGAAAAGAGGAAGGCATCATTAAAAACTGTAAATGGTCTACTTTTATTTGTGTCCACTCACAATAAAAACAAAATGTTGTGCTTTTATAAATAACAGAAGACAAACAGGATGCGCGTTCCTCTGCATGAACTTCGATCTCCGTGAACTTCGAGCTGGAGAGTGTCACAAAAATGAACCGAAACTCAGCGTATTTGTGGCACAGACATGAAAAATATGTCTTTAGAAACCTTGAAATGTCTACTTTTAAATGAACCAGTTCAAATCCAAAACAAATATTCCTTGATTATGTACCGTGCATGAAACTAACGATATGTACAGTTTTTCTGTCTGTGATTTAGACTAGAGGTCGACTGATTGATCGGTTTTGCCGATTAATCGGCACAGATAACCGATTGCTGAAACTATCAAAAAAAAAAAAATCCACACCGATAGTTTTTCCCGGTTGTGTCCGTTGCGAGAGTGGCTGAGAAGGGTCTACTGTCATAATACAGTACGAGAGCGGCCTCTAGAGGCGAAATAAAAACTATCAATGACGCCTCGTGGTGTTTGTTTTGACACGTGAGACTATACTCTGCACGGACCGGGATACATCAGATGCGGATTTTAAACATTGACAATGAAAAGGTATGTAAGCTATCGTGGCCTAATGGTTAGAGTCTCGGACTTGTAACCCGAAGGTGAACCTGAAGGTTGTGGGTTCGAGTCTCAGGTTGAACTTGGATACTCTGAACTTGTGTGCACTTGGATAGGTTAAATGGAGAGCACAAATTCTGAGTATGGGTCACCATACTTGGCCACACTTCACTTCACTTTATTGTAAAGTGTTACCTATGAAATTTACATGCCATTGTTATAGGTTCAGTTTGGATGTATATCTTTTATTTAGTGTAATATTTATTAATAGTTAATATATATTAACATTTATATATTTATTTCATTTTTAAAAAGTATAGTACATTTTCATGGTACAGTCAGTACTGTTTATTTTTGTAATAAAGTTCAGGAATATTTTACTTAGAGTGTTATATTTTCATTCAGTATCAGTTTTGAAAACTATCGGTTGATTAATCGGTTATCGGCAGGTACTGCCCAGCTTAGTTATTGGTATACACTATCGGTTGACCTCTAACCTAGACACACCCACATGCAGTGCGCGAGCAATAACCTGCGCGAGCCATAGAAATATGGTAAACGCCACCATCAACGCGATAAAAATGGCACCAAGCTTCATCAGATTCATTGACTTTTCATCGCTTTTGGATGATGGCATGCTACACAAGTGAGGAAGCTCTCCAAATGGTCCTGGACAGTGAGTTCACCTTTTCCTCAGAAGAAGAGCGCCACCATGATGAACGGTTGCATTTTGAAGAGGGACTTGATCCAGAGGAGGATATAATTTCTGATGAGTAAGTCCTACATTAGTTACCGTGTTATTTTTAGAAGAGCAGGTACATATTTTACTAGTCGGGCTATTTCCCATCAATATAGCCAGACTGTAATCAGCCGGTGTTTCGAGTGAAATATGCTGTCCTGGATATAGGCAACTTTTCATTACATTTAAATGTCATACAGAATGAGTATTTAAATTTTATGCTGTATAATATGATAGAAATATGATACGATATGTAATATGATGTAAAAATATTTCATTGGCCTAATTTTAGCTAACTTATGACCAGCGTAAAATACTGCCTCATCACCAAAGCTAACAATTGCTTACAACCTTTTTTTTTTTTTTTTTTTTTTTTTTTTTTTTTTTTTTTTTTTTTAGGAATGTGGCTGCATCACTCTCATCATGCATCAGTTTTCAAAGCGATTGAGAATAATACTAAGTGCACATTTACCTGCTATTTTACAGATGTTAGTTTAATTTTGTTTACGTTCTGTGTTATAATACATAAAGTATATGTGCATATATGGCATTACAAAAAATCGTGTTGTTTTTTTGTTATGAGTGGGCAATATTAGTATTAGTGATAGTGATACTAGTGATAATATAGTTTCTCTGATCCTGTTATCAGCATGCTCACAGTTGTTTAATTTTTTTTTTTCTTTTTTTTTTCAGATGTGAGAATGACAGTGACCAGATACCTGTTGCAAAGAGAGCCAAGACCAACAAGCAAGCAAGCTACATGCAGTCCACTCGGTCAAAAAAAACTCAGAGAACAGAGACTGATGTTGACATGGTTCCACAGACTCTGAGATTACTGCCCGCAGAGGAACCTGGACCACAGCTGAGGTCTTCTGACTCACACTCTCTGTCCGATCAGCTGTTGCAGTACTACACTGCACAGCACAAAACCATGAAGTGGTACAGAAAGATCTTTCTGCACTTCTTGGACATTGCTGCCACCAATGCTTTTATAGTGCACAAAGAGCTATATGGCAAAATGACCCACAAGGAGTTTATGGAACAGCTTATCGCAGAGCTCTGTGGTGTGTCACAGAAAGCAGCACCTAAACAGACCAGTAATGACCATGTGCCGGTTCTAGGAGCTGAGCTGAGCTCAGATGTCAGGAATATTACCACTACTGGTTGCCAGATCTGTGTGCATTGCAAAGCAGTGCATGGCAAGACGCAGCAAACACCTTGGAAATGCCAGGCGTGTGATGTTCACTTGTGTCTTCAGTTAAGAAAGAACTTTTTTTACTTATTTTTTCTTAAAATTCTTTATTTAGTTTCCAGAGTGGCATTCCACCTTGATGGACCCATTAGGGGGTGGGTCGTTATCTCCCTAGGTGTGAAAGACATCAGTATTCATGACCATTGACACTCCCTCGCATACAGCCTTTCTAAAACAAAAAGTGTCACAGAAAAGTTAAATTAATGCATTGTTTTATGTGAATGAATGAACTGGATGGTTCTCACAAACATGTTGTAACATAGACTCTGGTCTACATAATCTAGTTGTGGAAGCGGAAGCGTGGCCGAGCGCCGGTTTGTGAATGGAGGGCAGAGCTGGAGAAGGTGAGTAGTGGGGAATGTGCATCTGCGGCAAATTCAGTTAATGAGTATGTTTGCCTTTCAGTGACAACGATAAAGAGGGGAGAGACGAGTGCCTCAAGAGAGAGAGAGTAACCAGCCGTGTGTGTGCGTGTGCTTGCGTGCGTGCATGAAAATAAAAAGTGCTGAAAGTGAAAATAAAGAATAAAAGCGATTTTTGAGTGTTCAAGCCTGCCTCTAGCTTCCTCATTCTCTCCCTAAACTTAGGAATTGTTGCACTGGTGCCAAAATCCGAAATCATTGAGGAAGACTCTGTCATGGAGTCCTCACCGCTGGCCGAGATCATCACATCCCTCGCCAACCTCCACCAGACCCAGAATCAGGCCATCTTCCAGCTGCACTGGAATCAGGAACAGTGCATCCATGACCTGCCTGATGCTCAGACAGCGGACTGGCAGGTGATCCGGGGCCTGGTCCAGCAGGCGGGTATTCCAGCGGCGGCCCACGTTGCCCTCAACAAGATGCATCCGCAGGACGACCCAGAAGCCTTTTTGGAGCTGTATGAGCGCTCCACAGTGGCGTGGGGCTGGCCCGAGGGCCAGTGAGCAGCTCGCTTGTCGCCGCTCCTGACTGGCAAAGCCCAACTCATGGCAAAGCAGCTACCAGTCGCAAACATGATAGAATACCCAGACCTTAAATGGGTGATTTTGCAACGGGTCAGCCGTACAGCAGAGCAGCACCGTCAGCGCTTCTGGTCACTGTCCTTCCGCCTGCTTGGCCACCCATTTGCGTTCACCCAGAAGTCCCAAATCACCTGCTGGATGTGGTTGCTGGCTGAGGGACTCGTTGCTAAAGATGTGTTCGACCTCATGGTGCTGGAGCAGTTCACTGTCCAACTTCCGGAAGGGACGGCGGAGTGGGTCCAGTGCCTCCACTTCTCTCTCTCTCTCTCTCTCTCATCCTCATGTTTCCCCTCCCTCTCACTCCCCTCCCGCCCCTCTCCCTACCCCACAGAAATGGGGGCCCATTCCCCCAAAGCCCACTCCTTGCTCCTGTGTTCCACCTCCTTCTTCCTTTGTGTTGTCCTCTTTCCCACAGGTGGGTGAATCCAGGGCTGCGGGTGCAGGAGTCAAGTCTGGGCTAGTCTGCTGGTGCTGCAGGGAGCCCGGGCACTTCCAGGAGCAGTGCCACGTGATTCAATTTGATTCAATTTTAGTTGTATAGTGCTTTTAACAATGGCCATTGTCACAAAGAAGCTTTATAGAAATAAATAGATTCAAATTAAATTAAACCACAATAAATTGTAAATATGTGAATACATCCCTAATGCACAAGCCAGTGGCAACGGTGGCAAGGAAAAACATCCTGAGACGATATGAGGAAGAAACCTTGAGAGGAATGAGACTCAAAAGGGAACCCATCCTCATCTGGGCGCTAACAGATAGTGCAATTATAAATAAATCCCTTCTGTAACTGTGTACTATATGGATAAATAGTGCAATTGTGCAACCAGTAAATTCATCACAGTTTTCACATGAAGTCCGGTTTGTTAAACCTATCCACTGTCCACTGATGGAGTCCTGAGTACAAAGCTGCTCGTGGCAACCGCAGCCCCAAAGCCAACACAGCAATCTCAGTCCCAAGTCATCACAGTACAACTCCCCATATGAGTTCCTCAAGCCATCTCCACGGCCCCCAAGTGGCACCATCCCCAGCAATCCCAATGATCTTCAGGTTGTCCATGTGGGGCCACCCAGCAGCAGCGAGCGAACTCAACCAATGAGAACTCCAACCAGAAGTAGGGCATCAGGATGGAACAGGCAGGTCCGGAGAGCAGAAGGGGGCAGGATCATTGGTATCTCAGGAGTAGCACATGTAGCTCGACAGAGAGAGAGAGATTGTTAGGTAAGCTTTTATCCCGTAATGGTTAAGGACAATGTACTTTGCATGCAGAGTGCAAGCAGGGACTACATCAAGACTAGCTGTGACAGCATAACTAAAAGGGAGAGCCAGAAGGTAACACAGACACGAGGGCACCCTGGGACATAAAGTGGCCGGCCACTCCACCGTTGACAAACCTGAGTGAATGCCTGAGAATGGGGGGCGACAGCATCCAAACATCCCAGTTCACCATAACACTCTATGCCTGTGAACCCTCCAGACCTGCTCCTTTACCTAAGAAAAAACAATTCACAAAAGGCTTGACTAAACAAATATGTTTTCAGCCTAGACTTAAACACTGAGACTGTGTCTGAGCCCCGAACATTAACTGGAAGGCTGTTCCATAACTGTGGGGCTTTGTAAGAGAAAGCTTTATCCCCTGCTACAGCTTCCACTACTCGAGGTACCAACAAATAGCCTGCACCTTTTGATCGAAGTAGGTGTGGCGGATCATAAAAGAGCAAAAGTTCGCTCAGGTACTGCTGCGCGAGACCATTCAGTGCTTTACAGGTCAATAGTAGTATTTTATAATCAATACGAAATTTGATTGGGAGCCAACGCAGTGTGGATAAGATAGGGGTGATGTGGTCATATCTTCTGGTTCTAGTAAGGACTCTTGCTGCTTCATTCTGGTCTAACTGGTGCTTGTTTATGCATCTACTGGAACATCCAGACAGCAATGCATTACAGTAATCCAACCTAGAGGTAACAAAAGCATGAACTAATTTTTCATCTCACACTGCAAAAACTCCTCATCTAGTCAAGACTTACAATCTTATTTCTAGCCATAAAATCTTATTGATCTTATTTTAAGAATAAAATACTATGCAAGAGCAGATTGTGTAAGATTGTTACGATTGTTTTAAGATTATTTATATTTTTTTCTTACTTAGTTAGCAAAGCTTAAAGTTAGTTATTTTACCTGCAAATTAAGCTTATTTACCATCACAGGCATCATTTGAGGCCAGCCTTGTATCTTTTAAGATGTTGTTTTAGCTGTAATAACTGGTTTTAAGGTTGCCCAGTAAAAAATGCTCAATAATCACACTTGACTTGTTCATTAGTATTATTTATTCCAAATGCTTGTTGTTGAATAAATATTTGTTGACAATATGTATGCGTGATCTTGATTTTAATAGTCTTGTTTTAAGTTTAAATGCTTTGTCTCATTTTAAGTCAGAATATATAATGATGACAATTCTTAAATTAAGAGGAATTATCTTGTTTAGTAGCTCTGGTTTTAAGATATTTTCACACAAATTAAGATAAGCAAACTGTTTAAAAATTAATTAAAAAGCTAGTTTTAAGTTAACTAGACTAAATACACTGCTTGGAATAAGTGTTTTAATGCTTATTTTAAGACATTTTTTTCTTTTCTAAAGCCTAGATATGTTTTCTTATTTCAAGAAATCTTACCAAGTGTAATTATCTTACTGCACTGGCAGACAATTTGACTTGTTTCTAGTCTATATCTTCTTAAATCATTCATTTGTTTCTTATATTTAGATGGTTATTTTTTGCAGTGCAGCTCGTGCTACTGTTGTTTGTCTAAGTGTTTTTCTTGTTTTAAGTGACTGTTTTTAGTATAAAACTTTGGAGTTTGAGTCTGGATTGTAAAGCTAACACGGCTAAGTGCGATGCAAGGTGTTTGCGACTAATACGAACCTGCTGTTTGTCGGCATTGTTTGTAGACTCGAACAATGGCTTCGTGTCTACTCCTCCTGCTTTTGGCTCTGATCATTGGGGAAATGTTTATTCCATGTTTCGCATTGGACTTAGGCCTACAGCGGGAACAAAATCAAAGACTGGTATATTCCAGGAGTGCATTGCTGTCTCTCAGAAATCATCATTATGCAGCACCGGATTACCTGCCAGCGGCTATACGTGCACCACATACCGGGACCCGGCTGCGGCGCAAGCAAGGGAGACGGGGGGGGGGCGTTCGGGAGCGTCTCCGCCGGCGAGCTAGCAAACCACCGCTGCCTTCAGTGATCCTGAGCAACGTGAGATCGCTGGCGCCCAAGATGGATGAACTCCGTGCCATCACAAAGACCTGCTTTGAATATAGGGAGTCTAATCTTATGGTGTTTATAGAAAGCTGGCTTCATGAGGGAATTCCGGATTCGCTACTCGAACTTGATGGATACATGTTGGTGCGCGCAGATCACTCCATTGAGTCTGGTAAAAAGAGCGGAGGAGGAGTTTGTATGTACATATATGACAGATGGTGTAAACAACACACAGTAAGATACAAGGTGTGCACCCCTGATATCGAACTGCTCTGTGTGTCACTCAGACCTCACTATTTGCCGAGAGAGTTCGGTTGTGTCATCATATGTGCAGTGTACATCCCACCTAGCGGCAATGCAGGTAAAGCTGCCGCGTGCATTGCTGAGTGTGCACATGAGCAGCTTCAGCACTCACCTGGAGCCCCTATTTTCGTTCTGGGTGATTTTAACCATTGCAAGCTAGAAACTGTGTTAGCAGGCTTTGAACAATATGTGTGCTGTGACACCAGGAAAACAAAAATTTTGGACAAATGTTATGGCAATGTTAAAAATGCATATGTAGCTAAGTCAAAGCCCCCTCTGTCCAACTCGGATCATAATGTTGTACATCTGATTCCTTCTTATAGGTCAGTTTTTAAGACATGTAAACCAGAGTACAAAACGGTTAATATATGGACAGAGGATTCTATGGAAACACTTAAGGGCTGTTTTTTGTGCACAGATTGGTCCATATTTCACCAGTTAGAGCTTGATGAGGCCACTGACACAATAAGTGATTACATTAACTTTTGTGTAGATAATGTGGTAGAAAAAAAGGATGTTGTTGTTTATCCTAACAACAAGTCCTATATTACAAAGGACATTAAAGAGTGCATAAATAATAAAAAGCTGGCATTTAGGAACAGGGATAAGGTAGGACTATTAGTGGCACAGAAAGAATTAAAATATCATTTGAAAAAAGCAAAGGAACAGCACAGGCAAGCTATGGAACACAGTTTTTATACTTCTAACACAAGAAAACTTTGGGAAACAATGAAATTGGTCACTAACATGAACCCTGCTAAGAAACATATTACAACATTGGACAATCTACAAAGAGCAAATGAGCTAAATGATTTCTATTTGAGATTTGAGGCACAAAATGATTTAGAGGAATGTCATAGCATATTACAATCATTGCCTGATACCAAAGATACCCCCTGGGTGGAAGTAGACCCACGTGATGTGCAGCACCTTTTCAGGTGCTTGCGCACCAACAAGGCTACTGGGCCAGATGGGTTACCAGCTTTTTTGTTAAAAAACTGCGCTGAAGAGCTTGCAATAGCATGGTGTCCCTTATTTCAGCGATCTTTTGATACCCACACTGTGCCAGCTCTGTGGAAAAAGTCCTACATAACACCAATTCCTAAAAAACCTGGTGCTAGAGCAAATAATAATCTTCATCCTGTGGCTCTGACTTCAAATGTTGTGAAGTGTTTTGAGAAATTTGTAATCTCATTGCTGGAAAAAGAAGTACAGTCACTATTAGACACCTGTCAGTTTGCCTATAAGCAGAGGAGGAGTACTGAGGATGCCGTTCTTAGCATTGTTCATCTTGTGTCTAAGCATCTTGAGAACACTAAAGCCTATGCTCATATTTTATTTGTTGATTTTAGTTCAGCATTTAATACAGTGCAGACACACCGTCAGTGTCAGTGCTCTTTTAATCAAATGGTTTTACTCTTTTTTAAGTAATAGAACTCAGCAGGTTAGGGTCAATGGGACACTTTCTGAGGTCAGATACAGTAACACAGGAGTGCCACAAGGTTGTGTTTCATCGCCTGTGCTTTTTGCTTTGTACACGAATGACTGCAGGAGCACATATATTAATAATTATATCATGAAATATGCTGATGACACTGTCATTTTGAGTCTCTTACACAAAGACACGGACCTATCATTCTACCACAGTGAAATAGATACTTTCATTCAGTGGTGTAACAAGAACTGTCTTGTGTTAAATGTAAAAAAGACACAAGAAATGGTCCTTGACCCAAGAAGTGTATCTGAACATAAGCCTGTGATCATTAAAGACACAATGATACAGCAAGTGACATCTTACAGATACCTGGGGTTTTATATGGACAGTGTTCTTTGTTGGAAGACACACATTGACAGTCTGTGCACACGACTACAACAGAGGCTTTGTTTTTTAAGAAGGCTCAGACTGTATGGGGTGGGTAGCAACATCTTGCTTGTTTTTTACAGAGCCACGCTTGAAAGTCTTATTCGCTATGGAATCACAGTCTGGTTTGGAAACTTGTCTGTTCAACTGAAAAACAAATTGGCTCATATCCACAAAATAGCCATGAAAATCGTAGGAATAAAACAATATGAGCCCATACAGACTTTATATGAACAGGCAGTGATGAGAAGAGCAATAAGTATCAGTACTGATTCCGAACATCCTCTCTTTAGCGAATACTAGCCGCTGCCATCGGGAAAGAGACTGAGAATGCCAATGTGTAAAACTAACAGACTGAAGCTTTCATTTGTTCCTGCCTCGATAAAACTGCTGAATTTTACCAAGAACAACACACCTATAGCATATTAGCACTTTACTGTGTTTTGCAATTTACATATCTTGCATTCTATATTTATACACTGTTGTATTTTAATGTATGTTCTTAATTGTTTTATTTAATTTGTTTTATTTATTATTATTGTATGTTCAGAGCAACACTGTAGCACTTTGCCCAAGACAAATTTCCTTTCGGGGACAAATAAAGTTTATCCTTATCCTTATTTTTCTGCATCATGTAGTGACATTATATGTCTTATCTTAGCAATATTTCTGAGATGAAAAAAGGCTATTCTAGTAATATTACCTACATGAGCTTCAAATGAAAGACTGGAATCAATAATCACACCAAGGTCTTTTACTGCTGTACATGATGAAACTGAAAGGCCATCCAGAGTTATTATGTAATCAGAAAGCTTACTTCTAGTACCATGTGGTACTTCTGTCTTGTCAGAATTAAGTAAAAGAAAGTTAATAAGCATCCAGTTTCTCATGTCCTCTACACATTCCTCAACTTTATTAAGCTGGTGTCTGTCATCTGGTTTTGCTGAAACATACAATTGTGTGTCATCAGCATAACAGTGGAAGCTAATACCATGTTTACGAATAATTTTGCCCAGAGGTAGCATATATAAAGAAAAGAGCAGTGGGCCTAAAACAGAGCCTTGTGGAACACCAAACTTTACCTTAGTATGCGTAGAGAAGTCACCGTTTACAGCTACAAACTGATAATGATCAGTCAAATAAGACTTGAGCCAGGAGAGGGCCTTTCCCTTAATGCCTACAACATTTTTTAGTCTACCGAGGAGAATAGCATGATCAATGGTATCAAAAGCTGCACTAAGGTCAAGCAATACAAGCAAGGAGACACAACCCTTATCAGAGGCCAGTAGTAGGTCATTTGCCACTTTGAACAGTGCTGTCTCTGTGCTATGATGAGGCCTAAATCCTGACTTATACATTTCATGAATGTTATTCCTATGTAGGTATGAGCACAACTGCTGTGCTACAACCTTTTCTAGGATCTTGGAGATAAAGGGGAGATTTGATATTGGCCTATAGTTAGACAATTGACAGGGGTTTAGATCTGTTTTTTTAATCAAGGGTTTGATAACTGCTAGTTTAAAATATTAAAATATAAAATATTTTAGAAGAGGTTCGATTGTTTCTGGAATTATCTGTTTGAAGAAACATGTAAGTAAGGGATCTAGTATACAGGATGAATGTTTTACTCCCCTTCGGTCTCTTGAAGGGGAGTAAAACATTCTAATCATTGATCTGATATCATTATATTATTATCTACAGGGTTAGTTATAAAGCTATCTGGTTTTAAATAAATAGTCTGAATTTCTTGCCTGATATTTTAAATTTTACCATTGAAAAAATTCATGAAGTCATCACTGCTATATAATAATTGTGTGCATGTTTCTATTGTGGTCAATTTTGCTACAGTATTAAATAAGAATCTAGGATTACTTTTGTTATCTTCAGTTAGGGTGGAGAGATACATTGATCTAGCAGCGCTAAGAGCTTTTCTATAGCTCAAAAGGCTCTCCTTCCATGCTATTTGAAATACTACCAATTTAGTCTGACGCCATTTACGTTCTCCATTTCGAGTGCTCTGTTTTAAGGTGCTTGTGTGATCATTATACCAGGGTGCTAGCTTTTTCTCTCTAATTATTTTTCTTTTAAGTGGAGCTACCTTATCTAGCATGTAGCGAAACATTGATTCTAAGCATTCAGTTGCCTGGTTAAGTTCTTCGGGATCAGACGGTGATCCAATAATAATAATGGTAACTCTGGGAGATTACTGATAAAACTCTGTGCATTTGCTGACGTGAATGTATGGTTGACGCAGAAGAATGGCAAGGTGCATATATTATGATTAAGATACATTTTAAATGAGATGAGATAATGATCTGAGAGAGCTTCAGACTGTGGTAATGTGACTTTATTTTCTATACTTAATCCAAATGTTAGTATTAAATAAAGAGTGTGACCACCGCTATGTGTGGGTCCTATTACATTCTGATTGACCCCTACTGAATCAAGAATGGACACAACCGCTGTTCTCAGAGGGTCTTCTGGATTATCAAAAAGGAATATTAAAGTCTCCAACAATTAATGCTTTGTCTAAAGAAACAACCAGGTTAGAGATGAAATCCGCAAATTCACAAAGGAATTCAGAATATGGCCCTGGGGGTCTGTAAATAATAATTAGTGGAATCGTCTGGGTAGACTTATATTTTGTGGCTACGTATGTTATGTTAGTATGAAGAACTTCAAACGCATTGAATTTATGACTAGGTTTTTGTATGACGCCTAGATTATCATTATAAATAACTGCGACACCTCCTCCTCTGCCAGTTAGACGGGGCTGATGTATATAACTGTACCCGGGAGGACTAGCTTCATTTAATGCTACAAACTCATTTGGTTTAATCCACATTTCTGTTAAACACAGTACATTAAACTCCTGATCAGTAATAGTTTCATTAACAATAAGCGCTTTAGACGTAAGAGATCTAATATTCAACTGTCCTAGCTTCGGATCAATGGTGCTGGCTGTGCATTAGGTTTGATTTAATTTTATGTTAATTAGGTTACTAAAACAAACTTTCTGGGTATTTCTACATTTTTGTTTAGCTCGGGGAATAGACACAGTCTCAATATGTTGGAACCTGAGTGACAACTCAGTGCAGCTAGCAGACGGTCGGTTTAGCCTGCTTGTCTACTCCCTGGCCTTGGCTCTGGATTGTCACCGATTAACTAGGCCTGTTCTGAGCTATGCTACAAGAAATGAGAGCAGCACCATCGTGTGTCAGATGGACACCATCCCGCCCTAACAGGCCAGCCTTGCCCTCAAAACTACTCCAATTATCTTTAAAGCCCACATTGTTTTCGGCGCACCACCTGGACATCCAGCAGTTCAGCGATCATAACCTGCTGTAAGCTACATTGCCACGCCATGTTGGGATAGGGCCAAAGCATATTACTGCATCGGACATCGCCTTCGCTAATATACACACCTCTACAATGTTACTCTTAGTAACCTCTGACTGATGAAGGTGTGTATCATTAGCTCCTATATGAATAACTATCTTTGAGAACCTGTGCTTGCCTAAGACCCTAAGATTACCTGCTATGTCCGGTGCCCTGGCTCCCAGTATACACCTAACTAAAGCTGCTGGTGCCCCTAATGGCCTAGCTAATTTCACGTGCTGCAAGATAGAGTCTCCTATAACCAGAGTTTTTTCAGTTTTCTCAGTGGGTGCTTCACGGAGGAGAGCAAACCTGTTAGACACGTGAAGCGGAGAGGAGTGGTGCTCCCGTGGGTGAGGCTTAGCATTAGCTTTGGCTTTGTGATTATGGCACCGAGTCGTCACCCATTCACCACGCTGCGAGGGCTCTAATGCCAGAGTTGGGGGATTGCTAACTCCGCCTAAGGCATCCAGACTTTCCCCTACAGAAACTACACTGCTCTCACTCTCGTTAACCCTCTGTATAGTCTGGATGCACACCTCTAATGCTGAAATCTTTTCTGTCAGAGAGCTAACTAACATACATTTATCACAAATAAAGCTATTCCTAACGACGGAGGAAGAACAACTAAACATTGTGCTCTCAACACACTGAACAAGCTGAATGTTTGACATGTTTAACGTACCTTAGTCGAAGATTTATTGATATTATTTTAGACAGTGTGGATCAGGCGTGGATGGCCTCCGCTTACTGTCTTGACGAAAAAACAAAAGCACTCTTCAAAAAGATGAAAATACGGCAGAAAGGAAAGTGAAAAATAAGCAGTTGAAAATGATAACGCAAAATTATTGATTAAAAAAGAAAGAAACAGTATAGTTTAAACACTGACGCAGGCAAGAAACTCCCAGCAAATGATTCGAAAACAGGAAGTACGTCACAGGAAATGTTTCCTCATAGAGATGTTCCTGCATTTCTTCATTAGTAGTAGTGATTCTGCATTAGTAGTAGTGATTCCTCTGCCTGTGTAGTCTTCCGGGTACACACTCTATTGTAACATGGTGATGCCCTCCTGGAGAATAAGCAATGAACCAATGTTGATAAAAGACAAAACTGAGCAGATGGCATTGTAAAATAGGGTCATTGTTTATAGGCAGAGATGAGGCCCCGATTTTCAAAATTGTCCATTTTTTCTCTGTAGTGTTTGTTTTCTGGGGCGAGAGAGGTGCAAATCCCCTCCAGCTCAGATAAACGTCAGTCGACATCATTAACTGAATCATCTGTGTCTTGTATTTTACTGCCCAGGGAGTTGATGGTAGAAGTAAGAGTAGCCTGTGAAGAGCGTAATTCTGAGAGGAATTCAGTTCTGAGTTGAGAAATCTCATCTCGAGGGGTGAGTGTCAATACTTTTTTTTTTTTTTTAGCAGAGTCGGTGTTAGCGCCATCTTGGCTAGGTCTACGTGTGAATCAGCACTCTGAGACATGCAAGCATTAGCAGTGGCCTGGAATCGCTGGAATCAATGAGAGTAACTCCCTGGGTGCCATAAGTCGGTGAAAAAGACAAAATGACATCAAGAAGTGTAAGCAACTTGTGCTAAAATGAAGGAAAGTGGAACGTTTCGTGGAGCATTCCATTAAGAGCATGGAAGAAGAACCCAAGATATACAGAGCAAAAAGAATTTTCACTGTAGGATTTAAGGTATTCTAGATAAAATGCTTTGTTATGGGCTCATCTCTCTTACCTGAGTAGCAGTGTAGTATCAGTTTTAGCAGAGAAGAAGAAGAATAAATAGAAGAATAAGAAGAAGAAGAACAAGAAGAACAATAAAGAGACCATACATGACTTATGAAGTTTTGTGACAATAGCTCAATGCTAGTGGTGTGAAATGTCTGCTGAAGGCTGATTGGCTGAAGGTGGCAATGTGTTTGAAGTAATTCTGCGGTGATTAAAAATCCAGTTACAGATCAGCACATTGATGCAGCACACCAAATTTCAGCAAGATCAGACTTTCTCAGTTTCTGAGAAATGGCTATTTCAACTTAACTCTGCTTGTTTTCATTGGTTATGCTCCAAACTTTGCATATCACCTCTGAATCCTTTGCCATACATGCATTTCATTTTGTGTAATTCTGTGCAAGCATTCATGCACTACAGCTGTTTGAGTAACCCAGCTCCACCCCACTTGGGTTGATTTGGCATTTGGCGGCCATACTGTTTACAAATTTCAACGTTTCTGATAATTATTAAGTGTCACCCTCTCCTGAGTATTTTGACACCAAATATGTGACACTCTGAAAAAAGTCCTAGGACTAGTTCAAAAAAGTATGTTTTGCATATTATGCAAATTATTGTAAATTGAAGTGGGTGGAGCTAAATGGCAAATTTATATTGGTTGAGCCAAAGAATCAAGCACTAACAAGATATTTCACTGTGGTTCTTATTTTCCAAGAGATATGCTCATTTCTGTAAGCAAAAACATGAATAGTAATAGTAATAGTAATTTGAGTGAGATTGCATCAGATAGTAGTGGGCCCATATTTGAACCTACCATACAAATTTCATGATGATAGCACAATGTTAACCATATCAAATGCCTGCTGAAAACTGTTTGGCCAATGATGGCCATGGTTTTTTTTAAAGTAACCAGTTCATCATCAAAGATCCACTTGCAAATTAGCATAATGATGCACCATACGAAATTTCAGCTGAATCAGACATATGGTTCTTGAGAAACAGATATCTGACCTTAGCTCTGACCCTTATGCATGATGATACCCCAAACTTTGCACATGAAATAAGAATCTTGTCCTGTATATGTATTTCAAGTTTCGTGCGAATTCATGCAGGACATCATGAGGTAGAGCTGTTAGAGTAAATTAAACTTCACCTCATTAGAAAGGATTGAAACCACAATTAAGCCAATTGGGCTTATCTCTCTTGCCTGAGTAGCGGGAGGGAGTACTACTTACAGTTTTAGCAGAGAAGAAGAAGAAAATTCTTAATGAAAACAATAGGGCTCCAAGAACTATGTGCTTGGCCCCCTAACAATAATAATAAGAAAAAGAAAAATCCTAACAACAATAAGGTAAATAAAATGAGTACAAACAGTGAAATGTAACAGTGCTGTTACACTAAATATCATAAAATATATAGTTTAAAAGGAGTGACTGGCTAAACTTACCAACCTACTTCAAGTGTTAGCTAAGGTCATATAGACAATAGTAAATTGAAGTTTAGCTAATGTTAGTTGCCTTGGTTTATGCCATCACTTCGTTTACTAGGTTTACTAATTATAATATCAGTATGACAATCTAGCTTGGACATAAAAATAAGTAACATAATGGAAAAACTCAAAAGAACTTCATGCTGAAGGTCTGTTAGAACAGTTTACAGCAGAATAAGACATGGCTTTACTACAATAAATAATAAAAAAAAATATTGGAGGAGATTTTAACTGAAGATCAACTGAATTTGTAAAAATGACAGAACACTATTCCCAAAAATAATTTGTCATTTTAATTGGCTGATTGCACCCTTGTTTTATCTGCTATTGGAAAACAAATTATATAATGTGTCATGCTCTAGACTTAAACCCATTAATTCAGCAAGGTATGTTTAAATTAAAAGCTGATGGAGAGATATAAATTGCACAGTGAAAAAATGGGAAAAAAAAACAAAAACATGTAACTAGAAAATATTAAAAAGGGGTGCCAGCTAAAAGAGTGTACAGAACCGGGCTCCCAGGACAACCAAGTGCCAACATCAGTTATCTGGAAATGAAGAAACCAACCTCGTATTCAGTAACGTTAGGACAAAGCTGACCCCTGCAGCTCAGCGGATCCTGCCCAACAACACTGACTGCCCAAGGACATCTGCCAATGTTTTTCAAGGCAATAACTATTTTGGCTTCACTTTTAATTTGATTTTGGCTTCATTTTTAAACCCCTGTTATGACATCCACCCATATATACAGTCATTGAGCTCTACCCAAATATGTGTGTTTTTTTTTCACTGGGTCTGCTCAGCCAATCAGAAAGTGAGACAACTTTTTGCTAATACCCATGTTACTTCAACCAATCACAGCAGTATATACGCTCAACAAAACAACAGGTGCCAGGGAGGGATTTCTTCAGCCCATGCTTGGAGTGGAGAAATGTCAGGTTAATGTTTCAGATAAGTTTAGGAAACTTTTCATGCTTGTGAAATTAAAATATTTTCTTCACAATTTGGTCTTGCCAATTCCCACCCACTAGCTGACTCTCCACTTGACTCTCACATGACATCTACCAACCAAGAAGGCTGGAGCTAGCATGTGCTTCCTCCAAGATACGTACAGCCAACCTCATCTTTTCAAACTGCTGCTCATGCAGTGTCACAGGGCAGCATAACACACTCAGAGGAGAGCGCTATCTACCCTATTCTGCAAGCTCACAGATGGCAGCAATTGGCATTGTCACTGTGACTGATAGGGGAGAGAGAGGTATGCCATCCCTCCCACAGCAAATGGATGTGGCATCGTCGAGATTCAAACTTTCTTTGTTTTTGTTTTTTTTTGCAGATTATTTATTGCAAGATTATTGTGGTCAGTCAATATCAAGAAAGGATACACTGCTCCCTTTAGCCAGTGCCTCTTTTCTTGTAGGGCTGCTTTAAACACTGAGTTCTACAAAAAAGGGGAGAGAAGGATCTAGGTGTTAAAAGATAGGTGCACTTCTGAATTGGTCTTTCAATGTCTGAAAGGCTGTGTAAGGCCTCCCCAGTCCAATGAAGTGTTCTGGCTTTCTCTTAGGAGGGAAGTCAATGGGGTGGTTATGGAGCTAAAACGGAAGGACATGGTTAACATGTTCCTCTACTGAGGGTGAGAAAATGAAGATGTCATCACTATAGACAATAAAAAAATGATTCAGGAATTTTTCAAGAACATCATTCACAAATGCTTGAAACACTGAGGGAGCACTGACCAAGCTATAGGATATTACCAAATATCCATAGTGTCCTGGACGCAGTTTCCCATTCATCTGCCTCTCTGAAGTGGAGAGATCCAATTTTGTGAATATCCTGGTACCTCTAACTTGTTCAAGGGCTGATGGAACAAGAGGAAGGGGATACATGTGTTTGACAGTCACTGGATAATCAGACCCCTGTAATCAATAGTCAAAGTCAAAGTCAGCTTTACTGTCATTTTTAGCATAGCACATGGCAATGGATAAAAAAGAAACATAGTTCCTTCAGAAAACTACCGTGCAACATGTAGTAGACATTGACAAGGACTAAAAGACACCAATAAATACAGACAGTAAACACAGACAATAATACTATAATGTACACAGAATCACACAAATTTAAGCAAGTTACATAAATAGGAAATATATGAAATGTATAAAAAGTGTAGCAGCAGTGAGGAGATGATACATACAGTTTAAAAAAGTGTAATATATGAACATTGTATCAGTACTAAGTGAATAAATATACACAGTTATCGCACATAGTAATGTCATAATAATATTGCACTTGTTGAATGAGGTAGAGTCATATTATTGTTCAGTCTTTGGTTGGTAAGTCAGTCTCAGGCCATGGTAGTGTTAAAGTGACGATAATGCAGTCGGTGGTTATAATCACAGTCCTTGGGGGGTGGAGGGGGAGAAGGAGGGGGTGTTCACACTTGGGGGGGAGGGGGTGTTCACACTCAGAAGTCTGAGTGCTTGCAGGAAGAAACTGTTCCTGAGTCTGGACGTTCTGGCCTGAATACTTCTTAGCCTCTTCCCAGATGGGAGGGGCTTAAACCAGTTGTAGGATGGGTAAGAGGGATCCTTCCTGATGGAAGTTGACTTCCTCACACTACTTGTGGTGTAAATGTCCTTAATGCCAGGAAGGTTGATACCAGTGATGCGTTGTGCCATCTTCACGACCCGCTGCAGGGCTTTCCTGTCAGATGCTGAGCAGTTTCCATACCAGACAGTGATACAGCTGGTGAGTACACTCTCAATGACACATCTGTAGAAACCAGTGAAGAGGGAGGGGGCATGCCAGCTATCTTCAACCTCCTTAGAAAATAGAGGCACTGTTGGGCCTTCTTTATTAAGGAGGAGGTGTTTAGTGACCATGTTAGGTCGTTGGAGATGTGTAGGCCCAGGAATACACGGCCAGAGCCCTCCGGCCTCTCCATGAACAAGAAACTGGTGATGGCAGGGTATTTTGATGGCTGAATGTATCCTTAAGCCAGAGCTACTTTCACATAGTCCTCCATTGCTTTGCTTCTAAGAACTGGGAGGGGATATGCTCAGCTATGTGGAGGTGAGGTGGTTCTTAGTTCCCAGTGAGGTGGTTGCTTAGAGGGTTTGGCTTTGCTAAATACCTCAGCCAAGTCCAGACATGGAGATAGAATCTGCACATCAGTTTTTACCTCAGGGCTCTCTCCCTGTGTAGTGTGACAGGGAAGAGAGAGACAGGCAGATTGACCGTCTTTACTGTATGACAACAACTTACCTTTTCTCCATGAAATGGAGGGATCGTGTGTGGTGATCCAGGGAGAGCCAAGCACTACTTGGTTTTGGGGAGATTTGAAGATCAAGAATGAGATGGTTTCATTATACAGTGGGGTCCATAAGTATTTGTACAATGACACCCACAATGCATTTGAAATGAATCAATCAAGATGTGATTGAAGCGTAGGCTTTCAGCTTTAATTCAAGGGGCTTAACAAAAATGGTGCGTTAACCATTTAGGAATTACAGCCATTTTTACATGGTCCCTCCATTTTCACAGCCTCAAAAGTAATTGGACAAACTAACATAATTATAAATATAAAGACTATTTTTAATACTTGGATGCAAATCCTTTGCAGTCAATGACTGCCTAAAGTCTGGAACCCATGGACATCATCAAATGCAGAGTTTCCTCCCTTGAGATGCTTTGCCAGGCCTTTACTGCAACCGCCTTCAGTTGCTGCTTGTTTGTGGGTCTTTCTGCCTTCAGTTTTGTCTTCAGTAAGTGAAAAGCATGGGATGAGGTCAGATGTTTTGGGTCATTATCCATCTGTACTGTGAAGCGTCATCCTATCAGTTTTACAGCATTTGACAGAATGTGAACAGAAAGTATAGTTCTATACACTTTAGAATTCATCTTGCTACTTCTATTAGCAGTCACTTCAGCAATAAACACCAGTGACCCAGTTCCATTGGCACCCATACATACCCATGCCATAACACTTCCTCCACCATGTTTGACAGATGATGTGGTATGCTTTTGATCATGAGCCCTTCTTTTCCTTCTCCAATACTCTTCTCTTCCCATCATTCTGGTACAAGTTAATCTTGGTTTCATCTCTCCAAAGAATCTTGTTCCAGAACTGGGCAGGCTTTTCTAGATGTTTTCTAAATCATTTGGCCTTTCTGTTCTTGAGTGTTACCAGTGGTTTGCATCTTGAGGTAAACCCTTTGCATTTACATTCATGAAGTTCTTTCCTTGGCTGGATGTTGTGAAGAGGTTTTTCTTTACCAAGGAAAGAATTCTGTGATCATCCACTTTAGTTGTCTTCCATGGTCTTCCAGGCCTTTTCGTGTCGTTTGGCTTGTCAGTGCATTCCTTCTCTTTAAGAATGTACCAAATTGTTGATCTGGCCACTCCAAAAGTTTCTACTATCTCTCTGATAGGTCTGGGCTTTTTTCAGCCTAATGATGGCCTCTTTCACTTGCATCAACACCTCTTTGGACCATATATTGAAAGTTCCCATGAACAGCTACCAAATGCAAATTCAACACTTAGAATCAACTCTAGACCTTTTATCTCCATAATATGTCATGAAATAATGCAGTAACAGGCCACACCTGGCCATGAAACAGCTTATCAGTCAGTTGTAGAATTACTTTTGAGCCTGTGAAAATGGAGGGACTATGTAAAATGGCTGTAATTCATAAAAGGGTAATGCAATATTTTTGTTAAACCCCTCGAAATTCTACACTTTATTCACATCTTGATTGCTTCTTTTCAAATCCATTGTGGTGGTGTACAGAGGCAAAATTACAAAAATTGGTCACTGTCCAAATACTTGTGGACCCAACTGTATAGCATTCTAGTGGCCATGGTGAGAGGAATGCTGCATTAAGTGACTTTTTCTTTACCAAGTGGGTTACCATCCAGGGCAGGAATGGTGAGGAACCTGTGCATGGGAACAATGAATTGTTAATTTCTCTGCCACCTCCTCATCCAGGAGTTAATGAGGGCTGGAAAATATTCACAGCATGAGCACCAGGACATACACACAGAAAGCACTGGTGCTCCTTCTCTTTGAGAGTCAATTTTGTATGTCCACCTTCCATACTTTCATTCCATCTAATCTCTGTCACTAATGTACAAAACTTCAAGGAATAATCTACTGCAGATTGTCTACCTTGTCTGAGCACTGGAGGCAGTCGTGGCCTAATGGTTAGAGAGTCGGACTTGTAACCCGAAGGTCGCGGGTTGGAGTCTCAGGTCCAGCAGGGATTGTAGGTGGGGGGAGTGAATGACCAGTGCTCTCTTCCACCCTCAATACCATGACTGAGGTGAGACCCTTGAGCAAGGCACCAAACCCCCAACTGCTCCCCAGGCGAAACAGCAAAAAAGGCTGCCCACTGCTCCGGGTGTGTGTTCACTACTGTGTGTGTGCACTTGGATGGGTTAAATGCAGAGCACAAATTCCAAGTATGGGTCACCATACTTGGCCACACGTCACGTCACTTCACTTCACTAGGATTCTTTCACTGGTGTATTGTCTAGAAGCTGGATGAAATTTGTTCTCGATTCATGGATAGGATTGTTGTAGCGTCGCTTGGTCACAAACAGCAGTTTGGTGCTCTTCTGGTGAGTAACAGTACCACCAGTTTCATTTTATTGATACTGCAAACAAGATTGAACATTGCATTGGATAACCCTTGCATTTTCCCAGAGAACCACCATATTTATCTGGTCGTGCAATATCAGGTCATGCACATCTTGGTTAGTGTTTAGCATGGGACTACTGATGCTAATAGTGTGCTGCTGATTTGCTGAAGGTGCTTCACCATTTAAGGCCCAGACGAGCTCCTCAACAGCTGAAGTAATTGTGGCAGTGGGGGCGTGGTCGAGCAGCAGCTACGAACAGAGAGGAGGCGGGTTGAACCGGCATGATTCTCACCTGTGTCTTATTACCGCCAGTCTATTTAGGTGTGTTTCTCTGTGGTTTCAAGACAGCAGTAACCAGACAGAGTGAGTGTGATACAGTTGGCAGAGCGGGCAACACACAGACACGCACACACACCATTGAGCATGAACTTCAACTTGAATGGGATGAAAGCCGTAAGCTAGTGACAGCCCCTTTTTCTGCTGGTTTGTCTTTTTTGATTGAGTTGTTGAAGGTTTGCGGAAAAGCGTGGTGCAAATAAACCATTTGTGTCCTGCTTTCACTCACTGTACATTACATTATTGCTGATAATATAATTTTTCTTAATGGAAAATGTTGTATTATCTTAGATAACTGCAAATTAGAAGCAGTTTTACTAGTGGGCTCAGACTTTTGGACACCACTGTAGTTACCAGAAATGTGTACAAAAATGTTTTGGATTTGTCTTAACTGTAAAACATAGTTATTGCTTTGCTATTTAGCCTTCAGTTTCTTGACATTTCAGTTAACATGCTAATGGATAGATGGATACCATACTTCCACATGTCTTCTATAGGCCCCAACCCATGTATTTGACACTTGGATGTAATTATCTACTGCAGTAATGATCAATATTATAAAATATTATAAGAATAAAAACCATATTGTTTTTATCAGTCGACTAGGCCTATCTTAAATATAACAGAATCAGAAATGCACAAAATGTGCAAAGATTTGTATACACAGATCTGTGGGGGGAAAAAACACGTAGAAGTCTTGATTACCGTATTCTCACAAAATATAACTGGCCTTTAAATGCATAAATTATAGAAAAACACACCAAATACACCCACTATCCATTAGTCGGCCTATGTTGTCATGCTAGTTAGAACAAAAGATACAGATGATTAGAAAACAATTATGTCTTTCCTATTCAGTCAAAGAAAAAGCTAAAATTCATCATGAATCCTTTAGGTTAAACCCTCTTACTCCTAGGAGTAGCTACAGTATGCGTGCCTTTTTAGAATGGTTTCTTTGTAAAAAAAAAAAAAAAAATTGTTAGAATTTTGAAAAAAATTAAAAAGCCACCTTTGGTCTCTTTCCAAAAAGAATTTAAAGGTTTTTTTCTAAAATACACACACACACACACACACATATATATATATATATATATATATATATATATATATATATATATATAGTGTTGAAAAATAAATTTAAAAAGCCTTAGTTTGCTTTATATTATTTACTATTACAGAGATTGAATAAAGAGAAGAACTGAATAAAGACTAGTTAATAATAAAGACTAGTTGTGGCCTCCAACATAGGTACCATCAAAGATGTGTACAAAAAAATTAATTAATGATTAATTACTGTGAATTTGGGTTTATTGGTTTACTGTTAACTGGGACAGCATTGTTCTTCTGGCCTGATAATAAACTCAAAACTTATTTTACTCAGCCCTTGTAGTGAAACTGCCAAAAAGAACTAACATGACTTAATTCATAAGACAACATATAAGGGGGTGTGGTAAGCATCAAACAGGAAGTTGACCCCAAAATCTTGAGTTACATATGTTTTTACCAGTTTTCCCCCAAAACTAATTTTGTCCCCAATTTTATCATCTGGCAATTCCCTCCCACTAGCCAGCTCTTCTCTATACAATAGCTACTAACCAAGACACATGCTCCAAGACACATGAAGACACATGAAGACACTTGAAGCCAGCCAACAGCATCTTTTCAAACTGTTGCTCATGCTGCATCACAGGGCAGCATAATACACTCAAAGGTAAGCACTATCAGCCCTCTTTTGTGTACATGAGCTGAGATGCCCACAAGGGCTAGTGTTGCTGTTGCTCCCTTGGATTGCTATGGTATTGTCTGGCTATTTTTTTATATAAAGTTGTCATGACTAATACTTATGATGCATATATGCACAAGATGTACTAATACAACAAAATATGCATAACAAAGCATTAGTGGTGGTTTCTAGTGTGATTTGTACTTAACCTGTTCTTACAAAAGAATTTTAGAAAAGATTGGTGATGAATTTGGAAAATAGTGAAGAGTAAATAGTGACCCTGTTATTGTTGTTATTGCTGTAAGAACGTATTTATTGATACCATGAATTTGTGTGCTACAACTAAATAAAATGTTAATTGTGTCATTGAGGATGAATGTAAAGACCTAAACCAATGAACATATACCCACCGAACACTTTATTAGGAACACCACACTAATATTGGGTAGGGCCCCCAGTCCATCGTGGCACGGATTCCACAAGACGTTGGAAACATTCCTTTGAGAATCTGGTACATTTTGACATGATTGAATCACGCAATTCCTGCAGATTTTTCAGGTGCAGTTTCATGCTGCGAAGCTCCTGTTCTACTACATCCCAAAGGTGTTCTATTGGATTCAGATCCAGTGACTGGGAAGGCCACGGAAGAACACTGAACTCATTATCATGTTCATGAAACCAGTTTGAGATGACTTTTGCTTTGTGACATGGTGCATTATCATGCATTATCATGCTGCATGATGCATTATCATTGGAAGATGGGTAAACTGTGACCATGAAGGGATCCACATGGTCAGCAACAATACTCAAATAGGCTGTGGCATTCAAGTGATGATTAATTTGTATTAGCAGGCCCAAAATGTGCCAAGAAAACATTCCCACACCATTACACCACCTCCACCAGCCTGGACACCAGGCAGGTTGGGTCCATGGATTCGTGCTGTTGGCACCAAATTCTGACCCTACCATCTGTGTGCCTCAGCAGAAATCACGATTCCCCAGACCAAGCTAAATTTTTCCAGATTTCAACTGTCTGAACTGTCCAGCTTCAGATTTCTGTTCTGTTTCTGTTCTTGGCTGACAGAAGTGGAACCCGACATGGTCTTCTGCATTTGTAGCCCATCCGCCTCAAGCTTTGACATGTTGTGCATGCTAAGATGCTTTTCTACTCACCACAATTGTACAACGTGGTCATCTGAATTACTGTAGCCCTTCTGTGAGCTCGAACCAGTCTCCCCATTCTTTGTTGACCTCTCTCATCAACAAGGCATTTCCATCCACAGAACTGCCACTCACTGGATGTTTTTTCTTTATTGCACCATTCTGAGTAAACTCTAGTCTGTTGGCCATGAAAATCCCAGGAGATCAGCAGTTATAGAAATACTTAAACCAGCCTGTCTGGCACCAACAATCATGCCATGGTTAAAATCACTGAGATGACATTTTTTCCCCATTCTGAAGGTTGATGTGAACATTACCCAAAGCTGCTGGCCCCTATCCGCATGATTTTATGCATTGCAATGCTGCCACATGATTGGCTGATTAGATCATTGCATGAGCAGGTGTACAGGTGTTCCTAATAGTGTTCGGTGAGTGTATTTGTTCCAGATTCCAGAACATGCAGTCTCAATTTACCAAACATGTCATTAAAAATGTTTGTTTGTGTGCCATACTTCTTTAGAATATGATATAAATATTTTCCTTCACACTGAGAGAGTCAACAACTTTGAGGACATGGGAAATGTATCATGTGTTGGGTTAATTTTGTTTAATTAATGATAAGAAAGCTTAGACAACATGAAAAACACAATACAGCTGAGTTTACCCTTCTGAATTTATACATTATGACTTTATAATAATGACTTTAGCATCAGCACCTCCAAAGATCTGTATAAACCTTCATCTGCCAATATTTTATTTTTACTTTGTATTTATTTTTCTTATTAAACAGAACAGGAAAGGCTACATAGAAGGTCTAGGCTACCGTGAGTGACGGATTCCTTTGAAACGGTCGTGTTTAACAATCCCTTCTCTTTCAAATGATTCTTTCTTATGGTAATCCCTTTCTGCTCAGAAGGTGGGGGCACATACTTTTCAGCTCAATTCGGCAGTTGGCAAACTAAAACTGGCTGATTTAGTCCATGGTGTTTCTGGTCTCTGTAACTTTTTGCGATGTTAAAGGTTCGTTACAGTGATAAGATGTACATTTTAAACCTTCTGACACAACTCAGCACACGTGATGTTATTACGCACCAGAAGGGGCTTTTTAATGACTGGAAAAGTTTTAGTGAATAGTGAGGAAAATACCATTTTGGAAGCGTATGGGGGGTCAGTCTTCCACGTATTGAAATTTTTATAAAATCTTGGAATATAACTGAAGTCAGTAGATTCTGAATACCTTACAATTAATAATGACAACGTTTTTTGGCTTCAACGATCAAATTACGTAACTACGTCGGTCGCCGAGAATGAAACTGCAGGAACAGCCTCCCTGCAGTCTGTAGCTTGGTATGGTCTCCTTTCAGAGTCCTTCTTACAACAAATCTGGAATGCGATGGTTTGGAAAACGTGGATGCAATGTAACTGTATGTAACTGTATGTTCCAGTGTGAAACTTGAAAGGTTGAGTGTGAATCTGCGTTTGTTATGAGTGCAGGTGGTAAGTCAGCGTTTGTCTTTGTTGATAATAAGAGCATTTTAAATGAATACGACGCACAAGCAGATACATTGAGATGTACTTATAGACTGTAATCTGTTTCTTACAGTAGGCCTATAAAATCACTTGACCTTTAGTTATACCACCTTCATTGTTAGCCTATATTCTTTTAAAATAGGTACAGTACAAATCACAAGTTTTTAATACTGAAAGGATACTACTTATTTACAGAAAAACAAAAGCTAGGGTCAAATCGGAAACTTTTTTCAAATCAGGAACTTAAACAGATTCAGTATTTTAGTTACCACGTTTACGGATCGCTGTTAGGTCCTGCGGATCTAGAACGAGATTAGTTAACTCGAAGAAATTTAACTAGGAAGTTGTTGCAGTGATTTATTTAACGAAAACAATTTCTGCAAATGCACGAAACTTGTTTTACATGACATTATATACATAAGATCTGTCCTAATCTGCTAATCTGTTCCATGAGTAAGATCTGCGTGGATATGTGTCAGTAAATAGTCTGGCAATTATTTTACAAATTTCGGTTTGTGACTGCGGACAGTTTGGCCATTAAGAACGTCCAGTAATAAAATTCTTGTGCGGTGATATACTGTTATCATTATTTATTCAAACTGGCTCACAGTCGTAGTAAACAATCTGCGTGTTACATTCAATTCGGTTTTATTTGTATAGTGCTTTTAAGAATAAAAATTGTCACAGCATAGTTTTGCAGTTGTCCAGCTCTACACTGAGATGCCTAATGAGCAATGTGTTAAAAATATAGGCTATACCAGTGGTTCTCAAACCTTTTGTAGCCAGGGACACCATTAACAGTAAAATAAATTCCATAGACCCACACAATACATATTTATTTCATGAACATTATTTCAATGTGTATGATAATATTTTATCTATGTATTAGATAAATAGAGTTTTCCATTCCTGACATGTCTACTGACAGAATACATTATGGCCAAGTTGACATTATTTATAAACCTTATTTGCCAGGAGAACGGTACTTACCGGTTTTGAGTTATTGAGTTTTGAATTAAATTAAACAGACTAATAACTATATGAACTCAATAATAAATATAGTAACTTTGATAATGGTGGGTTGTCATTTCCATGACTTTAACTAATAAATTTTTTTTTAAAAATGACGGACCTCTGGTGGCCCCCAGACCCTACCTTGAGAACCACTGGTATATAAGATGTTGGGTATGTGCACATTGTGAATAGGAGTCTTAATATGTAAGTTTTATTTATAAAGCACATTTGCAACAACAATAGTTGCCCAAAGTGCTGTACATACATACGAATAAAATTATAAAATAACAAAAGACTAAAAATACAGACAGGGCACAATAAATAAATAATAATGCTGAGAGGAAATAGTAATAATAGTAACACCAATAACAAAAATAAAATACATAGGAAAATAAATAGAAAAAAGCAAGCATCAAAAGATATGTTTTTAGTTTTGATTTAATAATAGTAATTGACGAGACACTCCTGATATCTAGGGCTAGGCTGTTCCACCAAAAACACGGTCAACCTTTAGCCTCAGCCAAGACCATGAAACAACCAAGAGTGACTGAACAAATGACCTCAGAGACCTAGAAGCTGAATATGGAGAGAACAGGTCCACAATGTAGGAATGGGCTAGCTCATTAAAAGTTTTAAAAACAAATAAAAGAACCTTAAATTGGATCTTGTACTGGACAGGGAGTCAGTGAAGAGGCTAAAACTGAAGTGATGTGAACCCTTTTCTTGGTCCCAGTAGGCAGTATTGCTGCTATGTTCTGAACTAATTGAAGACAAGCCAGTGCTGACTGAGTCCTATGTATAAGGAATTGCAGTAATCTAGGCATGAAGAGATGAAAGCATGAATGACTTTTTCTAAATGTTGTTTGGAGAGGAGGGGTTTGATTTTTTTTTTTTTACAACCCCTTGGATGATAAAAAACTAATAAAAATTAAATATGATAAAAACTACTCTTGATGATAGAGTAAATTTGTTGGTCAAATCTGAAGACAGGAAGTGACAGCAAGATGACAGCAAGGTAAACTGGCAGTGTGTTTGGAAGGGCTGAAAAGAATGATGTCCATTTTCTCTTCTGGTTTGTCGTCCAGCATTTGACCTCTTCCAGATACTCATTGAGACACTTTAGCAAGCACAAATTATTGGGCTTTAGAGGATGATAGATCAGCGTAACAGTGAAAAGAAATTTTATACTTCCCAAAGGTGTTACCCAGCAGAAGCATATACACCGAAGTTCTTGAAGTTGATGTGTTGGAAGCTGGAAAAATGGGCAAGTGTAAGGATCTGAGCAACTTTGACGAGGACCAAATTGTGATGACTAGACGACTGGGTCAGAGCATCTCCAAAACGGCAGGTCTTGTGGTGTGTTCCTGGTATACAGTGGTTAGTCCCTACCAAAAGTGGTCCAAGGAAGGACAACAAGTGAACTGGCAACAGGGTCATAAAAAGTTAATGCTGGCTATGACAGAAAGGTGTCAGAACACATAGCGCATTGCAGCATGCTGCGTATGGGGCTGCTTAGCCGCAGAATGGTCAGAGTGCCCATGCTGACCCCTCTCCATCAAAAGCACCTACAATGGGCACGTGAGCATCAGAACTGGACCATGGAGCAATGGAAGAAGGTGGCCTGGTCTGATGAATCACATTTTCTTTGACATTATTTAGACAGCCAGATGCGTGGGTGTCACTTACCTGGGGAAGAGATGGCACCAGTATGCACTATGGGAAAAAGTCAAGCCAGCCGAGGCAGTGTGATGCTCTGTGCAATGTTCTGCTGGGAAACCTTGGGTCCTGCCATTCATGTGGATGTTACTTTGACACGTACCACATACCTAAACATTGTTGCAGACCAAGTACACCCCTTCATGGCAACAGTATTCCCTAATGGCAGTGGCCTCTTTCAGCAGGAAAAAGCGCCCTGCCACACCGCAAAAATTGTTCAGGAATGGTTTGAGGAACATGACAAAGAGTTCAAGGTGCTGACTTGGCCTCCAAATTCCCCAAATCTCAATCTGATCGAGCATCTGTGGGATGTGCTGGACAAAGTCTAATCCATGGAGGCCCCACCTCGCAACTTACAGGACTTAAAAGATCTGCTGCTAATGTCTTGGTGCCAGATACCACAGTACACCTTCAGAGGTCTTGTGGAGTCCATGCCTCAACGGGTCAGCGCTGTTTTGGTGGCACAAGGGGGACCTACACAGTATTAGGCAGGTGGTTTTAATGTTATGGCTGATTGGTGTATACTGAAAAAAGGACAGACCCTAGCAAAGAATGCTGTGGGGACTCCGTGGCCCATAGTGGCAACAGATGAAAAATAATTGCCATCATTACCTGAAAAGGTTCTCTGACAAAGCTACGAGCTGAACCAGTCTAGGAAGGTCCCCTGAAGCTCAACCACATTCAATAAGAAAGTTGTGGTCAGTGGTGTCAAAGACACAGCACTGAGGTCTAATAGCATTAATACAGCACAGTTACCAGTATCAACAGCAAACAAGAGATCATTAGTCACTTTTAGTAAGGCAGACTATGTGCTATGGCAAGCTTTAAAACTAGACTGAAAAGTTTCAGGGATTCAAATAAGGCCACAGCTGAGAAATAAACACCTTTTCCATAATTTTGGAAAGAAAAGGTAGTTTTGAAATAGGATGAAAATTATTGAGAACCTTTGCATCAAGGTTGGGTTTTTTAAGAAGAAGCTGAACTATTGCATGTTTGAAACATGCAGGGACAGTGCCAGGCATTAAGCAGTTGTTTATGATAAATACAATACTAGGGTGTTGATTATCTTGCTTGTAAAGAACTCAGATATGGGCTCAGATATCATCGTTACTCCCCCATGTAGATATTGTGTATAATTTTATTTATCTTTAAATAATTCACCTAGAGAATCCGAAACTGTCACTTTTAGGCACAATCTTAGTAACAATCTAAGTAAGCTACCATTTGTACCACTTGGTTGTTTCTCAGAGGAAAAACTCTCAAACACTACAATTTAATTTGAATTCTTCAATTTCAGTTTTAGCCTTAACAGTAAAAAAAATGTTTTCATTTATTCTATTGTTTATTCATCGTATATGTTTTTCTCACACGTGTACACTGTTACATTATTTGTCATTCTTGGAATATTTTGTGAGGAAAGTCTGCATGATTGTTTACCTCATGAAAGAGAGATTTGAATGGGAAGGATTCAAAAAGAGGTGTGCAAACAAGTAGACATGAATGGTACTGGAATTCAGGACCTTCTTGGGTCATAGTCAGGGCTCATTATCACCTCTTTCCCACAAACAAACAAATAAATAAAATTAAACAAAAACATATTTTGCAAGAGCTGATTTCCATGTTCTAAGCTGATAAATTCTATAAGAAATTTTCACTGTAATGTTCTGCATGCATTACAGTAGTTAAAGTAGTTTAAAGCAACTAATGTTCGTACCGTACAACAACATGAAATGTAAACCTAATTAGCCTGCATGATGAAGACTTTCTTAGGCATATGATTATCAGCAATTTTTTGGACACTCTAAAAGAATTTGTTATAGTAAGTTGCTCTTTTGTATTTCATCAGATTATCCCTGTGGGGGAAAATTTTTATGGTATTTTTTTTATAACACTAAACCCTATGATATAAGTGTTCATTCTGCATCAAACAGGAACAAGTAAAATATATATATACTATACTATACTATCTGCTGTAGGAGAGGATCTGCTGTTTTCACACGAATATTGGACTTCCTTATAGGTTACAAAAGGACAAAAATACATGTTTCTATACTGAAGCATAAGTAAGTGGATGGCAATTATCCTTGAATTCTGAACCTTTGGGATATTTGCTTAATGCCAGAACCCATTTTACATCTTCATTTCCCTAAAAGGAGCCCCAAAGCCTTGCAAGTCTGGAGTTCAGGAGTGTGGTCCTGCCTCACAGAAAGCAGGTCCTCCAAAGCAGAAATTATTTCAAATGATAGCCTAAAGTAATTTCAAATCACTTATTACTTATGCTGAAATCACTTCTGGAGGTAAGCATATATTGGAGGCTACTAAGCATCATATTCCTCTGAGGTTGAAATATTGTTGAGATGCTGCAATATATGATATTTGCTAACGCTGTTAAGGAATGTTGTTTTCACAAACTTGTGGAAGGCAATAGTTATATTATTATCAAAGCAATATCCATCCTCTATGTAACAAAAAGTCACAAAAGATTGTGTGCTGAGCACCGATTGGTCAACTCGTTACACTTACCGGTCTTTATTTATTATTGTGGGAGTATTATTTCTACATTGGTATAATAAAGTAGTTTTTGTCACATAAATTTACCCTACCTCCTTTGGTGAAGACAGCGCCTAGTTTGAGATTATTGAAAGGCGGTTCACTTCTGGCCTCAGTGCGCTTGAGTTCCCAGTCTGAAAGGACAGGAATGGTAGGCTTACATACGCTACATAGTCACAATGAGGAGCGATAACAGATCAGCAGAACTCTATAGAATATTTGGCCTACATTTTGGGTAGACAGTCCTTAAAATAATTCCTTCTGTACCGTACTGAAATCATATGGATGCAGAACTAAACAAACACTACACTGGCTCTTAGTCATCAAAGCTATGTATGATCATATTTGATTTTAAAACAAGTGTAGGTAAATTCCACCAACAATTTGCTTATTAATGAATTAAATTTTTCATATCTGGTCTGAGGATGTTTAAACATACCATTTAACAACCTAACCTAATAACATACCATTTTTTATTTAAAAAAAATAGTTAAAATTATGCATTATGCAAAAAAAAAAAAAAAAAAAAAAAAAAGTAATAGGGTTTCATGTTAACATATAAATTGTAAATGCTCAGACCTTTGCCACATCATAATTACTTTAATGGCGCAATAAGCACAAATGAGTTCAGGAGGCACCATGAAGCTCAAACTTGGATGTGGAGTCTTGGTCAGATGCTTAAAAGCAGTTATCTGAAGATGCTTCAATATCATAACACCTTTTTTCATGCTAATTACATATCAGTAATAAAACACTTCATACAAGATTTAATTAATTTTTGTTCAATTAATTTCTTTCAGTGTTTTGTATGGTATACACTCAATGTTCACTTTATTAGGAACACCTTTACAGTTACACATTCATGCAGTTATCCAAACAGCCAATCATGTGGCATCAGCACAATGCAAAAAATCATGCAGATACAGGTCAAGAACTTCAGTTAATATTCACTTCAAAACATCAGAATGGGGAAAGAATTTGATCTCTGTGACTTTAACCTTGGCATGCCAGATGGACTGGTTTGAGTATTTCAGAAACTGCTGATCTCCTGGAATTTTCACACACAGTCTCTAGAAATTACACAGAATGGTGCGAAAAACAAAAAACATTGAGTGAGCGACAGTTTTGTGGGTGGAAACTCCTTGTTGATAAGAGAGGACAGAGGAAAATGGCCAGATTGGTTTGAGCTGCCAGGAAGGTTATAGTAACTCATATAATCACTCTTTACAACCATGGTGAACAGAAAAAGAATCTCAGCATGCACAAAACACTGACCCATGAGGTGGATGGGTTACAACAGCAGAAGACCACATTGGGTGTCAGCCAAGAAATGGAATATGAGGCTATTATGGGCACAGGCTCACCCAAAATGGGGAGTTGAAGATTAGAAAAAAAATCACCTGGTCTTTTTCCAGTCTTCAGCTGTCCAGTTTCGGTGAGTCTGTGCCCATGATAGCCTCAGATTCTTGTTCTTGGCTGACAGGAGTGGAACCTGATGTGAACAAGGTGTTTCAGCCTGCAGACCCTCCTTTCACAGGATGTTTTTTTTTTATTTTTTGCACCATTCTGTGTAAACTGTAGAGATTGTCATGTGTAAAAATCCCAGGAGATCAGCCATTTATGAAATACTCAGACCAGCCCATTTGGTACCAACAACCATGCCACAGTCACAAAGATCACATTTTTTCCCCATTCTGATATTTGATGTGAATATTAACTGAAGCTCTTGGCCTGTATCTGCATGATTTTATGCATTTTGCTGCTTCCACACGATTGAATGATTGGATAACTGCATAAATAAATAGGTGTGCAGGTGTTCCTATTAAAGTGGACGGTGAGTGTATTTTTATTAGTTTAGGTTGGAAACTTTGCTTATCTGTACTTATAAGTCATTGAATCAAATCTGACACTTTTTTGAGTAGTAAAATAAATAAAAACCTATTCATGAATAGGCAGTTCTTTTTGGCATAACTAGTTCACATAACTATCTGCTAGTGAGGTTTAAATGAAGAGAAACATATAGAACCATCTTCTCCTCCACTGAAATTGTGTTATTAAGTGTTTTTATTTTTTCTTTCATGTTTTTTGAGGCTTTCAAAGCACCTCTAACTCAGCTTAACTGAAATGTATTTTTCCCTGCTCGATTTTTTCCTCTAATCTTGGTTAGTCTGCTATAGAAATTTATGGGGTTTTTTTTGTTTGTTTGTTTTGTTTTGTTTTTTTACTTTGTCAGTTAAAGCCAATGCATTATTTATTATGGACTAAAAAGTGGTATTGACGTCTCTTCAAACCTTTCAAACATGGTTAAACTGTAGTAAAAGTAAAAGGCCTGGAAATTCCTTTAGGTATTTCTGCTGACCTGTATGACACAAACCACAAAATTCAATTACTTCCTGTTAAAGCTATTTGTAGCTCAGTTAAACAGGCTCTGGGTTTTAGCAACCTTTACCATGTTTGCATAAATAGCAAAAGAATGTTTCTGCATGTGAACTCTCCTCAAAAAGGGTAATGTAATTTCATATAGTTAGGTTGTGTTCATTTCTAAATATCCACATTATTACATGCATCAGTTGCTTAATCTGCCTTACACTATATTAAACTGTGAATCTCAACGAGCTGTTAGCAGATGCTAACAGTACTTTAGTCAGCGTAACAGTGTTTGTCTAAGAATACTATTTTGAGACACTGTGAGACATTTCTTGTCTACTGTGCTTTTCAAATTAGTAAACATTTTTTGCTCACTTCTTTGACCTCAAGTGGACTTCTACAGAGGGATAATGTCAGTCAGCCCTTCTCATTTAAAATATATGTGGAGACTATGTGTGATCTCTGATATTACTGCACTTTGTATTTTGTGATGTGACCAATGCAGTTTATATAAATTGACATTCTTGGAGTGCCAGTGTAAGCATAAGGTTTCTTTATGCATGTGACTGATGCATGGAAGCAACAAATGCAGGGACTCCTACAACATTCTGGAGGACAATCTGCCTGACACATGCTTTCTAAGAGGAGGGGTATAGTATTGCATACAGTATTGCTTTTTGTATGTACAACTCAAATGGTAATTAAAACAGGCTACTGTAGAGTTTGTGTTAAGTCAGGGGACTACTAATATTATACTGCAAATGTTACAAAATATCATACACCACTCTTGGGACATTATAGTCATTATGTTATGTTATAAAGGATTGACAGATCTTGCCTGACAGCAGAACATCATTGTGGTAATTATAATAGGCCTAATATACTGTAGACTAAGCCAGGCAGAAATCATGTGTTGCCGCGAAATCTTTGTATCTTCTTATAAATGTGTCATAGCTGTATGTCAGAAAAACAGAACTAAAACAAGCAGAGTCATTACCGGTTTGCTTTAGGCATGCATGTGTGCCACTGTTCACACAGGTGTGCGCACGACACTCCCTAATCGAGGCTTGAGGGCAATGTTGCCAGGTTCACACCTTTACCTAGGAATTGAGCTACTTTTAAACTTCACAGGTTGACTGATATTTTCTGTCCTCTGGTTGGAGTTGCTTTTTTACATACATTAGGTCACTTACGTGGCGGTAGTGTTTTCAGTGAGCTCTTCTTGATACTATTCTCAACAATAGCTATGTAGATTAGCCAATATTAATTAAAGTATGCAGTGTCTTGTGCTTCAGTGCAGTTTATGTATTTTTTTTAGTACTTTCAAGAACTGATAAAGAAACACACGTGTTCTAAATGCTGCTTCTCTTTTGGTGTCCTATTGAACATTACGCTGTTTTTTTTAGCTGCTTTAAATGACATTTGGGCTGAATTTGTCGTGCAGAGCTGGCAACCCAGCTCAAGGAGTCAATCTGACTCATACCTACAGAGCACTGAGTGGAGAGAACTGCTCTGCTTTGTGTAACTTCAGCTATGGAAGTGAATTGATCTTTTTTTTGTCCTTCTTACGATACTTGAACACGTAAGTAACAATTAGTTGTTTTTTTCAGTATCTATGACAGGACTGTAATATTTAGGTTTTCAAGTTGTTTAATTGTAAATTACTGAATTATGTCATATTCTCCGGTAGATTTCCGTGGTTTATGTAAGGTGTTAAGTCTTCTGGAAATTGTGAACTACATTGAACTTTTACTAAACTACACACACACACACATTAAAAGTTTGTGATTTGTCAGACTAGCATTTTTTAATTCACCTATACATTCAGATTAGTTTATTAAACAGGTTTTAAAAATTGTATAAGATAGTCAAAGGCAGAAACGATTTCACAATAATAAGTTTTGTAATATGTGTAGTGATGTATCACTAATAAACAGCACTTACTTGTTAATCATTCTCCCAGCTGTAGATATAACTGCTTACTCAAGACACTGTCATTTTAACACGGACTGACACACATTGTCTAAGCAAGCTAAGCAGATATTTCCATTGGCCTGTAGCCCAAATGCTGGTACATCTGTGTCACTCTGTGTTTATGTGTAGTTACATGTGACTGTGTTGGAATGAGAGAGATAGTATTTTATAGTCATTTCAGTTAAGCACAATTTTGGATACAATTGCAATAATGTTGTAGAATTGTCATAGAATTAGAAAATAAATTACATCCATATTGTTGCTGAACCCACATTACAGGCATCCTTATTTGTTGCCATATCATCTTCAATGATTAAAAATTTTAAAGACAGTTTTGTTCAGCATTTATCTGGGTGATGTCCCCAGGTCTTTGAAATCTATATGAAAAATGCAGCATCATGTTCTTGGTGAGGCACTTTGATCAAGATTCTGTACAAAGAAGTCCATCTCTCTGTGACACTATTGGTTCCTTGGATTTAAACCCTACATTCTCTTATGCAACTTTATGTATTATCAATATGTTATATACCAAGACATCACTCAGCTCAGAGTGGGCAAATAAAAAAAAAGACCAGTAACTTGAATACCATCTTGCTTAAATCCTGGTCTAAACCACTGAGTAAGTATGACTGTCAACCATAGATAGAGAGAGATTTCAAAAGCCCTACTAAGCCATTGTTTGCCTGACATGGAATCTGTTTTGACCCCTGTGGCTCAGGGTCAGAAGCTCCCTGTTGTGGCTCCCTGTCCCTGTGGCTCCACAGGACTACACTCAGTTTGGCAACAGCTACTAAATTCTTTGTGAAATATACTAATACTAATACTAATACTAATACAATACTAACTCTTTGTGACCATGCATTTAAAAATAATTCAGTACTAATTTTTAATATATATATATATATATATATATATATATATATATATATATATATATATATATAAAATTAGTACTGAATTATTTTTATATATATATATATATTTTTTTTTCATTGAAAACATAGAGTTTTCACTTGAAGAGTGCCAGTCTTGCAGACATGGAGGCCAAAGAGGAGATCAGTGACACAGACAGTGGGATTATTCTGCATTCTGGTAGGCACAGCCATAATTTTCCACAAGTAATTGCATAATTTTGTTATAACTGTTCATAGTCCTAACTCCCTAGTATACCATGGTGCTTAATGATTCTTGACCCGGTGTTGTTACAAGACAAGCTTCAACCTGCAGGAAAAAAATAAAATAAAATAAAAAATAAAAAAATAAATGATTATATATATATATATATATATATATATATATAGATAGATAGATAGATTTATATAGATATGTATATATATACACACACACAGTGTGTGTTATATAAATATATATAAACTCCTACCCCTAGTCCTGTGAGTACTGCTGCTACTGAATGAAATTTGTGATCAAATGTGTAAAATGTCTGTGCCTATTAGGGTAACACCAACACTATATTTTAGAAAATTTAAGGGGGAAAAAATCTACCATTAAGAATGAGAGGTTTTATGAGTTTGAGTTACAAAATCTTTTCTCCTTAATCACTGTGCACACTTGTTTGTCCATGCCACTTAAGGAAACCTATGCATTGTCCTACCCTGGGTGTATGTTTTGTGGAATGTGATAACACTGTGTTCACAGTGCCCATAAGTATAGCTGTGTATTTTGGAGTTGAGGACACATTCTTCCCTAAGGATGTAATAGTCACACTCCATCACAAAATTCTATAAAAATCTACAGTGAAGTTGGTATTTTTGTTTTTGGTACAGCTGGGTCATCTCTGCTGATGCACGGCTATATACTAGTAACACATAGTCAAACGTCTCTTTGTGTGCTGTTGCACCTATGAATGCAAATGCATTGAGTGTGTGATCTCCTCAGACATTCCTAACACAATCACTTTTGCCTCAAGTCACTGCTGACCTGAGAGAGTGAACTTAATCCCCAGCATTCTTGTCAGGCCAATTTCCTCTGCTGAAAGGCATTAGCAATCACCTTTTCACAATTTGGGCACATTATTCTTGTATAAATATGCTTTTTTTTTAACCTTACACACTATATGCTACCATACTTGAACAAGTTTTCAGAGCCTGTCATCTTGAAACAATGCAAACTAAATCTAGGAATAAGCATCTGATGTTACTTCTATATGCAATAAAAGCCATGCAATTTACTACTCATTATTACGTGTACTTTGTTGAATAGACACTATGAAAACAATAAAGTAAAAAGAAGAGAGTAAATGGCTGAGAAAAATATATATTTTTAGTTACTTTAACTTTAACCTGATTATTCTGAGTATTTCTGTGTGTGTTGTAGGACTGGACAGTCCTATTATTGTAACCAAGGATGTGAGTACACACACTCGGGCTGTGAAGCTAAAACGGCAGTCATTACAGGACAGGCTTGAGCTTTGTATTCTGGAGCTGAAGAAACTCTGTATTAGAGAGGCTGTGAGTAATGTTCAAAACACACACACATGTACACACTTCTAACAGACATGCTCTAGTTTGTGAACAAAACTACAGAGAACTTCAGCATGGAAAGCAAGCCCACTAAAATCTCTATTTACCTTACCATTTGTGTGAATGACAGAACAGAACTGGTAATCTAACAGAACAGAACTGGTAATCTAAAACTGATAACATAATATATTTTTATACTTAATTAAAAACATCCTTTAACTTCATCAGTTATTAACTGATCTGTAAATACATTTGATCATTGTATCAAAAAAGTATAAATATTTCTAGATTTTATGACTTTACTGTATCAGGTATGTTAATTGGAAGTAGTGCAGATTTTTTTTCAACCATGAGAAATACTTTCCTTCCACTGAGTGACTTCCTGACCACTCAGTAAACTTTGCTTCTTGTAAGAATAACCTTTGCACTTGTGTGGGCATGTCTCTGATGACACCTCAGACCTCTGTCACAAGAAGGACTGAAGTCATTCCGTAGTGACTGTGTGTCTATTGTCTGTACTTGAACAGACACACCCCTGATGTGGTTCACCAAAGCTAGCCATGTGAAGGTTACTTCCTCAGTTAGAGAGATATCAGCACAAGCCTTACTCTTCATACCTCAAACAGAGCTGATCTTGGGAGGGACAGTAGGATTGCCTTAGGAAGCAGGATGAGAAAGAAAAGAAAATCTTCATATAACCACATTGTGCAAGCTTACAGGGGTTGAGAACACAAACTTGTCTGGACTTGACTGGACTGAATGCAGTGATTCATACAGGATAAGCAGGAACCCCAGTTAAAGCCACATTTCCAATAACTTGTTAGTTTATACACCTCTGCAAAAGTTTTGGTTACATTTCAGCTATGCTCCTGTGGGTGTGAAGTATGAAATTACGTAAAGTATGAAATTACAAGTATCAGCATGCCCCGATACTGTGTCCTTTTTGCAAGTCTTTTAATTTGCTCACCCTTTATAATAAAATGATAGATCTTCCACTTCATACAGGAGCTCACTGGACATTTGTGTTCTGACTACCCTCTGCTGCCTGGAGAGAAACCTCCGCAGATACGCAAACGCATTGGGGCTGCTTTTAAGTTGGATGAGCAAAGCATTCTGCCCAGAGACGAGGTACAAAATTAAACCAAAGGCCATATCTTGCCATAATTATCTCCAATAAAATCTAAGACCTACATTAAAAGAATTAAATGTATATTCTTTAGGGTTAAAGCCAAAAAGATTGTAAGGTCACATTTCACCTCACAATTTATTTTAGATAAACCTGGTTTGTGGTAATAATTAGTGAATGAATCAACTTTATTTAATTTTAAATGAATTTAACACTACTGATCAACCTTCAGGACTCAGAGCTATGCTCAGTGGAAGCTAAGCTGGCCCTGCAGCAACAGATCTACACAGCAGCGCACAGGCTGTGCCATGAAGAGCATCTGAGCAAGGCAGTAAAGAAAAGCAGAGTGCAGCAGTGCAAGCATGAGGAGCAGAAACTTAAGGAGCTCCAAGATTCCGTATTCCAACTACGTCTCGAATACGGCCGCTCCTCACCACGACCTTGTATAATCACACAAAAACGTGAGGACCCTTTTTGTCAGTGGACCTAGTATAGCTAGCTTCTTCGCTGTAATACTCACTGGTACTCGCCTCTTGTGTCTCTGATCTCCAATCTGTCATATATCACATTTAATGACAATATCATTGCTTGTGTTTCCAGATCATGGCACTTCGGATAACAGTTCATTGTCAGATTCTGCAGTGTTGGATGAAGGTAAATGTTAGGAGTGTAACACAGTGCCGTTATCTGTATTTGTCTAGTGCTCAGAATATTTGTATTGATATTTCTATCTATCTGCATTCTTATTTAAACTGGAAGTGGGCATGGTTTATACCAGTTTCTTTTTTTTTTTTACCCTTTCACTTTGCCCTTCCACTATACCCAGGAAAACGAAGTTAATCTGAATTTTCCATTCACAACTTAAAAAATAAATAGCATTTGCAGAACATAGATTTGCAACCAGACACCCTGTGGAACTTTCTGGCACGCTTTGCGTCAGCCTATACCCAAACAATTAGTTTCAAGTCTTTTTGTGTGGTTTTTGAGTTGTAGCTGGCAATCCTCTTTCTGAGAGTTGACAAACTGTTCTTTAACGCTCCACATGAAAGTAAAAACTTCATTCTTGTGCTACTTTTTTGTTTTGTTCTGTGGAATCCACATCCCTAAACTTGGCAAGCTTTCTAAAAAATATTGTTTGTATCTGTATTCGTATTCATTTAGGATGCATTTTCTGCTCGAGTCGAGTAATATATTCGTATTTGGTTACATCCTTGGTAAACGTAAGAACAAATACATAAAGCTTATGCTGCCCTTATGCTATGTACAGTAGGATGGAAAAGTCCACTAGCAAGCTGAATTCAAAAAACTTTTTTGTTTTTATTAAATAATAATAATAATAATAATAATAATAATAATAAAATACTATTAAAACAAATAGAACATTTCAGTCAGGTAATATATATTATTAGATTTGTGTGTGTGGCTGACGCATTGATTTGTTTTGTCCCAATTTATTTTTATTGACAGTATCTTCTTTCTTGTCCTTGTTTCAGAAGAGCTGACAAGCCAGTCATCCCAGGCTTCCTCTGAGCCCCCCTCTATTACAGAGCTTCATTCTGTGGCCCCAGGCCCTTCCCTTCTTTCTCTAAATCCCTCTGGTCCCCTGCTTCATCCCCCTGAGCTAAGACCCAGCCCCCATCAGCCACCTCTCGAGCATTTGCACCCATGTCATAGCCCCTCACTGGAGTATGACCCTGCCCCAATCCAGAATTCCCCTTGGAAGGAGTCCAGCCTTGATCAACCTTACCAGAAACAGAAGAAGTCTCACTCCAGTAGCACTAGCTCCAGGTATGTCAACATAAGAGATTTGTTAATGGGAGCCTGCAGCTTTTGTTTATAAACTGAATTTTCAGACCTTCCCCTCAGCATTTGAATGATAACCCTCTCATGTGCTTTTTGATCATTATAAAACACTAGTAATTTTGGGGGGTAAATAATTACACCTCCACTTTAATAGCCATCTTAAACAAATTATAGAGGTGGCAGGAAATTATTTGTAACGCAACTAAAGCCTCTTTTCCACTGTAGGGCTGAACGGTTACCACCACCATCTTATTACTGGTGCAGTCACATGTAAATGGGACAAGGAAGTGTTTTGTGCTGTTTAGCACAATTAGTGCAAGTATTTACTATACTGCACAACTACACAGTCCCACGAATTCAACATGATAAGGAAGTAAAAAACAATAGATGGGGCATCAGAACAGTGACCTTAAGGTATTAAGCCATCACACCAGAATGGTTCTGCTGAACTGAGCATGGACATTTGTAAGCGTTCCACTCCAAACTGTGTCCAGATGGAAAGGCCATTGTAGCGGTTAACCATTTGGCCCTACATTGGAAAAGTGGCTGAACTCAGGAAAAAAATATTTTCTGTCACAAAATCACTGTAATTGTTTAACTTGCAGTCCTGCCTCCTGTCCTACATTGCCCCCACTGGAAACTTGTTTAGAAGAGGTAGACCTGAAGCTGCAGATACCCAAACATACAGCACTGAGACACACACAGTCCAGCAGTACCCCCTCTACTCCAGAGATGCATCTTCGAAGAGTACTGTCCCTCAGGTCAGGAATTGCTTCAAAAATTGCTTGTGTGAAAAATTGCTTTTCACACATTTTGGTCCTTTGCCACGCCCAAATCGGACCAAAATTGATATATTTTTGCCTGCAACCCAAAATACACAGCATATTTGGTTCACTTGCTGCAGTTTGGTTGATTCAGGGTCAAATTGCTTTGTCACTGCAATCAAACTGAGCTAGATTTCACTTGGAAGCAGTTCAGGCAGTCTTGGAGCAGTTGTATTGGTCCACATTCCAGTGCAATTGCTGTATCCTTACCTGACAAACTGCAACAAACTGCACCAAGGAGCCAAATGCACCAGGGTTCGAATCAAACACATTGAGCTGCATATGTAAAAGCACCCTTATATATTTCTTTATTTCCTTGACTCCTTCATTTTGATGATTTTCATATTAATTGATGTAAATGTCTGCACTTCGACAGAGTTCCCAGTAGTGATCCAGCAAATAATGCAGAGCGTGACAGAGGCCGGTCGCGCGGTCCCAGAAGACGACTGACCGATGTTATTTTGAAGACACCAGAGTACTCCCCTATAACGTTGGCTGTGGGAAACCCAGTACACCACTCCAGCTCAGAGGACAGTAACTCTGAGCACTCGTCGGCTCCTTCCTACACCAGCTCACCATGCCAGGAGCTTTTGGCTGAGCCAGAGCAGCTACGTCAGGCACAGCACAGATACCACTACTCTAATCACATCTCACCGTCCTATGTAACCCACAGGTACTACAAAAACTCCTCAGCCCAGCTTTCCCCCAAGCTCTACAGAGGCTATATAGATGAGGGAAGGGGCCATGATATGGACTTGAGTAGAATGTATATCAGGCACCAGCCTTCTCCTTGCATCAATGGTCACTACGAGTACTGGTACGAAGAACCGCCACTATACCAACAAGGGGGCAGACTGATCCCCCACCACCTGAAGCTATCCCGGGCCCCATCACTCAAAGAGTACGCCCAGCACCCAGGCAGAGCTCTACCACGACAGGTGGTTTCAGACGAGCTGAAGTCATGGCATCAGCGCTGTCAGCTGCGGCCACGGTCTCTAGACAGACAGGGTGCTGTGCGCATTCGGAACCTGCCCTTACACGAGTCGCCACTCTCACATCGCCATGACTTCTATGATCAGGTAAAGCAGCTAGATTAGTATAAGTGAATTGAAATTAAGTCAGTTGAGAAAACAATAGCAAATTAATCATATAATGGAAATAAAACTGAAAATGTGATTTTCATAATTAATACAAACATGTTAAACTGTGATTAATAATTATATTTCTTTATTTGTTGATTGCATAATTTATTGCTCTTTTTACTTATTTATTAAACCACTTTGCCACTAGGTGGAATTGAACCTGATGTGAATCATTTCACAAAGTGGTACAGAAGCTGTCAGTGGTTTAGGGTTCTCTTGATCGGCATCACACTAAGTAGTGGTGATTAGGAAAACCCAATGTGGTAATCATCTGAAAGCAATTTACAAGAATGTCTTTTATTAAGGGAATTATTATCTGTTTTCAGGACCTAGGTAGCTATCATTATTTTTTGCCACATCATCTAACTATGATCTGATTTTATCATGTGGTCAGCAAGCTAGAGTTAGCTTGCATTAACTATGTAGCTAGCAAGCAAACATGCATCAAATTTACAGAACAGAAAGCGAACATTGCACATTAAGCTAGCTGTTATTTTTGTCCAAAGCCACAAGCACAAATACAGTGTTAAGCGATTCTCTATGCAATTTGTTCATCTGACTTTTGAAAAAAGAAAAAAATTGCTTTATTTTATCTAGATTTTATTTCACTGATTGACCTGTTCATCAATTATCCATTGCTTTATTAAAGCATTACTTGATTATAGATTTGTCAGTTAATTAATTGATGGATTAATTAATTAAGTGCCACAAACAAACATCCCTCATCTTTTCTCATAGCTGAGAGGTTCATGAAACAGAATTCCTGAAGCTCAGCTTACTGTCATGTTTTTATCTGTTGGAGGAGGAAAGAATTTACCGAAAATGCACATCAAGGGATTCTGGCACTGTCTGGGCCTGTTTGTGTAGCCACGTCTGAAGAAAAATTCAAGTGTTAAAAAACCCAGTATGACTTCTCTAAGATTATTTAAAAGTAAAACAATCAATACCAAGGAAAACAATTGTAAACCAAAGATTTGCTGCACATACCCAAGTAAAATGACTTAGTAAGATGATAAATGAATGGGAATTCACCCAGAATTGTATCCAGCTCTAAAAGGAAATTCTTTGCTTGGACAAGTGAAATAAAAAATTAGTAAATGTACCTACCTTTACATTTTTTTCATAATTTTGTAACAGTCAAAGAAATCTAAGAAAATTGCCTCTTCGTTAAAATAATACATGATTTTTTACTGATTACATGATGTTTTCAGATTCTGCACTGCACTGCAGATTTAAGGTTTAACTAAGTCTGAGTTTATGTGTGCTTCAGTCTTCAGGAAAAGCCTTGGATGTAAGACTCTCTGTGTTTTCAGAGTTTATTCAGGGGACAGGATGTGGGAACTCTGACTCTGCTTGACACACATAGCTGCTGCATTCCTGTATCACATTTCAGCCATTACTAATGATTTAGATGGTTGAGTTTCCTAAAGACAGCTGTTGGGGTAATTTCCAGCACATAATATGTCCAAATTAAAAAGAATGCTAATTTTACTCATTTAACTTAAGTATTTATAACCTCCCACAGTGTTCCTTTTGACCAGTTAGCCTAATAATTAGTAAACAAGCCATATTTGATTCTCCTGAGTTGATTTCCAGCACAGTGTTATTTTGACACTAATCAATCTTATAAACCACATATACATTATCCGTCCATCATCCGTTCCTTTATTAGGAATACACAGCAAACATCAGAATGGGTAAAAATGTGATCTCAGAGACTTTGGCATGGTTGTAGGTTACAGCACCAGAAGCTCAGGCAGTGTTATTCCAATCTTCAGCTGCCCAGGCCCAGTGAGCCTGTGGCCACTGTAGCCTCAGATTCCTGTTTTTGGCTGAACCCGATGAAGTCTGCTGTTGTAACCCATTTGCTTCAAAGTTTGACATGTTGTGCATTCTGAAATGCTTTTCTGCTCACCATGGTTGTAAAGAGTGGTTATTTGAGTTACTGAAGGCCTCCTGTCAGTTCAAACCATCTGGCCATTCTCTCCTGACCTCTCTCATCAACAAGGCATAACTGCCACTGTCTGGATGTTTTTTTGTTTCTACGGATTCTATGTAATCTGTGGAGACTGCTGTGTGTGAAAATCATGCGAGATCAGCAATTTCCTCAAACCAAACCATTTGGCACTAACAACTATGCCAAATCATATTCTTGACTTGTATTTGCATGATGTTATGCACTGTTACTACTTGATTGACTGATTGGATAATTGCATGAATGAGCAGGGGAACAGGTGTTCCTATTATAGTGTAAATACCATAACAATAAAATAAGAAACCAAAAAAGACAAGAAAGGAATAATATTTCAGTGAATCTGAGACAATATTGGCTGCTGAGTCACTGTGTCACCCACACCGCTGAGTGTGAAGGCATTCCCTCAGAGTTTCAGTGGCAATACGTAATACAGGATACTTTCATTCTTTTTCTCTCTCTCTCTCTCTCTCTCTCTCTCTCTCTCTCTCTCTCTCAGCAGTTTGCAGGAATTAGGCACTCTGTGCATATTTTGCAAATCTTTTCTTTTTGTTTGCTCTGTTCCAGGTCCCCCAAAGGACTGCAGACAGAACACCAGTGAAATGGTATGAAGAAGAAGACCAAGAGATTGTCAGCCAGGTGTAGCAAAAGGACCCTCACTGACAAAAGTCCTATTTATGTTTTAATTTATTGACTAATTAGATGAAAATATCAGTGGTTGTATCTGTAGTTTGGCTAAGCTTTTATATTTTCAAAAGCATTTTTATATAAAAGACATTATAGTAAATTTTTTTTTACTTCTTTTACTTTTTGAACTTCTGTGGAAAACAATGTTGTTAACAGAATAGATTTTATTTCTATATTTCTTTTTTTTCTTTTTTTTAACAAACTGTAATTTGTTACTAAGAGTAGCTTTTATGCATTACATTTTCCCTTGTCATTCTGTGTTGCTACTGATGCAAATAAAATGGAGAGGAGTGTGGTCTTAGAAATCTCAGTGTAACTCAAGATGTTTTATTGTTTTATTTAATTGTGTTTTATTTTGTTTTTTAATTTAAATTTAAATTTTACTGTTGCTGCCCATATACCCAAGTGTACAGTATGAGACATTTTTCTGAAAAGTTTTAGGTGCAATGAGGACATTTGACAAATAAAGGAAAATATAGGATCATATAGTACCCTGCATACTTATTAGCACCCTTCATAAAAATGAGTAAAGATTATCGTGTTAAAACGTTCAAATAATATGAGAAAGTACGTATATTTATTCTAACAAAGAATATGCTCATAAGAACTGCTTTCTTAAATAATAGTATGTTATCTCCAAAACATATGTGCCAAAATTAGACAACCATTAAGAAATATTTTAAATAAATGCAAACAAATGATCATTCTTGAATTTTTTTTTTTCATTTGCTCTCAGTCATCATGCCTTTAACCATGACCTGTTTCCCTGATGAATAAATATGAGGTTGCACACATGTAAAACCCATTTGTCATCCATTCCTATGGGAAAAGGCACAAAAGAGACAGGTAGTTGTTGGCCTGTTGATGCATGTAAAAATTATACATAAGCAGGTAAAATACATTAAGCATAATGTATTTAGGATCATAACTGAAACGGGATGCCTGAAACAGGAACTGGCCAGGAATTGGACACATGAGGACACTGTCCCCCTCTACACAGTGAAGAGAATGGTGAGGGAGGGGAAAAATGATCAGTCTTAAAACTGTGTAATTTAGCTGGGAAGCACTGTAAGAAAGTATCCCTTCCTGAAAGCATCTCACAAAATTCAGTGACTAAACTTCAACAAGTGTCATTAGAATTACAGTTGGCATCATGTATTTTGCTCAGAAGAGACCAACTTGAAACTTCTTGGTCATGCACACAAATAGCATGTTTGGTGAAAAAGGGGGACTGAATAGAAAGAAATGGATACCCACTGTAAAACATAGTGGTGGATCAGTGATGCTTTGAGGCTGTTTCATGGCTGATGGTTCAGAGGCTCCTGTGAAAAAGAGTGGAATTGTGAATTCTGATTCGTATTGGGATATTTCATCCCAAAACCTAATTACCTCTTCTAGGTGGTTCAGGCCTGGCCATAGATAAAGTGAACTTCCAAGTTAACATTCACTGTTTTGCAATGATCATTGAAGTCTCTGGATTTTAAACATACCAAAAACCTGGGGTCTGAATTGAACATGCACAAACCTAAAAATATAAAGGAGCTTAAATTGTAACACTGCATGGAGGAGTGAACCAAGGTCCCTCCACTAGCATCTCTAACTTTAGACATACTCTAGACATTACTGGAAGAAATTCTGTGCTGTTAGTGCTGTTATTTTTTTTCCGCAAATAATAATTGTAAGGGTGCTGATCATTTTGAAACCAGTATTATGTAGAAAAAAAACGCACTACTTAAATTTTTTTTGTTTTAAAAAATATGTTTAAAAAAATAATAGAATGATCCTGTATCACTGACATGTTATTCTTGTTATATGTTAATTTGTTTCATTTTCATGAAAGGTTACAGTAAAAATGGAGACCACTGTAAACGTTACAACAACAGTACCACTGGGTGGCATGGTGATGAAGTATGTAGTGTTGGTACTTCACAGCTCCAGGGTTCAGGGATTGATGTTAAGCTCGGGTTACTGTATGAGTGGAGTTTCACCTTCTCCCCATGTCCATGTCTAGTACCATTCAAAATAGAGATGGATTGGCTAAATTTATGGAGCTTGGAAGCTGAAAAAGTAATTGAATTTTGTATATTCTAATAAAATACATGTCACATGAAACATTTTTTTCTGTGCTGTTTTTAATAAATTTACATTTTTGCCAATGTTTGTTCTGAACTTGCTAGGAATAAGTTCCCTTTAAAAGAGTATTTCCCTTTAAAAACAGAGATTTTTAAATAATTTGAACCCTAACTACAAATCTCAAAAATACAGATTTTATGTAAAGGTCAAAGGTGAAGCATCTGAGATTTCCAAGGAAAATTAGGTGCTTTCAGAGTGATCAAACAATTGAAAAAAATGATGTTCTACACAAATAGCTAGTTTTCTACAGTTTTTTAAAGATTTGCTTATATGCTCAGTAGATGCTCAGTAGATGCTCAGCATAACTATATAGGGTATCATTCTAGCTAGTTAGGCTATTCTAATGTTCATCTGCTGGTAAACGTTAGCTGCTTAAATAAGAGCTTAGCTATTACATACCTCATGATGGTACATATTTTACATTTTGACTTAACTGTACTCCATGTCTCTTCACTTCAGCATCAGCATGGCAGACAACTGATTGGTTTTTTCAGTTTTTTCACTCTGAAAGTGTCTGCTTTTCCATGGGAATCCTAGATGTTTCACCTCTGCCCTAATTTGCATAAAATCTGTATTTTTTAGATTTGGAATTTTGAGATTTGTATTTAGGGTTCTTTTTTTTTTTTTTTTTAATCTCAAAACCGCAACACAGTTTTCAATTATATGTTTTTAAAGGCACACAAAGGAATAGGATGTAACAGAAGTGTGCTTTTTAGAACATTAAACTGCATCAGCCAAATAATGTACACTACAGGCCAACAGTATGGAAGCAATCAGTAAGTTATATATTTACAGTGGTGGTCCATATACAGTCAGCTCTGTAAATATTTAGACATTGACAGAGTTATTGTTATTTTAGCTGTCTACCACAGAATACTGGAGTTGAAATTAATGATGATATGATCTCAAAGTGCAGACTTTCAGACCAAAACTTATTGGACAAGCTAACAATCATAAATTAAATTGTCATTTTCAGTACTTGGATGCAAATACTTTACAGTCAATCACTGCCTGATGTCTGGAACCCAATGCTGGGTTTCTTCCCTGGTGATGCTCTGCCAGGCCTTTACTGCAGCTGTCTTCAGTTCCTGTTTGTTCTTGGGGTGTTTTGCCTTCAGTTTTGTCTACACCAAGTGAAATACATGCTCAACTGGATTCAGACCAGGTCACTGGCATGGCCACTGCAGAACATTCAACTTCTTTGCCTCTTAAACAAAAATGTCTTGGGTTACTTTTGAACTATGTTTCAGGTTATCGTCCATGAGTTCTGAAGAATTTGACTGAATCTGAGCAGATAATATAGCCCTGTACACTTCGGAATACATCTTGCTGCTTTTGTCATTAGTCACATAATCAATAAATACAAGGGAAACAGTTCCATTGGCAGTTCCATATAGGCCCACGGCTCTTCTCTTCCAATCATTCTGGTACATATTGATCTTTGTCTCATCTGTCCATAGGATGTTCCAGAACTGTATGGGCTTTTTTAGATGCTTTTGGCAAAGATGAATCTGGTCTTCCTGTTTTTGAAGCCTACCAATAGTTTACATCTTATGGTGAACCCTCTATATTTACTCAAGTGAAATCTTCTCATGATTGTTGCCTTTGACTCAGATACGCCTACCTCCTGGAGGGTGTTCTTGATCAGGCCAACAGTTGTGAAGGGGGTTTTCTTCACCAGGGAAAGAATTCTTCTGTCATTCACCACAGCTCTTTGAACTTCATATTGAGAGTTAACAGCAACAGATTTCAAATGCAAATGCCACACTTGAAATCAACTCTAGACCTTTTATCTGCTTGCTTGTAAGTGAAGTAATGATGGAATAACACACACCTGGCCATGGAACAGCTGAGCAGTCAATTGTCCAATTACTTTGGACCCTTAAAAAGGGGGGGACCACATATAAAAAGTGCTATAATTCCTACACTGCTCACCCAATTTGGATATAAATCCAAATTGCTTTAGCTCATGTACATGACTTAATTTCAACTTCAATATACTGTGGTAGACAGCTAAAATAACAACTTCATCAATGTCCAAATATTTATGGACCTTCTTTTCTTTAATGAGTAAGTTAGATTTCCTCTGTTGTTAATAGATGTTTTGGCTGTGATAGTCGCAGAAGCAATTACGTCTTTAAAATAAACTACTGGTTAATACTTCTGCTTGATTCTCTTGTTTTGGGTCTTGAACCAGGAGGTTGGAGAGACACCCTTGTTTATGTTGTGACCTAGCTAGATGGGTTGTAACATAAAGTGGGGGCTCGTTTAATTCATTTGTGTCTCATGGCTCTTCTGGAAATAAATACTGTATTTTGTTTTCAGATTTCCAGGATGGAAGGGTAGTCAGAGATATTATATGCCGCAATTTCTTCTCAGATTAATCAACAAGCACCCACAAAAGAAACAAAATGAATAAATACAAATCACAACAATTTATTTGGTCTTCATTTCCTTCAAATACAAAAGCAACTGTTAGATTTTCAAATTCTTCCAATAATTAATACAATTCTCCTGTGACCATACATTCACCTTTAGCTTTTCTTTCAGGATGTCGATTTCCAGATCTGCCTTTTGGATCTGGCGGTCCAAGTATATAATTTCTTTGCTGTTTTTTTCTATTTTTTTTAATAAGATGAAGTCTATATAACTCCTTAACTGGTAACTGAAAATACAGTAGATTAGAGTTATATTATGTAGTTCTTCATGAACTGTACAGAATTAAACTGTGGCATTTACTGAACTGTGTTCATCTGTGCAGCAGAATTTGATGGACCCTCCTCCTGCTGTTCTTCCACACTCTGGGGGGCGTGGAGGAGAGATAATATCAGTTTATACTTAAATATAAACTTTGATTCTATAGGCTACTCCACACAAAAATGTGAAGAAATGTGAATGTGTAGATTGTTTGATGTGTAGACACTATATTAATATTACCTCTGTAGGCCTCTCTTTGGCAGAAGTGGTTTCATCATCCTCATCTTCCTGTGAAGATTAGCATTTGGTTGAGTACACTTTATAATACTACTTGTCATAATTAATGGTTTATTTAGTAGGCTACTTACAACTGCCTGGGGTTCTGTTATGACAGGACGCTCCAAAAGGCAGATATTACCATCAGAATCTGTTGGGACCAACAAAAAAACCCAAAGTGAAATAAATGCATATGAAAAATAGCCTATATAAAAAAAATAAAATATATAGGTAGGCCTCTTACATTTTATGAAGGCACTTGTATCCTGGGGAGTGACTGGCTCTGATGAACTCCCTCCTGGAATTCCCTCCGCCATTGGCCTTCCAGTGTTCAGGCTCAGGGCCATCTCCTCTGCATTTGAGAGTGGTGGTGGTGCAGGTCCTCCCCCATTTTTGCGAGCCTCTGTCTTCTTTCTGTTGGCTGAGTAGAAGTCAAATAAGAATGAACATTTAATCGTGTGAAAACAGCATTACACCTATGTCAAAAATGCTGCTGCACTGCAAGACACTGGATGCTATTTAGTTATTTAATATGTCAGATGTTTGTAAAGTCACATAGCCTACACCAATGATATGCTCAAGCCTTACCTGATTGAATTATGTTTTTATATTTCATTTTTAGCTGCTGCCACATTCTTTTTATGCCTGCAGGATTGCACCTACATGAAAATTAAAATTAGGTTCAATAATGTACTGTTCTTCCAGTTTCACTTCTGATATTATTACAGCAGTGTTGGGTAAGTTACTCTAAAAAAAGTAGATTAATGTGATAATTACTCTCCCTAAAAAGTATTGGATTATTTATTAGTAATTGCTTTATAAATCCCA
>CM040473.1:9154613-9172639 GCA_022758105.1 Pangasianodon gigas
AAAACATAATTCAATCAGGTAAGGCTTGAGCATATCATTGGTGTAGGCTACCTGACTTTACAAACATTTGACATATTAAATAACTAAATAGCATCCAGTGTCTTGCAGTGCAGCAGCATTTTTGACATAGGTGTAATGCTGTTTTCACACGATTAAATGTTCATTCTTATTTGACTTCTACTCAGCCAACAGAAAGAAGACAGAGGCTCGCAAAAATGGGGGAGGACCTGCACCACCACCACTCTCAAATGCAGAGGAGATGGCCCTGAGTCTGAACACTGGAAGGCCAGTGGCAGAGGGAATTCCAGGAGGGAGTTCATCAGAGCCAGTCACTCCCCAGGACACAAGTGCCTTCATAAAATGTAAGAGGCCTACCTATATATTTTATTTTTTTTATACAGGCTATTTTTCATATGCATTTATTTTTTTGTTGGTCCCAACAGATTCTGATGGTAATATCTGCCTTTTGGAGCGTCCTGTCATAACAGAACCCCAGGCAGTTGTAAGTAGCCTACTAAATAAACCATTAATTATGACAAGTACCTTGTCATATTGTGTTAATTATTGGAAGAATTTGAAAATCTAACAGTTGCTTTTGTATTTGAAGGAAATAAAGAAGACCAAATAAATTGTTGTGATTTGTATTTATTCATTTTGTTTCTTTTGTGGGTGCTTGTTGATTAATCTGAGAAGAAATTGCGGCATATAATATCTCTGACTACCCTTCCATCCTGGAAATCTGCAGGGTGGATGGGGTCTTCCTCGGGGTCTTGTATTTGTAGGGCAGGGTGTTGCTCCCCTCTAATTATGGCAATATTATGGAGAACACATGCCGCAATAATGTCGCAGGCCCTCTCAGGGGTTACCCTGAGGTGACGTAGGCACTGAAAATGTGCTTTCAACAGGCCTATGGTCATCTCCACCCGGGCTCTCGTCCTGCAGTGTGCCACATTGAAGTGCTGCTGGGGGCCTGGTTCAGGTTCTGGGTAAGGGGTTATTAGTGCTGGTTGGCATGGGTAACCCCTATTTCCCAGCAGAAAGCCATCAATCTCTCCTGTAAGAAAGTTCACATTGCTTTAGTGCTGCAGAAGTGCCCCTGTAAGTGTGTAGTGCGTACATGCATTGAAATAAGTGTATAGGGCATACATGTACTTACCACATTCCAGCCTGTTGCTCAGGGTCGACTCGCGATACATTTGTGAGTCATGAACAGAGCCGAGCCACTTGGCCTCCACATTTGTGATGATATGTGCAGCATCACATATGATCTTGACAGTGCAAAGAATGAGACATGTGAGTTACAGTATTGTGATGTAGTCTTTGACCATTAGAAACAGTAGGTTAGTCAGTGTACCTGCACATTAATACTGTGGATAGACCTCCTGTTGACATAGTCAGCTTCATTTTCGGAGGGTGCAATGATGGGAATATGTGTGCCATCAATGCATCCAACCACATTTGGAAATCCTGAAGGGAATTCTAATTATTAGGTTACTTCCAGAGGTCGCAGCAACATGTTATTAACTGATCATCATTTTTCAGAGTAGCCTCATGTAAAATGATTTCTACACCACTAACCTGCAATCCTGTGAAACTCCTCTTTGATGACTCTCAGGGGTTTGTGCCCAGGAAACACCACAAAAATTCGCAGAAAGCGTTTGAGAGCGAGGCACACTTTCCTTACTGTTCTGCATACAGTGGCCTTACTAATGTGCTCTGCATCCCCAATGTTATACAGAAAACTACTGTTTGCAAAGAAACGTAAAGCAACACAAAGCATCTGCTCGGATGTAAGAGCACGGCCACGATGGCTGATGTTTGACTGTCTAGAAAGACGGTACCGCTTAAATAAAAATGCATGAGGATATGACAAAAAATCCACTCGGGGCCTCAAAATCCTCTCCCGACGTAAATGTAACTCCCTGCGAATTAATGCAGCCTCCTCATTTACAGGATCCTCTACAAAAGGACATGCCATTTTTCATTTCATTGTGTTGGTTTATTCTTTTGAACAACAAATGCAGTGTCCACAGGCAAAACCCAGGGTTCAAATCAAGAGTAGATGTTTAGAGCTATTAACTGTTTAAACAATCAATCTAAAAGGGCACACCTGGGCAACGAGAAACACCTATCCATCACATGTTCCAATATTTTTGTGATCACTCGAAGAATGGATGGGTTCAAACAAAAGGTGCCATGTTCTAAGTTGTTAAAACATCAAGATGTAAATATCAAGAAATGAAAACTGAAATTGTCTCATATTCATCTTTTGATCTCAAACACATATGTCTTCAGTGTATAGCAAAAACAAAAGAATTGGCCTTGCCATTCCAACACATTCCACACAACTGGCCTTGCCATTCCATTTGGAGGGGACTGAATGTTTTTTGTTTGTATTTTAGAAAATACACTGTGAAGCTGAGAGAGAGGGACAGAGCTGACATAGCTCCCGCATAACACATACACACACACACACACACACACACCGGAGTGTGAGCTTGATAAGTGTTGGTGAACTTGATTGAGGCAAAAGCCCCGAAATATTGGGACTGTTTTATTTCGTTTTCCAGTTGAGTTGTTGAGAGTGTGCCGAAATGCTTCTGTTAGAGAAATAAAGTGAGCCCCGAAGCTCTGTGAAAGTCCATCTGTCTCCCGAGTCCTCCTTCCCACCCATCTTGGGGTCTACAGTGGTGCTGGAAAACCCGGGAGGAGGTACCAGACGCTGAGGGAATTCTCGATCTGGTGGTGCTGGAGCAGTTTTTAGCATGGCTCCCAGCAGGAACAGCAGAGTGTATGCAGTGCCACCGACCAGCATCCCTGGAAGAAGACATCCAGTTAGTGGAGGATCACCTGGCGGTGTATGTGGCTGCAGGTGGCTCTCCTTTTCTCTCTCTTTCTCTCTTCCCCCTCTAGTTCCAGCTCACTGTGACCGAGGTGCCAGGACCCCAGAACTGGCCCCCTGAACTTGGTTTCCACCCTGCCTTTCTTCCCCTCCTTCTCCTCCTTCTCTGATGTCTCCCCAGCTCCCTCTCCACAGGTAGAACCTTCCGTGCCCACCAGGACATAGGCAAAGCCTGTGCAGGCTTGCTGCCATGGCGGACAAACCGGGCATTTCCAGGACCAGAGTTCGCTCATGGAAGCGGGAACACCGATCCGGATCCCTGATGCGCCACAGGCCTCCCCCCAATCAAACAGGAACGTACCGCATGTCGGTGAGTATACAAGGGAGTGCACATCAGGCCTTGGTAGACTCGGGGTATAAGCAGACCATCGTCCATCAAAGCCTGATGCAATGTGGGGCATTAGGAAATGCACGATTAGTGAAAGTGAGGTGTGTGCATGGGGATGTTCACAAGTATCCGCTGGTACCAGTCATTATTAAATTCTGGGGGCAAAAGCATAGAGTAGAGGTGGCATGTAGTCCTCACCTCACCCATCCACTAATTCTTGGGACAAATTGGCCAGGGTTTCAGAATTAATACAAGAAATGTTTGTGGGTGGGTCCTTCAGTTTGGAGGCATGGTGTGGAATGTGCGCAGCGTTGGCTGGGGAGGCAGTGCTGGGGCCACCATCATCAGCTTCACGTTAGGGGGACAAGGTAGGGTGGGGAGGGCCCCTCCACCCTTTGTCCTCCAGAATTTCCTTTGGAGTAGTCGCACGACAAAGCCCTGAGGCACAGCTTCGACCAAGTGAGATTAATTGTTATTTAGTTTAATTAAGGATAGGTTATATCGAGTGACACAGGACACCAAGGAAGAGATAACCCAATTGTTGGTACCAAAAATGCTGTTCCATGAGGCTCATAACAATCCCATGGCTGGGCATTTGGGGCAGGATAAAACAGTAAACCATCTCATGGACTGCTTCTATTGGCTGGACATTCGTGGCGATGTTTGCAGATGGTGCGAATGTCAGCTAGTGAATCCACAAGAAAGAATTGCCATGGAAATCATCACACCATTAGAACAGACTGCACGAGGGCATCGCTTTGTGGTAGTTTTAGTGGACTATGCAATGCAATACCCAGAAGGAGTGGCTCTTCGCAACCTCTCACCACGCAGTATTGTAGAGGCACTTTTCTGAGTTATCTCCTGAATCAGGATCCCAAAAGAAATCCTGACTGACCAAGGCACTTCTTTCATGTCACACACTATTCGCCAACTTAAATTAAATCAATTCACACCAATGTTCATCAGATGGGCAGGTCGAATGGTTTAATCAAACCCTAAAAAACATGATTTGTAAGTTCGTTCACAACGATGCTCAGAATAAGTGGCTCGAACCCCTGTTATTTGCAGTACGAGAGGTCCCACAAGCCTCCACGGGGTTCTCCCCATTCTCCTCACAATTACTGTATTGGACCAAACCCCACTGTGTTTTTGCATCATTATGGAAAATTGGGAAGCGGGACACTGACCTAGTAAAAATGCCCAGTGAACGGAGCCGTGTGAGTAGGCTTTTTGTCAGGTAAAAGCAGTTTTGTATGGGGGCCTGCTGTTGCATTCTTGTGACTTTTCTCTCCCTTTTGTTGTGCAGACTGACTGTTTTGTCCCAGATGGTGGAGGTCGAGGAGCTGTATATCAGCCAGAAGCTCATGATGAGGGAAAGTAAGTACAGCAGGATTGAGAAGGAGTGGCTGGCCATCAAGATCTACCTACCTACCAATACTACCTACTGGGGTGCCCCATTACCCTCTATACCAATCATGCCCCGTTCCAGAGAGGAGGTGGGTTAAACCAGCAGGTGACGTGTTTTTTTTTTTCTAGTTGAATTGTTGAGAGCATGCCAAAACATGCCTGTTGGAGAAAGAAAGCAAGCCTCAAAGCATCTGTCTGTCTCCTGATTTCTCCTTCCCACCAACCTTCACACATAGCGGGCTCTACAGAAGGCTTTTCACTAGGTTTTGGAGAGTGGCTGTGAGGATTTTTCCATTCGGCCACAAGAGCATTAGTGAGGTTGGGCACTATTGTTGGGCGAGGAGGCATGGTGTGCAGTCGATGTTCCAATTCATCCCAATGGTGTTCAGTAGGGTTGAGGTTAAGGCTCTGTACAGGCCACTCAAGTTCTTACACTTCATCTTTATCTGCTGCCAAGACCACCTAACACAGTTGGGATTGCAGCTGCAATTAGTAAAGACAATTTACTGTGTTATTTTATTTGCAATTACAGTTAATTTGTGTCATTTGAATTAAAATAAAATTCCAAGGTATCTACTATAACTTATGCATTTACATGGTCAGCTGTTTTTTGCCATGAGCCTTCACACACCTTGGCAGCAGTGAAAGTATTGCTTTTTGCTGTTAATGTAGGCCTATGTTGGAATTTTTTAAAGGAATTCATTATTATCGTTTGTTCTTCAGCTGTAAATTATTCACCCTTAATCCGCTCCATCGCCAGCTTTTCAACAAGTATTTGAGCTGGTGGCATTTTTGGGCTGATTTAAAAAACAGTCCACACCTGCCAAGATCTTGTTGTAAAGCAAATAATCGGAATTACATCAAACAAGTGTCTACACACATATGCTATGGCAAAGGGAAAATTTAAATGCAGACAGCGTAGACCTATCTACAATGTACAGAACCATTTCTGTTTTCTATGCAAGTCCAGAAAGGCCATGAGCTTGTTTTTCTTTCTCGAGAATACAACTTTTTTCTCATGATGTCTACATTACCTAAATATACAAGAACGGCCACAAATGTTCAAAAAAGTTAGAGAGAAAAGAGTGTTCAACTTTTTCCATTTGGCGGCCCTTAGTAACACTGCTCAAACCAAGCTGCTGTATGCTGATGACTGTATGCTGTCAACACTCAACTGCCTATTACGGGGTTTCTCTCAAAACTCACTAGATAGTAGCCTATAACATAGGTGTGATAGCCTCTTGACTTAATTTTGCTTGAGGCTATGTTATTATGCCAGTGCAGTGGGAAGCGTTGCTACCGCATTGCCAGGGTCCCTGCCTCTGCAGAGTTTCTGTGCATATTCTCTTCATGTCTGCATAGGTTTCTTCCGGGTTCTCCACTTTCCTCCCACCTCCCAAAAACATGCCAGTAGGTGGACCGGCTAAGATTAATTGCCCCTAGGCGTGAATAAGTGTGTGAATGTGTGTATGCATGGTGCCTTGCAATTGACTGGGGTCTCATCTATGGGGGTATTTTTTTGCATAATTTGCAAATAAATAACGAGTTCTACAAAAATAAAACAAGATCCACAAATAAAAAGTAAGTGATTCACAAATATAAAGTAAGATCCTCAAATAAATAAAATGAGATGAACAAATACATTGTAATTCACAAATAAATATTCAGTTCGCAAATATTTTTGAAATGCACAAACTTACTTGCCGTTTCTTTGTGGAATCGGCTGCATTTGTTAGTAGATCACCCCATGTGCATTTGCACGTCACATGGCATTTGTTGAATGACCTGAACATTTCAAATCAATTCAATCCACAAATGTGTTTTTTTTTCATTGGGTCTGCTCTAGACAATCAGAAAATGAGACAATATGCTCAACCAATCAAGTGCCAGGGAGGGATTTCTCATAAAAGATATAGAGTACATATTAAGAAATGCACAGATATTGCCACAGAACACAGGACTCCTGACAGTTTTTGTTGCTGTGTTAATGTGGTTTTGTTGTTACGGTCATTTTGACTTTGCTGCCATTACTCACTATCGCACTGCACGTTTTGAAACACTACTACAAATGCTGCATTCGACTAGAGGTCTTAACTCTGATTCCCAACCTTTGACTAGGAAAAAAAAACAAAGAAAAAGTCCCTGCAACTCAGAATTCCTATTTGGGAAATAAGTCGTGCTGTATATACAAGTATTTGCTTTAGTTCAGTCAACATACAGACACATTCACTTGTTAAATCTATAACATTGATCGCTGGTTTGAGAAGACTAGTTTGTTGCTAACAAATGACGAACATTGAGTCATCCATGTTTTTTCCCATTTTGTAGCTTAAATGCATGGAGGTCAAAAATGACATAATTCCAACCTCTGACTTCCCACTTCCATGGTAAGTCAAATGTAGAATTGCGCATCTGTCTTCATACACAGTAGATAATAGAGGGCCAAATCACTTTGGTTTTTGATGGATTGGGGGTCCAATTATTAAAGAAGACAGCAGCTATATAAGTATGGAGGCAGATAAGAATTTACAGTGAAAGAAGACGTCCTTTTTTAAGTCTTGTTTTATTATAAATATTACCATATTGCTATAATAATAAAGAGTATAAAATTTAGAAACCAAAATGAACTCCAGGGAGTGCCTCTGTTAGTCAGGTTCACTGTTACCTGTGGTCCAATGCCCCTGCCTGTAATGTAATTAGTGATAACGAAGCTGAAATATTTACCAGCAATTTTTAAATAAATTAATTAAAGTAAATCATGGCTCATATGTGTACATGGTGCCTTGCAATGGAATGGTGTCCCATCTGGGGTAAAATTCTCCTTCCTTGTGCCCAGTCTGACCAGATTGATAAAGTGGCTACTAAAGATGAATGAATGAATGAATGATAAAATTAAATCATTTCAATTAAAGGGTGGCACAGTGGCACAGTGGGTAGCATTGCTACCTCTCAGCTCCAGTGTCCATGATTCGATCGTGACCTTGGGTTATTGTCTGTGTTTGGTTTCACCCTCCTTGTGTTCCCTGTGTCTGTGTGGGATTCCTCTGGGCTCTCCAGTTTCCACCCACATCGTGAACCTAGGGGTCCAGATCCAGGTGACTTTGACCAGAATAAAGCTGATGATGAATGAATGATTTTAATTAAATTAATTACCTTATTTAGTTTATGTTCATATATTTGATTCTAGTGTGCTTTTAATGTAGTATATCTAAAGATGATTTTCTTATTTGTGCCAGTAAAAAGCATGTGACATTCCAGCTCATTGGTTCATTGTTGCATAGTCATTACGATCTGCACTGCACTACAGCCAGCAATAGAGGCCATTGGAGCATGATCTACATGCTATAAAGATCAATTACGCTACCTTAAACTTGAGTGGAGAACAATGTTTCCATATTGATGGTTAAGCATACAGAACTGTGGCATTAAATGACAACTACAGTACTGTATTTTTGCTAATCAGTGTTTGTAGTATATCAATATAGTATGGCGTTAGGTAGTACAGATGTTATTAAAAATGTTCATATACTTATTAAACTTGCTTCAATGATTCAAGAGTTCTCTATCATACACACTAACCGCCAGCAACATAAATGTTGCTTACATTTCGGGCTTCATTCACTTTAAGAATATTAAATCTCCAAAACTGTAAACTATTTATTAATGTTATATATAGTTAATGATGTATAATTTTCTACGCCTGCACTGCCATTAATTCCACACTTAAGTATTGATGGTAGCATCTTTATTTTACCAAAAGGGTACAAACCTCATGCGCTTCTGGCAACCCAGTTCACATGCCGGAAGCGATGGACCATCGTTGTTGTTATTATTAGGGATATGGGTTTGTTCCCCTTCAGGAACTCGAGCTGCGTCGAAACGCTATGGGAACGCCTTCAGCGTGACCACGCCCTGAATCACGTGTGTAATCAGTCCAATGGATGGGCGAGATGTCACGGGCGGGGTGACGCAGCGACCAGGAAGCTTAAAAGCACGCGCGGTGGATACAGTGGCAGCTTTCATTCATTCAGCACGCGCTCTGTGTGTGGTCCTTTTTATGTGGTTTCGCTTTCGCCGCGGCATGCTTAAAGCTCGCGAATAGACAAAACATAAGGGCGAGAGCAGGCAGTGTTTTAGGCTGTGTGTTTCTCCCTGCCCGCACTATATTACGGGTGGGGATACACACGGTCTGTGCGTTGTCTGCTTGGGAGTGGAGCATGCAAAGTTGGCTCTCGAGGGAGCCGACTACCCACATTGCATGTGTTTGCCGCTGCGTGTGCTCCGCTCCCGGAAGGCTCTCTTTGAGAAGGGAGCCTTCATCAGCGTTCCTCGCGGTGCTGGTCCCGCTTCTGCCGAGGCAGAGCGGCGGCTGCACTCGTGGGGATCGCAGATGGATTTGGTGGAGGGAATGGAGACAGGCCAGCCCCTATCTTCTTCTTCACCCACCAGATCCACTGCCCTCTCTCTGGGATCGGAAGCCTGCACCGCGGTTTCTTCCCCCCGGGGCTCGACGCTCCTCCTGTCTTCCTCCGAGGAGGTTCACGTGGAGGGCGTCGATGAGGATTCGCCCCCTCAATCTCCCCAGTATGAGGAGCTCTTGGAGGTGGTTACTCGTGCTGTGGCCCAGCTGAATATTGACTGGCCCGCCGAGAAACAGGCCGAACCCCAGACAAGCAGGCTGGATGAACGCTTTCTGCGGAGTAAGCCGCCGCCTCCATGCCGGAGCCTACCATTCTTCCCCAACCTCCACACCAAGGTGTCTAGGTCATGGGGGAGGCCTTATTCCCGCCTCCAGCTATTATGCTAATGTGGCGGGGCTGAGTGAGCATGGTTACAGGGCGATGCCCCGGGTTGAACAGACGCTGGCTAGCTATCTGTCCCCTGGCACGGCATCGTCCATGAAGGCTCCGGCATTGCCCTCCAAGCCGCTGCGGACCGCCTCAGCGCTGGTGGGCAAGGGGTACACAGCAGCAGGCCAGGCTGGCGCTTGCCTGCACACCATGGCGGTGTTGCAGGCCTACCAAGCCATTCTGCTGAGAGAGCTAGACGAAGACGGGGAGATTAAGTCTGAGGATGTCACAGAGCTCAGACGGACCAGCGGTTCCTCCCTCACCCCTCTCTTGCTCGTGGGGCTGCCGGGCGGGAGCAGCCCCCTCCGTGTACCAGCTCCTCATACCGGGAGGCTCAAAAACAGAGCGTCGCCTCCCGTGCTCCCCCGCATCAGGACCGGGAGCCCCAGTGACGCTCTAAGCCGGGGTCTTCTAAGGCGAAGCCGGATCTGCGGACCGGTCTTCTGTCTAAAAAGACCTCGGCCAAGAAGTCCTGATGCTGGTGGCCCAGGACTTCTGAGGGCAGGCCCCTCTGGGGAAGAGCGGTGTACACCTCATCATACGGTGCCCGTCTCTCCTCAGTGCCCTCAGGAGATCGATCTGCCAACCCTGCCACCCATGGTGCTTCAGGGCACAGCGGTCTCCGGCGAGCGCTTCTCTCAGTTTCCGCCCGGGAACGTAGCGGTACTGGGAGGCTCGCTAACTCTTTGGAGGTCTCCAGAGCAGCTAGTTCGGCCGTCCCCTGCCGGTCCGCCGCCTCAGGGCACCGAGCTAGCCGCTCTCATTCCACCAGAGGTCAGTCTTGAGAGACTGATTCCCTTAGTAGACTATTTGGCAGAGTGGAAACTTCTGCCAAATGTGTCTCAATGGGTCCTGCATACTGTAGAGAGAGGCTACCGAATCCAATTCGGTTCTCCACCGCCTCGTTTTTGCGGGGTTCTTCCCACTCTGGTGGGCCCCGAGCAGGCTCTGGTAATGGAACAAGAAGTAAACACTCTCTTGAGGAAGGAGGCCATCAAGGTGGTCCCTCTTCACGACAGAGAGTCCGGGTTCTACAGCCGGTACTTCATCGTTCCAAAGAAGGATGGAGGGTTGCGTCCCATTTTAGATCTGCGTCAATTGAACCACTCAGTCATGCGACTGAAGTTCAGGATGCTCACAGTCAAACAAGTCGTGTCTCAGATCAGCTCCGAGGACTGGTTTGTCACGATCGATCTAAAAGACGCATACTTCCATACCTCCATCCTTCCCCAATACAGGAAGTTCCTGAGGTTTGCTTTCGGGGGCGAAGCTTACCAATATCGGGTTCTTCCGTTCGGCCTGGCACTCTCACCCTGCACTTTCACAAAGTGTGTGGATGCTGCTCTGGCTCCTCTGTGACTCCAGGGCATCCGCATACTGAATTATATCGATGATTGGTTGATATTAGCTCAATCGGAGCAGGCGGCGGTTTGGCATCGAGATGTCTTTCTCGCCCACATGAAAGAGCTGGGGTTAAGACTAAACACCAAGAAAAGTGTGCTTTCTCCAGTACAGAGAACCACTTATCTGGGCGTGGTGTGGGATTCGACCACGATGCAGGCACGTCTGTCTCCTGCTCGGATCGAGTCGATCCTCACAGCAGTCACGAGAGTGAGAGAAGGCCGGTCACTCACTGTAAAGCAGTTCCAGAAACTGCTGGGTCTGATGGCAGCTGCGTCCAACGTGATACCTTTTGGCCTGCTGTACATGAGACCCCTACAGTGGTGGCTCAAGACCAAGGGGTTCTCCCCGAGGGGAAACCCGCTTCGCATGATCAAGGTCACGCAGCGATGCCTACGTGCCTTAGACATGTGGAGGAAACCTTCGGGCCCTCTTGTCTCAGGGCCCGGTGCTGGGAGCTCCTTGTCGCCGCGTAATGCTAGCGACGGACGCATCTCTCACCAGTTGGGGAGCGGTCATGAGTGGCCACTCAGCCCGCGGTCTGTGGAGCGGTCGCCATCTCACGTGGCACATCAACTGCCTGGAGATGATGGCCGTGTTTCTAGCATTGAAACACTTTCTCCCGGACCTAAGAGATTGCCATGTGTTGGTGCGCGCCGACAACACAGCGGTGGTCTCTTACATCAACCACCAGGGAGGTCTGCGTTTGCACTCCCTTTACAGGCTGGCGCAAAGATCCTTGCATGGTCCCAGGGGAAACTCCTCTCGCTGAGAGCAGTTTACATCCCTGGACATCTCAATATGGGAGCAGACATCCTGTCGAGGCAGGGGCCGAGGCCCGGGGGGTGAAGCAGATATGGAGAGTGTTTGGCCAGGCTCAGGTGGATCTGTTTGCGACTCAGGAGACATCGCACTGTCCCCTCTGGTTCTCTCTGACTCATCCAGCTCCTCTCGGACTGGATGCCATGGTACAGACGTGGCCAAGGCTTCGTCTGTACGCCTTTCCCCCGATCGCTCTGCTCCCGGGAGTTCTGGACATAGTGCGCCGGGATGGGGTCTGTCTGTTGCTAGTAGCCCTGTTCTGGCCGGGCCGAGTATGGTTCTCGGACCTGATTTTCCTTCTCGACTGCTCTCCATGGGAAATTCCCTTCAGGAGGGATCTCCTCTCACAGGCGGGTCCACCCCCACCCGGAGTGGTGGAAGCTGTGAGTGTGGCCTCTGAGGGGGCACAACTCGCAGCTTCCGGTCTCTCAACTGAGGTTGTTGAGACCATTCTCCAATCCAGAGCTCCCTCAACGAGGAAACTGTAAGCCTTGAAGTGGAAACTTTTCACTTCTTGGTGCGGAGACTGCCAGCTCGACACAGTTAACTGCCCAGTTGGTACAGTGCTGGAGTTCCTGCAGGCCCGATTCTCCGCAGGGTTGGTCTGTGGGCAGACACCCCCTAGTTACACGTTTCATCCTCGGTGCGCTGAGGCCTCCGGTACAATCTTGTGTCCCTCCGTGGGACCTGGCTGTGGTGCTAGAGGCTCTCTCTAAAGAGAGTTGGGGATCTTCGGGCCCTCTCAGTGGCCCCCTCTTATTTAGACTTTGCGCCCGGTCTGGCCAAAGCATTTCTTTAGGAAAGCATGTTCCTAAAGTTCCCTCCTCTACACCACGGCCTGTCGTACTCCAGGCCTTCTGTCCTCCTCCCTTTTGGGAGCCCGACCAGCAGAGGCTTAACTGTATGTGTCCAGTGTGAGCACTGGACGCATACGTCCACAGAGCTGCCCTGTGGAGAAAGGCGGACCAATTGCTTGTGTGCTATGGTCCCCCTAAGAGAGGTCTCCCTGCTACTAAGCAGACCATCAGCCGGTGGATCGTGGATGCCATCTCTCTGGCCTATGAGTCCTCTGATCTCCCCCCTCCCTTGGGGGTCAAGGCTCACTCCACCAGAAGTATGGCGGCCTCCAAGGGCTTTCTGGCAGGTGTCTCTATGCAGGACATCTGCAATGCTGCGGGTTAGTCCGTGCCCCTGACTTTTGTCAGGTTCTATGGCCTCGACATGCGAGCCACTTCCGGCTCTTTTGTTCTCTCGCCCTAGCTGTGCTCTTCCACACTGGGCAGGGATTTGTAAGTCTGGAGGCGTGGGCATACTCGTTCCCATAGCGTTTCGACGCAGCTCGAGTTCCTGAAGGGGAACGTCTCCAGGGAACGAGACGCTGCGTCTCAGTGCCATGCTTCCGGCATCCCTGCGAGCGCCGGCTTCATTCTCGAAGCTGCCGCTGTATCCACCGCGCGTGCTTTTAAGCTTCCTGGTCGCTACGTCGTCTCGCCCATCCATTGGACTGATTACACACGTGATTCAGAGCGTGGTCACGCTGAAGGCGTTCCCATAGCGTTTCGACGCAGCGTCTCGTTCCCTCTGGGAACCATGGTTACATACATAACCTGGAGACGTTCTTCACTACGACAAAGCAGAGGACATTGCTACGTCATCAAGCTTCCGTCAGTTCAAAATAGAGCGTGTTCATCTTGATATAAAGGTGGATTACAACGGTAAATGCGTAGCGGGGACAGAAACGCTGAAGATGCAGTGTATTCGGTGTCCTCAAAATGGGCTGCGCTTCGACATTCATCCGATTCTAAAAGTGCAAAATGTTTCCTTTAGTCGTGATGGTCAGGAGTGGGGCCATGGTCAAATTCCTCATCCAGGACTTTCCTTGGAATTCTGAGGAGATATTTTAGCTTTCCATTCAGTACGCAGCCTTTGATTGACCAAGGATCAGTATGCACCTTTTCCACTTTCACATGGAGTATAGTATAAACATAGCAGTATAGTATAAAATCAGTTCTGAACACTATTGGAGTTAAATAGAGCAACTTAGTCTATAGGTCGTATAGCTCCTAATGTGCAACTAGGGAAAAACTAAACTCGGAAATTCCTATTCCGGATGGTCTCCTCAACTCCCAGTTCAGCCAGTGACATCAATTCAACATGGCTGCCCACAGCATGAACAGTAAACAAAGTAGCACTTCTTACCTTTAAATGAGTTATGCTGTATATTACAAGTATTTCATTTAGATCAATTAACATACAAACATATTAGATTGTTAAAATTATAACAATGACTATACAGTTAGCTGTTTTAAGGAGGACAATATATCATTCATCACAGTTAGCTGGCTAGCTTGTTTCTAACAAAAAATGAACATGGAGTCATCCATGTTTTTTCCCCACTTTGTAGCTCGAATACACGGAGATCGAAAATGACGTAATTTTGAGCTGATTTCCAGCTTCTGATGTAAGTCGAATGCTTTTTTTTTTTTAAACCAGATCTTTATTTCCAATAAAGAGGTCGTACAAATACAAAATACATGTTTAAACTTTGTACAAGCCAGGGGGGTTCAATGTCCATAGTCCATTACAGTTCATTCATTAGGTCTCATTTTTTTCCAGATGATCTTAAGACCTAAGTCTTAAATTAAGTTATATTCTGTTTTTGGAATTTAGAAAAATTGATTCTTTATGTAATTTACAGAAATCACAAGAATAATCTATGTTTAATTTAAATCTTTCCAATATTTCTTTGGCAGGGTAAATGTGATGTAAAATTTTAAAACACACTTCTTTAACTTTATTGCTAATGCAATATTTATGCTGGATACAACAAGCTTTCTTCCACCGTATATCACCCATAATGGAGGACCAAAAGAATTTTGCTGCAGAATTTTGTTTCTAATGTGTCTGTTAATACACAGTTTATCCTGGATATCAACACCTCCAATAAAATGTGTGTAGAAATATCACTATTAGTCTCTCTGCAGTTACAGTTTCTTAAAAACTGGAGAGAACCAGAGGGAATTGCATCAAAGACCACTGCATATTCTTTTGGTGTGACTGGTACACCAAATGTCTGAAGAAATTCTGAATATGAAAGTAACACACCATTTTCGTTTAGCAATTGTCCTACCAGCAAAATTCCATTGTCAAACCATGAGCGATAAAACAGTGATTTGTTCTTCTATAATATATCCCTGTTATTCCAGATGAAATATTTATGTGGACTGAAATTGTGTTTATATACTAGGGTCCAGGCCAAAAGACACTGCCTATGGAAGTTTGCCAAATTGACCGGGATTTTGTCTAGAGAATAATTACATTTCAGTAGAAAGTCAATGCCACCAATGAGATTGAATAGAAATGTGGGGAAAGCATACCAAACACTATTGGAGTTTTTCATAAATTCTACAATCCACTTTACCTTAAATGTACTGTTAAGGGTATTAAAGTCCAGAACTTCAAGACCACCTTGTTCTCTGCTGCCTTGAATTACTTCTTTTTTATGATAGTGAGGTTTTTTCCTCCAAATGAATTCATATAAAATTTTGTCCAATTCCTTGATAATATTATTTGGGACATCAAGTGATAAAGAGATGTATACTGATCTAGTAATTCCTTCTGTTTTTGATAACAAAACCCTACCATATATAGAAATGTCTCGCATTAACCAGGAGTTAATTTTTTTCTTTGTTTTTTCAATGATAGGATCAAAATTAATTTTATTTCGTTGTTCCACATCCTTGCAAATAATTATTCCTAGGTATGTGATCTTTTCTTTAATTGGGATCCCATAGTAATCTGATAGGTTGCAAGTTTTCAGTGGGAATAGTACTGATTTATCCAAGTTCATCTTTAGACCAGACACATTAGTAAATTCATTAATACAAGATACAACTGTTGGGGTTTTTGTCTTTCAAAAAGACTGCAGTATCATCTGCCAGTTGAGATAATTTGAATTCCCTTCCCACTGCATTTATTCCTAAAAATGTTGATTTTTTTTAGATGAGAAGCCATTGTTTGAGTAACTAACAGAAACAAAAATGGTGATACTGGGCAGCCTTGTCTGATACCACGACAAATATTGAATCTTCCAGAGGTACCGTATGTTAATTTAACACTACTGGAACAACTGTTGTATAATGTTTGAATTGCATTTTGGAAGTATTTTCCAAAACCAAAAAAATCAATGGATTTAAATATAAACTCATGTTCGATTGTATCAAAGGCTTTATAAAAATCAATAAACAAGATAAAACTTTCATCAGGAATCAGGTAACTATAGTCAATCATATCTAGTATCAAACGAATATTATTACTAGTGTACCTTTTTTGCATGAAACCAGATTGTTCTTCATCTATTATTTGCTGTAAACCATCTTTCAGTCTTCTGGCAAATATTAGAGCAAATAATTTAGCATCATTGTTGAGCAGACTAATTGGTCTCCAGTTTTCAATGTAAAGTCTGTCCTTATTTGGTTTGGGAATTAATGCAATTAATCCTTGTTTTAATGTGGGAGGAAGTTTACCCTTTTGAATGGATTCTTTAAACATGGCTAGGTGAAAAGGTGCAACTTTTGAGGTAAAACATTTATAAAATTTTCCTGTCAACCCGTCATTACCTGGGGATTTGTTTTCTTTTAAACATTAGATGCAGTCAATAATTTCGGGTAGGGAGATCTCTTCCTCAGATTTCTCTAAAATCATTGCTTATTTTCTTAGTATTTGCTGAAATATTGCATAGGAAGGTATCGATATTAGATGGAGGCTGAGGAGTACAAATTTTGATAGAAGAGAGTAACATACTGTGAAATTATTTTGTGATTCTCAATTAAGGTGTCATTGATCATTAGTTTTCTTACTGTTGCGAATTCAGCATTTCTCTTTTCTAACCCAAAGAAATATTTTGTATTTTTTTCACCCTGTTCAAGCCATTTACATCTTGATCTGATGAAGGCACCCTGAGCTTTCTCCTCATAAATGTGATCTAACTGGTTTCGTAACATGTTAATATCTTATTTTTCCTGCATGGAAAATTCCCCTTTCCTTCCTTTGTAAATTCAAAACTGCTTTTATACTTTGCATTTCTTTATCACTTTTTAGTTTGATATTTTGATTAAAAAAAAAAAAGTCGAATGCAGCATTATCATCAACCTTATTAGACAGCAAATTCCAGTGAGATCATTCTTCCGGTTTTGATAAAGCCAGCCAGGTTCCTTAAAAGAGACATGATTTCCCCATTCTTCTTTTTTAAATGTGGAACTCCATAGACCACGCATGCGCTAACATGTGCATGTGATTAATTTTATATTATCTTGTGCAGTTACTGACAGTTCATTTCCCATATTTTTGCATGTTTACAATTTACATTTACAAAATTGGACAAATTAATCTCTTAAACCAGTAATCTGGTACATTTAGTGTAGTTCAGAAAATTTGTTCAAAAGGTCTGCTTGTTTGCTACTATACACTTACACCCTGGCTTCTCCATAGACGCCAGGACTGGAGCCAGAGCAGACAGCTGACAAGAGATTGCAGTTCCTGTACACCTCAGGTTTTCCTGTGCTAAATCGGAGTGAGCTGCTCACCTGGTGCATGTATATTCTTCCAGGTGTGCTGGCTGGACCAAGAACAGACTGCAGGAAGGGTCAAGCCAATCATTTTTACCCAAGGCCAGGTTGTGCTCAACCGCTGTAAAAATTCTGCATTCTGCAGCAGTAAAGGTGAGTCATTATGTACCCAGACAAAGATAGGAGTTCCACAAATCTTTTTACTTCATACATGTCTTACTTTTTAAGACTGTTTAATATATGTCAGTGTACCAAAATACTCTTGAGTTCCACAATGGCATAGTGTGTGTTTGTTATAAATCAAAATCATAAATGAACTGAAATCACACTTAGATCATTAACCTGATTTACAATAAAGCCGCAGGAATGAGCTCCAGAGCTGAAAGATCCCTTGTCAGTGATCAGAAGAAAGGATGTGAAATTTATTTTTATATGGTGTACATGTTGTTTAAAATTATATGACCACCAATCCTCCTATCAGCTCAAAATCTTCCAGATTTAAGAAAGAAGAAACAGAACAAACAAACAAACAAAACCAAAATGAATGGTTTTGAAAAAAGACACATGAGGTAAGACTGTGGATATATGATGTCATCACTCATCAGGTGCCTGAACACTACACAGTGGTTATGAGTGCCACCAAGTGGGAACACTTGGAATCAGACAACAACTTCATATTCAGAATGGATCAGCCCATTCCTGTCTACTTCGTGGCACCGGCTGTAGGAGACTTGGTATATGCTGAGGTG
>CM040473.1:9174173-9210899 GCA_022758105.1 Pangasianodon gigas
TTGAAAAAAGACACATGAGGTAAGACTGTGGATATATGATGTCATCACTCATCAGGTGCCTGAACACTACACAGTGGTTATGAGTGCCACCAAGTGGGAACACTTGGAATCAGACAACAACTTCATATTCAGAATGGATCAGCCCATTCCTGTCTACTTCGTGGCACCGGCTGTAGGAGACTTGGTATATGCTGAGGTGGGCCCCAGGTTAGCAGCACACACTCAAGATAATTTGTTAATTCTTATATGTTAGTAAACTTAATTTATTGTGATTATACATTTAAACTGTAGGGGCTTTCAAAGAACATTTAACTTAAAGAAACTACTATGCAGAGGTGGGAGGCACAGTGGTAAAGTGATTAGCATTGCCGCCTCACAGTTTCAGGGTCCATGGTTTGATCTTGAGCTTGAGTTACTGTCTGTCTAGATTTTCCTCTGGGTTCTCCTGATTGCCCCTCTGTGTGAATGAGGGAGTGAATGTGTGTGTGAATGGTGCCCTGCAATGGACTGGCATTCCATGTGGGGTGAATTCTGCTGGCATATACCCAGTGTTCCCAGGATAGAATGCAAGATCCATCTCAATCCTGACCAGGATAAAGCAGTTGATGAATGAATTAATGAGTAGATACTAAGAATAAAAAATTGAGTGAAATCATAATGAAATTGAAGCTGCTAAAAAGGAGTATGATGGTGTGATTGAGGAATTTCTGTTAACAGGAGTTTGGAGAAGGTGAGATACCTGTGACAATGTTTTCAAGTACATCTTAAGGTCAGTAACTCAACTGCACAACAATGGACAACCCCTGAATGACTGCAATACATACTGCAATGAATTAGCAATGAGATTTTCTTTGTTAGGTATTTTGTGCTGTTCATGCCTCCATCATTTCCATTAGGAGGAATGGAGAACGCCTGCCTGACCTTTCTCACTCCATGTATTTTGGTGTGTGACTGCTCACTTGATGATGTCATCATTCCTGAGATCTGCCATAGCTGGATTGGAAACTTGGTTATTAATGCCAGCTGGGGAGATTTCTGGCTCAATGAGGGTTTCACAATATATTCCCAATGCCGAATCAGCACAGAGGTAAATGGTAAGGAGAAAATCCAATATGCATCCTGTAATTCTAATCGTTTTTAGGGTACACTAGGTGCATTGCATATTTACATTAAGTTAAAAGGTGCTAGCCAAGTGGAGGAATGGCCATGACAGTAGTTTATATTTGCTAATAGCTGATATGCATTGCTCCTCTTAAGCTATGATACTTATTTTTTAGGGGAGGCCTATACCTGTCTAGAGGCAGCAACAGGTAGAGCTTTACTGAGACAACACATGGACAACACTAGAGAAGTCCGTCCTCTTAACAAACTACATGTCATGATTGAACCAGGTCAGCAAATATGTTCTCATCTTTTCCCCCTATAATAAGGATTTAACTTTTTTCCCAGTGGAACACAATGTTTTTAGCTGGTTTGAAGAAATTTATCAATGTCATTTTAGTTTTTAAGGCTTCCTCTCATTATCAGTTGTTGATCCTTATGGCACATACAGTGAAACAGCTTATGAAAAATTCAATTCAATTTTATTTGTATAGTGCTTTTAACAACGGACATTGTCACAAAGCAGCTTTACAGAAATACAGAAAAAGGCTGCTACTTTGTGTCCTACCTGGACCATTTTGCCAAACTCACTTTGATGATTTCCTTAAGGTTCACATATTTAACAACAAACATTCTGCTATTTTGATATATTATTTACATAGTATAAAAATGTATTTTCTATTGAATATTTATGACGTAAATTGCAACTACTGCCCCTGCAGGGCATATGTGGTCAAGTTTAAGTTTTGCAGTGTGATTGCTGAGGATATTCTCGAGTTCTTCCTAGATTATTTCCCTGACCTCAAAATGAAGAGCGTCCACAAAGTTGAAGGTATGAAGAAGGAGGCAGTTAGACCAGACTGTGTGCATAGTGTAAGTAGACTGTGATGAAGTCTGTACTCTCTGTGGATACACCATTAGGTTTGGAGTTTGATAGCTGGCTGAACATTCCTGGTTGGCCCCCATACTTACCAAATCTCTCTGTGGGCTACACCTTTATGAAGCCAGCTGACCAACTGGCTGAACTCCAGGGAAACAAAAGTGTAGATATTATTACCATCTGTAAAACTAACATCCAGTTGTGTTACACTTATTAAACTGTCTACTTTTTGGACAAGATCCTTGAGAAATCTCCACTTCCTGATTGTACCACTGACATTAACTTTGTTTAGGCCATATTTATAGCTGATGTATGCTCTTTTTGAATTAGACTTGAATTGATATTGGTATTAATGACATGATGCGTTTCCTGTGTTTACCGTTTTGTTTGTTTATGTGAGGCAATCTTGATTGTTTTCATTCAAAAGTGTTTGTGACTGTACTGGAATTGTTGGGATTTTTCTTTCTGCGTCTTCTTTCTATTCTGTATTCTTTCTGTTCTATATTCTAAAATATAGATTTTGACCAAAATGTAACAAAAAAGTAAAAACAGACCTGCCTCCCCACCTTGAGCCTCTATCGGGTTTTCCGCTGGAACAGTCACGTGCTGATATGTGAAAGCATGCGTTCGAGCAGGTGGAGGTAACTGACAGGGAAATGATGGGGCAGCTCTTACCTTTCCCCATTTTGTTATAATTAGAGATTGTTTATTCTGAGTGAGCCAGGACACTCAGATAGGCGAAACAATGACCCAGTTGTTGGTACCGAAAAGCTGCAGGGAAATGCTTTTCCACTTGGCTCCTTATAACCCCATGGCAGGGCGCCTCGGGGTGGATAAACCACTAGCCCAATTAATGGCTCACTTTTATTTGCTGGGCATCAGCGGTGATGTACATAGGTGGTGTGTGTCTTGCCACGAATGTCAGCTGTTGAATCTGCTGGCCATCTCAAATGCGCCATTGCGCCCTCTCCCTGTTATCGAGATCCACTTCAACAGAATTGGCCTGGATCTCGTCGGGCCATTAGACTGGTCAGCATGTGGATATCACTTCATACTACTTCTGATGGATTATGCAACATGATATCCCAAAGTCGTGCCTCTGAGAACAATCTCCACAAAGAGCGTAGCAGAGGCACTGTTTTGAGTAATCTCCCAAGTTGGGATCCGAAAGAGATCCTGACTGATGAAGTCACATCGTTTGTGTCAACGTACACTACGCAAACATTATGAATTATTGAGGATTAAAGCACTCCACTAACCCGTCAGTTTGAGGATGATAGACCCAGCATCTATCATCCTCAAACTGACGGGTTAGTGGAGCGCTTTAATCAAACGCTTAAGAATATAATTTGTAAGTTCCTGCACAAAGATAGCTGGAATTGGGATAAATGGTTGGAAGCTCTATTATTTGCAGTCTGGGAGGATCCCAAGGCCTCCATGGGGTTTTCCCCATTTGAACTATTATATGGGCGGAAGCCCAACGGAGTGTTGAACGTGATTAAAGAAAACTGGGAGTACGGTAACAACACCCAGTAAAAATGAAATTCAATATGCCATGGACCTTTGAGAAAAACGCCACACATTAGGTCACTTATCATGGGAAAATTTGCTCCAGGCCCAAGAGAGGCAGCAATGGCTCTATAATAGGCACCCCCAACTGGGAAAGTTTACACTGGGAGATAAAATCCTCGTATTACTTCCCACCTCCAGTTTGAAATTACTGGCCAAGTCATACGGCAAGTGGGAGAGGTCGACTATGAAGTTCTGCACACAGACGGCAAATACCACCTTAACCTCTTCAAACAATGGAGGGAGACAGTTGAGAGATGAGTTGATCTCAGCTGATTCCACTCCGGTCCCAGTTAGAGACCATCTCTCACCGTCCCAGAGGGCAGAGTTTGCCAGGTCGTAATCCAAATTTTTGGACAAGTTTTCTCCCCTGCCTGGTCACACAGACCTCATAGAACACCACACAGAGACTTCTCCTGGTGTGGTTGTGTGCAGCCACCCATATCGCCTACCTGAACACAAAAAAAGTGGTTCAGGACGAATTCTGAAAAATGCTGGAGATGGAAGTGATCAAGGAGTCCCACAGTGACTGGAACAGCCCCACTGTGGTGATACCCAAGGCCATTGGGGTGGTCCATTTTTGTGTGGACTTCCACAAGGTGAATGCAGTTTCTAAATTTGATGTCTGTCAAATGCCTTGAATTGACAAGCTCCTAGATCGGCTAGGCACGGCTTGTTTTTATTTGACCCTGGATTTGACCAAGGGCTATTGACAGATTCCCTTGTCACCAAAGTCCAAGAAACAAACGGCTTTCTCTACACCATTCGGTTTACACCATCACACTTCCGTTCAGGCCTTTCGGGGCGCCAGCCACGTTTCACAAACTAATGGACCAGCTATTATGGCCCCACAGTGCATATACCGCTGCATATTTAGACGATTATAATAGTCTATAGTAACGATTGGGGACAGCATATGCAGCATGTGAGGGCAGTCCTGAAGTCTTTGAGGTGAGCCGGGCTAACAGCGAACCCAGCGAAGTGTGCAGTTGGGTGGGTGGAGGTACGGTATCTGGGCTTCCACTTGGGTCATGGGCAGGTGCATCCCCAAATTAATAAGATGGCTGTGATTGCTGCCTGCCTGAGACCCAAGACCAAAAAGGAGCTAAGACTGAGGTTCCTGGGGCTGGTGGGATATTATTGCAGGTTTGTGCCTAATTATTCGGACCTCACCAGCCCACTGATTGATCTCACTGGAAGTCCAGTAGTCGGGGCAGTGCCAGCGGGCCTTTGTGAGGGTTAAAGCTGCTATCTGTGGGGGCCCTTTGCTTCACTCCCCTAACTTTTCTCCCCCTTTTGTGTTGCATACCGATGCATCAGACAGAGGGCTAGGGGCTGTTCTGTCCCAGGCGGTGGAGGGGGAGGACCGCCCAGTGCTGTACATCAGCAAGAAGCTTTCAGCTCTCAGGAGTCTAAGTCTAAGTACTAGGAGTGTAAGTACAGCAAGGTAGAGGAGTGTTTAGCCATCAAATGGGTGGTCCTCACGCTCCGGTACTACTTACTGGGGTGCCCGATGATGATGGGGCCGGGGGGGGGCTTCTCCCTTCAGTCTCCTCCTCAGAAGGTGAAATGCATGCTCAATTGGGTTAAGGTCTGTGATTAACTTGGCCAGTCTAAAACATTCAACTTTAATGGAATGTTTGATGGAATAAAGGATGAAGTCCTTTTTTGTGTTGGAAGTGTGTTTGGGTTATTGTCTTGCTGCATGATGAAGTTCCTCCCAATTTGATTGGATGCATTTCTCTGTAAATTGCTGCATGATGAAGTTCCTCCCAATTAGATTGGATGCATTTCTCTGTAAATTGGAAGACAGAATGCATTCATTCTACATTCATTCTGCTACTACCATCATGAGTTACATCATCAATAAAGATTAGTCAACCTGTTCCAGAAGCAGCCATGCAAGCTCAAGCCTTGACACTACCTCCACCATGCTTGACTGATGAGCTTGTATGTTTTGGATCATGAGCAGGTCCTTTCTTTCTCCACACTTCAGCTTTTCCATCACTTTGGTAGAGGTTAATCATGGTTCCAGAATGTTGCGGCTCATCTCTGTATTTCTTTTCGAATTACAATCTGGCCTTCTGATTTTTACTGCTGATGAGTGGTTTGCATCTTGTGGTATGGCCTCTATATTTCTGCTTTCGGAGTCCTCCTTGAATGGTGGATTGTGATAACTTCACCTTGCCCTATGGAGGCTGTTGATGATGTGTCTGACTGTTGTTTTTGGGGTTTTCTTCACAGCTCTCACAAAGTTTCTGTCATCAACTACTGTTGTTTTCCTTGGCTGACTTGTTCGAGGTCTGGTTGTTACTACATCAGTGGTTTCTTTCTTTTTCAGCACATTCCATATGGTTGTATTGGCTATCCCCAATGCTTGTCCAATGGCTCAGATTTTCTATCTTTTCTAAACTTCAAAATGGCTTGCTTTTTCTTCCATAGACAGCTCTCTGGTCTTCATTTTGGTTTATCCTCTTTAACAACAAATGCAGTCTTTACAGGGGAAACCCAGGGTTCAAACCCAGAGTAGATATTCAGAGCTATTAATTGTTAAACAATCATTTAAACAGGGCACACCTGGGCAACAAGAAACACCTGTCAGTCACGTGCCAATATTTTTGATCACTTAAAAAATGGGTTGGTTCAAACAAATAGTGCCATATTCTAAGTTGTTCAACACATCTAGATGTAAATATCAGGAAATGAAAGCTGAAATTCTGATCTATCATCTTATATTCATCTTTTGAGCTCAAACCCAAATGTCTTCAGTGTATAGCAAAAACAAAAGAATGACCATTCCAATACTTTTGCAGTGGACTGTACGTGTGTGCAACACAAGTAACTAAAAAACAAAAGTAATATTCATTGCACTGACTTACCAGTCTAGTGGGAAGTGTTGTGTTGTAATAGGAAAATAATCCACACTGGTGTGGTGTGATTCGGCCCAACACAAAGCAGCCTGGTTTATACTTGACGCATGATTTGGTGTCCGCGTTCAGAAGTAACAGCAGTGAGAGTAGCATTATTATTCACATATTCACTGCGTACTTTATGTACAGCCATAAGATTTAAAAGTGACATTCACTAGATGGCACATCAGAGCCAAAACATGCCTGTTCATCAGGTTTCATAGTACATAAATATGCTATTTGAGACACAGTGCTAGTTTGTTTATTGTAGGTAGATGGATGAAGAAATGTGCCCTTTTTTTGCTGAACTAAGCTACCGCATTGTGTCAGGATATGAAAATTACAATAGCATGTATTAATATAAATGTGGCTTGTCTGAATGTGACTCCCAGTTACATTTCAAAATATTTACACACAAAATCTGTCTTTGATATTTCAAATATTAATTTGTAAAATAAATGAATGAGTTTGGGAACCCGTGGCCAAGGTACAGGACAAAATACTGAGGTCATATGCAAAGTTAGGGGTGTGGTTGGATAACTCGGGAGTCATAAACTCCTCACACAGTGAACCATATAATCAGTGTTACAGATTTAACAAATTAATATGTCTGTATGTTGATGGATCTAAAGCAAATACATGTATATGCAGTATAACTCATTTAAAGGTAAGAAGTGCTACCTTGTTTATTTGCAATGCTGTGCGCAGCCATGTTGATTTGAGATCACTCCATAACTGGGGAAGGAACTTGTAGTTGAGAAGACAAGTTTCAAGTTGAAGGGGCATTTTCTTTGGCTTTTACTAGTTAGAGTTGGGGTATTACAAGTTGCAACCTTGAGTCATACGCAGCACTAACACAGAGTTATCATCACAAAACTTGAAGGCTGTTTAGAGACCCAGTACAATCTGATGCATTATCACTCAAATTGGCTACTGGGGGGGCACTATTTGTGTTTATGCCCACAAAACTAAACATATCTCTTGGAAAATAAGGTATACAGTGAAATTTCTTACCTTGATTCTTTTGCTCACATTATAAATAATTGCCTTTTGGACCATTTAGCTCCACCTACTCTAATTTGTGACAATTTGCATAACATGCAAAATCTACTTCTACAAACTAGTCAAACTACTCAGAAGAGTGTGAACCTCAATAACTATCAAAAACATACTGACATTTATAAACAATGGGGGGGGGGGGGGGGGGGGGGGGGGGGGGGGGGGGGGGGGGGGGGGTTGGTTGGGGGGGCAGAGCTAAGGTCAAATAACTCTTTCTCAGGAACAATAAGTTCGATCAAGCTGAAATTTGGTAGAATGCATCTATGTACTAATCTGTAGGTGGATTTTTAATGATGACATAATTACTTAAAAAACATTGCCACCATCAGCCAATTAGCTTTCAGCAGGCATTTGACAGGGTTAATACTGAGCTATCATCATGAAACTTATGTGATAGGTTTGGTGTAGGGACCCACTACTATTTGATGCAGTCTAACTCATGTTTGTGCTATTCATGTTTGTGCACACACAACTAAACATATCTCTTGGAAAATAAGGTGTAAAGTGAAATTTCTTTTTTATCTTGATTGTTTTGCTCAAACCATGCAAAATTGCCTTTTGGAGTATTTACCTCTGCTCACTCAAATTGGTGATAATTTGGATAATATGTGGAACCTACTTTTGTGAACTATTAGGATTTTTTTTTTGCCAATCTTCACAATACCGATGTCAAACTGCTCAGGAGAGTAAGAACAAACACACCTGAACAAGCTAATCAAGGTCTTCAGGATTACTAGAAAATTACAGGCAGGTGAGTTTGATCAGGGTTGGAGCTAAACTCTGCAGTACAGTGGACCTCGAGGGCCAGAGTTGAGAAACCCTGGGCTACACTGTAGGGAAAAGATTAGAGTGCAGCTGACAAGTTAGTGAGGGAAGTAAGCTTACTAACACCCCTCACTGGCTTGTCATCCTGGTTTCTTTTGCTTCCTCTATGGGGATCACTGAGAACATCTAGTTGGCTCAGTTTTGTGTAGGTTCGAGTTGCTTGGGAGGTGGGAGAGTTAGGCTGTTCTTCAGTGAAGCAAAACGGTCAATCACTTGATTGTAACTCAGCATATCCACTGCGTCTCTTTCAATTGTCATAATGGCTAAATGATGGAGTCTGTCTTGTCCCATGGTGGACCTTAACCAGGTGTGGAGCTGGCATAAAACACTGAATGACCTCTCACAGCTGCAGCTGCTAACTGGAATTGTCAATGAAATCTGAATGACTCTTTTCAATGATGGAAACGTGTTGGTCAAGAAGATTGAAAATGCTGGTCATGCCATCAATGACATTACTCTGCATCTTACACATGAGTAACTGTTTAGCCACCAAAATCTCTTCTGGCTTAAGGTCAGTTTTGTAATGATCAGCAATCAGTCTAAGATTGAAAGGACGTAAGCTGAGGAGGACTACAGGCCTGGATCCCCTTCAGAAGCTCTGTGTTGACAGATGAAAAGCATTCATCAAGATCAGCTATCATTCTGTCAAGGCAAGGCAAACAGAGCTTTCTTTTAAGGTGTTCAGTGTTACAGAGATCACTTGCAGCCCAACAAGTAGATTCAATCCTCCATGTGACTCCGTTTGCATCTCTGTCTCACATGAGTCCGCAATATGACTGTCCCTACACAAGACGCTTGTTCTCTCAAACACTGCTGTGACCTGTTCATCAGTGAGTTTGCTCCTCAAACGCACTGATGAACAGGCCACAGCAGTGCGTTTGCTCCTCAAAATGTCACACACAGCATCTTTTTATTCAACTGCCTGAGCAAGGTCTGCATCTTCCCTTTGTAAGAATTTGTGTAGACCCTCAGTAACTGAGAAAAGAGATTGAAAAGTGATCAGAAGATATATGGTGGAGAATTTACCAAGACTGGAATACAGCCCCAATGCCATGGGCATCTTGATGCTCAGAAGGCATTGAAGGACAGCAGGTAGATTTTTTAGCATGGCATTCACTGACCTCACCTGACATGATCAGCGAGTTTTAGAAAGTTGCAAGAGCTCAGATGGCTGTAAACCTAGCTGCTTTTGGACCTCTGTGAATTTCTTTTGGTTCAGAACAGAAACACAAAAAAATAATTTAAAAAAATTGCCTAGCCTCAGACACTTCCCAACAGGAGTTACAAAGAACCAGGTTAAGTTGGTGAGCATAGCAGTGTACATATACTGCCTCTGGATAACTTGCTTGAAAGCATGCCTGCACACCACCCACTGCTCCACTCATCACTGATGCACCATCATAGGCCTGTACAACGCATTTTATGTCATCAAGTCCTTTGAGTGCTATCTGGTTTTGAATGGCAGTGGTTACTGATTCAGCATCAAATTGTTTTCATTCTGTCAATGACAGCAGATACTCTTTCACTTTACCCCCTGCAACATAATGAACACAGATCGCCAACTGCTCAACATTCTTATCTTTTGCCTCATCTGCAATCACCGTACACATTCCAGATTCTTTTATTTCCTTAATGATGCTCATTGTCACTTCTTGGGTGCAGCATTTAATCATTTCATTTTGTGAAGAAGGTGAAAGGTATGTGCTGTGTGATTGTGTAGTGTGTGTTTGTAGGACTGGGTCAAATTTTGAAGGAGCTTCATGCATTCTGTGAAGTCACCCTGGTTGTGACTGTTCTCTCCTTCACTGTATCCACAGAAAGGAATTCCTTGTTTTCCCAAGAACATGGTAACTGCAACAACACGGCTGAGGTATTCTCTTCTTTTATTTCTGAATCATTTGCTACATGCAGCTGTTTCATAACACTTTCATGTACTGCACTGCTTTTGTAACATCTCCAAGATTTTATGCTAGCCTTATGTGCTGGTGTTTTATCATGTTCCCTATAATTCCAGTGCCTTCTTCCAGTTTGTGAACCCACTGCTAGCCAACGTACTGTGCTTGACATTTTTCCCCAAACATGCAGCCTGCAAAACAAAGGGGTGCATCTCTTTTCACAGAATACTTTAAGCCAAGGAAAGCTCTGAAACCAATTGTGACTAAAAGTTTTCTTTTTTGACCCATGTTGGTGCTATGGATACTGAGACAGCTTAACCTGTCTTGGACCTGAATCATTATCTCCTAAGTCATTCACAGAATTGTTCTCTACTAATACCTGTAAAACATCCTTAGGCATAGACTTTGCTCTCTGTCCAGTACCAGCTTCTGCTCCTGTTTCCCATTCAGTGTCTTCTCTGTCTCTCCTCTCGCACCGTCTTCTCTCTCTGCACTTTGTCCCTGTGTCTGTCCCTTCTCTGCGTAATTGTGTTCTAATGTTCCCTTTTCAATGTTTTCACTTTACAATCTTTTGCACTCTTCTACAGCCTCTCCACCCTGCTCTTTCCCTTCTCTCAGTCTTTATGAAAAACAGACAAACAACTGGCCATAACAGCAAACTAACCAAACATTTTTTGTAACACATTTAAAGACCCCATGAAATCAAAATTTGAATTTTGTGGCTTTTATTCTGTGTGTTAGCATTAAGACCATCTATATGTTAGTCTTCTCATAAACATTGACGAAACTAACTTTTTGAATATACATGCATTTCAAATTTACAGTCTCACTCTTCAACTAATACAGATCAGAAATATTGATGACTCAACCTACAGTACACAGAATTTTGTCCAATGATGAGTGCAGTTTGCTCTAAATTTATAAATTTTATGGGATCTTTATATATTCATTTGCTTAACCTGAAATACTGTACACTGCAATCAGGATGAGTTATGTTCTTGGTAGCAATACAACCATTGTGTAATGTAGTTGTCAGAAAAGGATGCCCTTCCTCAAAGGACTGTAGCTGTCTTACCGCAATCATCTGTCCCCTTTCTAACCTGGAATCTCTTCTCTGCCCTTTCCTGCAGCCTCCCCTCCCTGCTCTCTCCCTTCTCTGTCTTTTTCCTAACGAATATGAAAAATAGCAAAAAGTTCTTGTAATTTAGTATATTTCCTTCACCCTTAAATGTAGACATTTAAAATGAAGATCGTTCAAATGCAACGTTTGTCCCTGCTGTCTGCTTACCCTCACCTGACTGATGATGCTCTTCTCTCTCTCTGTCACTGGATAAATAAAAATAAGCTAAGTAGTACTGAGTAGATCACTTCTTGCAAACAGAACAGCTAACACATTTTTAAAAAAAATCTATAAATAAAACTTAAATCCACCACTAGCGTTTTCGTGAGCAAGCTAACTAACTAGCCCCCTAAATGAACAAATCACTTCAAAAACCTTTCATTGCTGATGACTAAATCACATCGTTTGTGGCAGAATGACAAATTAGAAGAGATAAGCAAGCATTCTTTTAACAGTTAACAAGGTAACGTTATCGATCAAATCTGTGCCAAGTAAATTAGATCTGGAAAACGGGATGTCCTCATTCAACTAAATAGAAATTCACATACTACTCATTAATACAGTGATAAGCGTTAGCCTGGTAGTTACCTCTCCTCGGCTACAATGCCGTATTATGAGTTATCGTCTGACTGCAATTTGAGGTTTCCAAGGGAAAAATGAAGGGAGGAGGAGCACAGCGAGGAGGGCGAGGCGTATGACTGAAGAGGATGCGCAGGATATTTTCGCTTCAGCTGGCAAATCAGCTTTCATGTTTTAAATAATTAAAATGATGTAACGTTCAATGAATAGGGAAGCTTATTAGACGTATCTGCTGTAATCTACCTCATCAGACAATGATTTATCAGGAAAATTTTACTGGGGTACTGCAAAATTTTACTGGAGCTCGTGCCCAAGCAAAAAGGGTCTAGCGACGCCCCTTGTGGAGGACAACCGTGCCAGGAAATAGAGTACAAATGCCAGTGGACATTGCGCAAATTAGACGCAGTGATGATTTTCTTCGACACCTAGTTTGCAGCCGAAGGCGTCTCCTGTTCCGCAGCCTACACAGTCTCAATTCAGCCGCACCTACTTTTTTTTATATATATATACATTGGTTTAGTTTTGCGCATTCCGTACATAAATCTCATTTTGCTGGTGATCCCAGTTATCTGTCATGACGTACGCCATGGTAAGTAACCAGCTATCTGGATAGATAATATAAGTAGCCAAAATATACAAGGCAGAGGATTAGAGCTATTTTTGAGCGATCACACTACTTTTTGGCTTTAAAGTAATCTAGGGTGACGTTTACAGACCGCTTGTTTTCACAGGCACCATGTTAGCTAGTCAGTATATTCGTACTTGTAACGTACTTTTCGCTAACTTTTAACGATATTTCGCTATATACACATTCTGAGCCGTCTATAAAGACTTTAACTGCAGGGGTATGGCCAAGATAGATTCAGTATATCCCGATAATATGGAAAAATAAAAATGAATGAATAAAGTTTTAAAAATCTAACGGTTATAAAATGTATTATACATCTTTGGATTTCTGTTTTACTGAATACAACTCTTAACCTAATTCTCTTGCAAGCATTTTTTCTTCTTTTACACACTGTAAAATCAAAACTTGTTGTCAAACACAACTAACCATTAAAATACAGTGTTAATTTGCAATTAATATTATTGTTTTTCGGGAAATTACTACATAGTTCTGCAGTTCAGCATACATCATAAGCTCAGCGAGACTGTGCATTAACGTCATTTGCAACAGGCTGGTTTCTACGACGGCGTTTTAGGGCCACCGTTGAAAAAATAACATTACAAGATTTCGAGAATAAACTCGTAATATTTAGAGGAAAAAGTCGCAATGTTTCGAGAATAAAATAATCCTATGACAAATTAGTACATATCAGCGTATGATAAAATGCTGGACTTTATATGATTTTATTCTCGAAATCTTGTAATTTATTTTTTCCAACATGGCCCTAAAACACCGTCGTAAGTTTCTACTCCTGCGCCGAAGTATTTGCATCTGTCGCTACCAATGATTGTGTACGTTGTATGGGGGTGCACGTCATAACAGGGATTTAAAAGTGAAGCCAAAATGTGTCTGAGGCCCTCTAGTGGCTGGCTACAGTACTATTTTTAACCCCGCCCGTTCCCAAGTTAGTCAATACGAAAAGACCAAAACTTGCAAGTTACATCTCCACAAATTATTTGCAGGACCAAGCCTCGAAAACGTTCATTTCATCAGTCCCTGGCTTTTTGTATCCAGGTCTAAAATATTTCTGTTAAAATGGTGAATAATGTTGGCAATATTTCTGCATATTTTTCTAAAAGCATAACTCACAGTTAAATATGAATGATATGAAATGTATTATATAGCAATAGCATCTTATAAACATATGTATTTCTCATGTTACCGATCTTGTATACCGCAGTGGCAGCAGCAGCTTACAAACACAGCCTAAAGTATTTCTTAATCACTTACTCATCTTGTTTTTTTAAATGTATATACACTATATGACAAAGTTTATGGATGCCTGACAATCACATCCATATGTGGGCCTTCCCAAACTGTTGCTACAAAGTTGTAAGCACACTGTATAGGATGTCTTTGTATGCTGTATCATTACAATTTTGCTTCACTGGAACTAAGGGGCCCAGACATGTTCCAGCATGACAGTGCCCCTGTGCACAAAGCAAGGTCCTTGAAGACATGGTGTGCCATGGTTGGAATGGAAGAACTCAAGTGGCCTGCACAGAGCCCCAACCTCAACCCCACTGAATATCTTTGGCATGCCGACTCTGCCCCAGGCCTTATCACCCAACATCAGTGCCTGACCTGCCAGCATTCTTGTGGCTGCTCTTGGGGCTGTATGGGCAGATCCCCACAGCCATGGTTTAAAATCTTGTGGAAAGCCTTCCCAGAAGAGTGGAGGTTATTACAACAGCAAAGGGGGGACTAAATCAGGAATGGGATATTTAAAAAGCACACATGGGCATGATGTTCTGGTGCCCACAAACATTTGGCCACATAGTGTAAAGTTCTCTCTGAAAGTATTGGAATGGCAAGTCCAATTCTATTGTAGATTAATCTCTGCCAAAGTGATGGAAAGGCCAAAGTGTGGAGAAAAAAAGGATCTGCTCATGATTCAAAACCTACGAGCTCATTGGTCAAGCATGGTGGAGGTAATGTCATAGCTTGGGCTTGCATGGCTGCTTCTGGAATGGGCTCACTAATCTTTATTGATGATGTAACACATGATGGTAGTAGCAGAATGAATTCAGAAGTCTACAGAAACATTCTGTCTGCCAATTTTCAGAGAAATGCATCCAATCTAATTGGGAGGAACTTCTTCATGCAGCAAGACAATGACCCAAAACACACTGCCAAAACAAGAAAGGACTTCATCAGGGGAAAAAAGTGGAAGGTTTTAGACTGGCCAATTGAGCATGCATTTCACCTCCTGAAGGGAGAAACCCCACAAAACAAACAATAACTGAAAGAAGCTGCAGTACAAGCCTGGAAAAGAAGAACAAAAGAAGAATGCAGCAGTCTGGTGATGTCAGTGGGTTGCTGGCTTGAAGCAGTTCTCTCTTTTCCCTCTCAGTGCAAGTTTTCAGCTGGCTTTAGACATTCATAGCGATGGTCCCTTGCTTCAAGTATTTCTCTTTGATCTTGTTGGCTTCTTTCTGGAGAGAGTACCTCACTTTGCTGGCATCATGATCTCTCACTAGCCTAGTGAACTTGTTTTTGCATAGCTTGATGTACTTGCTTAGGCTGACAATGGCTGAGTTGCAGAATCCAGTTTGACTGGTCTACGTCCTCCGTCTCTTGATATAAAGTCTTTCAATGTCAGCCTTCGGGTGATGGATACTCCCTATTGTTAGGAATTTACATATCGTACGATCCATCCTCTGGATGTCTGTTCTCACCCAATCAAATATTGCGAACCTGTAGGCCACAACTGGGACAGCTAGAGTATTGATTGCTGTCACTTTGTTTTGAGAGTTAAGTTTTACCTTGAGTATCTGGTGCACTCTATGGTTATGTTGTTTCGTGATGCCCAGGTATTTATATGATTCATTGGTATCCAGATTCCTGATCACTGTCTGGTCATTCAGCTGGATGTTTTGGATTTTGACTAGTTTGCCAGGTTTGACAACTGCAGTAGGACATTTGTCTTGGCCAAACTCCATTTTGATGTCATCACTGAGTGCTTTCACATTCATAAGGGCTTGTTGCAACTGATCTTCGTCCTTGGTGAATAGCTTCAGTTCATCCATGTAGAGCAGGTGGCTAACTTTGCTGTTGTCATAAATCTCAAATACCATGCCTTGACTGTTCAGCATATTGGTTGGCGAAATCAGTGCTAGAGAGAACAGTAAGAGAGACAGTGATTCACCTTGAAAAACTGATGTTTCCTGTTTGGATGTGATCTCGAGCATACTACAGCCACATCCCGGGGGACCATTAATACTTTATTTTAATATTTTTATATTTTACTTTAATATTTTACTTCATTCATATTTACAGATGTATTGTACTTAAAGATTAGTATGGGTGAGTGGTGGCTGTAGGATGTAACAGACAGGACAATCTATGAGACAGGACTACAGACAAGACAAGACAGTAGACGCAACATGGACATGGTACTTATCAGGACGGTGGGTTGCGAGGTATGGGAGAGGGTAGGAGAAGGGTGTGCAAAGAGTAGTAGTTAGTCGGTTGAATTAATTAATATGTATAACACCAACTTCGGTTTCTGTTACTGTTGCTTGTATGTGTGTAATTTAGTTGCATGTGTTTGTGAGCATTATGTTTGAGTTGTGTGGTATGGCTTTGATTATGTGGCTTGTCTGTAGGAACTGTATTGTTTAGCTATTGCAAGGTGATTATCTGGTGTAGGTAGGTGATCAGTGGTGTCCAAATGGAGTTAAATTTGGTAGTTTTATTTTTGATTGAGGCAGAGAGTTTTTCCATTGTTACATAGTTGATTAAGTTTTTCCAATGTGTGATATCGGTTATTCTTTGATTTCCAGTTTGTTAGTATGGTTTCATTGGCGATGGTTAGTGCTGTAAGAAAGACTGTTGTGTTTTCTTTTGTGATGCTGATCCCAGATGTATCTCTGAGTAAGCATAGTGAAGGGAGAGTGGGATGGATCTATTTAGAAAATGAGATAGTTCCTAAGTGATTTGTTTCCAGAAGTGCTTAACTGGTGTGCAGTCCCATATGGCATGTATGTAGTCATCTGGTGTATTTTGTGTGCACTGTGTGCAGATGTTGGATTTCCTGTAGCCCATTCTATACATCCTACAACCTGTGTAGTGAGTTCTGTAGATTATTTTGTATTGTATCAGGTGTAGACTAGCGTTATTAGCTATGAGGGACATATTCTGTAATATGTGTGGCCAAAACTCTTCTCTGGGTGTGATTGCTAAGTTATCTTCCCATTTTTACATGTTATGGTAATTGAGGAGTTGGATTTGGACATTATATGTTTTTATATGTTTTGGATAAGACTTTAGCTGGTGGTGAGAAATTCAGTAGTTCTGATACTAATGGGGGAGGTCAAATGATGTCCTTTAGGTTGATTTTAGAACATATAATGGAACTGAGTTGCAGAAATTCAAGGAAATTATTATTTTCTAGTCCATGCTTCTCGTCTAGATATGGAAATGATGTAAAGGTGTTGTTTTGCGTTTAAGCTGCTTAATGCCTTTTTCTACGCATATGGAGATGTTTATCTTCACGGTGTTTGCGAATTCGGGGTTGTGCCATATGGGAGTGTGTTCAGTTAGTCGAAATGGTGAATTTATAATTTTATAAAATTTCCACCAAGCTGTTAAAGTTGCTGCAGTTGTTGGACTTTTGAAGCAGGGGTGGCCTTTGATAGCTGTGCTGATGAATGGTAGGTGTGAGATTCTGGTTTCATTGCATAGTGCCTGTTCTGCATCTAGCCAAATCTTGTTTGTCTGACTGGGTTTTATCCATTTGATTATATACTGGAGTTGGTTAGTGAGGTAATATTGTTGAATGTTTGGGACATCAAGTCCTCCATGATATTTGGGTCTCTGTGAGGTGATTAATTTGATTCTGGGTGGTTTGTTTTTTCAATAAAATTTAGTGATACTGGAATTGAGTGATTTGAATCAGGAAGGGGGAGGTTGAGCAGGGATCATTAAAAATAAGTAATTTATTTGGTACTATCATCATTTTTATTGATGCTTTTCTGCCAGTGAGCAAGGTGAAGGTTTATCCAGCATTGAAGATCATTATTTATGGTGTTCAATAATGGGTTTATCCACTGAATAAATGATTCACCGAAACCTAATTTAGAAAGTGTTGTGAGTAGAAATTTCCAGTTAACTTTGTCAAAGGCTTTCTCTGCATCAAGTGTTACTATTGCTGATTCTAGGTTTTTACGTGATGCGTAATGTATCAAGTTGAGGAGTCTATGCATGTTGGTGGCTGACTGTCTGTTTTTAATGAATCAGTTTGATCTGGGTTGATTTATTGAAGGAATAACTGGTTCATTTCTATTAGCTAGGGTCTTGCTTATTATTGGTCAAGCCCTGAAGGGGTGAAGACCCCTCTTGTATTTGTTATTTAGGGGCCAAACACCGCAGGTGTGTAGGCACCTATTGTAATTGTCAACTTTCTTATTATTCTGCTTCTTCTTCTTTTTCCGTTCTTGAGTCTATGGCAGCCCATAGAACCGTACATCAGAAAGTTATGAAATTTGGCACACAAATAGAGGACAGTATGAAATGTTACCATAGCAAATTTGGAGTCGCTATTTCAAGCCCTCTGGTGCCACCAACAGGTCAAAGTTTCACTCATGTTTATGCTAATATCTTTTGAAATAAAGTAAAGGCTAGAAAGAAAATTCTTTTTTTCCTCGGATATCTGCCCAACTAGATTTTCCGCCATTTTGAATTTTCTGAAAAACATACTTTTTCAAACTCCTCTTTCAGACCACGTGGACAAAAAGTTATGGAATTCAAGTCGATTAGTCAAATCGTTCTTGAATAACGCACAACTGACTTCGCAGGCGAGCATGCCAAAATGGACATGAGGCTATATCTCCGTAACACTTTAGCATTTCAAACCAAACTTAGTACATGTCATAGTCATCATGACTTGAGGGTACCTGCCCAGTTTCGGAACAGCGCCACCCAGTCCTCACAAGATATGAAAAAAGCATATTTTTATATAACTTGTGAATGGTTTGTTGTAAAATCTTGAAACTGGTCTCCATAGATTCTGTGCGGCATACCAAGTCGAATGATATCAAATGTTCCTATGTCGGCCATTTTGTGTGTCAGCCATTTTGAATTTAGACGAACACTGCTGATTTATTTATTTATAAACTCTCATTGCAGTTTTTACACTCACATTTATGTGCAATATCAGTGTGCAATATTTTAATGTGCAATACCGTCACACTACTGGCAAGCTACACTATTCTCAACCAACCTGTACTTATGTGTATACACCCCTCTCCTTTTTTGTTTTGTGTTAGGATTTTTGCTTTAGCATTATTTAAGCCATTTATGTACAGTGTATTTAGTTTAGTTTAGTAATTCTGCTTGTATTATAGTGTTTTTGTATATATAGAGTCCATTTGATTTTGTTACCTCATATTAGAATAGTTTTTAATCTATCTTGTTCTTGTGTGCATACTCTTTCTGTACTGTACCCCTGCTGTTGCTAAATGCAATTTCCCCACTGCGGGACAAATAAAGGAATATCTTACTCTTACTCTTAAAATGCAGTATTTTACAAATGTCTTGGCGTGTCGTTATGAAAATCGGTATGTCATCGGTACCATGCCCTGAAGGTATACAGAAAGTTTCAGGGCAGCACTGCCTTGTGGTCAAAAATTATAATTCAAAAAATGCTAACAGCTTTTGATTCCTTTTGTTGATTGTCATGAGGTCTTGACAGATTCCTTGGGTCATGCCGAGAATAATGATACCAGTTATGTCGTGGTCGGCCAAACTTGCTGTCTGGCCTTTTGAATTTCCTGAAAAATCTACTTTTTCGAACTCCTCCTAGACTGTTCGTCCAATTTTCATGGAAATTGAATTTGATTAGACCATCAAATTTGACTTGGATCATCTTCCATCCATGCCAGCAATAAGTTATGGATTTCATGTTGCTAGACCAAACTGAACTGTTGGTCATGCTCTGATGCTTTCTCAGCACCTACTTTGCCTATGTTGATCTTGACTCTCTAATTGCTGCTTGCAGCTATATTTATTTTTGTGTCTCTTTTTATTAGTGATTAAGGACAGTAACTAGCAGGTAATGTGGGGTCTTTATTGGGTTTTAGGTGAAGTGATATACTGGCGGTATTCATTTCTGTTGGTAGTGTCATATTCTGTTTAATTTCAGAAAATAATCTGTTAAATAGTGGAGCCAAAATAGTCCAGAACTGTTTATAGAATTCGGCCGGAAAACCATCAGGACCTGGCACTTTTTTATTAGGCATGTTGTTAAGGACCTTGTAGATCTCTTCTGGTTCTATTGGTTTGTCTATGGAATTTGCTTTTTCTTCAGTTAATTTTTGTTGGTTGATATTATTTAGGAAATTAGTGATGTCTTCCATGTGTGGATCTGCAAGTGATGAGTACGGGTCTTGAAAGAATTATCTAAATGTGTTATTAATTGCCTCTGGGATTTGTATGGTCTTTCCTGCTTTTTGATAATTGGGATTGTTGTTCTTTCTTTATTTCATTTTAAGAGGTTTGCTAGGCATTTTGCAGATTTATTATTAAATTCAGAGTTTTCATGCCTGAGTCTTTGTAGTAGGAATTGAGTTTTTGCGTTTATAAGGTCATTGTATTCTAGTTTGAGTTTCCTTAATTCTGTTTCTGTGCATTCTGTGGGGTTGATTGCTATTAGTTTCTCTAATTCCCTAATCTTTTGTTCTAATTTACTTTCATTTTCAATATTTTTCTTTTTCTTACATGATGCATAAGATATGAGCAGGTGAAGGTAGATGCAGTTGGTCAGTGCAGCCATGAGTAGCTTGTAGAAGGTGGGCTAGCATGTGATTGGATGGTAGTTCTTTGGGTCCTTTGTGTCCTTTCCTTTTGAGAGTAGGAAGGTGGTTCCAGATGTTAATGACTGTATCCTAGATTGTCTCATTTATGGCCCTGGTAAGATCTGAATGTAGGGCAGAGAGTTACTTGAGCCAGAATCTTGCAGCTTGTCTGGGCCAGGTGACTTCCATTTGTGAACTCTGTTTGATGACTTTAGCTATCTCTTCAAATGTGAAGTCTGACCGAGTCTTGTTATGTGCTTGTGGTTCTTTTCTCCTTCGCAATACAAGACGCCTTATCAGTGTGGACTACTATGAGGCTGGAGGTGAACAGTGACAAATTTCTCAATGTTATATTTACTTTTAAGTTATATAAAAAACTTAGCATGTGTGAAACATAAGTCCCGCATAAACTTCGAAAAAATGAATACAAAAATGGCTAGTAGTACACTACTGCTCAACATTTTCACACTATGCAGAATTTACCACAGATCTGTAGTGTAGTGACCTCCATTATACAGCGTGCGCGGGCTCACATCTCTGAAATGCGGCTTAAAATCAATGCCTGTATGCTCCGCTTGATGTAAGTCACACTCTAAAAATGGTAAGCAGTAAGCAGAAATTAATTTTGGTGGGATGAGGAAATATACAAAATAAAATCACAACTGTACAATTAAACTGATAAGTGTGATGCACTCGTGCATTTCAGGTGGATGTCAGACCATAGTAGGAGCAGTGATGACAAATTTGTTATTTAATCATTTAAGGCACCAGTAAACAGTCTTTCCATAATAACATTGTCATAAAATACCTTTATGACAGTTCCACTGAAAAAGGTTAAAATAACGTTAATAATCAGGGAAAATTACACCTTATATTTTAAATCCTGATCTACTTTTCTTTTGCAGTAAACTCCAGCAGGCTACTTCACCAGCTCTCACCTCCATACCTGTTCTTATAGTGTAGCTATATGACTAGTAGCTTTCAAACAGGATAAATGCAATTCCATTCCTATTTCTCATCACAGCAGCTGGTGTCTAATAAAATGTGACTAAACAAAGGAATGCATTCATTTAAAAAAAACTTGTATTATAATCAGTAGGCCTATAAGAAAATTTATTAGCTAATAGTGCATACACTTTAATAGGTCCAATTGTAATTTTAGAGCTTAGGTTATTGTTATTAATCGATAGAATGTGTTAAATATATATAATAGTAATAATAATAATAAAAAAAAATCATAGACTTTTTGATTATAGCTTTCAGGGTGTCACAAAAATGCTGATGTGGCCCAGGCAGAATTTGAGTTTGAAACCTCTGACTCCTGAAAATGTGAGGTGGGGCCTCCATGGATCAGACTTTTTGTCCAGCACATCTCACAGATGCTTGATCGGATTGAGATCTGGGGAATTTGGCGGCCAAGTCAACACCTTGAACTCTTTGTCACGTTCCTCAAACCAAATTCCTGAACAATTTTTGCACATCAGTGAGCCTTGGGTGCCCAAACCCTGTCGCTGGTTCACCAGTTGGTCTTCCTTGGACCACATTTGTTAGGTACTAATCACTGCATACCAGGAACACCCCACAAGACCTGCCATTTTGGAGATGCTCTGACCCAGTCATCTAACCATCACAATTTGGCACAAATCAAAGTTGCTCTGATTCTTATGCTTGCCCATTTTTCCAGCTTCCAACATATCACCTTCGAGAACTGACTGTTGCTGCCTAATATAATCCCACCCCTTGACAGGTTCCACTGTAACAAGATAATCAATGTTACTCACTTCACCTGTCAGTGGTTTTAATGTTATGGCTAATCGGTGTATATACCTAACATAACATAAACATAAGGGAAACTTTATGTTGAATCCCTTTGCATAGCAAGCTGTTTAAACTGGACTGCCTGTGTTTCTATCTCTGTGAGAAAATCTGAGCGCTAACACAGCTCTCTATTTCTGGAGTTTGCTATGCTGGTGGTGATTTGCTGACTAAGAAAAAAAAAGACAATGTGAGACCACTGACTGGTCATTTTTTATTTAGTAGCCGATGGTGTCTGCCTGAATAGCTTTAAAACATTATAGAGTTTACAAAAAATATCTATGAAAATTCAGAATGCCAACAATCACCATTGTAATCACAAAAAAATTAAGTATGTGTGAGCCAGTTTGTACTCAAATCAAAGCCAGGGATCATTCAACTCAAAAACTAAGACAAATGTTGAGACTTAGGTGGCCCACCACCTAAAACAAGTTATGGGTAGAAAGCACTGAGTAAACATTGTGCTTAAATGACTGTATATACAGACAAGTCCATGAGTATTTGGACAGTGACACAATTTTCGTAATTTTGCCTCTGTACACCATCACAATGGATTTGAAATGATGCAATCAAGATGTGATTGAAGTGTAGACTTTCAGCTTTAATTCAAGGGGTTTGACAAAAATATTGCATTAACCGTTTAGGAATTACAACCATTTTTATAGAGTCCCTCCATTTTTACAGGCTCAAAAGTAATTGGACAATTGACTAATAAGCAGTTTCAGGGAAAGCTGTGGCCTGATACTGTATTATTTCATGACAAATTAAGGAGATAAAAGGTCTGGAGTTGATACCAAGTGTTCAATTTGCATTTGATAGCTGTTCATGGGAACTCTCAATTTGTGGTCCAAAGAGGTGTCAATGCAATTGAAAGAGGCCATCATTAGGCTGTAAAACAGGCCTATCAGAGAGATAGCAGAAACTTTTGGAGTGGCCAAATCAACAATTTGGTACATTCTTAGAAAGAAAGAATGCACTGGTGAGCTCAGCAACACCAAAAGGCCTGGAAGACCACGGAAGACAACTAAAGTAGATGAATGCAGAATTCTTTCCATGTTGAAGAAAAACCCCTTCACAACATCTAGCCAAGCCAAAAACACTCTGGAGGAGGTAGACATATCATTGTCAAAGTCTACAATCAAGAGATGCCTTCATGAATGTAAATACAGGCAGTTTGCTTCAAGATATAAACCACTGGTAATATTCAAGAAGAGAAAGGCCAGATTAGAGTTTGTTTTTAAAAAAAAAAAAAAACTCTTTTTAAAAAAAAAAAAAGCCTGACCAGTTCTGATGCAAGATTGGGTCACTGGTGTTTATTGATGATGTGACTGCTGATAGAAGTAGCAGAATGTATTCTGAAGTGTATAGAGCTATAATTTCATAAAACGAAAGCACCCCAAGAGATTCTCAAGGCAAAGACATTAAATGTTCTTAAATGTCTGATGACCTCAACCCATGAGCATGCTTTACACTTACACTTACTGAAGACAAACCTGAAGGCAGAAAGACCCAACAACAAGCAGCCACTGAAGGCAGCTGCAGTAAAAGCCTGGCAAAGGGAGGAAACTCAGCATTTGGTGATGTCCATGGGTTCCAGATTTCAGGCAAAATGGAGGGACTGTTATTAAAAAAAAAAAAAAAAAAGGCTGTAATTCCTAAACGGTTAAGGCAATATTTTTGTTAAACCCCTGGAATTAAAGCTAAAAGTCTACACTTCAATCACATCTTGATTGCTTCATTTCAAATCCATTGTGGTGGTGTACAGAGGCAAAATTATGAAAATTGTGTCACTTTCCAAATACTTATGGACCTGACTCTAGTTAAAAATCTACACATGTTCATCCAGTCCCTATTAGGCCTCACTCACGTGGGGTGGGCCGCACATCCACCAAGCAAACACAAATACACATACTGGCATAAACATACCACTTCTTCTTTGTTTAGTCTGTTTTTGATACATTGGGACACCCTGCAGTTTCCTGCCTGTTGCAAATGTTGCAAATCCAAACAAGCAAATGGTTCCTGTGTTCAGGTGGATTGCTTATGCAAGTGAGCCTGACATTAAAGTGCTTTTTCAGACTACTGCTGTAGCAGTGACAGCTGGAGTGTTGGTGTTCTCAACTGTTGCTCTACTAGGATACTTGTACCTTGGCAAAAAGAAGAAACCACTGGTCACCTTGCTTGACCCCTCTGAAAAATACAAACTGAGACTTATTGACAAAGAGGTACTGCACCATCTATAAATTTTTCACTGACTATTTGTTCTTCATCTTCTGTAACTCACTGAAGGTGGCATTTCAATGCCTAGACTTTTTTTTAAAGATACATACACCATATGGCCAAAGGTTTGTGGATACCTGACCATCACACCCAAATGTGGGCCTTCCCTAAACTGTTGTCACAAAGTTGGAAGTGCACAATTGTATATGATGGCTTTGTATGCTGTACCATTACGAAGCGTGGGCCATTTGCCAAGGTTGGAGTGGAAGAACTCGATTGGCCTGCAAAAAGCCCTGAATTCAACCCAATTGAAGAATCACCGACATCAGTGCCTGACCTCACTAATGCTCTTGTGGCTGAATGGGCAAATCCCCACATTCACACTCCAAAAGCCTTACCAGAAGAGTGGAGGTTGTTATAACAGCAAAGGGGGATTAAATCTGGAATGTGATAGTCAAAACCACATATGGGTGTGATAGTCAGGTGTCCACAAACCTTTGGCCATATGTGGTAGATGCATTTTGTGTCATTCTGTTGTGCTGTACAAAATGTTTCTGTCTCAGGTTATTAGCCACGATACACGCAGGTTTCGTTTTGCCCTGCCAAGCCCACAGCATGTCCTAGGCCTGCCTGTAGGTAAGTGGTGACATTGTACCACTTTTTATAAAAAATATGTCTTGTCACACTGTAGTTTTGTGACAAAACACCTCTTGTATTTCAAAGGAAAACATGTGTACCTCTCTGCCCGGATTGATGGAGACCTGATTGTGCGTCCTTACACTCCTGTCTCCAGTGATGATGACAAGGGATTTGTTGATCTGGTTGTTAAGGTAATGTTCACTCATTTGTACAAGCTGATCTCAACTCAGTGTTCACGTATATACTATATATAACATATAGTAATAGAAATTTAATAGGTTTACATTACTTTACAGATCTACTTTAAGAATGTCAACCCTAAGTTTCCCGAAGGAGGAAAGATGTCTCAGTACCTAGAGAGCTTGAAGCTTGGAGATGTGATTAATGTTAGAGGACCAGGAGGCTTACTCGAATACAAAGGGAATGGTAAGACTTATTACTATTTATGTGGATAAAAGTGGTCTAATTGAATATTCCAAAGCACTGTGCCCTCACTTTATACTTGCATTCCTAACTAACAGGGCAGTTTGCCATACAGGCTGATAAGAAGTCCCCAGCTGAAATCAAGAAGGCCAGTTCACTGGGTCTCATCGCTGGTGGAACAGGTACAGTATATACAATAGATATACTATGTATTTTACTTTCTGTACAAAGAAACAGAGTGAATGATTTTAGAGCTGAATGTTTTACGGCAAGTCCTCATTCACCATTTATATAGGCATCACCCCTATGCTGCAGCTAATCCGTGACATTATGAAGAACCCTAGTGATTCTACTAAGTGCAGGTTGCTGTTTGCCAACCAGGTGTGTTGCCTAATGTTTTTTTTTTTATACTGGTGATTGCTTAAACTGGACCTAAACATTCAATCTAGATGTGTACTTCATCACTTATTATCAGGTTGTACAAGGTTTTACTCATTATAAAATGAGTAATTTTTAGTAATGGAAACTTTGGCCTCATTTATCAATTTGGTACTAAAGTTGTGTGTGAATGGCATCACAAATTACCAAGCATGTAAATGGCACAGCTGATTGGCATCTAGTGTCACACAAAACTCCATAAAAGGCAAAGCTCACAAAGCTGATCAGCAAAAGGCAAAATATACTTTCTCACTGGTAAAAGTGATACTTATTTGACTCATGTTTATGTCAATAAAAATACACCGATCAGTCATAACATTAAAACCACTGAGAGGTGACGTGAATAACATTGATTATCTCATTACAATGGCACCTGTCAGAGCTCTGACCCATCGAGGCATGGACTCCACAAGATCTCGTAAGGTGTGCTGTGGTATCTGGCACCAAGACATTAGCAGCAGATCCCTGAAGTCCTGTAAGTTGAGATGCTCTGACCCAGTCCTCTAGCCATCACAATTTGGCCCTTGTCGAAGTTGCTCAGATCCTTATGCTTGCCCATTTTTCCTGCTTCCAACACATCAACTTCAAGAACTGACTGTTCACTTGCTGTCTAATATATCCCACCCCTTGACAGGTGCCATTGTAACGAGAAAATCAGTGTTATTCACATCGCCTGTCAGTGGTTTTAATGTTATGGCTGATTGGTGTATGTATAATTTAACAGCATAGCAGCACCTGAAAGGTCAAAATCTGGAGCCAAATTACAGAAAAAGTGAATTAGATGTGAATTAAGAGAGGTGAAAAGAAAATGGTTTGACATGAAAACAGCTACATATACATAACAGCTATATATATAGCTACTGTACCCAGGTGATCATGGACATCAAGCACATCACACAGAGAAACTGATATGTTTAATTTTATTATCATTATTATTATTATTATTAGGGGCCAAGCACCGAAGGTGCATAGGCACCCTATTGTTATTCTATGTTTTCTGCTTCTTCTTCTTCTGGCTTCTTCTATGGCAGCCCATAGAACTGTCTGGTAAAAAGTTGTGAAATTTGGCACACTGATTGGGGATGGTCTAAGGAACATTTTGACCAAATTTGGGCCAAGTGTTGCCAACACTCTAGTGCCACCATTGTGTCAAATTTGGGCCTAATTTGAAAGTATGTTTATGGTCATAACTTTTGAACCGTGTATCCAAAATTTAACAGGCATCCCTGGATTCCCTGGGTCAAGACGAGTTCAATGCACCCTATGACGTCAATTTCCGCCTAAACAGATTTTCCGCCATCTTGGATTTTGTCGAAAACAGTTTTTTCGCTACTCCTCCCACAAATTTTGTCCATTTGGCTGTATCTCAGCAACAAGTGAGCATGCTGACACAAAACTTGGTAGGCATCTTCAGGACCATCACCTGAAGCTAAGCAACAAATTACGTGATAGCGCCGCCTACTGGCCAAAAGTTACAATAACATGCCAAAAATGCTTACATCTAACTCCCATTTTTGCTACTTCTCCAAATTTTGTCCAATCTTCAACACATTTGGCTCACATCATCTTGAGGCCTCTCTGAACAAAAGATATCTAAGGAAATTTGATATTCTTACCCATTCTCCTGTAACGCACTGGCAAATGCAAAAAAAACAGGATGTGAGGGTGTATCTCAGCAATGCATCTACGTATCATCACAAAACTTGGTAAGTATCTTCAGGACTATGCCCTGAATGTACCCAAGTTTTGTGACTGAGCCACCTTGTGGTGAAAAACTATAACAACTTTAATTTTTTTCCTTATATCATTTGAAGTTTGTGATAAATTCACAGTTCATTTTTCCTATAATTCCCTGGAGTATGCAAAAGTGAACACATTCCAACATCTGAAATTCAAGTGTACTTCCTGTCGATCATCTTGGATTTTGTTAAAAACTGTTTTTTCGCTACTCTTCCTACAAATTTTCTCCAATCATGCCCAAATTTGGCACACGTCATTTTCAGAGTAAGCCTTACAAAAGTTATCAAAAGAATTTGGAATACTCCAAATGGTTTGTCTGTAGTGGGTCAACGAATCTGACAGCGAAGCTGCCAAACAGGAATTGAGGATGTATCTCAGCAACGACTTTGTTCACTGACACAAAACTCGGTATGCATCTTCAGGACCATGACCTGAGGCTATGCAACAAATTTTGTGGCAGTGCCACCTACTGGTCAAAAGTAACAATAACATGCTAAAAATGCTTTACATCTAACTGCCATTTTTGCTACTCCCCCTCCAAATTTTGTCCAATCTTCCCAAATCATCTCACATCATCTTGACACCTGTCTAAACAATGCTGCAGCAATGCCACCCTGCTGCCCAATTGACAGGTCATCTAGACCTTTCCTCCTACAGTCGGAGAATTCCACCACTGTCCATGTTCAAAACATACACATCATGAGTGAAACTACAAATCACTCTTGAATCCCTTTGCCTAAAGTTATGGCTGTGCTTTTCTGTGATTGCTTAGGCAACAATTGTAGCGTGTCTCTGAATGTGTGGCTCACCGAGTCTGGGTTCTTGGCCACCAAAAATGCTGCTTGCAGCTTTAATTATTATTATTATTATTATTATTATTATTATTATTATTATTATAATAAGCAAAGTATTTTGGCTACTCTCAGCCAGAAATCCCGCCCTCCCTCCATGATGCCATGTTAGAAAAGCAGAAGGACATGTGTCTGCAGGAAGCAAATGGTCCGTAGCATACTAGGAGAATACAATCTGTCCTCCTTTTATACTTAATTAAATGACTGGACTTATTTGTTTTTTTTTTCATATTTAATATTTCTTTAGTTAATGCCATTAATTTGAAACGACTGGGTTTCACAAAAGTGTAATTAAATTTCTGTATATAACCTACAAATACACAACAATTTAAATGTGACAAGAGAATCTATATATGAAAGTTCAGTAACTCATCTCGATTTGTATTATTTGAAGCTGATTATTTGAGTTTTACATTTACATTTATGGAATTTGGCAGATGCCCTTATCCAGGGTGACTTCCACAAGTGCTTTGAAGTCTTTATCAATAAATACATCCTGATACTGGTTCACTAGGTCACGGACTAAGAATATTATCACTCTAAAAATTCTGTTGGGGAGGTAATATACTAAGAAAAGCACACAGACAACACTTTTTTTATTAAAGTGCTAATTTAAGTACTGCAGGAAGAGGTAGGTCTTTAGATGTTGTTTGAAGACTGCCAGTGACTCAGCTGTTCGGACATGTAGGGGAAGTTCATTCCACCACCTATGTGCCAGAACAGAGAAGAGTCATGATGCATGCCTTCCTTGTACCCTGAGAGATGGTGGGACCACTCAAGCAGTGCTAGATGATCAGCGGGAACGTGGTGCAGTGCGAGGTGTGATAAGTGCTTTAATGTAGGTGGGTACTGGCCCGTTTTTGGCTTTGTAGGCATTTTTTAAATCTGATGCTGGCAGCTACGGGAAGCCAGTGGAGGGAGCATAGCAATGGAGTGGTGTGGGAGAACTTAGGAAAGTTGAAAACAAGTTGTGCAGCTGCTTTTACTGCAAGTTGCAGTAATCCAGTCTGGAGATGACAAGGGACTGAAGAAGCACCTGAGTGGCTTGTATGGCCACTTCTAATGTTCTGAAATCCTTCTGATGTTGTAAAGGATAAATCATCATGAGAGTGTCAGATTAGCAATGTGAGAGGAAAAGGACAGTCGGTTGTTTATGGTTATCCCAAGGTTGCGTGCAGTGACCAAAGGTGAGATCTGAGAGTTGTCCAAGTAGGTCACAAGATCCTGACATGGGGATGAATCACCATGGGATTAAGTTTCAGCTGATGAGCTGCCATCCATGATGACATGTCTGCCAGTCATGCTGAGATCTGAGCGGAAACATGAGTGTCTGAGGGTGGGAAGGAGAGGATGAGTTGAGTGTCATCCGAATAACAGTGGTATGAAAACCCATGTGAGGATATGACCTCACCAAGAGATCAAGTATAGAGGGAGAACAAAAGTGGACCAAGTACTGAGCCTTGTCCACCAAACCATTGCCATGCTGTGCCACAAATTCCAAGACTCATGAGGATGAACAAGAGAGTCTTGTGGTTGACTGTGTTAAACCAGTTTTACACTAGTTAGTCGTCTTATGGCTAAATTTACACACACTCTGGAGCAAGAGTAGGATATGAACGTTTTTCCAAATTTATGGGACTTTCACGAATACCAGATTTCTTGTGTAAATGCTCCTACGAATGATTTACGAATAAATCTGTTCATATCCAGCTTGATAAATGAGGCCCATTGTTTATCAATATACATTGCTTTTAATTTTACTTTTCATTGGAGTTGGCAGGCAATGAAAATTGACAATGAAAATGAAAAGTGTGTGCATGTGGTGTCTGTGTGTGGGGGTGTCATCCCTTTGTAATTACTTACAACAGACTGAGAAGGATATTCTCCTGAGGGATGAGCTTGAAGAGATCCAAGCCAGACATCCAGATAAATTCAAGTTGTGGTTCACAGTGGATCAGGCTCCTGCAGGTACCTGCTCTTCAGACTAGTTTTCTACCACTATCCTATCACTATTCATTTCTGCCACTTTTAATTATACTCTTTTTTACATGTTTACTCTGGTGTGTGTGTCCTGAATGTAGACTGGGAGTACAGTTTGGGCTTCATTGATGCAGACATGATCCAGGAGCATCTTCCAGCCCCCAGTGATGACTGTATGATCCTCATGTGTGGGCCACCTCCCATGATCCAGTTTGCCTGCAACCCCAATCTGGATAAGTTGGGCTATAGGCAGAATCAGCGCTTTACCTATTAACCAGTAGCCTCTGTGCTCAGCCCAAAGTTGCTAAAAATACAGCCCAGAGTTACTAAAAACACAATCTTCAAAGCCTTTCCATATGCACACACTATTTTTCGTGGGCCTCACAAAGCAGACTCACCACTATAACGCTGAGAATCTGATCAGATCAGATCTCAAATACTATGTAAGCTCCAGTACGGATATTTCAAATTAACCATTTGGTGTTCATGAATGAATGAATGTATGGTAGTAGCTGCTTCAAACTGCCACCCTGACATTACTGGTGCCTTTAATTTTTTATTGTTTAGAGCTATATTCGGTGTTTCACTCAACCAAGTGAGCATTTAGGTTGTTATCACAAAATGTTGATGCTGATATGCACTTGATATGTTTTGATTTTAATGACATCTCCAGTTGGATATTTATGCTATAATCACTGTTACTGCATTCTCTCTGTATTGAATTTATTTGACCAAAATATATGAATATGGAAAAAAGAGACATTGGCATTTATTTTTCCTATGAATGCAAATTGTAATGATATGAACAAAAAGCCATTAACAAAATTATCACAGTTACCATATGATGTGAGCTTAACAAACATGGCTGTACATGCTAACATTTTATACATTTTATAACAATTTTATAATATTAATTAAATGATTGGTAGTAAGTAATAGGATTACCCATGCATCTATATACTTTCCTGATTCTTTAATATCCTCTACAGGTAGGATTATTTCTTCAGGAGAAGGCAGCTGTACCAGTAGATCCTGGAGAATACAAGTATATAGATAGATATAGATACTCAAACCAGCCCATCTGGTACCAACATCCATGCCACAATCAAAGTCAGAGATTACACTTTTTCTTCATTCTGATGTTTGATGTGAACATTACCTGAAGCTCTTGACCTTTATCTGCATGATTTTTTCCATTGCGCTGCTGCCACATGACTAGCTGTTTAGATACCTGCATGAATGTGCAGGTGTACAGGTGTTCCTAATAAAGTGGAAAGTGAGTGTATATTTTCTTACAGTTTAGTACAAAGCCCAATGACTATTGCCCAACGCTGCATGAAGAAGATCCTCCAAATTAGACTGGATGCATTTGTCTGTAAATTGGCGGACAGAATGCTTCTATTGACGTCTGAATTCATTCTACTACTACTATCATGAGTTACATTGATAACGATTAGTGAGCCTGTTCCAGAAGCAGCCATGCAAGCCTAAGTCATGACACTACCTACACCATGCTTGACTGATGAGTATGCTTTTGATCATGAGCAGAGAACACTGACTGTTGGTTTTGGGTTTCTCTTCACAGCTCTCACAATGTTGCTGTCATCAACTACTGTTGTTTTTCTTGTTTGATGTCTGATTGTTAGTTTCTTCCTTTTTCAGGACATTTTGAATTGTTGTATTGGCTATGCCCAGTGCTTTTGCAATGGCTCGGATCAATTTTCCCTTTTTTCTCAGCTTCAAAATGGCTTGCTTTTCTCCCAGACAGCTGTCTAGTCTTCAAATTGGTTTATTGTTTTTGAACAACAAATGCAGTCTTCACAGGCTCAAACCAAGAGTAGACATTCAGAGCTATTAATTGTTTAAACAATCAATCTAACAGGGCACACCTGGCCAACAAGAAAGACCTGGCAGTCACATGTTCCAATATTTTTGATCACTTGAAAAATGGGTGGGTTGAAACAAAAGGTGCCATGTTCTAAGTTGTTTAACACATTTTCAGTGTATGGCAAAGACTAAAGAATTGGCCTTGCTGTTCCAATACTTTCGAAGGGTAGTATGTGTGATATTATCCTATATGAATGGCAAGAAAGCTTAGACAATGTGGAAAGTCAAAAAGTGTCCCAATATATCTCGTCACACTGTTAACAATTTATTTTGTAACACTGTTACAAATAGAATACATTGAGGTCCCTGGAGGACTAGTGCTTACACCACAGCGCTCTCGCTGCTGCGGCCCAGGTTCGATTCCCGGCCAGGGAACCAACCCCAGCCATTGGGGTTGCGTGCAACAGTGCGATCTCAGTGCCGGTCCCAAGCCCGGATAAAATTGGAAAGGGTTGCGTCAGGATGGGTATCCGTTGTAAAACCTGTGCCAAATCAAATACACGGACCAATGATCTGCTGTGGCGACCCCTAACGGGAGCAGCCAAAAGAGGAACAACAACATTACAAATAGAATACATTCACAGTAATTGTCTAAAATTTATTACTCAATTAATGTAATTAATTATTTTTTGTATTTTATTTATTTTTAAGTGATAGTAACAAAGTGATTTTAAAGGAATGTTTTAGAACTGTTCTTATTATGCAGTACAGAACTAGGGCTCTAGCAGCCTTGGAAGTTTAACAGTGGTAGACTCTTATTTTGACTAATGGGGGCACAATCAGCATTTTAGACCCACCCTCTCATGCAAGCCAATAATCAGCCTGTATGATTAATTTATTCTTAATAATGCTTAGATGGCAATTTGGGCCAAAATCACATTTCTTCCACTAAAGACAAAAAACGAAGTAGTTTTACCCTGACAGGTGTTTCTTGTTGCCTATTTATTTAATGAGTTATTTCATTTTTGAAAATTTCAGTTTAATGCAAGAAACAAATGGTTAAAATGTACATAGACCCATTAAGATGTTACAATAATAGGACATGTAGCTGCTGTCTCTAAAGGAAAAGAAGTGTTAGTCATGGTCTTCCCCACATTTATGATAAATGTGTAAATACTATAAAACCCTGTTGTTGTAAATGGGGAGATGAACATTTGAACAGATGAACAGCATTTGACCCCAATGTACTCAAGAAAAGAGAAATATTTGAAATTTGAAAGCTCACTAGATGTAGAATTTGCACTGAATGAACTAAAAATTGCATTTAGCAGTTGCAAGAGCACAGCTCCAGGATAAGATCGGATATGTTACTTAATCTTTAAACATCTGCCTGATGACACTCATTTAACTATACCTGAGTTGTTTAATAAAATTTGGGCTGATGATGTAGTTCCAGCTGATTGAAAAAAGGCTACAGTCCTAACTTTTCCAAAACCAGGTAAAGACTAAACCAGGGGTATTGAATTAAAATCCAAAGAGGTCCAGTCACCTACGTTTTTTCCCAACAAAGGTCTGAACCTGATTATGTCCAAATTATGGAGTGATTTAGAACCCTAGTAGATAGATCTGTATGCAGTTGTTGATTGCTTATCAAATAATGGTGTGTATTTCCATAGCATTTCAACAATATTTGTTGTACATTTAAACAACATAAAATGAATGACTATTTTAAACATAAATAAAAGCTAATGAGCAATGACAGCATCTTCTGAACAAAATAACTAAGAAGTGCCACATTTTGAAACAAAAAATGTAATCAGAGGTTAACATTTTTTCTCCTCTTTACTTCTCTAACTTTGAACAAATAACACTATTTCTCATCTTTAATGTCCATTCCACTTTCGATTTTCCCCAAATAGAGCCCTATTTTTCTTGTCTAGTGAGAGAAATGGGCCTTTGATTGTCCTGCCAGTACTTCGAATATCGGTTTGAATGGAGTTAGTGCCGTTCTCATGTACATACTGTACGCAGGTGCTCATTGGTGAGTTTGGAATGATATTTAGTTTCAATAATGTTCATAGTCAAGAAAGCTGACTCTCTGCTGTAAGTGGATGCAAACATGGTCAAAGTGTGGAGTGCGACTTTGCTTAGACCAGGGAAAACAGTCACATGCACAGTTTGCAGCCAGAAAGTAGCAGGCTCATTTAGTCCAAAATGCTCTTTTGGTGCAACATTTGCTTGCAAATAAATCAGTTCCTGTTGTAGAGATCCAGCATTAGCCCATTCGATGGTCTAAGAACTTTCCTTTGAAAAGTTCTGAAGAGGAATGGATTCTGGATGAACAGGAGGAGCTGTGGTCCAATACTGAAGTTGTCAAACCATTTACTGAAGTTCCCAATCAGCTTGTCTACAAAGACAAAAAGGTGTAACATCTCTCTCACCCTGAATCTGTTCCTGCACATTTGGGAAATGTACACACTCTCTTTGAATATCATCCATGAACACTTCCAGTTTCCCCTGGAAGGAGTGCACAGCTGTCATCAAATCACAAACTGAATTGTTCTTGCCTTGCAGCTTCAAATTGAGTTCATTAAGGTATGATAAGATGTCTACCAAAAAAAGCAACAACATGCATTTTGCACTCATCTTGCAATAAAATTGAAAACTGTGTTGCTTTATGACTCTTAAGCTGCATCAAGAAAGGTTCTATTTCCTTTCGAATGGACCAAAACCATTCCAACACTCTGCCTTTACTCAGCCATCTTATATTGTTGTGCAATAGCAAGTCGTGTGTGTGTGCGTGCCTCAACTTCTCTAAGGAATTCTCTCAACAGGCGATGTTGATGGGATGAAGATGCCCTGAGGGAGTTGATGAGTTTTATTGTTGTACTCATTGCTTCAGCAGACTCTTCTGAGAGACTCACACACAGAACAGTCTGATGAATGATGCCAAAAATTGGGCAATGTCAGTTACAGCTGTCAATTGTTCAATAGCTAAGGATATACATAAAGCACTCTGAATAGCCACATCAAGCTGTGCCAGTACACCCCCTGTTAATATTTCAGTCTTTTTTGTTGCTGTTGAAGCTGAGATTGGGATTTCCTTTATTTTCTCCCACAACTCGTCTTTCTGTTTAGTGAACATTTGTTTGCACGTTTCTGGGCTGTAAAAGAATGGGAGTAGACTCGGGTGGATCTGTCATTCTGGGTTCTCAGTTAGGTTATTTTGTGTGCCCTTACCTCTGACTGCTCTGGATGTGTTCGTTCAGAAGACCTGTGCTTTGTCTCATAATGGCGTTTCACACTGCTGCTTTTTAGTAGTGCCACTGTTTCAGAACATATGAGAGTTTAGTGTGTTAGTACTTGCTGCAGGAAGAATAAACTGGTCTGTATATTCATCTTTGAAAGCTTGATTTTCTGCATCTAATTTTGTTTTACGGAGCAAGGCACATCCTTCCTAGCTGCCTTTGTATTTCTTTCGTCTCTCTTTGTGGCAAAGTTATGCTGTGACTTAGGGAGAAAATGCCTTTCGTGCAAATTCATGGCTATACGACGCTTAGCTGAAAACAATTTTAATACGCGTTTGCTGTGAGTAGATCCAATGATCACCAAGTTCCTGACAGACAGGCAGCAGCTAGTGAGGCTGGGAAAATTCACATCTAGCACCTGTTCAGTCAGCACTGGTGCTCCTCAGGGATGTGTGCTCTCCCCACTACTATTCTCCATCCACACAAATAACTGCACCTCCTCAGACCCCTCTGTTAAGCTCCTGAAGTTTGCAGATGACACCACAGTCACTGGCCTCATCCAGGACGGTGATGAGTCTGCATATAGAAGTGATGTTGAGCAGCTGGCTGTCTGGTGCAGTCAAAACAACCTGGAGATGAACACACTCAAAACAGTGGAGATGATAGTGGACTTCAGGAGGAACCCCTGGCACTGCCCCCACTCACCATCCTGGGCAGCACTGTCGCCACCGTGGAGTCCTTCAAGTTCCTGGGCTCTACCATCTCACAGGACCTGAAATGGGAGACCCACAGAGACTCCATCTTGAAAAAGGCCCAGCAGAGATTGTACTTCCTTCGCCTCAGAGCACTGACCACTAGAACAACCAGGCACAAGAACAGTTTTTTCCCACAAGCCATTTCCCTCATGAACAATTAACTGACTTCTAGGTCCTTCTTAGTGTATTACCTCTCTGTGGATACAATTTTTTGTGCAATGTGTAAATTCGTTCTTTTACTATATTACCTGTACACATATCCTTAACGCTTCTGCCATTGTCTTCACCTTGCACATAGCTGTATTATATTACATCTGTACATATATCTATTCCATTTAAGCCCATTGTGTCTACTGTACAGTGTGTGTGTGTATATGTGTGTGTGTGTGT
>CM040473.1:9210999-9254459 GCA_022758105.1 Pangasianodon gigas
TATATATATATATATATATATATATATATATATATATATATATATATATATATATATATATATATATATATACACACACACACTATATTGCCAAAAGTTTTGGGACGTCTGCCTTTACATGCACATGAACTTTAATGACATCCCGTTCTTAATCCGTAGGGTTTAATATGGAGTTGGCCCACCCTTTGCAGCTATAACAGCTTCAACTCTTCTGGGAAGGCTTTCCGCAAGGTTTAGGAGTGTGTTTATGGGAATTTTTGACCATTCTTCTAGAAGCGCATTTGTGAGGTCAGGCACTAATGTTGGACGAGAAGGCCTGGCTCGCAGTCTCCGCTCTAATTCATCCCAAAGGTGTTCTGTCGGGTTGAGGTCAGGACTCTGTGCAGGCCAGTCAAGTTCCTCCACACCAAACTCACTCATCCATGTCTTTATGGACCTTGCTTTGTGCACTGGTGCGCAGTCATGTTGGAACAGGAAGGGCCATCCCCAAACTGTTCCCACAAAGTTGGGAGCATGAAATTGTCCAAAATGTCTTGGTATGCTGAAGCATTAAGAGTTCCTTTCACTGGAACTAAGGGGCCAAGCCCAACCCCTGAAAAACAACCCCACACCATAATCCCCCCTCCACCAAACTTTACACTTAGCACAACGCAGTCAGGCAAGTACCGTTCTCCTGGCAACCGCCAAACCCAGACTAGTCCATCGGATTGCCAGACAGAGAAGCGTGATTCGTCACTCCAGAGAACACGTCTCCACTGCTCTAGAGTCCAGTGGCGGCGTGCTTTACACCACTGCATCCGACGCTTTGCATTGCACTTGGTGATGTAAGGCTTGGATGCAGCTGCTCGGCCATGGAAATCCATTCCATGAAGCTCTCTATGCACTGTTCTTGAGCTAATCTGAAGGCCACACGAAGTTTGGAGGTCTGTAGCTATTGACTCTGCAGAAATCACTGTGCGCCTCAGCATGCGCTGACCCCACTCTGTGATTTTACGTGGCCTACCACTTCGTGGCTGAGTTGCTGTTGTTCCCAATTGTTTCCACTTTGTTATAATACCACTAACAGTTGACCGTGGAATATTTAGAAGTGAGGAAATTTCACGAATGGACTTATTGCACAGGTGGCAACCTATCACGGTACCACGCTTGAATTCACTGAGCTCCTGAGAGCGACCCATTCTTTCACAAATGTTTGTAGAAGCAGTCTGCAAGCCTAGGTGCTTGATTTTATACATCTGTGGCAATGGAAGTGATTGGAACACCTGAATTCAATGATTTGGAGGGGTGTCCCAATACTTTTGGCAATATAGTGTATGTATATATATGTATATATATATATATATATGTGTGTGTGTGTGTGTGTGTGTGTGTGCAAGCAAAAGTGTGCAAAAGTCTTAGGCACCTTTTTTTTAGTACAAACTTTGTTATAGATTTTTATTTTATGACTTGTACATTATTGATTCAGTACAAAAACTTTTTAGATTTCCAAACATTAGTTTTCCGGCACAAAATTAAATGTTACAGAAAAATGTTTGTATGTCAGTAAAGAAAGCAGCATACTACATAAGAGACCACTTTTCAGACAAAAAAAAAACAGTGAAGGCTGCTGGGTTTTGCTGCAAAAATAAGAAGCAAGTGTGACAGTCTCCAGAAGAACTGTGGTTGGTTCTGCAAGATGCTGAGTAAAACTTACAGCTAATTTCCTTATAAAACTGCACAAATTGTGCCTGAGACTACTATTTTTTTAAAAGCAAAGGATCGTCACACCAAATATTGACTTCGTTTCATTTATTACTGTTTACTGCTCTTTATAGCATTTTTTAAGGTAGAAACATTTAATTTCATTATTTTTGAAGGCATCTTTGCTCTACAGCATTTCTTTGCATGTGCCTAAGACTTTTGCACAGTACTGTATGTATGTGTATGTTTGTGTGTGTGTGTGTGTGTGTGTGTGTGTACATATATATATATATATTTTTTTCTTCTCATATTATTATTTGTCAATTTTTATTCTTATACGTCTCGATGTCTTATTGGTATGTGTATTCTGGAAGCTTCATACCAAGGCAAATTCCTTGTGTGTGTGAGCACACTTGGCAATAAAAGCTCTTTCTGATTCTGATGATTGAATTTAGTGACAGACTCTATAGTTAGTATGCCCTGTAAACACTGACTGACTGACTCAGTTGAGTGAAGTAGACACATATGATTGTTCTGTGTGCATAGTTTTGAAAAAAGAAAATGCTCCATTAATATTCATTCTTGTGAATTTATCAGAAATGTGCCACGGTCCGGATACAACCATCACTTGGTCCACGTCTGGACCACGGTCTGCCATTTAGTAATGCCTCGACTAAACATTAGCATCAAACTGTAGACCAATAGCTCTGACCTCTAACTTGGGTAAACTGTTAGAAAAGGTAATAATCTTAGTTTATGGAGCATAAAGGGCTGTTTAGTGATTGCCAGAGTGGCTCCCAATCAGATGATGCCCTGGTAAGAGTAAGCAATTAAATAGAAAAGGCCCTAGTGATGAAAGAGAACATGCTGGTAGTATATCTTGATATTGAAAAAGCATATTATACAGTATGGAGGGAGGGCATTTTGATACAATTAAATAGATTAGTAAGAGGCAGATTATACAACTGGCAATTAGACTCCCTATTTGGACGATCATTTAGTGGGATTAGTGAAATCCTCTAGCTTCTCAGGTATGAATGGTATTCCTCAGGGCAGTGTTATCGGCCTTGTCCTAATTAATGTGATGATTGATATATTTGAAAATGTTCAAATGGGAATCAAAAATGCATTGTATGCTGATGATGGGGCCATATGGAAGAGTGGCAGAAATGCTCAGCATATAATATCATCTATACAAGCAGCAGTGAAGAAAGTAGAATTGTTGTCAGTGGAGTCAGGATTCAAGATATCAGTTGGTAAATCATGTTATATGTTCTACTCATTTTCTTTATATCTTTATGGATGCTCTTTAGAGAGGGTGACTGTATTCAAATTTCTAGGCATGTGGTTTGACAGCAAATACACTTGGAAGAAACACAGATTATCTGGAATCAAAATATAAGAGTGTGTTAAACATAATGAGGGCCATTGCAGGATATAACTGGGATGCAGACAGAGAACCTAATCTACAGAGCTTTGATTAGATCTGTAGTAGATTATGGCTGCATGGTAGACAGGGCTTAAGTAAAGACTTCTATGAACTGACTAGTCTAGTTGCAATATAGGGCACTAAGGTTGTGTTCAAGTGCATGTAGAACTACTGCTGTAAGTGCACTTCAAGTAAATGCTGTTGAAATGCTGCTAGCTTTGAGAAGAAACAAATTAACATTGATAAATTTGAGGCTATAACCTGCCAACCAGTTACGCTGTGGAAGTATTTGAGGACTGCTGGGAATATTAGTAAAAGATCTGGCTATGGAAAGTGGGCTACTGACCAGGAATTATGAAAATGACAGGAGCAGGAGATACACCACCATGGCTACTTCCACAGCCCACATCTAGACATACTGCAAAAGAAAGATGAATAGATAGGTGCAGAGAATGTAGTGTTTCTGTTTAAAGCATACATAAGGGAAAAATTCTATGCATTTTGGAAAACTACACCAATGGATCCAAAGACCCAACCTCAGGATATACTGGCACAGGAACATGTATACCTAACTTTAAAATCTGGGTTTCAAAAAGACTAACAAATAACCTGTCTGTCTATTCAGTAGAACTAACAGCAATTATCCTTGATCTACAATGGGGTGAAGAGGTTAGACTAGATAGAGTAGTTATATGCTCAGATTCAGCATCAGCACTTAGTAGCTTGGTATCACTAAAGGGTGAACAAGAAGATCTAATAACTGAGATCAGACAGTTTTGAAGAACATACAAATAGTGGGAATAACAATCAAAAGGTGAGCTGAGGGCAATGAAATGGCAGACAAACTGGCAAAAACTGCTCTACAGAGAACAGAGGTGAATGTAACAGTACAACTGGGTAAGGGAGAAGCTACACCTATTACCGCCCAGTGATTATGGAGAAATGGCGGATAAAATGGCAAAATGGTAACACTTAACACCATATGTTCAAGATACATAAATCAGTTAAAGAGATAGCTCAATATGGAGAATGGGGCAAGAAAAAACAATTACATCTCATCACATTACATATGGGACATGCCAGACTTGATTCATAATTACACCTAATAGATAAAACACACAGATGATCCATGTGATACATGTAGGGTAGCAAACACAGTGGAACAACTCATCTTACTTTATATGAAGTGATTAACTGTATGAAATATTTCTCATCTTATCAGTATTGGATTTTGGCAGGTTTAAAACTGTACGAAACCTGCCAATCTGCAATATATTTCAGATAGTTAATCTGTACAGGAATCTTAGTCTTTATTTAACTTGGAGAGCTATTTATATGTATATTTTTATTCCTTCTTATTTGTGGTATATTGTGAGTTTATTGTGCACTTTTAAAGTAAGCCAACAGTCTACACATAGTTTTTAGAATAAAGTGTTGACAACAAAAGCTAGTCAATATTCTACACAGCTGTATCCAATTGTATGTGAAACTGGAGCTTTCTGTTTGCCACCATGTCTCATTGTTTAAGACAACAAAGACACTGCCAGAGATGGTAGCAGATACAAGATCCAAACATCCTCCAAGCCATACTTCACTATGTATAGGGACATATCTTAAATTGATCAAAACACATCTATTGCTACAAAAAGATATAACCCTTCCTTGTGACCCTTTTGTGACCCTTCCTTGGCCTGCTACCATTGTATTGGAATGTGGTGTGACACTGTTTCAAACACAGTCATAGACTCAGAATTAAATAAAATATTTAGCGGCTGATTTTAATGTAAACATGAAATCAGTATTTATCCAATTAAAAAGGTATTTTGATGGTTTTAAACAAATTAATGAATGTTTATCTTGTTTATCTTTTTTTAAGTGGGGGGGCACTAAAGAGCAGCGCATCGAGTAGATGTGTTTTTCGGAGCTCCTCAGCACTAAAGATTTAAACTTCCTTTTTTCGCTGTCGATCATTTAACTTTAAATGCTTGATTATTTCAGTTTAAAACTGGTAACCACCGGCCCTCAACTGTTACCTCGTTGAGTTGAAATGCCACCAAAAATCTCAAAACAACCGAAAGAATCTCAGCAGCCAACATCAGCTACTGAGGATTCAGCAAGCCATGATGCCAACCAAGATACAGGTGATGAAGACCTACCCCTGATGTGGGAGAGAATATTCAACAAGATCCTGCGAACAATAAATGAGAGGTTTGACAAATTCAATCAAGTCCTACCAACGTTACAGGCATTCACAGAGAGGATGGTGGCTGCAGAGGAGCAGATTCAAGACCACGAGACCCGCATCGGCTCCTTCAAGGCGGAACTAGCTGACACGCAGAAAGTGAATAAAACTCTCAAGTCAAAAGTTGATCACTTGGAGGGCTGGTCACACTGCAGCAACATTAAAATAGTCAGCATTCCAGAAGGAGAGGAAAAAGGAAGACCAACTGAATTCGTCACTACCCTGATACCTAAACTGCTGGGTGCTGCCCACTTCAAGGAGCCATTGATTATCGACCGAGCCCATCATGTTCTCCAGGCCAAACCTCCAGAAGGAGCTAAGCCCTGCATAATCATCGGCCGAGTTCATTTCTACAGTGAAAAAGAAATGATTCTACAGCTTAGAACTGGCTGCAACTTGGACTACAAGGGGCATAAAGTGTACATCTTTTTTGGATTATATAGTAGAAGTGACGGATCAGCGAAGGAAATTCAGCGATGTGATGTGAGCACTGATAGAGCTGGAGCTGACTCATACTCTCCACTTCCCTGCTAAAGTGTGTGTTCGGCATGATGGACAGTCCTTCCATTTTCACAGGCTCAAAAATAATTGGACAAACTAACAATCATAAATATTAGGATTATTTTTAATACTTGGATGCAAATCCTTTGCAGTCAATGACTGCCTGAAGTCTGGAACCCATGGACATCACCAAATGCTGAGTTTCCTCCCTTTGCCAGGCCTTTACTGCAGCTGCCTTCAGTTGCTGCTTGTTTGTGGGTCTTTCTACTTTCAGTTTTGTCTTCAGGAAGTGAAAACCATGCTCAATTGGTTTGAGATCATCAGAAGTTTAAGAACATTTAAATTATTTGCCTTAAGAAGCTCTTGGGTTTCTTGAGGCAAAGAATGTCTGTGAGAATGTTTTGTGTCATTATCCATCTGTACTGTGAAGCGCCGTGCTATCAGTTTTGCAGCATTTGACTTTATCTGAGCAGAAAGTATAGCTCTATATGCTTCAGGATTCATCCTGCTACTTCTATCAGCAGTCACATCATCAATAAACACCAGTGACCCAGTTCCATTGGTAGCCATACATGCCCATGCCATAACACTGCCTCCACATGTTTGTCAGATAATGTGGTATGCTTTGGATCATGAGCCCTTCCTTTCCTTCTCCATACTCTTCTCTTCCCCTCATTCTGGTACAAGTTAATCTTGCATCAGAACTGGTCAGGCTTTTCTTTAAAGGCTTTTAAGTGAAGTCTAATCTGGGCTTTCTGTCCCTGAGTGTTACCAGTGGTTTGCATCTTGAGGTAAACCGTCCGTATTTACATTCATGAAGGCATCTCTTGATTGTAGACTTTGGCAATGATATGCCTACCTCCTCGGGAGTGTTCTTGACTTCTCGAGCTAGAAGTTGTGAAGGGGTTTTTCTTCACCAAGGAATGAATTCTGTAATCATCCACTTTAGTTGTCTTCCATGGTCTTCCAGGCCTTTTGGTGTTGCTGAGCTTGCCAGTGCATTCCATCTTTTTAAGAATGTACCAGATTGTTGATTTGGCTACTTCTAAAGTTTCTGCTATCTCTCTGATAGGTCTGTTTTGTTTTGTCAGCCTAATGATGGCCTCTTTCACTTGCATCGACACCTCTTTGGACCGCATAGTGAGAGTTCCTATGAACAGCTACCAAATGCTAATTCAACACTTGGAATCAACTTCAGACCGTTTGTCTCCTTAATTTGTCATAAAATAAGGAGGAAACAGGCCACATCTGGCCATTAAACTGCTTATCACTCAATTGTCCAATTACTTTTGAGCCTGTGAAAATGGAGGTACTATGGAAAAATTGGCTGTAATTCCTAAATGATTAATGCAATATTTTTGATAAACCCCTTGAATTAAAGCTGAAAGTCTACATTTCAATATCATCTTGATTGCTTCATTTCAAATCAATTATGGTGGTGTACAGAGGCAAAATTACAAAAATTGTGTCACTGTCCAAATACTTATGGACCTGTCTTTAGATGTTGAACTGAAACAAGCCTGAAACATTGGCCACTGACTCATTGTAGGTTTCTTTTTGCCATTCACAGTTTTTGTAAGTACCTACTTTGACCATTTTGTGTATTATACAGCAGTTGATGCCCAATATAACATTAATCTTAGCCCAGTTTGAGATGTTGCTATGTGTGCCACATATCTGTATATTGTTCTAGTTGCAGAGTAGCTAACGAAATTGCCTAGGCTGTTGTAGCTTTTTGATACTTTTCTGTCTTAATGTGCATCAGTGTAGGCCCAGGGCTAATTGGATGTCTCATTTATCAGACACTATTTTTATCCAAAGCCAGGGGGGTCGCTATACTTATTTTTTCATAAATGTATCTCATTTCACCTGGACTCCGTGGCTTTTTTAAAAAAAATCCATATTAAATCCAAAATTACCTACTTCTTGTTGGGCTGCGCCAATGACTGTCATTTTGAAAGTTGTCTGGCTTGATGAGAACAATATATGTACCGAGTTTGGTGACTACAGGTAAAACTGATCCCACCACTTTAGTCAAAAAAGGGGCACTACAGAGCCCATCTCCAAGCCTATGTCTTAGCTTTTGCCCACACCTAACGGCCAACAACTCTGATGTGTGTGCAGACTTTCATGAAATTTTAAGCATGCTACGAGCCTCAAAACACCCAAATATACAAAGAAAAGAGTATTACAATTTGATACATTACCACGGCAACACTATTTAAGATATCAAGAATCCTTTTGCAATTTTACATTAGCCGTGTCTCCACATTACTCTGACCAAGTTTGAAATGATTCGGGTAAATATAAGAAGACTATTTAAAAGCCTCTTTTAAGTGACACACTTACTGCTGCCAATTGGTGGCACTATGACCGTGACTCACAGTAGCCACATCCATGTGCTCATCCCCCATGACCAAACATACAGCTCAAGTTTGATCTAAATCACTTAATGCATGCAGAAGATATGAGACACTTCCTGTTTCCCTTTTTTCGCCATAAATTTATTTAAATTTATTTAAGTTTAGCATCGTCAATGGCTTGGCATAATGTTGACCAAGTTTGGTGACAATCACATTAATCCCCTAGGAGGAGTATTTAAAAGTTCACCACATGCGCTTTTAAAAAAATCCACATTAAATCCAAAATGACCTACTTCCTGTTGGGCAGAGCTAATGACTGTCATTTTGAAAGTTATCTGGCTTGTTGAGAACAATATATGTACTGAGTTTGGTGACTGTAGGTGAAACTGTCCCCACCACTTAGTCAAAAGGGGGCGCTACAGACCCATATCTTATATTTTGCCTCCACCTAACGGTCAACAACTCTGACGTGTGTGCAGACTTTCATGAAATTTAATGCATGCTAAGACCCTCAAAAACACCCTAAAAGAGTATTAATGTTTGATACGTTACCATGGCAACACTATTTAAGATATCAAAAATCCTTTTACAATTTTACATCACCCGGGTCCTGACATTATTCTGACCAAGTTTGAGGCGATTCGAATAAATATCAGAGGAGACATGAGACACTTCCTGTTTCCCTTTTTTCGCCATAAATTTATTGCCTCACCATGGCGAAACCTTTCGAGATATCAAAATGTGGCATAATGTTGACCAAGTGTGGTGACAATCATTTGAATCCCCTGTGATTTAAAAGTTCACAGCATGCACTTTTCACAAAATCCAAAATGGCTGACTTCCTGTTGGGCAGAGCTAATGATGGTCAGCGCAAAAGTTGTTCAGGTCGATGAGAACAACGTGTCTTCTGAGTGTCGTACATATATCTACAAGTATGTTCGATAAATGCACCGAGTTTATGCACCGTGTAAAAGGGGGCGCTGCAGAGCCCCCACACCTCCCCTGCCCCCCCACAATGCCCAAGTGCTACAATTTGCCCAGTCCTAATGGCCGACAACTCTGAGGTGTGTGCCAAATTTCATGAGTTTTTGAGCATATTAAGGGCCCCAAAAGCCCTCGAAACCGTGAAAAGTAATAATAATAAATAAAAGAATAATCCTTAGGAAAACAGTAGGGCCCTGTGCACTCTCAGTGCTTGGGTCCTAATAATCCTTAGGAAAACAGTAGGGCCCTGCGCACTTTCAGTGCTTGGGCCCTAAAAATAATAATCCTTAAAAAACAATAGAGCCCTGTGCACTTTCAGTGCTTGGGCCCTAAAAACCTAATAATCCTTAGGAAAACAATAGGGTCCTGCGCACTTTCAGTGCTTGGGCCCTAACAAGCAATTTGTAAGATTAAATCAAAATCTGGAGATTTGATTAGCGATCCAAAACAGATAAATAATTGCATTCGAGAATTTTACTCTGAATTATATTCCACAAAACTCCAGGTAACCGATAAAGATTATAATCTTTTTTTTTTTTTTTGACAAACTAAATCTCCCAAAATTGTCTGAGACAATGATTTGTAAAAATGATTTGGATTCCCCATTTTTTGAAACAGAAATTCTAACAGCTATTCAGGCTTTTACATCTGGTAAAGCTATCAGTCCTGATGGATTTGGATGTGAATTTTATAAAGCTTTCTGCAAAAAACTTGCCCCTATTATGCTGAGGATGATAAGTGACTCTATTAAAATCAGGAAACTTCCTAGAACTTTATACGAAGCAAGCATTTCTCTATTGCTGAAAAGGTGAAAAGAGGACTCAGACAGTGCCTCTTATAGACCAATAGCTCTTTTAAATTTTGATTTGAAAAAGTGCTGACTAAAGTACTATCCATCACGTTGGAAAAACATATCTCAAAAATTATTCATTCAGATCAGCAAATCTTTAGAGCTGGTGCTTACTTCCTTTATCAATGATCAGACGCATCAATGCTATTAAAATGGTTACTTAACGATTTCTATATGTTTTCTAGAATACACCCATCTACCTTCCGGCATCATTCTTTAAACAATTAGATGAAATTATCTTACCATTTGTCTGGGCCTACAAGACACCCTGTATTTAAAAAAATGCACCTACAACAACCCACCACAGTTGGCAGTCTAGGCCTACCTAGGCATTATTATTGGGCAGCCAATGCCAGGGCACTTACCTACTGGCAGTGGGGTGTTCCAGGTGAACTATTGCTTGAAACTTCTCCATTATGGTTAAGTACTGAGCTTCGTCAGTATCAAAAACTTTTCCTGTTTTTTCAAAGACAAAACCCTCCACTGAAATATCTTGGAATAATTTTGTTGTACGAAGCTCTCTGATGATCTTAAATCAAATCAATTTTTTTTTCCTTTACCATTAATTTTCATTCATACTCCAATAACTCAATCCCTTTTTTGTCCCATCTCAGATAGATAATGTATTCTCTACATGGAAAGAAAGTGGGCTACAGTGCATCAAGAACCTTTATATAGGTGATAAATTTGCCTTCTTTGCTCAACTTGAAACAAAATTTAATCTTCATCATTCACATTTTTTTGGTATTTGCAACCCAGGCACTATGTTAAAAAAAATATAACTCTGTTCCTAACCAAGCCAAAGGAAGATACTCTATATGAGTTGTTCCTTTCTCATCCCGACACCACAAATTTAGTTTCATCTCTGCCTTTACGTTACCTGTGAGCACTGTTCTCCTGAAAGAAATATGGGCCAAAGAGTTGGGAGAGACATTGTCCGAAGAAATGTGAGCATATCCAGAATTCATTGTTGCTCCATAAATGCCAGAAACAGGCTTGTTCAAGATTCTTCATAGGTTCTATTCTCCAAAACTAAACTGGGTAAAAATATACGGCTCAGTTTCTCCCAGATGTGATAGGTGCCAGGTGTCTGAGATACTGTATCTCCATCACACTTATTCTGCTTCTGTCCCATGGTTCATGATTAGTGGTTTAGCATCTTCAATTTTTGTTTTTCAAAAGCGATTGAGAAAAATATTACCCAGATCATAATTTGGCAATCTTTGGATACTCTGATACAACCCTCTCTTTACCTTATATAGAGCAGCAGCCCTTGATGGCCGGTATGGTCGCAGCTTAAAAATTATACCTTTGACATGAAAGTCCCCAAATGCACCAGGCTGAATGAGATACTTTTCATTATACAAATGGACCAGTTACACTGTAGCGAACTAAAATCATAAAAACTTGGAGTGATAAGAGACCTGTCTGACTGATCTTGTCATTATTATCGTTTTTCTTTTCTTTTAAATATTGCTGGAACTTGTGTGTGTCTGACATCCTTGTCAGTTTACTTATTTATGTAATTTGCTTTGTGTTGGTTTTATTTTGTCTACTTTATTTTGTTTACTCTGTTTATTTGTATTCTACTTTATATTATTATTATTATTATTATTATTATTATTATTATTATTATTGTTACTGTTGTTGCTATTGTATGTTTAAACCTTGAAAATAATTTTTTTTTTTTTTAAAGTGCAGTAGTTTGTTAATGATTAGTACACTTGGTCGTTTGGTTAAATTGTTTGTTAGTGCCCCTAAGTAAGAAGTAATGAAATTTCCTACCATCCTTTTGACTTTTTCCCCTTCTGTGTGTGGTTCAGTCTGGAGATCAGAGGTGACATCTCCCTTCAGAGGTTTCTGTAGGAAAAAGAGAACATCCATACAGACATAGACAAATTTGTTGGTACCCTTCCACGAAAAAAGAAGAACCCACAATTTTCTCTGAAATAACTTGAAACTGACAAAAGTAATTGGCATCCATCATTATTTATTTCTATATTTAATAAAAATAAGACTTTGCTTTTGATTTTTGATTCAACAGAATATTTTAAACGATAAAACAAATGAAAATGGCATGGACAAAAATGATGGGACCCTTAACCTAATATTTTGTTGCACAACCTTTAGAGTATCTGTAGCTCTCAATGATACTTCTGCACCTGTCAACAGGACTTCTGCTCCAGCTGTCTCAGGTTTGAAGTGTGCCTTCTCCAGACTGCATGTTTCAGCTCCACAGATGTTGGATAGGATTCAGATCAGGGCTCATAGAAGGCCACTTCAGAATAGTCTATTGTTTTGTTTTTAGCCATACTTGGATGCTTTTACTGTGGGTTTTGGGTCTTTATCATGTTGGAGGACTCATGACCTGCGACTGAGAGAGAACTTTCTGACACTGGGCAGTACGTTTTGCTCCAGAATGCCTTGATAGTCTTGAGATTTCATTGTGCCCTGCACAGATTCAGGGCACCCCGTGCCAGATGCAGCAAAGTAGACCCAAAACATAACTGAGCCTCCTCCATGTTTCATAGTAGGTATGGTGTTCTTTTCTTTGAAAGCTTCATTTTCTGTCTGTGAACATAGAGCTGTTGTGACTTGCCAAAAAGCTCCAGTTTTGTCTCATCTGTCCAAAGGACATTCTCCCAGAAACATTGTGGCTTGTCAAAATAAAATTCCAGTCTGGATTTTTTATGTTTTTCTTTCAACAGTAAAGTCCTCCTGGGTCTTCTTCCATTGAGCCCACTGTTGCTCAAAAAGTGATGGATGGTGCAATCAGACATTGATATACCTTGACCTTGGAATTCAGCTTGTATCTCTTTGGAAGTTTTCTTTGGCTCTTTGTCTACCTTTTGCACTATCCTTCTGTTCAATCTGGGGATGATTTTCCACCTGCGACCACATCCAGGGAGGTTGGCTACAGTCCCATGGACATTAAACTTCTTAATAATATTTGTAACTGTAGTCACAGGAACATAAAGCTGCTTGGAGATGGTCTTACAGCCTATGCCTTTAACATGCTTGTCTATAATTTTCTTTCTGATCTCCTCAGACAACAGTCTCCTTTGCTTTCTCTGGTCCATGTTCAATGTGGTATACACCATGATACCAAACAGCAGAGTGACTACTTTTCTCCACTTAAATAGGCTGAATGACTGATTACAAGATTGAAGGCATGTGTGATACCAATTAAAGAAAACAGTTAGCTTGAAATATGACTATAATCTGAATATTTATAATCTTTTCTAGGGGTACCAACAAATCTGTCCAGGCCCTTTTAGAGTATCTTTGTAGAAAATGCAATAATTTATCTCTTTTCACACTTTCTTTGCTTTACTCTATGATATACCAAAGGCATGCAGGTATACATGAGACAATTGCTTTTAATTTCATGACTTTTCAGGAGGAATGAAGCATTGTTTCAATGCACTGTAAGGGTACCAACAAATTTGTCCACATCTGTATCAAAACACTCTGCTCAATGATGAGAACTGCGTCATGGGTATTCTAGTGAAGTCACGTTCATGTCACGTGCATGTTAACCCCCAAAATAAGTGGAATCACAAAACTACTACAACATAGACATGCGATACATGCCCATGCCTCAATGATGATAACTGCATTATGGGTATTCCAGTGACATCATGTGCATACGAACGGACTGCCATAAATCCTGTTATATCAAAAACTCAAGTAAAATACAATCATTACGGCTGCTGATATAGGTCAAATTAGTTATGCTTCAACAAACACATTCACACATTTAGCTACCCCTACTGACCAGCATGTGCAGATGCCTGTTGGTGTCGCATTTTGCATGGGCAAGCACCACTCACATTTTCTTAAGAAAATGTAAATTCTAGTTATTGTTGTTATTATTATATATTCATAATTGTTATATACATCATAAGTGTAATTTTTATAATAATAATAATAGGCGCAAGCAGCAATTATTGGGGTTCAAGCACTTTAAGGACATGCGTAAAAAGATATTACTTAATACTGTGCAAGCCTATAAGCACCTAAATCAGAGAAAAGCCAAGATAATTTTAATAAATATATGGTAATTTACCATAAAGAAATAACATTTTTAAACATTTAAACTGTTGTAGTGCCATCTATTGTCTGATCCCCATTAAATTTTGCAATCTTCTTAAGAATCATATATGTTGCATGTGCTTACTTAATTTCATTCAGTGTTCAATTCAATTCAATTTTATTTGTATAGCGCTTTTAACAATGGACATTGTCACAAAGCAGCTTTACAGAAATAAATGGATTCACAAAAAAATATATTGTAAATATGTGAATTTATCCCTAATGAGCAAGCCAGAGGCGACGGCGGCAAGGAAAAACTCCCTGAGACAATATGAGGAAGAAACCTTGAGAGGAACCAGGCTCAAAAAGGAACCCATCCTCATCTGAGTGCAACGGATAGTGCAATTATAAATAAATCCCTTCTATTATTGTATTATATATACTATATGGACAAATAGTGCAATTGTGCAACCAGTAAATTCATCACAGTTTTTGCAAGAAGTCTGGTTGGTTAAAATCTATCCACTGTCCACTGATGGAGTCCTGAGTACGAAGGTGCAGCCCCAAAGCCACTACAGCAATTGTAGTCCCAAGCCATTACAGTACAGCTCCCCACATGTGATCCCCAAGTCATCTCCACAGCCCCCAGGTGGCACTATCCCCAGCAATCCAAATGGTTCTTCAGGCCGTCCATATGGGGCCACCCCCAGCAGCAGCGAGCGAACTCAACCGATGAGAACTCCAACCAGAAGTAGGGCATCAGGATGGGTCAGGCAGGTCCAGGGAGCAGAAGGGGTCAGGATCACTGGCATCTCAGAAGTAGCATTTGTAGCTACAGACAGAGAGTGAGGGAGAGAGGGAGAGAGAGATGGAGAGAGGGAGAGAGAGGGAGAGATTGTTAGGTAAGCTTTTGTCCTCTAATGGTTAAGGACAATGTACTTTGCGTGCAGAGTGCAAGCAGGGACTCCGGCAAGACTAGCTGTGACAGCATAATTAAAAGGGTGAGCCAGAAGCTAACACAGACATGAGGGCACCCTGGGACATAAGGCAGCCAGCCACTCCACTGTCAACGAACCTGAGTGAACACATGAGAGTGGGGGGGCGACAGCATCCAAACATCCCAGTTCACCACAACACTCTATGACTGTGAACCCTCCAGATCTGCTCCTTTACCTAAGAAAAAACTATTCACAAAAGGCTTGTAAGAGAAAGCTCTACCCCCAGCTGTAGCCCGCACTATTCGAGGTACCAACAAATAGCCTGCACCTTTTGATCTAAGTAGGCGTGGTGGATCATAAAAGACCAAAAGTTCGCTCAGGTACTGTGGTGCGAGACGATTTAGTGCTTTATAGGTCAATAGTAGTATTTTATAATCAATACGAAATTTGATTGGGAGCCAATGCAGTGTGGATAAGATAGGGGTGATGTGGTCATATCTTCTGAATCTAGTAAGGACTCTCGCTGCTGCATTCTGGACTAACTGGAGCTTGCATTACAATAATCCAACCTAGAGGTAACAAAAGCATGAACTAATTTTTCTGCATCGTGTAGTGACAATATATTTCTTATTTTAGCAATATTTCTGAGATGAAAGAAAGCGATCCTAGTTATATTATCTACATGAGCTTCAAAAGAAAGACTAGAGTCGATAATCACAACAAGGTCTTTTACTGCTGCACATGATGAAACTGAAAGGCCATCCAGAGTTATGTAATCAGAAAGCTTATTTCTAACTGTATGTTTTCCCAGTACAAGTACTTCTGTCTTGTCAGAATTAAGTAAGAGAAAGTTAATAAGCATCCAGTTTCTAATGTCTTTTACACATTCCTCAACTTTATTAAGCTGGTGTCTGTCATCTGGCTTTGCTGAAACATACAACTGTGTGTCATCAGCGTAACAGTGGGAGCTAATACCATGTTTACGAATAATTTTGCCCAGAGGTAGCATATATAAAGAAAAGAGCAGTGGGCCTAAAACAGAGCCTTGCAGGACACCAAACTTTACCTTAGTATTCGAAGAGATGTCACCATTTAAGTTTACAAACTGATAACGATCAGTCAAATAAGACCTGAGCCAGGAAGGGGCCGTTTCCCTTAATGCCTACTGCATTTTCCAGTCTATCGAGGAGAATCGCATGATCAATGGTATCAAAAGCTGCACTAAGGTCAAGCAGCACAAGCAAGGAGACACAACCCTGATCAGAGGCCAGTAGTAAGTCATTTACAACTTTTACCAGTGCTGTCTCTGTGCTATGATGAGGCCTAAATCCTGACTGATACATTTCATGAATGTTATTCCTATGCAAGTATGAGCATAGCTGCTGTGCTACAACCTTTTCTAGGACCTTGGAGATAAAGGGGAGGTTTGATATTGGTCTATAGTTAGACAGCTGACAGGGGTCAAGGTCAGGTTTTTTTAATCAGGGGCTTGATAACTGCTAGTTTAAAAGATTTATGTACATAACACAATGCTAAGGGAAGAACTGATTATCTTTAAAAGAGGTTTGATTGTTACAGGAATTATTTGTTTGAAAAAACAAGTAGGTAAAGGATCTAGTATACAGGTTGATGATTTTGATGATGAAATTAGTGAAATTAGTTCAGTCTCTTCAAGGGGAGTAAAACATTGTAATTGTTGATCTGATATTATTATATTATTATCTACAGGGTTAGTTATAAAACTGTCCGGTTTTAAATTAATAGTCTAAATTTTTTGCCTGATATTTTCAATTTTACCATTGAAAAAAATTCATGAAGTCATCACTGCTATATAATGATTGTGTGCGTGTTTCTATAGTGGTCTTATTCATAGTTAATTTTGCTACAGTATTAAATAAGAATGTAGGATTATTTCTGTTATCTTCAATTAGGGTGGAGAGATACATTGATCTAGCAGCACTAAGAGCTTTCCTATAGCTCAAAAGGCTCTCCTTCCATGCTATTTGAAATACTACCGATTTCGTTTGACGCCATTTACGTTCTAGTTTTCGAAGTGCTCTGTTTTAAAGTTCATGTGTGATCGCTATACCAGGGTGCTAGCTTTTTCTCCCTAATTATTCTTCTTTTAAGTGGCGCTACCTTATCTAGCAAGTTGCAGAACTTTGATTCTAAGCATTCAGTTGCCTGGTCAAGTTCTTCGGGATGAGACGGTGATCCAATCATGGTTGATAAATCTGGGAGATTACTGATAAAACTCTGTGCAGTTTTTGACGTGAAAGTATGTTTGACACAGTGAAGTGGCAAGGTGCATATTATGATTAAGACACATTTTAAATGAGATGAGGTAATGATCTGAGATAGCTTCAGACTGTGGACATGGGACTATATTTTCAATATTTAATCCGAATGTTAGTATTAAATCAAGAGTGTGACCACCACTATGGGTGGGTCCTATTACATTCTGATTAACCCCTACTGAATCAAGAATGGACACAACTGCTGTTCTTAGAGGGTCATCTGGATTATCAAAATAAATATTAAAGTCTCCAACAATTAATGCTTTGTCTAAAGAAACAACCAGGTTAGAGATGAAATCCGCAAATTCACATAGGAATTCCGAATATGGCCCTGGTGGTCTGTAAATAATAATTACTGGAATCACCTGGGTAGACTTATTTTTAGTGGCTACGTATGTTATGGTAGTATAAAGAACTTCAAATGCGTTGAATTTATGACTAGGTTTTTGTGTGATGCCTAGATTATCATTATAGATGACTGCGACGCCACCTCCTTTGCCAGTTAGACAGGGCTGATGTATGTAACTGTACCCGGGAGGACTAGCTTCATTTAATGCTACAAACTCATTTGGTTTAATCCACATTTCTGTTAAATGCAGTACATCAAACTCCTGATCGGTAATGGTTTCATTAATAATAAGCGCTTTAGACGTAAGAGATCTAATATTCAACAGTCCTAGCTTCAGATCAAAGGTCCTGGCTATGCATTCAGTTTGATTTAATTTTATGTTAATTAGGTTAGTAAAACAAACTGTCTGAGTATGTCTATAATTTGTTTAGCTCGGGGAACAGACACAGTCTCAATACAGTGGAACCTAAGTGACGACTCAGTGCAGCTAGCAGACAGTCGGTTTAGCCTGCTTGTCTGCTCCCTGGCCTTGGCCCTGGATTGTCACCGATTAACTAGGCCTGTTCTGAGACTATGTGCTATGCTGCAAGAAATGAGAGCAGGACCTTCCCGAGTGGGATGGACACCGTCCCGCCCTAAAAGGCCAGCCTTGCCCTCAAAGATAGTCCAATTATCTATAAAGCCCACATGAAGCACCACCTGGACATCCAGCAGTTCAGCGACCATAACCTGCTGTAAGCTACATCGTCATGCCGCATTGGGATGGGGCCAGAGCATATTACTAATTTACACACCTCTACCATGTTACTCTTAGTAACCTCAGACTGACCAGTGTTGAGTTTTCGTTTAGTAGTTATTGACTTTTGGGTACACTAAGCCACACTCATATTTGTAAATAACCATAGTTATGACTATCTAAATAAAAAATTTCAACAGTTTTTTAAAATTAATTATTGACCTAGAGAGTCCACAGAATTGTACTACACTGGTTTTGTGATTGAGTAAAAAACTTAGGACTAGTTCACAAAAGTGGGTTTTTTAAATAATCTCAAATATTTAATGAACAATTTGATTGACACTAGTGGTTCATGAGGCAAAGTTGTTCAGAATGAGGAGATCTAACATATGTATAACGTGTGCGCATAACATACAATAATTTACACACGTACAACGTGATATCATCTCCCGGTGGCCAAGTTTTTTTTCAATTTTGCACAGACCTCTTAGGCAGGGTGTTAAATAGGTCCACCAAGTTTTGTTCTGACTGGCCTTCATTAACCTTGTATAATAGCTCCTGAACATTGATTGGCCGATGGCAGCCATGTTTTTCAAGATTCACAACTGTCCTCATAGAAACTGATGGCACCTTGGACAAAGACACTTTGTGCAAGATTTCAAGTCGATTGGACTTGAATAGTTCCATATTTAGCATCAATTTTATGTTTTTTACCTGTTATAGCACCACCACGTGACCAAGCCAAACCGTTTAGAAGTTAGAAGCAAAAATATGATTTTTTTTCATATCTCATGAGCACTAGGTGGCACTGTTCCAAAACTGTGCAGGTACCCTCAAGTCATGATGGCTAAACAGATACTAAGTTTGGTCTGAATACGCTAAATTGTTACGGAGATATATCTTCATGTCTATTTAAGCGTGCTCATCGTCGAATTCGTTTGCATGTTATTCGGGAACAGTTTGATTAATCAACTTGAATTCAATAATTTTTTGTCGGCATGGACTGAAGATGATCTGATTCAATTTTCGTGAAAATCGGACAAAAGCTCTAGGAGGAGTTTGAAAAAGTAGGTTTTTCAGAAAACTCAAAATGGCGGAAAAATTTTCATGATAGAAAATGATGTCATAGGGTCGATCTCGGCATGAGCCAAGAAATCAGAGGAAAAAAGAATTTTGTTTCTAGCCCTTACAGTTCAAAAGTTATTAGCATGAGTGCAACTGTTGGTGGCACTAGAGGGTTTGAGATAGCAACTTCAAATTTGTCCCCTTTCTGTGTGCCAAATTTCATAACTTTTCTATGTATGGTTCTACGGGCAACCATAGACTCAAGAGAGGAAGAAGAAGAAGTAGAATAATAATAAGAACACTAACAATTACAATAGGCAACACTAACAATTACAATAGGCATTGCTTGGCCCCTAAAAAAAATCCCTACAAAAACAATAGGGTTTCAGCGCTTTGTGCTTGGATCCCTAATACAAATCCCGACAAAAACAATAGGGTTTCAACGCTTTGAGCTTGAACCCCTAATAACAAAAAAAAAAACCTTACAAAAAAATAGGGTTTCAGCACTTTGTACTTGAACCCCTAATAATAATAATAATACAGAGAGGTGGGTTCATCTTTGGCCTAGGGTACACTGGGGAGCATCACTGATCATGTGCTTGTGACCCAGGCATTATCTTTTCAAGTCATCAGTGTGAAGTGGTTCAGAAAACTCTAGAACATATGTTTGTCTAAAGGACAGTTGTTTAATAATGGATTGACTAGGATAATGGATTGAAATCTGGGGGCTGATTTAACATAGTTGCGGTTATTGGTCACTTAGCTTGATATAAGCAACCAATTACTTTACTTACCAACCTAGTTAACATTAGTTAACTTGGGCTCACTCATATAAGTCATATATAAATTTTAGGGAGCACTAAGCAGGTCTTGCATCAAATAGGGATTGCAGGCTATTTTTCCCCAAGAGGCAGTGATGCGTGAGAGCCTCTAAGGCAAAAGCACATATTCGCTCACCTCCCTGTATGATTGTGCTACCTTGTTAGTTGTTAGCCAGCTCCATTACACTATGGTCGTTCTATGACGTACATCACCAAAGTGTGCTAGCCAGCTAGTAGCTTGATTCTTATAAAACAGTTTCACTTGATACATTATCTGCAAATATTAAACAACAATGTCACAATATTTACCTAGCTAGGAATTAATTAGCCAGCTAGCTATGTTAGCTACCACTGCTTACCTTTATAATAAACCATGTATGGGGCCATGTAAAGAAAATTGTGCTTTTACAGTACTAAAACATCAGATAAAATACTACCTACTATACTGTATATACTATTACATTAGCAAATTTGTCTAAATTCTACCCAATATCCCTGTACCAACTGAATACCATGTACTTCTATGAAGATTTTCTGCTTTCTGGCAGAACCACCTTCAACAGAAAACATTTGAACTGGAAAATGATTCACAAGCCTGTCACTGAATTAAGCACTGTAGAAAAGTCTTGTTCATTTGTGATGTCAAAAGACAGCTCTGTGTGTGTGCTTTTACACCGAAAATGTGTTTGTATCAATTTATGCTTATGTTTACATTGCACACAATTTATAAACATCACATTTTATTATGGTCCTAGCTTGGCACAGATTGGCACAGGTTGGTAAGTGAAGACTGCTAGCATTGGAGAAAATGAATCTTCAGTTGAATATAGTGGACATTGTAAAGATAAGGACTCAGATTTTAATAATAGCGGGTCAGAATCAGATATGGGACAATAGACCTATAATAGAGCAGCATGTCGGTAAAGTAACAGAAGATTATTATTATTATAATATATCATATTGTTGTCATTAACCTTATTAACCTGATATGACTGACAAAAGTTATTAAGAAAGCACTGAGAAATATTGACATGCATGTGAACAATGTTAACAATAACAATAAGTCTGTTTATTGAATCCAGTCTTCACTATATTTAAATGCATGTCTGAGCATGTAATTGACAGTAATATGTGTTATGTCTTTTATAAAATGTGTATAAGTAAATATAGCAAATATAAGTATAAGTAAATATAGAAATATATAAAGGCAATCTGGTACAAACAGCATAAATTAATAATACTCTTTTGTACAATTTAGGAGATAATGTTGTATGGTGATACATACAGATTTTTTCCAGCGTGATTTGGATAGAATGTAATTAGACCTTGAGTCATGAATCCTGCTTTCTTTCATGCAGTTAAAATATATCACTTAATAACCTGATAAAATAACAGCACAAATGTGGCACAAATGCCAGAAATGTCGCACAAATTTTGGTGCAATTTGGATGGTGATAGGGTGTAGAGTGATTTCATAAAATATAAAGTTTCTCGAAAACATTATTGATATTACTGAGTCATTGGAGAAAAAAATATTCCAAAATGACTAAAGCAATTTTAAAATAATATGTAAAATATTATATATTTCTATAATATGTACTCCTAAAGTTGTATTTTGTAATTAGTTATTCTGTTATGAGGTGACTTACCTTTTTTGATTTGGGCTTCTGTATTTCAGTGTGTTGTGAATTTATCTTCCCAGTTCATGCTCTACTCCACGCATCATCATATATATTCCGTTTATATTTATCATTTCCATATAGGATTCATATTTATATTTAGGATTTAGATTTAACATTTGGACTTAGATTTATATTTAATATTTATATTTAAATGTATTGTATATTATATATTAAACATTTAGATTTAGATTTAACATTTAAATATAACATTTATATTTATTTGTATATTTAAGATTTATATTTGAGATTTACATATAACATTTACATTTAGATTTAAATTGAAGATTTAGATTTAGATCAAACATTTAGATTTAGCTTTGATATTTATTTTAGTAAAAAATTGTAATAATGGCATAATGCTTATTTATGTAAATGTTGCAAAATTTATCTGTTTTTGTAGTTAAATCTGACAAAATTGGACAAGTTTTTGTTACACATTTTATTTTACAAATGGCACACCATATGTGCTGAGCAGAAAAGCATCTCAGAATGCACAACACATTGAACCTTGAGGCAGATTGGCTACAACAGCAGAAGACCATGTCAGGTTCCACTTCTTTCAGCCAAGAACAGAAAGCTGAGTGGGAACAGGCTCGCCAAAACTGGATAGTTGAAGACTGGATAAATGTAACCTGGTCTGATGAATCTCGATTTCTGGACACAGATGGTAGGGTCAGAATATGGCGCCAACAGCATGAATCCAACTGAACCTGCCTTGTGTCAACAGTCCGGGGTGGAAGAGGTGGTGTAATGGTGTAGGGAATGTTTTCTTGGCACACTTTGGGCCTGTTAATACAAATTAATCATCCCTAGAATGCCACAGCCTATTTGAGTATTGTTGCTGACCATGTGCATCCCTTCATGGCCACAATTTACTCATCTTCTAATGGCTACTTCCAGTACAATAATGCACCATGTCACAAAGCAAAAGTCATCTCAAACTGGTTTCATGAACATAAAAATGAGTTCAGTGTTCTTCAGTGGCCTTCTCATTCACCGAATCTGAATCCACAGAACACCTTTGGGATGTGGTAAAACGGGAGGTTTGCAGCATAAATGTGCACCTGAAAAATCTGCAGGAATTGTGTGATGCAATCATGTCAACCAATCTCATAAGAATGTTTCCAACATCTCGTGGAATCCATACCATGAAGAATTGAGACTATCCAGTATTAGTATAGTGTTCCTAAAAAAAATGCTCAGTGAGTGTATTTGTTAAAGGTTACGTGAAATGGTTAGAAAAAGAGACCTACAATGGATATAAAAAGTCTACACACCCCTGTTAAAATGGAAGGTTTTTGTAATGTAAAAGAATGACACTAAGATAAATCATGTCAGATCTTTTCCCACCTTTAATGTGCAATTGCAAAGTATATTATTCAGGTGAAAAACAATCAGAAACTTTTTAGGGGGAAAAAAAAAGAAAAAGAAAAAAACTTACAATAACCTAGTTGTGTAAGTGTGCACACCCCTAAACTAATACTTTATTGAAGCACCTTTTATTACACCACTCAGTCTTTTTGGGTAAGAGTCTATCAGCATGGCACATCTTGACTTGGCAATATTTTCCCACTCTTTCTTGCAAAAACATTCTAGATCTGTCAAATTGTAAGGGCATCTCCTGTGCACAGCCTGCTTCATAGTCACCCCACAGATTTTTAGTTGGGTCCAGATCTGAGTTCTGGCTAGGCCACATCAAAAACATTCTAAGCCATTCCTTAGTTGATTTGTATGTATGCTTTGGGTCACTGCCGTACTGGAAGGTGAAATTCCTTTTCATCTTCAGCTTACTAGCAGACACCTGAGTGTTTTTGGGCTTGGATGTTTTTTGTGAAAAAGGGCTTCTGTCTAGCCACCCTACCCCACAGCCCAGACATGTGAAGAATACAAGAGATTGTTGTCACATGCAGAGAGTAATCAGTACTTGTCAGATATTCCTGCAATATCTTTAATGTTGTTGTTGGTCTTTTGGCAGCTTCCCTGGTAAGTTTTTGTCTTGTCCTTTTATAAATTTTGGATGGACCTCCTGTTCTTGGTAATGTCACTGTGGTGCTCCATTTTCTCTACTTGTTGATGATGGCCTTCACAGTGTTCCATGGTACATCTAATGTTTTGGAAATTTTTTCGTACCCCTCTCCTGATCAATACCTTTCAACAGTGGGACCCTGTACAGGCTTTGTCAGCTCTTTGCAGACAATGGCTTCAGAAGTCAGATGAAACCAAGAAGATGTCAAGAAAATCCTATAGAAACACCTGGTCTTTATGTGGGTTAATCAGAATAATTTCATTGATGACAGCTGCATAATTACTTTTGCACACGAGATTGAATGTGATTGGTTCATTCTGAACACAGCCACAACCCCAGTTATAAAAGGGTGTGCACACTTATGCAACGAGGTTATTGTAATTTAAAAAAAAAAAAAAAAAAAAAATCATGTTTTTCCTAAAATGTTTCTAGTTGTTTTTCCACTTAATTTTTATACATTATAATTTCACAGTGAGGGTGGGAACAGTTCTGACGTAATTTATCTTGGTTTAATATTTTTCATCACAAAAACTTGCCATTTTAACAGGGGTGGGTTTTTTTAAATCCTTTTTTAATCCACTGTACATGTTGACTACTTTGCAACTATTTTATGTGCATAACCAGAAAGATCAAAGAATGCAGGTCTTTTGGCATACTCAGGGGTATCTGAGGTAACAGAGTGCTGGAAATGAGCCTTTGACTGTTGATCAGATCCAGCCATAAATGACCCTTAGGTAGGACACCAAATCCGGACTTTTTTGAACGTTCGCGAAAGGGAACATGAATAACGTTTAATACGGGACCACGCAGAGACGTTGGTGAACATCCTCTGAAAGTATGTTTGCGAACGTTCATCCAGGACTAAAACAGGACCTGCTGCGAACGTTTATAATGTCCTGGGAATGTCCTGTAGCGAACGTTATTAAAATGCACGAATAGGGACGTCGCTCGGTTAATCTAGCGCACGTAAATTTTTGGGGCGCGGCTTTTTGTTGAGAACATTCCATTTTAGGTAAAAGAGGTTACGTACAGTCATTACTAATAAATTGGGCATGTAAACATTTATAGTGTCTATATCTTAAGCTGCAGCTTTTCCCCAAGCGTCTGGTGTTTTCCGTAAAACCCCGTATGTATGTACACATCAGTATGGGGTACAACACGATGATCACCATATTAATATGTGGCTGCGCTTAATTTTCTCGTTGCTTCTCGTTATTAAGTCGTGACCGCGTATTAGTATCTCGTTTCCATACATTAAGAAGTTGTGGCCATGCATTATTTTTTATCAAGCAAGGGTATCACAACCGCGGCTCCGTAGGAACATAGTGAGGTGTCAGGAATGTTTTTCTTGCGTCTCCAACCTCCAGCACAGTTAGTGGCGGTATTGCACCATCACGATGGATTTCCAACCACTGTTAAGTTACAGAAGAAGCAGCAGGACCCTTGCGTTTGTGTTTTGTTTTCCAGCCGATATGATTTAGTGACGGACTGTCACCGGCGGGCAGTTGTTTTAGCAAGGAAAACAAACCAACAAACAAACAAAAACTATGAAGTTTTCATCCTGGTTTTAACAATTTACCATATTTCAATCTTGTGTACGGTACGTATGAGGGGATACATAACAGGTATTTTTCTTTTGCAAATACTTGAAAATTATTTCATGGTATGAAAGAAGCCAGTATTTGCACTATCAGGCTAAATGTTATCTATGGTTTGATAGCTCTACCCACTGTAAAGGTAGTTAGAATATTGCTGCTTTATTGAGATCATTTTACTGAGTAGTCCCACGCGGTCGGTTATACTGTGATAGTTCTGTATTAATTAAATGTTTCTTTTCTTGTACCCTAGTTGTTGGAGTGTTTTGTTTTTTTTTAAATAATGGAGAAGAGTAATCAGAGCTTTTGCAGTGAGGGATGTAGTGACCCATCCAACCTTGTTTCAGAAGATGGAAAAAATACGAAAGCAGTGGTATGCCAGCGTTGTGGATCAAAAGTGCTCTGCCCAGGCATGGCTGTATTTGCAGAAAAGCAGGTAAGATTATAATTGATCAGTATATGTTCAAAGGATACTCAAATTAAAATGTGGACAGAATGAAATATTATCATCTGTGTATAACAAGTATATTGTTTTTTTTGTTTGTTTGTTTTTTTTTATTCTAGTTGTGCCTTTCAATTCTCCTTTAATCTCAGTGCGACTAATTTAATGCCTGTGTGCTCTCTTTTTGCTTATTACCCATCCCCACAACAACCAGCTTTTTCTACCTTCAATGCAAAAGAACAACAACTTTAACCAGTCTGATGGAACTTTAGACGGAGATACGTTAACAGCTCACTGGCTGGTGGATGATATGTACACCTTTGAGAATGTTGGCTTCACCAAAGATGTAGGCAAAATAAAATATCTTATCTGTGCCGATTGTGAGATTGGACCCATTGGATGGCACAACCTTGATGACAAGAAATGTTTCTACATAGCACTGGATCGAGTTAAACATGTGTAGAGTGCTTAAACCTGTTTTGTACAAGATCGTGCTACACAACTTGCTTTTTCTTGTTACACATTTTTGGCGTAGTTTTGAAAATACCTCCTTGATCAGTACACTGGGAGTAGTGTTTGATACTGTATACTGTTTTGCATTTTTAGCTGCATTTACTTTTTCATTCTTCATATTCTGTTCTTTGTTCATTTTGTTTTAAATATGCTTGATTAATATCCTGTTTTTCATTCATTAAGGACTCTTTTCCTAATGCTGATGTACACGAATTCAGTAAAGTACTTTTAACACAGTCTTGTTATTAAAGGCAGTCGAGCACAGCGTTTCAGACGAAAGTGGTGTTTTTACATTGTATTATATGTGCTGATTTGTGTTGTAGGTACACTGATTTTCCTAAAAGAACATGTAGTAGGACCAGGGCACAAAAAAAGTGTTATTTATGAATTATATCTTCTTGAAGGTCTTCTGTTCGGAACATTTTCCGAAAGGGGCCAAAAAAAAAAAAAAAAAAGGAGCCTTTTTTCGAGTTTAAGGCCACTGATTAATATCAGACATAATATACCTTACGAAACATATATTTTTTTTAAATGCACTTTTTTAAAATCGTAATTGATTACAACGTGCAAAGTCTTTATTTATTTTTAGTATTTTGTTAAGTTTTTCCTCTGGGAGGCTGGGTCAGTAACGTGTGCAGTTGGGCGGCACTGCTTCCGCGTTGACGTGCGGTACGTGCAAATAGATGCGGTGTGAATGGAAAGAAGCAGTGATGGCCGTTTCATCGCTAGAAAGGCATTTAAGCAAAGTACTTGTAGTTTAGAGCCGAACTGATGCGATACCTCGGTAAGCTATCGTACTTACTATATCCTTCGATAATTTTCTTTTTCGAGTAGTTCTGATCCTCGTTCCAAAATCGCATATGAGTGACGTTGCAAATCCTAGCTATATTCGCATCAGGCCTACATTGACGAGATAAAATCTAATTATTCTTTAAAAAAATCATATTGTCCTTTAAAACAATGAGTCATCGCAGAGCACATTTGTCAATTATGAGTAATATGTTGGCTAAGGTAAATGGATCAGATCGCTCCCGGGGATGACGTTAAACAACATCAACTGTAGGTAACTTCAGAGAGTCCATTTAAAGAAGTAGTTCCGGTCGGCGTGCAGTTCTCAGCTGTTGTACATTAATCCGCGCAACTTGCCTCTTGTTTTACTTCTGTATTGTACTTCACTGTGTTGTTTAGTAAGCCGTTCATTTGCACATTTTACTTTTAAACGTAGCTATCAGGTAAAGAGTAAATAATTTAGTTGGACATCACAGCAAAGAAGATTTCAAACATTAGGATAATACATGTTATTATTTAACAGGAGAAACTTTAAAGCTAATAATGATTTCTCAAATGGATTAATTAATTGCTTACGTATGCTTATGTATTTTATATATTAAAAGTGTCAATTTGTTGGCATTTGTATTATTATCGGAACTACGTTTGCATAATGAATTTTCCACAATCGATCCGTCATGTGATATTGACATTCTGACTGTTATTCTGGAAATGTAACTTTTGAAGACCGACGTTGATCGGTGGGGTTTTTATGGCCGTAATAGATATTAAATGGTGTTAATATTTATATAGTATGTGGGTGGATCTCAGCGTTTATTTTTCAGTTATTAAATTATTTAAATTCTTGTTAGCCTAAAATGTTCGCTGAAATATGCCCATTTAATGAACACTGTAGAACGATGATTAGTGAACAGCGGAGGACTCTACTTTTTTTTTTAAGCGGAACACGATACGATACTCAAACGTCAACCCTTCGTGTGTACGTTCCAAAGTGGATGAGGATGTTAGTTGTCGGACTTTGTGTAATCATTCTTTATTATGAAGTAGTTACGAGAATACTTGATAAAGTATTACTTTAAACAGTTTATTACAGTTTCTACATGTCATCGGTTGGATGTAGTTGCCCAGAATGACCCAGCCTCGACCCAACGAGTTTATTCCACCGCCGGAATGTCCTGTGTTTGAGCCTAGCTGGGAAGAATTCGAGGACCCGTTTGCGTTTATCAACAAAATACGTCCCATTGCAGAAAAGACTGGTATTTGTAAGATCAGACCGCCGCAGGTAAGTTATACGTTACTGAAATATGAAATGGAGACATGGTTGTGTTGCTATTTATCACTGATTGTTCCTTACAGTTAAGTCTGAAACACTTTTTGAAGGCAGGTTTTCAATATGGCGGATTGCGGCTCTGGTATAATGAAGCAGTTAGCTGTGGGAATGAATTGCACTAATAGTTGCTACATTGCTACTTTAAAAAAAAAAACGCTCGTATGTTGCAAAGGAATCATCTTTTGATTATCATTTCTCTGGGTAGACGTGTTGGTCTACTGTACAAGTAGTAGCCTATTGGTTATTGTCAAGCTACACCATTGCTTATGTAGGGCATCCACCCAAACAGGAACGACCAAAGCACTGAGAGCTTTTAAATTGAAGACCATTTATTACATATTGCCCGGCAAATTGTATTTGGACACATTTATTAATTACAATTTTCATATCGTTGTTCTCATCCTGCTTATTTATTAATCTTGCAATAATTTACTCCACCCTTCGTTGCGGTTTCAATTCTTTTTTCTTTTTTGGTTAACCTTAAGAATTCTTGACCACATGACTTATCGTTAATAAAATGTCTTAGGCGTGTATGTTTCCCGTTGAACCCTTACTGACTTCACGGTTACTTTGGATTCAAAGCACGTGCTTTCCTACGTTTGTACTGTTTTATGTTGTAAAATAAAATGGAACTATTACAGCAGTTTCGGGGAGCAGATGAGGGGCCATTTTAGGCCTGACCTTTGGCAGGATGTAAAAGGTGTTTTTCATGTTATAGTTTTGCATGAGACCATTTCCTTACCAGTAATTGAAACCGAAATGTGAAAAAAATAAACAATGCAAATGTGAAATTCGCATTTCGTGGCTCAGCACTACACAGTTACGCACCACCAAAAAGTGACATATGTTGGTTAATACATTTTACTTTCAGGGATAGTTATAATTAGAGTTTCTTGCTTCATGTGGCTTCATATGTGGTGGATGTATGATTAAGTGTGTTGCGTTTTAAATCATTTTAAAATAATGCATCAGGAATTAAAATGCAATGCATTTAATATACAACTGTAGGCTTATAGAATGTGGCAAAGTGTTAACTAATGTGAAAAAAAAGTAGAATAAATAAGAATAAAATCTGTAGAATAAATTCTGAAGGCCAGAAGTGTTGACGATAAATTCAGGCTGCTTGTGGCAAATGGCACATCATTAGGCTCAGCATGGCTTGGTATAATTCTCTAGGGGTGGCAACCACCATTTGCCTGTGATGTGGACCGATTGCATTTCACCCCACGCATACAGAGGCTCAATGAATTGGAGGTAAGTGCTCTGTCAGTCCCCTGCTTGTAAGTTTTTTTTGTTTGTTTGTTTTTTTGTTTTTTCTCCATACTGCAGCTGTAGAGTGCTGAAAGATAAAATGAAATGTTCACATGTCTTGATAGCATAAATGGACATCATACTTTACTATCAGGATTCGAGCTTCTGATGAGTCTTGTTAGCAAGAAAAGGGCAAAGGTTTCTGATGTTGGGCCATCACGTTAATATTATGATCCTTTTATGTCAGGGTTTCTCAAACATTCTCCAGTATTTAAAAAAAAATGCACATGCCAGATTCAGTGTATTACACAGATTTGTGCCATGTTTAGTAATTAAACCACTTAAGCTTCTTATGAATTTTTTTTCCACAGTATTCAGACCAGTTGGATCGACGTTGATATAGATTTGTATAATATTCACAGCACATTTCTTAGTTTTATTTAAAATTTTTATAATCTATTTAATCGGAAAAATAATAACTAATAAGTATAGTCACTGACTACTTTACTGGGAACACCTGTACACCACCTTATTCATACACTTATCCAGTTAGCCAATCATGTGGTAGCAGCACAATGCATACAATCATTCAAAATCAGGCTGCTGCTGGTGGTGTAATAGTGTGGGTAATATTTTCTTAGCAAACACTGGGCCCCTTAATACTAGTTGAGCATTTGAATTTTACAGCCTGTCTGAGTATTGTTGCTGACATGCATCCAGTTATGGCCACAATTTACCCATCTTGTAATGGCTAAATCCAGCATGATATAGCACCATGTCACAAAGCACAAATCATCTCAAATGAACATGATGTTGAGTTCAGTGTACTGCAGTAATACAATAGAGCACATTTGGGATGTGGTAGAACACAAGATTCTCAGCATGAATGTGCACCTGACAAATCTACAGCCATTATGTAATATAGACATGCCAATATGGACCAGAATCTCAAAAGAATGACTTCCTACCCTTTGGAATGATGTGAAAAATTGAGGCTGTTCTGAGAGCCAAGATGTCCTGCTCAGTATTAGTATGGTGTTCCTAGTATGGTTGTTGATTGGGATCTCAGGTACCACTTAAATAACCGATGTTTTAAAGTAGTCTGGCTAGAGCAGGGGGGAAAGAGTAAAAAAGAAATATTAAATGGTGGCACAAGGGAATGTATTTGATTTGAAGTAGTAGATTAATTATTATTACTTTGATTTTTTTTTTTTTTTTTGGTCTGTCATGTTTCTCAGGCTCAAACCAGAGTCAAACTCAACTTTCTGGACCAGATAGCCAAGTTTTGGGAGCTGCAGGGCTGCACGTTGAAAATCCCTCATGTGGAGCGCAAATCTCTTGACCTGTATCAGCTCTACAAGGTATAGTATTACAACATAACTTACGTGTTCTATGTCTGCATGGCCTTGGTCATGCATTCTAACCTATCGTCTGAAACTGGTTGTCTCTGTGCCCTCTGCAGTTGGTGATGGAGGAGGGCAGCTTTGACATGGTCTGCAGGGAACGGAAATGGACCCAGATAGCTCTGAAGATGGGCTTTGCTCCTGGCAAGGCTGTTGGATCTCACTTACGTGCCCACTATGAGAGGATTCTCTATCCTTACTACCTATTCCAGACAGGGGCCAACATTCTGGTGAGGCATTTAAGCCTTCTTTGTCACATATTGTTTTTCCTTCCTCTTTTCTTATCTCTCACATACTTTGCATACACAGTGTGCTTTCTGGGCAGTTTTTTTTTCATTCATACAGTATATATTTTCATGCACCACTTGATTAGGAACACCTGTACACATGATCTTTCATGCAATTATCTGAATTGTGTGGCAGCAGCACAATGAATAAAATCAGGCAGATACATGCAAGGAGCTTCAGTTAATGTTCACATCAAACACCAGAATCAGGAAAACTGTGATCTCAATGACCTTGACCTCTTCTTGGTTGTTGGGGTTAGATGGGCTGGTTAGAGAAGCCACTGATCTCCTGGGATTTTCATGCAAAACATTCTCTAGAGTTTGCACAAAATGGTGCAAAAACATCCAGTAAATGGAAGTTCTGCAAGTGGAAACACCTTGTTAATGAGAGAGGTCAGAGAAAAATTTTATGAGCACCAAAATCAGTAATTTCTCCCCGTTATGCTCATATGATGGATAGTACATGATATAGAAGCTCTGCATTGTCCGTTTACCTGCTATTGTACTTTTCTACCACTAGGGGTTCTTGCAAATGCATGGTTAGGAGAGGAAATACAGTATACACACATCCTCACACGTAAGCAAAACATGCAATCCCATTCAGTGCATAGAAACATGCATAAGTATGGTTTATGCACAAAACAATGCATACGCATGGTTTATAAATGAGGTCCTTAGATTGGAACATAGGTTTCAGACTCCCAGTGAACCAGACTAAATGAGCTGTCTATGTGGCATTTTTAGGCAACAGCAGCTCTGTTCAGGGTTTTCACTAGCCTTAAGGTACTATTATACATGCTTTTAACAGTGCAAACGCAAGATGGCAACCACGTACATCCTGCAGTTGCTTGGAGCATTGCTTGTGCATGCTTGTGTAGTGTAATACCAATGTAAATAGTGGGATCAGTTTAGCACCATGTGACAGTGTGTCTGCAACTAAATAAACAAACTAACATTGTGTCTCAAATCGCATACTCAAATCACACTAATGGGTTTTCCTATTACAGTTAGTGTTTGAACTTTAAAAATATCTCATGTAGACTTTAAACCTACCCAAAGATCTGTTTTGAGTACCAGGATTCTGGATCTTCTAGTAAATACTTTAGAATTTAAGGTCAGAATTTTCAATTTGAGATACAGCTTATGACAACAATCATGCAGATGGCAGAACGTGTTAAAGAGAAACAGAGCTTGCCAGTTTGTTTAACTATGCATGAAATCACTAAACATTTTAAACTTTGACTTAGAATCCAGATGGACAGGAGTGTTTTGGCTATGACCTGCCATCTAGAGGACGTTGCTCTTAATCCTCCAGATGTACATAAGATATGCAAGCCAGTATGTGAACAGTACAGCTTCCATTTCTGTTGCTTCTATACACGCACGTAAGGTCATGTGTCAAGTACAAACCGGCTTTTACGCGCAGAGAATCACATCCACATTCTCCTAGCAGACATCTGAGTTTCCCTTGTCCATTTTGTGGGGTGGACTGTAAAGAGTGCCCTCTCGCCATTAAAGGGTCACATTGAGTATGCCCATGATGTGCAGGGGCTGGTGACAAGAAATTTAACAGCACAAAACATCACCCATTGGACGACAACAGCTACATCAGATCAGTGGGTGCTGATGACGATGTCTCAGGAATACAAACTTCAATTCCATCACTGGCCCCAACCTTCACTGGGCTCAGGGCCTTGGTCATATCAGACCCCAACAAAGCTGTTTCTTTGACCAAAGAAATTTGTTCTATCTTGTACAGAGGCATGAATGAAAAGAGCACAAAGTGTTCTTTTCCACATTAATTCATCCATTCATCGTTCAGCATTCAATATTGTTTAATGTTGTTCAGAAGAAGGACAGTGGTTTCTGGCTGATTTGAGAGGGCTAAACTGGTTCCTGAAGTCCCTTCCTTTCCATATGCTTCCATATGTAGTTTGTCAGGGCTGGTTCATGTCAGTGGAACTACAACATGACTCTTGTGGTTATACAGTTCCCTCTGAAAGTATTGGAATGGCAAGGCCAATTATTTTGTTTTTGCTATACGCTGAGGACATTTGGGTTTGAGATCGAAACATGAATGAGATGGTATATCTGAATTACAGCTTTCATTTCTTGATATTTACATCTGGATGTGTTAAACAACTTAGAACATGGCACCTTTTGTTTGAACCCACCCATTTTTCAAGTGATCAAAAATATTGGAACATGTGACTGACAGGTGGTGTTTTTTTTTTTTGCCCAGGTGTCCCTTGTTAGATTGATTGTTTAAACAATTAATAGCTCCGAATGGCTATTCTTGGTTTGAACCCAAATGTCTTCAGTGTATAGCAAAAAAGAAAAGAATTGGTCATCATATTTTTAGAAATTTTACATCCTGACTTTATTACTTGGTGATGAAAAAATGGAACTAGAACCATATTGGGTTTGTTTGGTATCTTTTTGTTGGTGGAATGAAAAAACAGCACTAATGTGTAATTGCTGGAAGTATTTGAGCTTTTATTTGTTGAGGTTTTATTGGATAAGAACTGATTCACATACACTGGACTCTCCACATTGTGACTGTGAATGTTTTTATTGATGATATAATGTCTAAGCTTTGTCAATTTTGTGTTTTCTTTATCAGAACTCACAGAAACCCACTCTCACAAATGATACCAAAGATAAGGTATATAAATCTCATGACTTGCCCCAGCGACAGTCTGTACAGCCTGCAGAAACCTCCACCATTGCTCGCAGAGCCAAACGGTCTAAAATCTCTTTAAAGGTAAAATTTTAATGGGTTTTTTTTTTTTGGTAAAACCCTCCTTAAAGCATGAGTTTAGTTCTTCACCTGCCTTCCCAGTTAGCATTACATAAAAATGTTTAATTTATAGTGGATTTTTATCCTGGGTCAAAACAAAACACAACAAATTATTACAGCAAAGTATTGGTTTTATTCTCCGTCTGCTTAAGAAAGTGTTTTCTCTTTTTTAGGGTCGCTGTTTCAAAAGTGAGCAGGAGGAGCAGTGTGAGAACAGACCCAACCTGAGAAGGAGAATGGGCTCTTATGTGGCAAAACCAGAAGCAGGTGATTTACCTAGAGGATTTGCATGTTTAAACTCTGTATCATTAAAAAGTTGCTAAATATGGTTCATTAAAGTGAATGGTATGGATGATTTGTTTCAGTGAAAAGTTTTCCAGTCCAGGTGAAACAGGAGCCTGTGGAACACGTTGAATCAATGCCTAATGGAGAAAAATCAAAGGTGAAGGACAACACCAAAGTTGCTGATTAGTCCAAATGTTGCTGACTGGTTGGAATGGAATGGTTTGATTTGCAATTTCTAAAAATTGCCTTGACCACACTATACCTCTGTCTTCATCAAGCATTTTATAATGGTATAGTGAATTTTTCTAGTCAGTTTCCAGATGTTCCTTGTTTTGTGTGTGCCTTTGAAGGTGGAGCAGTACATGTGTTTGGTGTGTGGGGGAGGCGGTGATGAGGACAAGCTGTTGCTGTGTGATGGGTGCGATGACAGCTACCACACATTCTGTCTTATCCCACCACTCCATGATGTCCCCAAAGGGGACTGGAGATGTCCCAAGTGCCTGGCACAGGTGGTCAAAGAGCTCACTGCAATTAATTGAAGTCACAGTATCTTTTATATCATTAAAAACAAGGATTTTCTCATACATAAATCCCATAAGAATAGCTTACAGTCATGGGAAAAAGAAAGTACACCCTCCTTCAATTTATCAGGGCCTAAATAACAATTGTGTGTTCCTCACCAACTTCTGTAAACAAACAAATAACCTCAGGTGACAACAAAGAGACACAACAGATTGCAATATGTAGTCTTTTTTTGCCCAAAAAGTGAACCAACATTCAGAAACCAGGTGGGGAAAAATAAGTACACGCTTCCTACTTCACAATCATTAAGAGAGTAATTAGCAGCTAGGTGTTACTAATGAAATGTTACTTTTATTTAGTTAATCATCAAGAAGTGTGACTACCTCTATGAAAGCAGAATCTTTGGCAGTTTGGTGTTCTGGAGCACTCAGGTGTGTGTCTACATAATGCCAAGAAGAAAGAACATCAGCCATGACCTCAGAGAAGCAACTGTTGCTGCTCATCAATTTGGGAAGGGTTAAAAGGCCATCTCCAAACAATTTGAAATTCACCATTCTACAGTGAGAAGGATTGTTTACAAATGGAGAGCCTTCAAGACAGTTGCCAATCTTCCCAGGAGTGGGCGTCCCAGCAAATTCAGTTCAAGGTCAGACCTTTTAATGCTCAAAGATAAAGAAAAAACCAAGAACTACATCATTTGACCTACAGGCCTCTGTAAGCACATTTAAATGTTTGTTCATGACAGCACAGTCAGAAAAACACTGAACAAATATGGCTTTCATGGAAGGTGGCTAGAAAAAAGCCCCAGAAAGAATATGGCAGCATGAATTAGGTTTGCAAAATTGCAAAATATGAACAGACCACAGAAGTTCTGGAACAATATCCTTTGGACTGATGAGACCAAGTTGGAGATATTTGGTCATCATGCACAGTGTCATGTTTGGCAAAATCCAGACACATCACCACAAACCTTATACCAACTGTCAAGCATAGGGGTGATTATTTAGGCTTGTTTTGTAGCCACAGGACCTAGGAAACTTGCAGCCATTGAGACAGTGATGAACTCCACTTTATACCAGAATATTCTTGAGACAAATGTGAGGCCATCTGTCCAGCAGCTTAAACTGGGCCGAAATTGGGTCATGCACCAGGACTGTGATCCCAAGCACACCAGCAAATTGACATCTGAATGGCTAAAAGAGAAAAAAAATCAAGGTGTTGGAATGACCAAGTCAAAGTCCCCAGACCTCAACCCCACTGTTGCTGTGGCAGGATCTTAAGAGAGCTGTGCATAAACGAATGACCTCAAACATCAATGAACTGAAGCAATGTTGTAAAGAAGAGTGGGCCAAAATTTCTCCAAAATGATATGAGAGACTGATAAACTCCTACAGAAAAAGTTCACTTCAAGTTATTTTTGCTAAAGGTAGTTCTACGTGTTATTTTTTTTCCACTTAGTCTGAATGTTGGTTTATTTTTTGGAAAAAATATGACTGCGTATTGAAATCTGTTGTGTGTTTTTGTTGTCAAAACTCCATGAAAAGCCAGATTTCTCCAGCATAGTGTGTACACATTGCCGAAATTGGGTCATTTTGTAATTATTTATATGTACTTTTTGTTCTTTTTTTCCACAGGAGTGTGGCAAGCCTCAGGTTGCGTTCGGCTTTGAGCAGGCACCCAGAGACTACACACTCCGCTCCTTTGGAGATATGGCAGACTCCTTCAAGTCAGACTATTTCAACATGCCTGTGCATGTATGCTTTAAAGATTCCAATTCAGATATTAGATGTGTGAGTCATGTGCATGGTCAAGAACCTGACACTGACTTTTATGTTTTCTCCACAGATGGTCCCTACTGAGCTGGTTGAGAAAGAATTTTGGCGTTTAGTTAGCACCATTGAGGAAGATGTCACAGTAGAGTATGGGGCAGACATTGCCTCAAAGGACTTTGGCAGTGGCTTCCCTGTCAGGAATGGTCCTTTTAAAGTCATGCCCAATGAAGAGGTATGTTGTACTGCCTCCAATAATACTGATAGCACAATTTTCTTAGTTGTACTACATTCATTTACATTTATTTATAGAAGTCTAAAAAGGCAGTGTGTTACTTTTTTTTCCTTGTTATTGTAAGAAGATAAAAGTTGTTTTCTCGAGATCATGACACATTTTTCTCATATGTCGAAATGCATTTTTGTCCATAACAGGGTGTGCCTTAACAGAAAAAAGCTGGTACAGTGGTAGAGATAGGGTCTTCCACCCCCGAGGTGTGGGGGCTCACAGTGTGGCGTTTGACAATATTTTTCCCAGATTACCCCTTCAGGATCAATAATGTCTTTCCATCCATCCATCCATCCATCCATTCATATTTTGGTCAGTGCTAGACCATTTCCAAATTAGTGTCTGTCACTTGAGAAGGCAACTTAGAAATCTGCAAATATACCGTAATGAACACTATAGTGATTCTGAACGGATGGTCAGTTTCATTGCCAGTCAATAACGCTTGGCCTTTCTGGACTTTCATATTTATTGCCTCAGCACAAACAATGTAGTGTTGAGATATAGTACATGGTACTGTTTATCAGTGTGTACCTCTGGATCATCATCTTTTCTGTGGCCTTCCTAAAAGACAATGTAAATTGTCTACTCTGTAATATGATTGGATGAATGTTTTTCATACCTGTACTCCTCTCTGTCCCTGCAGCATTACCTCAGCTGTGGCTGGAACCTAAACAACATGCCAGTGCTGGATGCATCTGTGCTGACTCACATCACGGCTGACATATGTGGGATGAAGCTGCCCTGGCTCTATGTGGGCATGTGCTTCTCCTCTTTCTGTTGGCATATTGAGGATCATTGGAGCTATTCTATAAACTATTTGCACTGGTATGAGTTTTTGACTTTCCAAAGCAAATGATTAAAGAAACGCACAAAAATAAAATGGGTTTAGGTGATGCTGTTGGTGTAGCTGTGAGCTTCATGTGACAATATCTGCTTGCTCAAAGGGAATAATACCATTACTGTCTAAAGCAAAGGTCATACAGTTTGGTAATTTATCACCTACCAAACGTGGTGCTTAACTGGAGAGTTAAATCAGGTGCCTTTGAGTAGTCATACTATGCTGGACTCAAGTAACCTCCTAACAGGAATGTGTTACTAAAAGGGCCATAATCACTTTCAAATCTTACTGGTTTTGATTCATAAATGGTTGCCTCTGTGTGTTTGTAGGGGAGAGCCAAAGACATGGTATGGTGCTCCTGGCTTTGCAGCAGAGCAGTTGGAAGCAGTGATGAAGAAACTTGCCCCTGAGCTCTTTGAGTCTCAGCCAGATTTGCTCCATCAGTTAGTCACAATCATGAACCCCAATGTGCTAATGGAGCATGGAGTCCCTGTAAGTACACGCATGCAATACACAAGCACAACAAGTTGATGAGTAATGTAGTGTGAATTTGGATACATATGTGTTTGAATAAATTACTGTATACATAATGGAAAACATGATTTGCTGTGTGCAAACTCAAAATCTTCACACTTGTACAGTAGATGAAAGTTATAGTTAGGGTCTCGCCAGTAGTTGCAGGAATTTGTCCATAATAAATAAGTAGATACAGACTCCCCCATGCTGAGAGTGCACACCGGGACCGAATTTACTTGCATTTAAGCCTGATTTATGCAACCTTTTGAAGAGGCAGGGCAGCATGTGGGGTTTGGTAAAGTTTAAGAGTTGCTGTCTGAACTGAATTATCCAAACTGCACACCCACCTCTGCAGTGATTGCCTGGTAGTGACGTGATTGAAATGTGGGGCTCTGACCTTGTGTCTCTGACATCCATTGCTTTTTACATCCAAATGCATTTATCACAGTGTTGCGTCATAGTAAATCTCTAAGTTTAACAACTTTATAACAGCCTTTTAAAAAAAAATCAAAACAATCAGTTTAGCAACAATGGGACAATTTAGAGCAATGGGGTCATTTTATTTTAAATCAAGTACCTTATAAATAATGGGACTTTTATTGACTGAGTAGCAAAGATCAACACTATGTTTATTTTTTTAAATGTATTTTTCATGTTTTTGAAGTGATGCATTAAAAATATAGTGTGGATCATATTAGGAAAATAACACTAGTAGGACTGGAGGACTTGAATCTGGTCTTGGAATTGTGTCCAATTACAAGATGCTTCCTGTACTGACTTGAACTTGTCTGATTTATTGGCATTTGTACTCAGAATTTCCTCAGTCTCTGGCCTTGGTCTCACAGAATATGGTCTTGGTCTCATCCAAGAGTTAGTCAAAATAACATTCATTCTGTCTTTTCCTATTGTGTAAGTCGAGGTGGAGCTCATGATGAATATAAAATTGAAATATCACGATACACGATAAGCAAATTTTGAGCAGCAAATTTGTCTCGCCAGTATTTTGTATCGTGATATTTGAGACAATGATATTCTGTCTCATGCCTACTAGCTAATTGTCATAACTTTAGACAACAGAAAATATGATGGAGTGCAAAAAAGAAGAAGAAAAAGCCTTTGGACTGGCTTTATAGGAGCTTTTGTTCCATGGATCTTATTACTGTCTGTTAATAATCCATATTTGAGTTTGTGGTGTGGCTACATAGAGGTTTGTTTAAGTATTGTAAGACTACATGATTTGAATGTAACCTTGAAAGGAGAATCAACTACAACCCGTTTAATCAAGTCAAGAAACACCTAATTCAAGGTTAGTAAAACATTTTCTCTCTCTGAGCATCTGAATTGTTAGTGATTATAACTAAAGTCCAGCAAAAAAGTGTTAGACATTAGCAACCCTCTGATTTCAATAGGATCTTACTCCATAGGAGCTATGAAATGCAAACCACTCAACCAACTACTGCCCACGCAGACAAGCTGATTAGCTACATTTTTTCAGGTGAAAATAATTAGGACATGTTATTAGAACCGTAGCTCCAAAATGAGTCCATTGGTTGGGCATATTTAAAATCATTTGTAATGAACATGCAATGGATTTTTATTAATTAATAATTTATTAATAATTAATGAGAAATACAAAATTTTAATTGATACAGTTAATGTGTGAGAGTGGCTGAGTAGTTGCTATTAGACCCTAAATCTAATGTGTTCTCTTTCTCTTGCATTACACCATACACACACTCTCTCTCTCCCTCTCTCTCTCACACTCACTTACTCTCTCTTTTGACAAATAATTTGCTCAAATTTGCATTCTTGTCTTGTTGTGGCTATAGATTATAACGTTTCCACTGCAAGATTTTCCACTGTATGTATCTCTGTCTGTTTCTAATCTGTCATTCGGGTTCTCTGCTTTTGTTGCTGTCCATAAGTGTTGACTTTGCCTCTCTCTGTCTCTCTTTGGTCAAAGAATACTTGCTATTTTTTTGTTACAGTAGGTATAATTTTGTGTGATAGCAGCCTTGGTTTTTGCTAGCTGGAGTACTTGTAGATTCAGGTCATGGTGTATGTATAGGGCCCCTACAATGTTTCAAGCCCAGGTGCCCCACCACCCCCAAGTCCAAGTTTTTGGTCTGGATCTTGGCTTAGTTTTGCTTTCGCGTGGACGTGATCGTCACTAATTTTATGCAGGGTATTGTAGTATGCCCTCTTCTAAAATGAACCCAAATACCCCAGTAGAGATGCTTAAGCTTGCAGTAAATTGAAATGTGTAATGTGAAATGTTTAACTCTTGCTCTGTTCACTTACAGGTATACCTATACAGGTATAGGTGATGTTAAAAATTGTACTGCATCAAGTCGCTAGAGGTTTTTGACTTTAATGTTCAACCCAGTCATGCTGTCTACTATATGCCGTGGTTTGAATACAAGAAATTGTCATTTTATGAATTCACCAATGAGTTCTCTTTTTTTATTTATTTTTTATTTATTTTGTTTTTAGATTTACCGTACAAACCAGTGTGCTGGTGAGTTTGTTATCACCTTCCCCAGAGCGTATCACAGCGGGTTCAATCAGGGCTTTAACTTTGCAGAGGCTGTTAACTTCTGCACAGTAGACTGGGTAAAACACCACTCAATGAATAACAATTTTTTTTATTTTTATTTTTATTTTTTTTTATTTTATTTGTTTTTATAAAACAAGCAACTCTGCTGCATATCAATGTATTCAGTATATCATGATAATGATATAATGTATTATATATCTTGTTAGTGATAAAATGTCTGTTTTGTTGCAGATGCCACTTGGTCGACAGTGTGTAGAGCATTATCGCTCATTAAACAGATACTGTGTTTTCTCCCATGATGAGATGGTCTGTAATATTGCAGCCAAGGCAGACAGCCTGGAGCTGGAGTTGGCCTCTGCCATACAGAGGGACATGAGCATTATGATTCAGGAGGAGAAAGAGCTGCGAGAAAAAGCCTACAAGCTGGTGAGACATGACACTTTTTCAGTATTAGTGTCCCGGTTCATTTTTATAACCAGTTTGCCACATCTTTAAAACTGTTTAATTTTTCAGTTTCAGATTGTACATTTCAGAACATGTTTTGCAGATACTGCCACCATTGTTAATAAGAGCCTCCACCCAGTATAGTGCATGATAACATGGACATTTAGCCATCTGTAAAACTGTGTTTGTTTGTTTACCAATTATCCAGCTTTTTCTGTTATTATATGCAGTTTTTCTCCATTACTAATTGATGCTATTGCTGGTTCATTCCTTTCCTTAGGGTGTGTGGCACTCCCAGCAGGTGGACTATGATGAGCAGCCAGATGAGGAGAGGCAGTGTTCTAAATGCAGGACTACCTGCTACCTATCTGCCATCACCTGTCCCTGCAGCCCTGGCCAGCTGGTGTGTCTACACCACCTCCAGGACTTGTGCTCCTGTACCCCTAACTGTTATACGCTGAAGTGGGTCTCTATATGTTTAAATGTAGTACTGTGATCCATTGCCATTTTATGATATGATAATTTGATTTAATGAAGGGTATTTTCTTGTTTTGTTAAACAGAATTGTGCCTCCAGATTGTGATTTATTCATTAACTGCTTTCTCTTCGTGGTCTTGCAGTTATAAGTACACCTTGGGCATGTTGAACCAAATGTTCAAGACTTTGGCAGCACATGCTGAGTCATACAGTGACTGGGCTTCTAAAGTTAACATAATTTTAAAGGCAGACCAAGACAGTAAAAGTGGTAAGAGTCCTAATTTATAAATTACAGCCTTTCCTCTTTGTGTGATGAAGAATATTCTGTTAAGTTATCATTTGTTATCCCACCAGACTTGGAGGAACTTCGTGCACTGATTGTGGAGGCAGAGAAGATGATGTATCCTGAGATGGACTTGCTACTCCGTTTAAGACAGGCTGTCCAGGATGCAGAAAAGAGTGCCTTAATGGCCCAGCAGCTACTCAATGGAAAGAGACAGACCAGGTAGGTCCTTTGTACACTTCTACCTTCAAATCAAAATATAGTATATCAAAGAATAATAAGAGATCACTGTTTCTCTAATCACATATATGACTATATATAGGTTGTTATTCTGCTGATATTCAAGAAAATCGGTTTAATATTAGGTAGTGGTTTAATATTAGGTAGCTACCTAGCTAGTTTTTTCATACCCAAGGTTGCTGTACATCCAGAGAATGCGCACACATGCGCACACACACACAAACAAACAAGCTGGTGAGACATGGTAGTTTTGCAATTATTATGCGTGTAGGGTGCTGTTTAGGAAACACCTATAATGTGGACCAGCAAATTGTACAGTGGGTTTGGAAAGAATTCAGACCCCTTCACATTTTTAATATTATATACACTGCCCGGCCAAAAAAAAAGTCGCACACATTAATATATCATTGAACCACCTTTAGCTTTGATTATTGTGCACATTCGCTATGCCACTCTTTCAAAAACTTCATACAACGTCACAACATTTATTTCCATTCAGAGTTGCATGATTTTTTTGCCAAGATCTTGTACTGACTTTGGGAGAGTCGAACCACTCCATAAAGTCTTTTCCAGCACATCCCAAAGACAGCACATCCCAAATGGGGTTAAGGTCAGGACTCTGTGGTGGCCAATTCTTGTGTGAAAATGATTCCTCATGCTTCCTGAACCATTCTTTCACAATCTGAGCCCTGATTTTATGCCCATGCCATCAGGGAAGAAAAAATCCATTGATGTGATAACCTGGTCATTCAGTACATTTAGGTAGTCAGCTGACTTCATTTTATTGCCCCATAACGTTGCTGAGCCTAGACCTGTCCAACTGAAGCAACCCCAG
>CM040473.1:9256360-9271716 GCA_022758105.1 Pangasianodon gigas
AAAAAAAACAACCCACTTTCCTTGGCAGCCTTGTTTGCTGAACATCTCACTGATGCTTGATTCGCGTCACCCAACATGTTTTAAAGTTCAGTCATATTCTCATGTGATAATACTAGTATCTTATTATGATTTGCATGAAATAAATCAATAAATGGACAAGTTTTTATTGTCACTGGGGGCTGTTACCACGGTAACTCGGTTAGTGGTCACCAGGCATAGGCCTATTTGAAATAATGTTCCCAGAAAATAGTTAGCCTACTCTAAAATCAATTCCCGTTTCCTTGGCCTAGTGCAGTCTATTCAGTACCATTGGTTCATAAATGATATTCAGTCAAAGTATTCATTTTCATAGGCTGCATTCATGGCTAAATTATCATTACTCTGTTTTGTTCCATTTGAACTTTGTTTATGAAGGTATCGCTCAGGTGGTGGGAAATCTCAGAAACATCTCACTGTAGAGGAGTTGAGGTTATTTGTAAAGCAGCTATATAACCTGCCCTGCACCATTAGACAGGCCCCTTTTCTCAAGGTACTGAACATTTTACCCCATTTTCTGATGCTCCAAAATTATTGAGAAGATTTTAAAAAAATGTTCCAGAAAGAATGTTAACGATATCTTAATTTATTAAGTGGTATCACATTCACTCCTTCCTGCTTTCCACAGGCTCTGCTCAGCCGTGTCAGGCAGTTCCAGGAACAGAGCTCAGATCTCCTGGCCATAGAGATGCCCAGCTCCTCAGCCCTGCAAGCTGTGTTAGATGAGGGCTCTGGGCTGGAGGTAGAGTTGCCAGAGCTTGATGTGCTCAGGCAGCGGCTGGAGCAGGCACGCTGGGTCGAGGCAGTACAGCAGGCCAGCAAAGAGCCTACCAGCCTCAGCCTGGAACGCATGAGGAAACTAATTGACCAGGGAGTGGGTCTGGAGCCCCACGCCTGTGTGGAGAGGACCATGGCCCACCTGCAAGAGCTGCTCACTGTGTGTGAGCACTGCGAGGAGAAGGCACACAGCATGCTAATGGCCAGGTAAGGTTCTATATATACAAGTCTGATCTTACAGGATAGCATACATTTAAGATTTGTGAAGCACAGGTTTTGCATTATGGAAAGCTGTTACTCCAGCAGCATTTGTATGTGTGATTGTGAAAAGGGAGGAAACTGGAATAAACCCACATCAGTAGGAACTGATGCGTAAATGACTATGTTTGGAACGTATAAATTGTATGACATAAAAGGGCTAAAACACAGGCTACATTTTATTCTATTGCTGTCACAGTACTATGACAGCTAGTGTTAGTGATACTGACAGTATCTGCTCAGTCAGAGTAGCCTAAGTGTTCATATTTGTGAAGATAAAGTAGTTTGAAATCTAAATTATTATACTGAAGAGTGTCATCTTGTATGACATTTATGTGACATATTTTTAGGTTTTTGTATTTATTTATCCCTGAATTCATTAATTAATTACCAAATTAATTAATTATTTTTGTTTGTGTTATATTGTTTTATTTCTCTGTTTTGTTTTATTTCTCTATTTATATATTTCTGCATTTTCTTATCCATGCTAATGCTGTCTTGTCAAATGCATTATCCTTATTTCCATTGATTGAGCAATGTCGGATTCTGGAGATCAACTGTTCAGTCCTGTCTCCAGCAGTGGTTGTTTTTACTACATAGTACATTAACAGCAGTGCACAAACAACAGACAGCCAGAAACCTAGAACTAACATGTCTGAAAATGCTTCTTCATATTATTTACTCCCTCATGTGGAGGTTCTGGCTAATAATTGGCTCAATCTGTCAATAACCCTTTTGTAGCCTTTAGTGAGAAGTGCTAGTGATCAAATGGATTGGGCATGTATGCAAACTGATTGGATTCTGTCAGGTTTGCATATATTAAGAGCACAATTTCAACTTCAAACCAAATGAATTGTTCACTGGCCCCAAGATAAAATGTGCTGGTGTTGTATTTGGAATTCAAAGTTGGTTCCTGGTAGATTAACAGGATCAGCGTATTGTGCCCTTGTACTGTTGAGCAGTGCAGTAACAGTGCAACATTTTTTGCTGGCAGGGAGCCCTTTAACTGTGAAATAAACTCTGCAGATCGCCTCAGTAAAGATTTATTTAATGAATGTAATCCTACTATTCAAATATTATGTACATTATTTAAATATGTACAATAATATTTTGGAACATTTTTTTCCTGATGCCCAAGATGACATTATTTACAGGTCTACTTGTTTTTGAATTATTGAGGTTTAAAACCATTAAACTCATGGATTTCACTCATTGAATTCCTATGACCAATCAAACAGGCTAATAAAAATATTAGGACTTAGTAATACATTAAATAACTTTCATAACAGTGGGTTGTAGCTTCCACCACTTATGGACCGTCTGGCTTCACAGCTATGCCTCTGGGGGTCTCCAACCCCTTTTTTTTAGAACCACCACCACATAGCAACCCTGCCCATATGAAGACATAGAGAAATATTATGTGTGAAAATAACAGACATCGTGTACATTAATATACAATAATGAATACTGCATTCTGTGCCATCTATTTAGCAATGTGTTTTTTGTTTTGTTTTTTTTTTTGTTTGTTTTTTTCTCCCTAATTTGTCCTAACTAGACCTCGCCAAAATTTAGAGACCCTGGAGGCAGTGCTGATGGAAGTAAATAGTATCCAGGCTTACTTGCCCAACTGTCTCCAATTGCAAGACTCCGTCATCAGGGCTAGAGAGTGGATACAGGAGGCAGAAGCTCTACAGGTTAATGTCATGACAACTGATGCAGCATTGACAAGTTGTAAAGCTTGCAATTTCTTATCTTTTTATCCATATTGATTTGTATGTCTGACTATGTGTTTGCAGCTTGGAGGGCGTATCCCTGTTCTTTCCTCATTGAATGATCTGGTCTTAAAAGCTAAAGGCATCCCAGTCCTGCTGGAGCCTCTGGCACGGCTGGAAACCCTAGTGTCAGAGGTGCAGGCCTGGAAGGAGAGCGCAGCAAAAATGTTTTTGTTGAAGTACTCCTCCCTGTCCCTCCTGGAGGTAAGCAAAACACCTTGCGTACATTCACCTGCTATGTTTGTACTTTCAGAACTAATGTAAAGTTGCCAGTCACTGAACAAAATCTGTGAAAATACATAGGAGCATGAAAAGTATGTAAAAGTTAATTACACTGTTTGTTTCTTTAAGGTACTGTGCCCCAGGTGTGACACAGGGTGTCAGAAAGCAAAATCAAAAAGAGTGAGAGATGTTCCTCCAGCTGCTACAAAAACTGGCATAAAACTGAACTGTTTTGGTGATGTGGAAAGAGCTCTCTCTGAAAGCAAAGACACAGCTTTAGCAGTGCGTCCTCTTTTTTTAATTTGTTTTCTCCTGTGTAACCTGAAAAGAGTGTATGGTCCCAGATACTGTAATATGCCACATGTAGCAACAGTATATAGAAGTTTAATTATTGTAATGCGTAACAAAGCTTATTGTCTATTAAGGTCCATCCACTCAGCCTTGTATAATAACTTATCTGTTATTCAACAGATGGCTACTCTGTGTGAGGTGCGTTTGAAGGAGCTGGAGAACCTGAATATCCTAAGGACCACAAACAATGCAAAGTTTCTGCCCACAAACGGCTTGGCTCCTACAGTGTGCCTGTGCCATACAGTGCCAGCAGGCCCCATGCTCCAGTGCGAACTCTGCCATGATGCTTACCACAGTGGTTGTGTGCCAGGGTACCAGGATACACAGGCAGGGCAGCCTTGGCTGTGCCCACTCTGCAGCCGATCTGAGAAACCTCCTCTGGACAAGGTGTTGCCCCTGCTTGCCTCTCTCCAGCGTATTCGGGTACGGCTCCCAGAGGGTGACGCGCTGCGTTTTATGATTGAGAGGACAGTGCGTTGGCAGCAGAGGGTGCAACAGGTCCCACCTTTTACACAGCAGTTTATTGGAAAAGTAAGTTTTGTCTGGGTCTTTTTGTTATGATGCTTTTGTGCTTGCTTTCAGCATTTTTTTGTATTTAAAGTTATACTGCATCTTTTACCTAAAGATGAGACCTTTCTCTGGAAAGCCTTCTTCTCTATCCCTGGGTGGGAGTAACGGGTGCTTCTACATGCACCATTCATGCATTCCTCTCAGTGGTGCGTAGATCTTTTTATTCATTTATAGAAATTATTGGCAAATTATTCCTATTCCAGCATATTTGCGTGTGTTTTTGTCTGTGCTGTGTGTTTCAGTTCTTAGTCCTGAACTAGAGGAGCTGCTTGTAGAAGGACTCCTTCTACAGGTGACTTTGCCTGAGCTGCAGCATCTCTACCAGGGGTTGCTCAGCAGGTTTTTTCCCTCTCAGCATGCCCTACAGAGCAGCGAGCACGACCACCAGTACCACATTGCACAGGACATTAGCCTGGTTTACAAAAGCCCACCCCAAGGCAAGGTCCAGGTTAGACCCCCATATCTTTTCAAGTATGCTCACTATAAGGGGAAATACATAAACCATTAGAGAGAAATAACATATATTCTGATTGTATGTCTAGGATTTAGTTTTAGAGTTGCCAAAAGACACTGAGAAGCTAGAGAAGAACCCTAAGAGGCACTTAGAGAAGGAGACCTCTGATGTGCAGGACAGAGACACTGTTAAGAAACCCAAGAAAAAGAAGTCTAGGACAAACCAGGAGAGGACACATGAGAAAAAAACCATCTCCTCCTCTGGTTTGAACTCAGACTCACCCTTTTCAGAGGACTCCGAGGAGGACTGGTCTGTGTGCTCAGCAAAGCGATGTCAACAGCCAGAGGGAAACGAGGTCAGTTTAAAATGCTTTCTTCCGTCATATAGCATAGCATCATTACTTCCGGTGTGAGTGTACACTGGAGTGTTTGTCTGCTGCTGTTCTGTTTCATTTTGCACTGCTTTGGACATTGTTCCTTCAGTAATTTTTGCCTACTAGAAACAATGATTATTGCTTAATACTGAAACTATACAGTATAGCTTACTTGACTACCTTGCTTGGGACTTTGTTTCACTTCTGATCTGTTTGGACTATCGATTGGAGATATCCCATCTCTATTATTTGTTAGGAACAAGCTAGCCAGCTAACTTTGAGTGATGTACACTCACTGTGCACTTTATTAGGAACACTATACTAAATACTGGGTATATTCCCCCCCCCCAAAAAAAATAGCCTCAATTCTTTGTGGCATGGATTCCACAAGATGTTGGAAACATTCCTTTGAGATTTTTGTCCATGTTCAAATAATTGCATCGTGCAACTCCTGCAGATTTTTCAGGTGCACTTTCATGCTGTGAATCTCTCATTCCACTACATCCCAAAGCTGTTCTACTGGATTCAGATCTGGTGACTGGGAAAGCCACTGAAGAACATTGAACTCATTGTTATGTGAGCACCACATAACAGGATATTCAGGAAACCAGTCTGAGACAACTTTTGCTTTATGACATGGTGCATTATCATGCCGGAAGTAGCCAGTAGAAGATGGGTAAATTGTGGCCATGAAGGGATGTACATGGTCAGCAACAATACTCAAATAGGCTGGGGCATTCAAGCGATGATTGATTGGTATTAACAGGCCCAAAGTGTGCAAAGAAAACATTCCCCACACTATTATACCACGTACACCAGCCTGGACTGTTGACACAAGGCAGGTTTAGGTCCATGGATTAATGTTGTTGGTGCCAAATTCTGACTCTACCATTTGTCTTCCTCAGTAGAAATTGAAAGTTTGTAAACTTCTGAACTGGTTCATTTGTGTAAATTCAGTTATTCTTTTGTCTTGTGGACTATATGTAAACATCTTTTATGTGAAATAGCTTATTCAGGGCAATACTAAATAAAAAACAAAATGCAATTTTTATGATCCCTCTTATTTTTTTAAAAAGTATTAATATTTTGCAAATTCTGCAAGGTGTGCATTGTGTTATTTCCCCCCTGTAGGTTCACAGCTTTCCATCTGTTTTCTTACAGGTAAACTGGGTTCAGTGTGATGGCAACTGTAACCAGTGGTTCCACCAAATTTGTGTGGGTGTGTCTGCTGAGCAGGCTGAGAATGAAGACTACATCTGCATCAACTGCTTAGTAAAATGATTCGACACCATAAGGACCAAAACTCTTTGGATAAACAAAAGGTAGATCACCATATACCAGATTTTTTTCTCCTGGCCCTCAGAAGTCCCAGTCAGTCCTCCTTATCATGTTGGCACTATAGGACTGTACCAGAAACATCATGTTTTTCTGGTCTTTTTCCTCTTGTCTAGAGGACAGGACACAAAGATGTACCTCAGGTGTTTCTATCCCATAAATACAAGGTAGAGGGACATCAGTTTTCCCAAATGTAAAATTAAATTTAGCTTTTTTCACAATGTTACCTCTTAACATGCTAATTAATCTGACTACATGGCTCCAGGGCTGTTTTTCCACCAAATTAGGTTAATTGGGCTAAACAGAAACCTATGAATTTATTTTTGAAAATGTATTTGGTACACATATCTAGTATGCTTGTTATTTATTTATCCCAGCAATAACTAAGCTGGTTCCCTGATTTTCTTCAGCTTCACCTCCTTTGATTGCTTTCTTCCATTAGCGATGGTTGTACAGAATCCTGATTTAGGTTGTCTAAGTGATGTAGCAGACAGAAGTGTGAAATATTCTTTGTGACCTTTGCTGTTTATTTTCTTTATAAATAAACAATATCAGATGTTCATTGTGGAATAAAATGGTTTGTTCTTGCTGGCAGTTTCAATTACATTAACTGATTTTTCAAGTGCCTAATTCCTTCTATTCCTCTAGTATGGTTAATATGATCACAAATTAAAGTTACACAGGCCATTAAACATCCAACAGTGTGATGTCACAGCCACAGATGCAACATCTTGTTTAATTTTTTTTTTAACTGTTAATTAAGGCTTTAAATGCTGAGAAGAGAATAAAATGAGTACATTATTGCTACACCTTGGGGCTGGATCTCAATACTCAGAATTCTGTCAAAGTCATCATTAAGGGTATAACAGTTCTTTAAAAGATTTTGGGAAATCAAGGATAGATGGCTTTTAGAATAAGCCTCCAAATCCTGAGAAAACTTAAATAAAAATTTATTAAATAAAATTAAATCAGCACAGTTTCAGTGGAGGAAAGAATGGTCCAATAGTTTGTGTTTTGCAGTTCTTTGTTTTTACTGAAATTAATGTTTTAAACAGCTGTTAGAGTGCTCTTTTTTAATAAAGCTGTTTAAGTAATGGTGACTTTTTTTTTTTTTTAAACCCCCCACCAATTTGGTCACCTGCCAATTCCCATCTACCAGTCAGCTCTCAACTATCATACAGCAGCTACCAACTGGGGAGGGTGAAGACAAGACATGCATCTCTGAGCCATCCCTATCTTTTCAAACTGTTGCTCATGCTGCATCACAGGGCAGTGGATGAAAGTGTTATCTACCCACTTCCACATACATGAGCTTAGAGACAATCAAAATTATCTAGTGTCACTGTGACTGACAGGGGTGAGAGGGTATGCCAACCCTCCTAACCAGAGAGCATGGCCAATTTTGCTCCCGGCCACAGATGGTCTCACTGACCATTTTAAGACGCACGAGAGGAGGGACTGAAGAACAGAACATTTCATAGCTAACTCATGGAAAGCAAGCGAGTGTTAGATAACAAGGTTAGTAAGGAGAGAACCCAACTCAAGCCATAGCCATGGCGCAACAGAAGATACAAAATATACTCTCATTGCATCCTAGTCCTAGTCATGTGCACATGAGGTCATAATATAACAAATGTTTTTATATCAAATACTGTCGTCCAGTTACTTTGTGACTTGGTTTCAAGGTCTCGGCATACGTGCGCACAAGAAGGTATCCACGTGATTCTCACAGCTCCTGGCAGTTAGAAGGGGTAGAATATGACTGATATTGCAATGATACCGAAGGTTGAAGATCAGGGTAGCTGAACACGCAGCGCTGACTGATGCTTCGAGCCCTAAATGATGTGTCGTGCAGTATAATGTATTCCAGGAGGTGGCGGTAATGTTCCTCGGAGGGAGCTGCCAGGATCAAGAAGAAGCAGGCAAATGGCGTCATTAGCAATACCCGCCCCCATTGTGCACTGGCGCGCACTGCTCGTGGATGATTCTCTCCATCGCCTCGGAGAGACTGCCGGAAATATGGCGGGTATGGGTGCTACAACTCCCGGCACGATTTCAGTCGCAGGTCCGGTTCAGCAGGGACTTAAGGAGGCCTTAATTGAAACGCTGACGGCGATCCTATCACCGGTTCAAGAAGTGCGCGCCGCCGCAGAGGAGCAAATTAAAGTTTTGGAGGTGACAGAAGGTAAGCACGTTAAAAACAGCCCATTAAAATTAGCCAGGCTTGCTAGTTTCAGCTAAGTTTCCAGTACTTCCCATTAGCAGGCTTCTCTACGGCTTCATTACATAGTATGGAGAGCAGAGGTACCGGCCTGCGCCGTCACACCCGGACACCTGCTCCACTAGTCATTTAACTGTTTTTATTTCTGTCACTAGATGTGGCCGCATGATTATAAGGACATGGTTTAATATCTGTTTGGCTAAGTTGCTGTCAAGCGCTAGAAATCTCACATTTTAGGTTAGCTCTTGGCTAGCCCTGAGTGAGTCATGTGCAGTGCGCCTGTTAACCACGTACATGAATTTGAGCCTGAAATAAAATAAAAAAAAACATGAATAAAAACGTGAACTGGGTCAATGTCTCGGCTTTAATAGTTAGTTAACGTTAGAAATATGCTGTTGTAAATTATGGTCTTGTTTACATACGATAGCATCCTCATAAGACAGATTATAATACTGCCTTAACCAGCAAATATTGTAGTGTAAGTGGATATATAATGCATATTTGGCATGTTTTTAGACGAAGAGTCCACGCTAGTGCTGGCGGCTGTAATAGATCATGTTTGTTCATCGGGCGCCATAAAAGTATTTGCTTCCCGCCTATGTTGCCTCCCACATTTCTACCTTGTTAAACAGTGGAGGGATCCCAAATAGTTGCCAGATGTTGGTGATGTGTGCAATATTGAAACTTAAAACATTCCCTCCCAAAATATATGCACTGCTAAACATTGCCAAACGTATTTGAAAGCTAGCATCATGTAATACACATATAAAAAAACAGTGTGGGGGAAAAAACATGCGTTATCCCTAATTTAGTCACCAAAGTCTTAAAATGGTCTGTTTTATGCATGTTCTCATAAATAAATAAGGAATGTGCGTGGACCAGTAATGGACCAGTGGACCATAATCCATTTATAGATAATAGAATTTATCTTGTGCATTGACTGTAGTTACATTATATGTCTACCACATTTCATTCACTACCATGTGAAAACCCACAGTACATATAAATCTTAATTTATGCCTCAGACATCCACCCAAATAGCGCTTCTCTACCGATCAGTGCAGCTCGCCAAGACTCAGTAACATGCGCGAACCCAGGACTATCCGTACCCCAGCCGAGTTCATGTTGCAAAGCTCTACCTTTGGAGTTGCTCTAGGGGTTATCGGATGGTGACTTGGTAGGCATGCGGAGTACAATACTATTCAAAATTCAGATGAATGATTTTGAAACTAACCCATACATATCCCGTTTGATGTTAAATTCGTGTGGTGCTGCTGCGGTTCTCTCTGAGTCAAAGTAAGCGCAATAATGAGACATAGTGAGTTTGTTTTAATGGCAGCGCGTAATGACAAACTTAAGTGTGCCAGTACTTAAAGCTTTAGTGAAAACACAGACAGCCATGTGACACCATCTGGTGGAAAAGAGCTATATTTGACACACATAGTGCCCTCATTTTATTGTAATGAATAGTTTTTATGTAATAAGTCTAGTTTATTACTCATTTGTTCCATCAATTTCATAAATTCTGCCTGTAAATGCAGTTTCTTTGGATTAGTATAGATTATGCTGTTTGTGATATCAGTCATTTCTGGTCTTAACTTTGTGAGTTTTCAAATGATATTCTGTCTGACGATGCTTTCTTGAACGCAGCCCTTGGTTCTGTTTGCTCTCTTGCTGTTATGTAGTTTGAAATAGCAAGTGATGTTAAATAAAATATTAGCAGAATATGAAATTGGTGCTTGCAGTCATGTTTACCTAATTGTGGTAGTAAGCATGTTGTTCTTCCTGCAGTATGAGATTTACTGTCAGCAGAGCCACTGCTTCTCCCTGTGCTCCGTGTCAGCGGTAACATTATGTCTTGAGTTCCAGCATGTGTTTAAACTGGAATGTATATATGGTACCTCTAATTCATAGACTTGGCACATTTTACACATGCCGTCCTTTCTTTGCATGAAAAAAGTGCTGGCTGGTGCATGTTTTGCGTTATGATATGAGATGATGGGGGGGGGGGGGTTCACGCCACAGCACACTGTAACCATAATAACATGACACGCCCATGGTATCATAATTAATATATATATAATATTGATTGCAGTGCTTTTTAAAAGCTGCTGCATTCTGCCTTGTGGCCACTTCACATACTTCCTGTTACTGTTAATAACCAAGGATTTTTAAATCTGCTACAGCAGAGCAATTTTTTTTCACCAACTTGTGGCAACTTTACCTGAGTGTGACATACACTGTCTGAGGAAAATTCTAAGCATTGTTCATACAGCTAAGGCACTCAGAGAGGATGAGTTATAAAATTAGGAGAATATAATACTTCATTGCGAGTTTGTATTGGGACCACTGCAGGCTGTGTTTATTACATTTTTTAGCACGGGCAATTGCTGCACCAATTGAAGGTTGGCTAGTGCTTTGTCCATGCCTCAGTGTGGCTGCAAAGCTAGGTCTGTGAGCCAAAGATTCTTTAGGATTGTGTAGTTGAATATGGGAGCGCAGAGCCAATGTTTGAGTCTTTGGCTTCTATCTTTTTTCTTTTTTTTTTTCCGCAAAGCCTACAAATAGCTTCAGCTGGATCCTCCAGCGCTCCTCTTTTATTTTGTTTAAAACCAAAAAACTGCCGACGTAGTGCTTTTCTTACAAACCAATCTAACATCATCCATGTTTGTATCTGTTAATTCAAGGATGGTGTAATTTCTGCAGTTGCCTGTTTTATTTCCCTAATTTACTGGATTTACTCAGTACTGGTCTCATGTTTACTATTATCTGCAATGCAATTTGAGGTAATCATTTAAATCTAAAAAAGCTAAAGATAGCCAAGGCAGTGTCTTTAACCTTTTGATATTGTGGATAATATTGATTAGCACAATATTTTAATAAGCAAATATTGATCAGAAAGAGGAAGAAATGCATCATCCCAATTGGCTAATCCTGCTTCTCATCACAGCAGTTGGCATAAAATAAAATGTGATTAAACAAAGGAATGGATTCATAAAAAAAACTTTTATTATAATCAGAATAATAAATGTTATTACCTAATAGGGCATACATTTTAAATTTTTCTGTTAGCATGTTATCAGACTGACAGAGATACCAGTATTAGTATCAGTGCATACCTAGTTGAAACACCTTTGTTTTTCTTGAATGTAGAGTTTGGAGTTCACCTTGCAGAGCTCACTGTCGATCCCCAGGGGGCACTTGCGATTCGCCAGGTGAGTGGGTTTTTATATTTCAGCAAATCATTGCAGCATGGTCCTTTGTAATGCATGGGATTGATTTGACTAATTTAGCATTCCTTTTTGTTCTATACAGCTTGCCTCTGTCATTCTGAAGCAATATGTTGAAACACATTGGTGTGCCCAGTCAGAGAAGTTCAGGGTGCCAGAAACAACTGAAAGGGTGAAGTGTTGTAGTGTAATTAGTTGTGGGATGTACCATTATTGTTCATGTACTCTTCATTGTTCAACAGTTGTTTTTTTTTTGCTCTTTTGTTTCTTGTGGTCCAGGCCAAGGCAGTAATCCGTGAGTTGCTGCCAGGTGGCTTGCGAGAGTCCATCAGTAAGGTGCGCTCCAGCATCGCCTATGCTGTATCAGCCATTGCTCACTGGGACTGGCCAGAGGCCTGGCCGCAGCTCTTCTCACTGCTTATGGAAATGTTAGTCAGTGGTGATGTCAATGCTGTGCATGGTGCCATGAGAGTTCTCACAGGTACTGAACCCTCCAAGTCAATATAAACTTTTTTTTAACCACAACTTGGCAACAGATACTTTGCGAAGAGAAAGAATATTTGTAATGTTATCAATGACTATCAAATACACAGATAAACATGGCATTGCTGAACATAACTAAAAGAAACTACTTACTTTAGCAGCGATGCACACTTTTTTTTTTTAACTTTATTTTTTGCTCCACCTTTCATTTCAGCCACTCTGTCTCTCCAAAAGAACAACAAATAGGGCAGAGGTATTCAAACTGTGGGGGAAGGAATTGCAGGGGGGTGTGTGGGTGAGATGGGAAAAAAACCAAAAAATAAATATTTCAGTGACCATTTTAGACCTGCCAACTCATTTTGTGTAGGGACTTTAGCAGCGGAATGCAAAAAATAGTCCAAAAGAGCAGTCTTCCTTTTTCCCTTAATAAAAAGAGCAGAATTGCATGTGTGTTAACTGGTAACATAAGTAGGCAACATCAGTTAATTATATTAACTAGGGATGCCACAGAAAATATTTGGGCCAAAAAAATAGTAATGGCACTTTTTAAAAAAATTTTCTTTATTTTTTTCCACTGGCATGTGTGACTTTAAATGGCCAAATAATACTATGATGCCATAGAACTGTGTTGTTTTTAGACTAGGATATCATACCATGAAAATTTCAAACCATAACGTCGCTACACTCAACTACTGTCAATGTGGTTATAATTTAGTCATTATACATATAAGTCTAATTCAGACCTGCCAAACTTTATGCATTTTGCAGAGGAGCTCCACACTCCACAGTATGAAGGAGTATACTATGAGTTATCACTCAAAAATACACCAAAAGAGCAGTCTTCTTTTTTCCCCTCCAATAAAAATCGGTGAGCAACTGAGATGTATACTCACACTGATCAGCCATAACATTAAAACCACTTGCCTAATATTGTGTAGGTCCCCCTTGTGCTGCCAAAACAGCTCTGATCCGTCGAGGCATGGACTCCACAAGACCTCTGATGTGGTGTGGTATCTGGCACAAAGACGTTAGCACCAGATCCTTTAAGAGAGGTGGGGCCTCCATAGATAGGACTTGTTTGTCCAGCACATCCCACAGATGCTCGATCGGACTGAGATCTGGGGAATTTGGAGGCCAATTCAACACCTTGAACTGTTTGTCATATTCCTCAAACCATTCCTAAATAAATTTTGCAGTGTGGCAGGGCGCATTATCCTGGTGAAAGAGGCCACTGCCATTAGGGAATACCATTGCCATGAAAGGGTGTACTTGGTCTGCAACAATGTTTAGGTGGGTGGTACGTGTCAAAGTAACATCCACATGAATGCCAGGACCCAAGGTTTCCCAGCAGAACATTGCCCAGAGCGTCACACTGCTTCTGCCGTCTTGCCTTCTTCCCATAGTGCATCCTGGTGCCATCTCTTCCCCAAGTAAGCGACACACATTTGGCCATCCACATGATGTAAAAGAAAACGTGATTTATCAGACCAGGCCAGTTCTGATGCGTATGTGCACATTGTAGACACTTTCGGCGGCGGACAGTGATCAGCATGGGCACTCTGTCCGGTCAAGAGTCGTTTGTCACTTGCACAGTTACACTGGTTCCACTGGCCATTGAAATGCTTGTGATGAGGCTCAGATTTAGACACTGACAGTACGAACACTTATTAGACATGAACAAACACATATTTGGATATTAAGGTTGAGATGATGCTGGAGTGTGATGGTAAATGAGACAGTGTTGTACAATGGCAGAGTAAAGTGACGTGCTATTAAATAAGGCAGAACAGTCAATACAAGTACAATAAATAGTACATAGTAAATCTGAATAGTAAATATCTAATTGTCCAGGAGTGGCAGTAATACAGTGTCGCAGTCCTAACTGAAGGACTGCTGGCTGTTTAAATAGTCTGATGGCTTGGAAATAAAAACGGTTCTTCAGACTGGCAGGGCTTGACATTAAGCATTGTCATGTGGTTGTCTTTTGGACAAGTAAATTGTTAGTCACTTGTCCAAGTAAAAAAGTTACTTGCCCAGAGAGAAAAAGGACATTTTTTTCAATTGTGGTGTAAATATAATTATTTAGAAGCAATATACTCTCATCAGTGTTGTGTCAGTTAGTAACATCTTACTTGAGTCATTCAACTTTAAACAGCACCACACCAAACAGTGATGTGGTAGCTGGCGGTTGCGGTCATGGAAAGAAACGAACACAAACTTAATTTTTCAAATCAGATCATCTTATTATAGTTAAAGAAAAAAGTGCAGTGAATAACAGTGGTATTTACGTACATATGTTTATATATAAAGTATATTTGTGGCCAAAACATTGCCACATAGTGTGCGTGTTTGTGTGTATGTCACGTTTGGTCCAGCACTTCTGTATCGATATACACGTCTTGACTCCCAGGGGTTAAACCCCGGTCAATGTCGCCTTTGGCTGCTGGTCCACCACCTCTCCACTGCCAGTCTGGTGTCAAAGTGCTCAAGAGCTGGGCCCTCCACTGTTAAAAACAACAGTTGCTGCAGCTGGCTCAGGCTGGTGTAGTAGGCTGTGTGCATCGTGTTCATTTTTTGCACTCCTTGAACTACAGCTGGCACTGGTGCATTAGGTTGTTTTGCCCTCTGTGCTGCACTACAGTGCATGTGGCATTTGCTTTTGTCATGGGACAGATGTGTATAATGCCTGAAGGCACTTGTCCCATTGACTAATGAACATGAGCTGTAATAGAGGAATACTTCTCACTTTCTTAAAATCACAATATAAAAATATTAGCTACTTTTCTATTTGTACCAAGTTGCTTTGAATTCGCTAAGTTACATACTCAAGCAACATGTCAAAGTTTCTGTTTCTGTGTTGTCTAAAATTACAAAAGACAACTTAATAGTACATATGCAATAAACTTGATTGTCTGCATCAGAAAAGTAATCTTACACTGAGAAGTGATGTAGCTAGCTACAGTGTTTACGGTATCATTAAAGCACGTGTACGGATGTACAGAATGTGGCAAAGTATGTGAAGGTGGCATAAGAAAAGCATTAAGATAACAGTATAGAATGTTGGTTTGACCTAGTGAAAATAGGCCCATGTAAGAAACGTAACTAGCTAACTGCCACAGTTTCACTATTAATGACATTGGCTACAGGGAATGTCTTTTTCATATCTCAATTGTCAGTAAACTACTTATCCAAATTAAGAAACATAGTCTAGCCTATTCAATCAGTTAGTATATACAACTAAAATTATGTGATAATAACTTACTTGTCAGCCAAA
>CM040473.1:9294064-9312746 GCA_022758105.1 Pangasianodon gigas
AGGCACGGACTCCACAAGACCTCTGAAGGTGTAGTGTGGTACAGTTGTGGTCATTAGTTTACGTACACCTTGCAGAATCTGCAAAATGTTAATAATTTAAAAAATAAAAGAGGGATCCTAAAAATTGCATTTTGTTTTTTATTTAGTACTGCCCTGAGTAAGCTATTTCGCATAGCAGATGTTTACATATAGTCCACAAGACAAAATACTAACTGAATTTACACAAATGAACCAGTTAAAAAGTTTACATATGCATATGCTTATTCTTAATACTGTGTTGTTACCTGGATGATCAGTGTGTGAGTCCTCAATGTGAAAAGATGGATCTCAACATCATATAGCCACTGCAGGAAAGGGGTCAAATATCCAGAAGATGCTGGAAAAGCAAAGAATGTGCAGGACATGGAGGACTTTTCTAAGGAAAATTGGGCAGTTTAACTGCTTAGGACAAACAAGGGACTCATGAACAACTATCGCAAAACATAAAACAGTCGTTGATCATCCAGGTAACAACACACAGTATTAAGAATCAAGCGTATGTAAATTTGAATTGGTTCATTTGTGTAAATTGGAGTTTATGACTGTGAAATGCCCGCTATACTACCTACCCAGAGAGTTTACCACGGTGCTCATTGTCACAGTGTACATTCCACCTGGCGTTAACCTGACACAAGGGAAGTGCTAAGTGAACTCTGCAGGGCTATCAGTAACCTACAGACAGCGCACCCCGACAGATTTTTCATTGTCGCTGGAGACTTTAATCATGCGGATCTGAAATCAGTGCTTCCAAAATTCCACCAGCATGTTGTTTTGCAACTTATTGTACAAACACTTTAGACCTTGTTTACACCACCATTCACGGTGCTTGCAGAGAGTCAAATTGCAGCTATGCAGGAAGAATCCACAGTCACTTCATAAACACCAAGGCCACAAGGTGTATGTGGCAAGGCATTCAGGCCATCACAGACTACAAAGCTACACCACTTGTCTGTGATGGTGATGCCTCTCTCCCAGACACAGTGAACAATTTTTATGCATGGTTTGAAGCACAGAACAACATGCCAGCATGGAAGACCACTCCAACTCCCACCGACTGAGTATTTTGTCTGTCTACAGTAGATGTCAGGAGAACTCTATCCAGAGTTAACCCATGGAAAGCTGCAGGTCCTGACAACATACCTGGCCAGGTGCTCATGGAATGTGCTGATAAGCTTGCAGATGTCCTCACAGACATCTTCAACATTTCCCTGTGCCAGGCAGTCACCCCTGTGTGCTTCAAGACGACCACCATCGTCCCTGTGCCGAAGAAATCAGTATGTTGGTGTCCTGCCTGAATGACTACTGGCCTGTTGCACTCACACCTATCATCTTCGAGCTTCGAGCAGCTGGTCATGAAACACATAAAGCGCAGTCTTCCCACCACACTGGACCAATTTCAGTACACCTACCATCCCATCCGCTCAACAGAGGATGCCATTTCTGCTACTATCCACCTTTCTCTAACCCATCTGGACAAAAAAGACAACTGTGTAAGGATGCTGTTCATAGACTTCAGTTCAGCATTCAACACAATCATCTCACAACAACTGATAACGTAGCTGATAACATAGCTGAGCTTGCTGGGTCTGACCACCTCCCTCTGCGACTGGATCTTGGACTGTCTGACTGGGAGACCCCAGTCCGTCAGGATCGGCAACTCCACCTCCAGCACCATCACACTGAACACCGGCGCTCCCCAGGGCTGTGTGCTCAGTCCACTGCTGTTCATACTGCTGACTCAAGACTGTGCTGCAAAGTTCAGTTCTAATCACATCAAGTTTGCTGATGACACTACAGTCGTGGGCCTCATCAGCGACAATGATGAGTCACTGTACAGAGAGGAGGTGAACCAGCTCGCAGAACGGTGTTGAGACACAATATATCTCTTATTGTTGATGAGAATAAAGAGATGATTGTCGACTTCAGGAGGACCCAGTTGGAACATTCCCCACTGCACATCAATGGAACAACAGTGGAGAGAGTCAAAAGCTCCAAGTTTCTTGGTGTGCACATGATGGAGGACGTCTCCTGGACTCTCAACACCACCTGCCTAGCCAAGAAGGCCCATTAGTGCCTCCACTTCCTGTGGAGCCTGAAAAGAGCCAAACTCCTGCCTCCCATCCTCACCTCCTTCTACAGAGGGATGATAGAGAGCATCCTGACCAGCTATCTCACTGTGTGGTACAGGAACTGCACAGTGTCCGAACGCAAGCCCCTACAGCGGATTGTGAGAACAGCTGAAAAGGTCATCGTAGTCGCTCATCCGCAAAGCCACCAGTATTGCGGAGGACCTTTCTCAGACCTCTTATGGACTCTTCACCCTCCTGCCATCTGGCAGATGGTACAGGAGCATCCGTGCCACCACCAGCAGTCTCCGCAACAGTTTCTTCCCTGAGGCAGTCAGATTACTCAACACCCTGCTGCCTCGAAACCAACAATGATGAGAAGGCCTACTTAGAGGAAGTGAATATCCTCTCCACATGGTGTCGGAATAACAATCTCTCCCTGAACATCACCAAGACTAAGGAGATGATTATTGATTACGGGAAGAAGCAGGTAAGGAACTACAGCCCCCTGTAGTTCAACGGGGCCACAGACTAGAAGGTGAGCAGCTTCAAATACCTTGGGGTCCATCTCACCGAAGACCTCTCATGGACTACACACACAAACAGCTTGGTGACAAGGGCGCACCAGCGTCTCTACCATCTACGACGTCTGGCAAGGTTCGCGGTCTCTCACAGGGTGCTGAAGGCTTTCTACACTGGGGCTGTGGAGAGTCTTCTCACCAGAAGCATTACCACCTGGTTCGGAGGCACCACGGCCAAGGACCTGAAGGTGCTGTCCAGAGTGTTGAGGGCAGTGGAGAAGGCCATCAGGACTTCTCTCCCCTGCATCACAAACATCTACGACCAGTGATGCAAGACCAAGGCCAGGAGAATTGTAAAAGACTTTCACTGCCCTGGACACAGTATCTTCTCAGTGCTCCCATCAGGGAAGCGCTACCGGATCCTGAGGACCAACACAGAGAGACTCAGGAGGAGTTTGGATCTTGTTTACGCAAATATTCCCGGCACTTACCGGGCGGAGCCCCGCCCCCACCTCGGCTACTCAGGCCACATCTCTGTTATGCTAATCCCAACATACAGACCGCTCGTCAGACGCTCCAAACCGGTTCTGAAGCAGGTGAAAACCTGGCCAGCAGGTGCTACTTCTCTTCAGGACTGTTTTGAGCACATTTACTGGCAAATTTTTAGGGAGACGCGCAGAGAATCCACAGCCACTTCACGTACAGCAGCAACACGCGGCGCATGTGGCAGGGCATCCAGGCTATCACCAACTACAGGGCAACACTATCTGCCTGTGACAGTGATGCCTCCCTTCCAGATTCTCTGAAAAACTTCTACGCTCGGTTTGAGGCTTAGAATGACATGACGGCCAACCCAAACGAACAGGTGCTGTATCTAACCACGGCTGATGTGAGGAAAACTCTACACAGAGTTAGCCCACAGAAGGCTGCTGGACCAGACAACATTTCTGGCAGAATGCTTAGAGGATGTGCAGACCAGCTGGCGGATGTTTTCACTGACATCAACATCTCCCTGAGCAGCGCAGTCATTCCATCGATGCCGTGCTGAAGAAGTCTTCAGTGTCCTGCCTCAATGACTACTGTCCCATTGCACTAATCATGAAGTGCTTTGAGAGGCTCGTCATGATGCACATCAAGACCCTGCTGCCCCCCCTCACCGGACCCCCTGCAATTCACGTATCGTCTCAACCGCTCAACAAATGACACCATCACCACCACCCTCCGTCTGGCCCTCACCCACCTGGACAAAAAGGTCATGTATATTCGAATGCTGTTCATAGACTTCAGTTAAGCATTCAACACAGTCATTCCTCAGCATCTGAGCTTGCTGAACTTACTGGGCCTGAACACCTCCCTCTGCAACTGGATCCTGGACTTTCTGACTGGTAGACTTCAGTCAGTCTTCATCACCACCACACTGAGCACTGGTGCCCCTGTGGAGATCGTCAAGAGCACCAAATTCCTTTTGATTCCATCACATTTGTAGAGATTAATCTTGGTGTTATCAGTCCCTAAAATTCTGTTCCAGAACTTTTGTGGTTCATCTCTGTATTTCTTTGCGACTTCCAATCTGGCCATCCCAATCTTGTTGCTGATAAATGGTTTGCATCTTGTGGCATGGCCTCTGTATTTCTGCTCTTGAAGTCTTCTTGGAATGGTGGATTTCACCTATGTCCTGTGGAGGTTGTTGGCTATATTGCTGACTGTTGTTTTTGTTATACCCAATGCTTGTCCAGTGGCACTAGTAGATTTTTTCCACTCTTTTCACAGCTTCAAAATAGCTTGCATTTCTCTCATAGACAGCTCTTTGGTCTTTATGTTGGTTTATTATTTTTAACAACCAATGCAGTCTTCACTGGCAAAAACCTGGGCAACAAAAAACTCCTGTCAGTCACGTTTTAATATTTTTGATTACTAGGTAATAGGTAGGTTTAAACAAAAGGTGCCATTTTCTAAGTTATTTAACACATTCTAGATGTAAATATTAGGAAATGAAAGCTGAAATTCTGATTTATTGTCTCATATTCATCAGATGTCTTCAGTATATTGCAAAAACAAAAGAATTGGCCTTGCCTTTCCAATACTTTCGGAGGGGACTGTATGTAACTGTGGTTCTATGAACAACAGAAAATTGCCAGGGTGTCCAGTGTCATAGAACCAGCGTACATCCTGCGGAAACTTAACAAGAAGGCTCTACGGACAGATGGCTGTTGTCAAGGATATTGAAGGCGGCTGCACTTTCTTGCAGTGAGAATTGTGCACCCATGTATTTCTCTCAGCTACTTGAGCAGCCTTCTGAGTTGTGAGAATCACCTGCCAAGGTCCCATCCACCTTGGAACATTCCACATCTTGGGTCTGAGATCCTTTACTATGACCCAGGCCCCTACAGCCAGCCGATCGATGCAGGAACTATGACTCATAGGCAGAGCAGTTTTCACCTATGAGTGGACAGACTGTAAAAGTTTAGTCACTTTGGACAATGTATGCAATCATTTGATCATCCGTCTCTCTTAGGGATCCTTCTGCCGGAGGCCTGTAGGGATGTAATTCAGGTACAGTCAGGTCCATTAGTATTTGGACAACGATACAATTTTTGTAATTTTGCCTCTGTACACCATCACGTTTGATTTGAAATGAAGCAATCAAGATGTGATTGAAATGTAGACTTTCAGCTTTAATTCAAGTGGTTTAACAAAAATATTGCATTAAACATTTAGGAATTACAGACAGAATCCCTCCGTTTTTGCAGGCTCAAAAGTAATTGGACAAACTAACATAATCATAAATATTAGGATTATTTTTAATACTTGGATGCAAGTCCTTTGCAGCCAATGACTTCCTGAAGTCTGGAACCCATGGACATCACCAAACACTGGGTTTCCTCCCTTGAGATGCTTTGCCAGGCCTTTACTTCAGCTGCCTTCAGTTGCTAAGTGAGTGAAGTGAAGTGAAGTGAAGTGTGGCCAAGTATGCTGGCTGTTTGTGGGACTTTCTGCCTTCAGTTTTGTCTTCAGTAAGTGAAAACCATGCTCAGTTGGGTTGAGGTCAGGTGACTGACTTGGCCATTTAAGAACATTGCATTTCCATGCTCTTGGGTTGCTTTCGTGGTACATTTTGGGCCATTGTGCATCTGTACTATGAGTTTAGTACTACTACTGTACTATCAGTTTTGCAGCATTTGACTGAATCTGAACAGAAATTACAGCTCTATACCAGGGGTGCTCACACTTCTATGAAAAGAGATGTACTTTTTCATATTATTATTATTATTATTATTATTATTATTATTATTATTATGGTAAGATCCACTGTGCAAAATATGCACATACACTCTGTGTACATGGAGTTTGAGAAATTATTTTGAGAGATTTGTTTTTATTCAAATAATGTTATGTGATCAATTTTCATTCAAAGAAATTGCAAAAGTAATGTACAGCAGCAGGGGTGTGGTCGAGCATCAGAGGTGGACGGAGAGGAGGCAGGTCGAACCGGCAGGTAACGCATGATGATTTTCACCTATGTCTTATTACTGTCAGTCTACTTATTTGTGTCTCTTTGTGTGTTCAATAACTGCTGTAACCACAGAGAGAGAATGCGATATAGCTGGCTGAGCTTGCGAGACATGCACGAGCACATGCATGCACATGCTGCGAAGCGTGAACTTGAACTTGATGGAGCGAAAGCTGTGAGTCCAGGATGGACCCGTTTCTGTTGAGCTGTTTTGGGTTTGTTGAGTATTTGAAAGTGCGCTGAAAAGCACAGTCTGAATAAACGTGAGCCCAGAGCTCAGCAAAAATTCTGCCTGTCCCCCGAGCTTTCCTTCACACACTCACACACCGGTGTTCTACATTGACCTATTAAGAAGATCGACCAGTGCTTGTCTTGCAGTTGATGTAATGGACACCCCTGCTCTGTACACTTTAGAATTCATCCTGCTACTTCTATTAGCAGTCACATCAATAAACAGCAGTGACTCAGTTCCATTGGCAGCCATACATGCCCATGCCATTACACTGCTTCGCATGTTTGACAGATGATGTGGTATGCTTTGGATCATGAGCTGTTCCTTTCCTTCTCCATATTCTTCTCTTCTCATCATTCTGGTACAGGTTAATCTTGCATCAGAACTGGTCAGGCTTTTGTTGGGGCTTTTTTTTTTTTTTTTTTTTTAGCAAAGTCTAATCTGGATTTTCTGTACTTGAGTGTTACCAGTGTTTTGCATCTTGAGGTAAACCGTCTGTATTTACATTCATGAAGGCGTCTCTTGATTGTGGACTTTGATAATGATATGCCTACCTCCCCCAGAGTGTTCTTGACTTGGCTAGATGTCGTGAAGGGGTTTTTCTTCACCAAGGAAAGAATTCTGCAATCATCCACTTTAGTTGTCTTCCATGGTCTTCCAGGCCGTTTGATGTTGCTGGGCTCACCAGTGCATTCCTTCTTCTAAGAATGTACCAAATTGTTGATTTGGCCACACCTAAAGTTTCTGCCATCACTCTGATAGGTCTGTTTTTTTTTCAGCCTAATGATGGCCTCCTTCACTTACATCGACTCTTCTTTGGACCGCATAGTGAGGGTTCCCGTGAACAGCTACCAAATCAAATTCAACACTTGGAATCAACTCCAGAGCTTTTATCTCCTTGATTTTTCATGAAATAAGGAGGAAACAGGCCACGTCTGTCCATTAAACTGCTTATCAGTCAATTGTATAATTACTTTTGAGCCTGTGAAAATGGAGGTACTATGTTTATAAAAAAAATTTTAAAAAAAAGAGGCTGTAATTCCTAAATGATTAATGCAATATTTTTTCTTAAACCCCTTGAATTAAAGCTGAAAGTCTATACTTCAGTCACATCTTTGCTTCATTTCAAATCCATTATGGTGGTGTACAGAGGTGAAATGATGAAAATTGTCACTGTCCAAATACTTATTGCCCCGACTATACATGTATGTATATATATATATATATGTGTATATATATATATATATATATATACAATGGTTTTACTTTTAGTACTTCATGTACTGGGAAACGCCCTGTTGGTGATGTGATCAGCCCTTATGTACAACAAGAACAAAGGGTGATCATATACCCAATCCAGACCTGTGTCGGTGGTCATTTTAGCTAATTTAAATTTGATGTTTTAATTCATTCGCTCTACTGCACCCTTTGTGGATAAGGGCAATGTGTTTTCAAATTGATTTTCGTGGCTAGAGCTAAATGGCCAGTGACCTGATTTATAAAATGGCAACCATTATCACTGGAGAGTTTTCTAGGTACTCCCCACCAAGAATCAGTTCTTTCACTAAACATGTTGCCACTGTGGTAGCATTTGACCTTCTACAGTGGAAACACTCTGGCTATTTAGAAAACATGTCTCTGGGAATTGTGTTGTTTTGGTGCTTCTCGATCTAAGCGCAGCATTTGAGCATACAGTGGATCACAGGATTCTTCTTGACCGTTTGAGTCAGTGGGTGGGCATTAGGGGGAATGCTCTGAAGTGGTTCTCTTCCTACTTACATGAAAGAACTTGTCTTGGCCCTGTTCTGTTTTCCTTATATATGCTCCCACTGGGATTAATCTGTCATAAACATAATGTGACGTATCACTGTTATGCAGACGACACCCAGCTGTATCTTCCTTTGAAATGTGATGATGACTCCAAACTCACATCGTTGCTTGATTGTCTGGATGAAGTAAAGGTCTGGATGGCATCTAGTTTTTTGCAGCTAAATGAGTCTAAATCGGAGGTGGTGATCTTTGGTCCATCGAACATAGCTGAAAAGCTTGCACTTCTCCTTGGCCCCTTAGCCACCGATATCAGCACGCAAGCCAGGAACCTTGGGGTGATTTTTGACTCAGAGCTGAAATTTGATAGACAAATCAATGCTGTGGTTAAAGGTAGTTTCTTTCAACTGAGGGGCATTTCCAAATTGAAGAGTTTCTTGAATTTTAAAGATTTGGAGACTGTGATTCATGCTTTTATTTCATCCAGACTGGATTATTGCAATTCTTTATATCTGGGGCTCTCCAAGAATCTGCATGCTCGGCTGCAATTAGTGCAAAATGCAGCGGCCAGACTGTTGACTGGCACAAGGAAATGCTCTAGTATATCTCCGGTGCTGGCCTCTCTGCACTGGCTGCCTGTGGATTTTAGAGTGCAATATAAGGTCTTGCTAATGGTTTTTAAAGGGTTACATGGTCTTGCCCCTGAGTATATCTCTAGCCTGTTACAATGGCACTGTACTGCTAGACCGCTAAGATCGTCTCAGAGTCTCATTCTGAATGTTCCGAAATCAAGATTAAAGACTAAAGGTGATCGTGCCTTCTCTGTGGCAGCTCCACGTCTCTGGAATAGCCTCCCATCTCATATTAGATCCTGCAACTCGTTGGCATGTTTTAAATCATTGTTGAAAAGGCATCTCTACTCTGTTGCCTACAGCTGTCCTTAGGGGAGGAGTCTGAGTAGTGTACTGTACTGGGTGTGTTCTTAATTTGTGTCTTTTTTTTTTTTTTTTTTTTTTTTTTGGTGTTGGTAATGTTGAGAATGTAAAGCACTTTGGTCAACATGTGTTGTTTTTAAGCGTGCTATAGAAATAAATGTTGATTTGATTTGATGTCAACCAGCGCCAAGTAGTACGGGTACCTTCTAAATGGAGTCAGCTCAATGAAGTCCATCATTACATGGTCAAAAGGCTGGACTGGAGCTGGGTGGGCTGAAATCTATTGAGAGAAGTGAGAGCTACTTTGGGGTCAGAATCATCACAAGAATGAAGTGACATTTGTAAACATGGGGAGGAGCAGGAACGAGCAGTGCATTTCACCATGGCATCTGCTAGAGCATTACCCTCTGAAGTAAAATCAGTTTGCTTAGAATGAGCTTGACATTTACAAATGCCTGCTTCTTTGGGCAATTAAAAGCCTCCAAAAGATTACTAACAATTTTAGCATATTTCCCATTCAAGGTTTGAAAACCTCTTACCTTCCTGATAGCACCTGTGAAATGACAGATAGAGAAAACATACTGGCTGTCTGAAAACACTGTTAAGGATTTTCCTTTGGATAATATACATGCTCTCATCAGAACGAACAATTCAGCAGCTTGATCAGAGAGGGTGGTGGGAAGTTTCGTAGTTTCTATCACAGAGAATTGATCCACCACTGCATAGGCAGTGGAGGGTGAGCAGTCATTCAATCTCAGTCAAGAGCCAAACACAAAGAAAATATTGTCGCAGTTGTCAATAGTGGTCTCTTTAATGTCAGGTCTAGGCTTGTAGTTAATTTCTATAACAATCACATAGTCATGAGGCAGGCCTTTAGTTTCATTTGGCAAAAGTATAGCTGGGTTCGGGGTGTTACAATGGTGGATAGAAATATGGAACATTGTAAGTAGAATGTTTTGGTAAGCTAGCATGCACACAGCTATGAGATGGGAGGTGCATGCTTGGGTGAGAATGGAATGCATCACATGTGGAATATGCACATCCAGTGGGTGCATGGCAATTAAGTCAGTGCACGAGAGCACAGCCTCAGAAGCCATGTAATCATCCCTTTCATTCATGCATAATTTAAAAGGGAGATCTTTAATGCCCAATGCAGGTACCAAAGAGAGAGAAATTTTCATTTTTTCAAATGTAATTTCAGCAGAAAGGGTCCAAATAATAGGGTCCTTCATTCAGAGGACAGGGCCATGGACCAAATCATATAAAAGGTTAAGGAATTCCATGCGTGATCATGACATCATTTGAGCCCTGGTGATAGGTTTTGGCAGGGAGGTGATTGCAGATATATATATGTGATTCATCAAGAGAACGACCTTGATATGATCTAGGTATTTCACTGATGGTTTTACAAGTTGCAACCTTTTTTTTTTTTTTTTTTTTTAAAGAAACTTAAGAAACCTTTTGTCTGCTGTGACAACAGTAATGCCTCAGTGTCTGCAGTACACTGGGCCTCTGTGGAAGAACACAACAGATCACTGATGAACTGAATTAAGACAGGATGTGTAAGAGGAGGTGTAAAAGATTCTAAATTCCTAGCCAATTCCATACTAAGCATGGTTGGACTCTCTGAAATGACCTGTGGCAAAACAGTCCACATCTACCTTTTGCTCTAAAATGTAAATGCAAACCAAAACTGACTGTCTGAATGGACTGGTGTACTGAAGAAGGCATGTGCTAGATCTATAACAGAGAACCATTTTGCATCAGGGGAATGGACACTAGGATTATGGAGGGATTTGGGAATGCATGCACAGAAGAATTTACTAACTTTAAAAGAAACTAGGTAGAAATTAGTTTAGTAATTTATTAATCTTAAAATTCTTGAACAAAACGCCATGCTCCTGAGGGCTTCAGAACCGGAAGTATCGGAGAATTCATGGGTGAGGTGTCACAAGGAACGATAGCACCCTGTTCCACTAAAGCAGCATGGACGGCGGCTATGCCTTGTTCAGACTCAGGATTTAAAGAATATTGAGGTCGGAAATAAGATTTGGGTACAACTTCGAGAGCCTTGGTATTCTTCATTGCACATGTCATATTTATCCTTCGCCCATAGGGACTCAGGTATACAAGAAAAAAGAGTGTGTGGGGCCTCACACAGAGAGCTGGCCCTGGAGATCATGTGATTGCCTCGCACAACAGGAATACAGAGAAATAGGGGAGTTTCTAGGTTTGCATAGAGGGGAGAACCAGCCGATCTCTTTTTGGTTTAGCCAGTGATCATCCCATTTCCCTTTTTTTTTTTTTTTAGCAACCAAAACTTATGGCACTGAATCAAGAACCAAAAAACCCATCTGTTCCAGAAGCAACACAGTAATCAGAGGACAGGTAGATAGCAGTCAAAGATATTTGTTCCTTATCTGGGCCAGGAAACCAATTTTGTTCAAAAGTGTGATCATCAAGGTTCAAGGTTCAAAGTTCTTTATTTGTCACATACATTACATACATGTGATGTATTAATGTAGTGAAATGTTTTTCCTTAGTGCCTCGTCCCAGTGCAACTGTGATACATAAACAGAATCTAATAAAAAAGAATATAATAAAAGCCGAATATGATAAAAGGAATTTAATGAATAAAATAGAAAAATAAAATAGAATAGACTCTATTTGACAAAATATAGATGTTATATGTAAAAATTTGTAGAAAGTGTTAGCAGCTTGAAAAGAGGAATCTTAGCAGCTTTTTGAGGACATAGTGTGCAAAAGATGCAAGATTTTTTGTTTGTCCATAGTGCAGCCGATTGTGTATGTGTGTCTGTGTGTGAGGTAGTTAATATACAGATTTCTCAAGTGTCCTCATTCAGTAGCCGGATTACCTGAGGGTAGAAACTCCTCCTGAGTCTCTCTGTGTTTGTTCTCAGGATCCGGTAGTGCTTCCCTGATGGGAGCACTGAGAAGAGACTGTTCCCAGGGTGGTAAGAGTCTTTTACAATCCTCCTGGCCCTGGTCCTGCATCGCTGGTTGTAGATGTATTTGATGCAGGGGAGAGTCCTGATGGTCTTCTCCGCTGCCCTCACCACTCTGGACAGTACATTCCGGTCCTTGGCCGTGGTCCCGCCAAACCAGGTGGTGATGTTTCCGGTGAGAAGACTCTCCACAGCCCCAGTGTAGAAAGCCTTGAGGCCACCCTGTGAGAGACCGTGAACCTGGCCAGGCGTTGGAGATTGTAGAGACGCTGGTGCGCTTTTTTCGCCAAGCTGTATGTGTGTGTGTAGTCCATGAGAGGTCTTCGGTGAGATGGACCCCAAGGTATTTGAAGCTGCTCACCCTCTCGACCGTGGCCCCATTGATCAACAGCGGGCTGTAGTTCCTCATCTGCTTCTTCCTGTAGTCAATAATCATCTCCTTAGTCTTGGTGACATTCAGGCAGAGATTGTTATTCCGACACCATGTGGAGAGGATGTTCATTTCCTCAAAGTAGGCCTTCTCGTCATTGTTGGTGATGAGGCCTACAACCACTGTGTTGTCGGCGAACTTCACCAGCCTGTTGGAGCTGTGTGTGGCCATGTAGTCACTGGTGTAGAGGAAGTACAGCAGGGAGCTGAGGACGCAGCCCTGAGGAGCTCCAGTGCTGAGAGTGAGTGTGACACCTGGGGGCGTCTGGTCAGGAAGTCCAGGATCCAATGGCAGATGGAGGAGTTTAGTCCCAGATCCTGGAGCTTTTTGCAGAGGTGTGAGGGGACGATGGTGTTCAAGGCGGAGCTGTAATCGACAAACAGCTTTCGCACATAGTTCCCTTTCCTCTGGTCCAGGTGAGAGAGGGCAGAGTGTAGGGTGTAGTTGATGGCGTCATCTGTGGACCTGTTGGACCGGTATGCAAACTGTAATGGGTCAAGGCAGCTGGGGAGGAGGGAGCAGATGTGGTTTCTAACCAGCTTTTCAAAGCACTTCATCACTATAGAAGTGAGTGCTACAGGATGGTAATCATTCAGGGAGGCAGGATGGGCAGTTTTGGGGACAGGAATGATGGTGGAGGACTTGAAACAAGTGGGGACAACACTCTGGCTGAGGGAGAGGTTAAAAATGGTGGTAAAGACTGGTGCTAGTTGGTTAGCACAGACTTTAAGCATACGTCCAGGGATGTTGTCCAGACCGCATGCTTTCCTGGTGTTAACTTTGTGTAGCACCTTCCTCACATCCATTTCTGAAATGACCAGTCTCTCCTCTTCTTCAGCTAGACCTGATGGTTCATACTCAGGGTTTTCCTGGTCTGTGCTGGTAACCTCGAACCGTGAGTAGATGTTCAGTTTGTTGGCTAGGGAGGCACTGGCATTATTAATGCTGGGGAGCTTGGGTTTGTAGTCTGTAACAGCGTGCAGGCTCTGCCACAGACACCTGGAATCTGCCTGCTCAAACTGGGTCTCGATCTTTTCTCTGTATTTCCTTTTGGCTTCCCTCACTGTTTTCCTCAGGTTGTAGGAAGCTGCTTTGTATTCATCCATATTGCCGGTCTGCAGCCCTGCGTTGTAGGCAGCTGTGCGTGCATTCAGAGCCTTCCGCACGGATCGGTCTACCCATGGCTTCTGATTGGGAAAAACCTTTACAGAGCGTGTGGGAATAGTCTCTCCTATCAGAAACTCTGTATACCCGAGCACCACTGCTGTAAACTCCCTGACGTCATCAGAGCTGCGCCGGAACATCTCCCAGTCTGCATCCTGCAGCGTGTCTTGTAGCGTGGCTTGTGATTGGTCAGACCATAAGCTGCACCATTTGTTGTTTATCATAACACACACTCCACCACCCCGGATTTTTCCCGAGTTCTCCATCCTGTCCATGCGGTGAAGGGAAAACCCAGGCAGCTGTACAGCGTGGTCCGGAATGGTTGGCTTGAGCCATGTCTCGTTGAGGCAGAGAGCGTTGCAGTCCCTGAAGTTTCGCTGGAATTGTATCCGGGCTCTAAGGTCATCCAGTTCATTGTTGATGGACTGGACATTAGCTAACTGTAAGCTGGGCATTGGTGTGGAGTATGCCCTGGCTAGTACCCAGTTCCTCACCCCGGCTCTTTTTTCTCCTCGTCGTCGCTGCCGGAGAAAAGTCCATTGTTTACCTGGCTCAGAGTGATCTCCAGAGGCCAGTTGGGGTCAGGATGAAAACGGGAATTATAGTGGTGAGTAAGGTCTATTCCAGTGTTGATTAAAGTTTGTCGGTCTTATGTTATGTGTCTGTGGGTTAGCTCAATAATAGTGCAAAAAACAAGGTAAAGTACATAAAAGTTGCAGTGTGGGTTGCGAGCACTAACATAGGCAGCCATCTTGGGTTTGCATGACATGAAAAGGCAAGAATTTAGCAGTGCAATGCAAAAAAACTGAATGGCCCCAGTCTCTGTCGTTTGTCAGATTAATTGGCTCATTAAACAATCATGGTGTTGGGATGTCCCAAGAGTATCCAAAATCATGTTGAACTAAAGTAGGAAACAAGCCCATTGAAAGAGCATTCACAGTAAAACTGGATTCCGTTCTCGAAATATTCATTCTAAATCCAGTGATCTAGTGATTGAAATAAGAAATCTTTGATTCAGTTGTTTATTTCCTGGTTTAATGGAGACTGATTCACTATAGAATTCAGTCACCAGTAAGCTGGAAGCATCCACAGTTAAAATTTTCATTTTAATGGAATCAGGGACAGCGGACAGAGGAATCCAGATCCCTGTACAGGCGTCTGGTTCAGCAGCAACCAGTGACTGCGAGTTCTTCCTCCTCTCTCACCTATCATTATTCAAGGAGTAAATTTGTTCAATCATACAAATACCTGGGTGTTGTCCCTACCTGGACTGGTCTGATGCCATATACAGAAAGAGACAGACTCTCTGTGGTAGCCTAACCCATCATTTTTGCAGTCTGCTGGAGCAAAACAATGAGAGAATGAAACTGAACAAGCTAGTCAGGAAGCCTGCTCTTCCTTGGGCTGCTCACTGGGCTCTCTAGAGGAGGAAGGTGCAACTTGGCAGCTCAGCAATCGGCTGCTCCACCCACAGTGTGGGAAAGAACGGTTCTGCAGGTCCTTAATACCTGTGGTTTTATAACCTCCGCGTTCAGCATGTTGTGACACCTAGTCTCTGCTCAATCTATCCAGCCACTGTAACTGCATTCATTCAGTATTAGGACTGCACAGTCACTGGTTTTGTGCTTTGCACATATGGGCAATAACCTGATGTATTGCCCTAGCTATTTTGTTTGCACTGAAGCTGATATAACAGTCTTTCAATATACAGATATGCCGCTGTGTCTTACTTTGTCCTACATATTTTTGCACATGTACAATCCTCTGTTATACAATCCTCTATGTTTTATCACATGTTCTGGTCATGCTGCTACGTTTCATTTTGTACTCTACATTTATATCAAGTATGTAATTATAACACTGTTATCTGTCAATCTGTATACTTTGACAATGCAACTGTCATTTATATTTATTTATTTATATTAATTTTCTTAATATTCTTAGTATCATGCCACTGTAACACTTTTTCTCCATGACTGATTAATAAGTGGTTTTTTTTTTTTTGTTTTTTTTTTTAAATTGGGGTTTGGGCCGTCCTCCTAATTTTCTTTAATCATATTCTACACACCCAGGGGCATCCGCCAGTGTAGTAACTCAAATAGGGAAACCCCGTGGAGGCCTGGGTCACCTCCCAGACTGCAAATAATAGGGCTTCCAACCATTTATCGGAATTTTGGCCATCACAAACGTAGGAATCATGTTCTTAAGCATTTTATTTAAAGCCCTCCACTAATCCATCAGTTTGACTATGATATGAGCCACCTGGCCAAATCACCCCAGGGTTTTAATTGGGCTGTGAACAAGACACCCTGTCCTGGAGAGGAATTCAAGAAAGTGTGATGAGGACTATCTATTGACCTTTTTGGTCATAACAGTTGGCTTTGTTATGCATGTTTGTCACGCATGGCGGAATATAAGATTATATTCTGTACATGCGGTTTCCTGAATGCTTATGTTCTTGTTGAAATCACCACATTGTTCACCATGAAATAAGGATGCAATGATACCAGTCATGCCCTAAAGAATATTCTGGTTAAAAATAAATGCAAATGACCAGATTTAATTCACATGGTCTCTCTAACCCACATTCCTGATTGTATTGTCCTGACCAGTCCAGTTCAAAATTAGTGCCACATCTTATAAATCCACTACAGAACTTAAGGAAGGGACACATTAAAGGAAGAGAAAAGCAAAACAACAGACAAAATGGGAAAAAATTCCCTTAGCCAAGTTCCAAAATCTAGTGGAAAGACTTCCTAAAAGAGTGGAGGCTGTTATAGCATAAGAGGAGTGGGATGTTCATCAAGCACATTAGGGTATGGGTATAATGTTCATGAAATTTTAACTGAAGTGGTATTAACAATTAAAATTATCCCTGGCTATACAATGTTTGAGAACCCCAGCCCTACTTAGTATTGAGCAAAAATCGGCATCACGGCATGTTATTGAGCATGCACATGCATGTTCATGCACTTAGGCTATAAGGCCCATTCATCTAATGTTAAGTAGTTTATTTTAAACAAAGTGCATTAGCTAGCCAGATTCAATTTAAGAGTTTATTGTCAAATGCACAGTAAAACAAGCAGGTACACTACAATGAAGTTCTTACTCTGCATTCCTTCCAATTAGTTACCTTGGATTGAGTAAGGTGGAGAAGAACTTCTCTAAGGTGGAGAGAAGGTTTTGTTTCAATTCATAAAATAAGCAATAAGTAAAGTATGTTTCTTGTCTGTATCCGAATCCCTGGTTGTCAAGGACCAATAGTGGCTGATCATCATTAACATAACTGGGTAAGAAGTGTTTTCATTCATTTAGGCTTGTCTGTATACATTTCTTCTCACCCAGCCAGAGTTTAATCCTAGAAATGAATGCTTCATGCTGTGCATTTTGTGCAACATGGTGGTAACAACATCTGTGAAGTAAGGTGCTATTCTTAAACTTGCATCATGTAGTACAGAAAAAACGGGTATCTTTCATGAAAGGTCTGAAGTAGGAGAAAAGATTTACAGTTAGGTCCGGAGGTATTTGGACAATAACAGAGTTTTTGTGATTTTGCCTTTATACACCACCACAATGGATTTGAAATAAAGCAGTCAAGATGTGATAGAAGTGTAGCGTGTCAGCTTTATTTTAAGAGGTTCCACAAAAATATGGCATTTACCATTTAGGAATTACAGCCATTTTCAGCAAAGTACTTCCATTTTCAGGGGCTCAAAGGTATTTGGACAAAGTGACATAATTGTAAATATAACCATAATTTTAATACTTGGATGAAACTCCTTTGCAGTCAATGACTGCCTGAAGTCTGGGGCCCATGTTCTAAAAACTCAAATTCTGAGTTTTCTCCCTGGAGATGCTTTGCCAGGCCTTCACTGCAGCCACCTTCAGTTGCTGCTTGTTAATGGGTCTTTCTGCCTTCAGTCTTGTCTTCAGTAAGTGAAAAGCACGATCTATTGGGTTGAGATCAGGCGACTGAGTTGGCCATTGAAGAATATTCCATTTCTTTGCCTTCAAAAAGTCTTGAGTTGCTTTCGCAGTATGTTTAGGGTCATTATCCACCTGCACTGTGAAGTGGCGTCCTATCAGTTTGTAGCATTTGGCTGAATGTGAGCAGAGAGTATAGCCCTATACACCTTGGAATTCATCTTGCTACTTCTGTCAGCAGTCACATCATCAATAAACACCAGTGAGCCCGTTCCTTTGGCAGCCATACATGCCCATGCCATAACACCTCCTCCAGCATGTTTGACACATGATGTGGTATACTTTGGATCATGAGCTGTTCTTTTCTTTTGCCATACATTCATTTTCTCTTCCCATCATTCTGGTACAAGTTAATCTTGGTTTCATCAGTCCAAAGAATCTTATTCCAGAACATGGGAGGCTTTTTTAGATGTTTTCTGGCAAAGTCTAATCTGGCTTTCCTGTTCTTGAACGTTACCAGTGGTTTGCATCTTGTTGTAAACCCTCTGTATTTACATTCATGAAGGTGTCTCTTGATTGTAGTTTTTGACAATGATACGCCTACCTTCTCCAGAGTATTCTCGACTTCTGTTGATGTTAAAGGGTTTTTCTTCACCAAGGAAAGGATTCTGCGATCATCCACTTTAGTTGTCTTCCATGGTCTTCCAGGCCTTTCGAAGTTGTTGAGCTCACCAGTGCTTTCTTTCTTTTTAAGAATGTACCCAACTGTTGATTTGGCCACACCTAAGGTTTTTGCTACCTCTCTTATAGATTTATGTTGTTTTTTCAGCCTAATGATGGCCTCCTTCACTTGCATTGAGATCTCCTTGGACTTCATATTGGTAGTTCGAGTTGAACAGCTGCCAAATGCCAACTCAATACCTGATACCAACTCCAGACCTTTTATCTGCTTCATTTGTCTTGAAGTAACGAGGGAATGGACCGCACCTGGTCAATTAACTTCTTGTCAGTCAATTGTCCAAATACCTTTGAGCCCCTGAAAATGGAAGTACTTTGCTTAAAATGGCTGTAATTCCTAAATGGTAAATGCCATATTTTTGTGGAACCTCTTAAAATAAAGCTGAAAG
>CM040473.1:9312846-9331668 GCA_022758105.1 Pangasianodon gigas
CTTTTATTTCAAATCCATTGTGGTGGTGTATAAAGGCAAAATCACAAAAAACTCTGTCATTGTCCAAATACTTCCGGACCTAACTGTATATTTTACGAAGCCTACTCCTGACATTTCCATTCACTCTTCCAGAATGGTGGTGAGTGTTTGCGGGCTTATGTCTCAGTGGCTCTGGAGCAGGTAGGTCAGTGGCAGGATGAGCAGGGCCACAGCGGCTTGTGGTATGTCATGCAGGTCGTCAGTCAGCTCCTGGACCCACGCACGTCTGAGTTCACTGCCACCTTCGTTGGTCGCCTGGTTTCTACGTTGATTGCTCGTGCTGGCACACAGCTGGGGGAGCAATTGGACCAAATGTTGCGTGCCATCCTTAGTAAAATGCAGCAAGCTGAGACTCTCAGCGTCATGCAAGTAAGTGCAAATGAAATGCTTATACCCAAAATCTCTAATGATTGTGGTATTTTTAACTTTAAGTAATTTTAGTTACCTTCACAATCACAAATGAAAGAAAAAACTGTATTGGGGATGGAACGATAAAAAATTAAAGAAATTGTATGTAAATATAGAAAAAAATATAATAAAATCTGTAAATATAAATATTTTTATCATTTAGAACCACTGAGATATACAGTTCAATATTCAGTATATCTAGGACAGTTTTAGTTTGCTCCAGAGGAGCTCACAAAACCCTAGTCACTATGAACAAATGTTTGATTAAAGAAAATATCCAAACCTGTTCACTCAGCAGACACAGCTTTTTTACTTAGATTAAGTAACACTGAGTTGGTCTGTTTCATCATCTTCCCTCTGCAGTCTCTGATCATGGTGTTTGCCCACCTGGTCCATTCACAACTAGAGCCTCTATTGGAGTTTCTGTCCAGTCTCCCAGGGCCAACAGGAAAACCTGCTCTAGAGTTTGTCATGATGGAATGGATGAGCCGCCAGCATCTTTTCTATGGGCAGTACGAAGGCAAAGTCAGGTTTGGGCTTGCTACTTTCCCTGTTATCCATATACCAGGAGCATAAATTCGAGACTGATTCAACGTTGTGTGACCATATTTTTTTCTATTTGTAGTGCTATAGCTTTGTGCAAACTCCTTCAGCATGGCATTAACTCCAATGACAAGCGCCTGCAAGATATAGTAGTCAAAGGGGAGGAAATCTTTAATCCTGATGAAGGCATTCGCACTCGATCTAAATCTGCTAAAAGTAAGTATGCATATTTTTGTTAAAAATGTGGTTTTAATTAGAATTTGGGAGTCTCATAATTCTCTGTGTAACACATTTCAGACCCAGAGCGGTGGACTAACATTCCCTTGCTAGTGAAGATTTTTAAACTTATTGTCAATGAGCTCTCATCTGTAGTGGAGGCGAACTCACATCGAGCAAACCCTGCAGACTGGAGTCAAGGTAATCATTTAACTTTTTAAAAAAAATATTTAAAGCTCCAGGATGTAAGATTTTGGAATTTTACCATCTATTGCAAGCTTCTTGCAGAAGAACATTTCGAAACATTGATTGTGCTGTGCTCCACTGCACACATTAATCTTATGGCTGTGTAAGATTAGTATAACTAAATAGTAATGACAACAGTGGTGTCAAGGCTCCAGACTAGCACTCCTGTCAACCCGGGTATGGTAAAAATAGGGTACTGGATGATGTAATATCTGTTTTGGGATGCTTTCGGGACAATAATGTTGTATGCGTTTGCACTAAATGCCTGTAAAATATATAAAGTAACAAGTGAATGATTGCATTACGGAAGGTGGGCCTTTTTTTCCCCCCGACAAAAAAAGTGGCTACTTCTAAGCTGTGGTGCGTGGATCGCCATGACATTCAGTTCTGGAGATTCAAATGTCACCAATTCCCATGGCAACGGTAAGCTGTGCCACTCAGTTGCTATCAGCGATGCTGCAATTTTTTTAAAATACCCAAAGCAAACAATTTGCCGGCAATCAAAAAGAAAAATGATGATGGGGTGAGATATGTCAAAAAAATTCACTATTAATGGTGAACCTTTTTAAAGCGAACTACTCTAGTATCAACTATTCCCTGATCAAATCCCAATGTGGTTAAGCTATGTTGGACTAGCTGCATGTAAAATGTGAGTGTGTGCAGCTGTTACACAGCAGCAACAGTGTGTTCAAAGCCGAGAGAATGGAGCAGGCTATTTTATATGTTAGAGCAACCGTAAACATCAAAGTAGTGTATTCAAGAAAGCATAAAATGCTCATTTTAAAAAAGTAGGCAAAAAAACACTATCAGTTGAGTGTGTGTGTGTGTGTGTGTGTGTGTGTGAGAAACCACGTGCTAATATGGAGTGCATTTACTATCACGTATTAATGTAATCTGCATTCTAGCATATTTTACCTATTCTTTTTCTTTCTTTCTTTATCTCTCCACTCCCTTTTTTGAGTATAAACGCAATGGGCGTTCTGAAAATAAATTTTCAGATAATACAGTATACATATTGTTGTCTGTATAATGGTGATATTCTTACCAAGGCTTGTGCTTATTATTCCTAATTACATGAAATGCGTAAAGCAGTACAAGAAATTAAACCGAGAAATAAATCAAACAGTATTGTAAACAAAAGAAATGTAGTATTTGGGATGGTCAATTTTCAGTTTGAGACAGCTGACACAAAGTTTCAGGATGGTTCTTGAAAAAGTTAGTCTGGAATCCTAAATGGTGTAGTGGCATACTATTTAGTATGCAGTTTGGGGCTCAGCCCAAGAATGTGTGTCTCTCAGATGCTTGGTATTACTGAAGTGTTATGAGAATTAAAATAACTTTTGTATTGTGCAAATCAGTGTTACTGCCACTGTTCCTGAGTTACTGAGCCTCTTAACAAGAGCTCTAACTGTTTGCTATATCAAAAAAAAATATATATATATATATATATATATATATATATATATATATATATATATATATATAATACCTAATATTAGCTAGTTAACTAAAATATAAGCTATGTTTGAAGCAAAATGGTTTCTCTGCTGTAATCTAACACTGTTCTGCTCTGAGCCAGGCTATGGGCTAAATGACTGTAGTGGCTTTCCTTGAGGTTCAGCATATCTCATGAGGTTGATGCAATTAGCCCACTAGCTTTTTTCCTTTAAATTCATGATCTGTGTTCACTGTGTAAGTTATCTTATGTTTGGCACAAACCAGATAGTGTTAGCACAGACATTGAGAAATAAAAAAGATACAGATCAGGTGAGCAATCACTCTCTCTTTCCCTATACCAGAGTTTTAAATTACAAAAACATGGAGAAACTTAACGCCTCCCATTAGTCACTGCCAGCTATCATGAGTTCTCTAGATCAATTAGGTAACAATGCAATCTCCACAACAAAGATGCATCAGTTGACTATCATGCATTAGCTTTCCACCAAATTAGAGAACAAATAAATGCCATCTATTTTTCCCCTTTTATAGTGTAGCCGACGTATGCACACAAAATTCCCCTGGTACAGCACTGACTCAATTACTTTTACAGGATTGTCAGGGTGACTCACAGCTCAGGAGCATCATGTTATAAAATTTATAAAATATTTTTTCTTCCCTGATTCAATAAACATTTTAAAACAAAGAAATCATATGCATTGCAACTTTAAAAAGTAATTCTGCTCAAGAACGGTAAATGTCTCTGTTTCAGATTCAGGAGGAATGTGGGAAGATCAGGAGGAGGAGGAGGAGGAGGAGGAGGATAATGAAGAAGGTGAATTAGAAGGGCAACTTCTTTCTGACCTAATATCCTCTAACAAATATGGTGAGCCTAAACTTATATAATATGTTTTAAATTAATATAATGTTTTCTATATTATGTGTTAATATATTTTATCTAGAGGTGGTGAATAATTTTGCCACATGTGTTTTTGAATGAAATGGCTATTTAAAAAATGTTCTTTTGATTAGAGGAAAAGTAAGCAGTTTCTCCAATTGTATGAGTGGAATATTTGAATAATTGTGTGTAATGTTTCTTTTATACAGTAACTTTTGAATGGTGTCAACCAAACATTGGGACCATAGTTAGAGACTTGGACTTGAGTTGCATGTTGACTGACTTGTGACTTCAGTTGAACTGTAGACTGAAGACTTGTGAAAGAAATTAGTTTTTTGGAACTGGACATGTTTACACGTATAGTGTTTTTGTTAGGATTGATTTTATTATATTAAAACTTTATGCATTATATATTATTATTTATATGTTGTATATTTATTGTATGTACTTACAGTGTAAGTGATTTTGTGTGAAAGAGTTTAACTCTGAAGTGCTTCATTTTAAATTTGAAGTGCTACATTTAAAGTTTAAACACTCACCATCCACTTTATTAGGAACACCTGCTCATTCATGCAGTTATCTAATCAGCCAATAATGTGGCAGGAGCATGTCAAGAGCTTCAGTTAATGTTCACATCAAACATCAGAATGAAGAAAAAGTGTGATCTCTGTGACTTTGATCGTGGCATGGATGTTGGTACCAGAAAGGCTGGTTTGAGTATTTCATAAACTGCTGATCTCCTGGGAATTTCACACACAATATTTATACAGAATGGTGCAAAAAAACAACAACAAAAAAAAAAGTCCTGTGACTGGACGGTCTGCACGTTGGAACACCTTCTTAATGAGAGAGATCAGAGGAGAATGACCAGACAGGTTTGAGCTGACAAGAAATCTATAGTAACTCAAATAAGCACTCTTTACAACCTGGTGAGCAGAAAAGCATCTCAGAATGCACAACATGTCAAACTCTGAGGTTGGTCGGCTACAACAGCAGAAGACCACATCAGGTTCCACTCCTGTCACTGAAACTGGACAGTTGAAGACAGGAAAAAGACTAGGTGATTTTTTTTTTTTCCTCCCTAATCTTCAGCTGTCTAGTTTCGTTGAGCCTGTGTCCATGATAGCCTCAGATTCCTGTTCTTGGCTGACAGGAGTGGAACCCAATATGGTCTTCTGGTCTGGTAGCCCATCCATTTGAAGTTTTGATGTTTTCGAAGGTTCGAAACAGCCATTCAGCTGCTTGAAAGCACAGTTATAGCACTAGAAACGTAAAATTAGAAACATGCTGATTTATGACAATTAGATTTCACTTATACCAAGTGACTTTGTCTAATCATGTCACACAAATACTCTGCATGTTACAGTGGCAACCTTTGGAGCCCATCTCTCCAGTGTGCCGGCTAGCTGATGTTAGCATGTTAGCATTTTGCGTTTGCCCACTCAGCCATTCAGCTGCTTGAAAGCCAAATGATGGTACCAGAAACAAGCTAAGTTTGACTCATACCGATGATGGTTAAGAGTACCACTACTGCCCTACCATTTCCTTATCATGAGTCCTCAGCGATTTTTCAGCTGAATATATTGCTATTAGCATTGTTAGCGTAGCTTACTGGTGGTTAGCTATCATTATATATATTTCTATGAAGGTGGTTCATCCAAAAAATTGCCTTACCTGGCTCTTGGAAGGCATTGATTTATTGCATTTGGTGATTAATAACCATTACATTTCACTTATGCTGAGTGTTTTATTGTCTAATCATGTTACACAAGTACTCTGCTTGGTACAGCGGTGAGCACTGGAGCCCCATGTCTCCAGTGTCCTGGCTGGCTGATGTTAGCATTTTAGCATTTGCCCAATCTACCATTCAGCTGCTTGAAAACCAAGTTATAGCTCCAGAATATGACTCATACTGGTTTATGAGTATGATAGGGTGCCTAGACTGCCCTGTTTTTAGTTTGTAATGAGTTTTAGAGAGACCTTACTTGAACATAATGCTGTTTGCATAGTTAGCAAAGCTCCATGGTTATCTCAGTTTTCATACATTTCACTGTCATTCATCCAAAGCGTGTCCAAAAAACGACTGACAGGAGGCCCATCCAAACACCTGTGGTCCAGGAGGCAGTTTGCTCAGCCACTTAATACACTTGTGCTGAGACCATGCCTTAAACCATTATTATTATTTTTTTTAAATCATTTTCTGCATATTTTCCAGGTTATTTGTACATGTAAGAACTGAGAACCAAGATGAATGTCTGGGTCCTCTAGAACTCTTGCAGGGTCTTAAAATGGTTATTCTTATCATATTGTCAGTTTGATAAATATCACCATGGATCTGTTTTGCACTAATGAAGAATTTATTCATTTTCTGTGTATCCATGTAATGTACTTTTTTATCTTTTCAGATGATGATTTTTATGAGGATGATGATGAAGATGACCCAGATGCTTTAAAAGATCCTATATATCAAATAGACCTGCAGGTAACTGGCTCACTATGTCTCTGTACTGCAAGAAGCTGTGGCTTAACTTGTATAAATGGCTTTTTTCTCTTCCCCAGGCCTATCTTACAGATTTCCTGTCTCAGTTTGCCCAGCAGCCATGTTACAACATGTTTTTTGGCCATCTAAATGACTCTGAGAGAAAGGTTCTGCAGTCCATTGGAATTTAAACTACAACTCTACTCATCAACTTTAAAAACTGTGCCCTTGTTTACCACTCACTTGTATGTTTGCAAACTTGACTGGAGTGCCATTGGAAAGTTTTTTTTAACCTGCACTTGTGAACCCTAAAACCAGTTGAGGGCTTTGTATTTTTTTCCTCAAAGACAATGCACATATTGACGTCTCCTGTCTACTCATATACCTAAGGAGATGCAGAAGAAATGCACTGAGGATCACCCAGGACGCAACCCATGCTAAAGAACATAATACTGTTAATGCACAAAATGATACAGTTAACAAGGCACAAGGATTTGAAGGGTATCAGTTAATTTGTTTGCAAAAGGACTAATGTCAAGAATGGGTAAAAAGTATACTGTCATCTGTTCTCTCTCATATCAATTCATGGAGATTTACAAATCTTTCTGTAAAGGAAGGCATAGATTTGATGAACAACAGATGAACTTGATGTGGGGAATGTTGGGAAAAATTCATGTGTTTTGTAATGCACAGATATCATGATCCTCATCTTTGTGGCTGTGGAATGTGGTGGGTGTGAAAGATTCCACGTGCCATGGTAATAAATAGCCTCTCCTTGTACCCCACTGAAATCTGGGAATATGTTTAAAAATAAACCTATGAATTTTCCAACTACCAGCAGTGCTTTATATACTGGTGTGTGTGTGTGTGTGTGTGTGTGTATGTATGTATGTGTATGTATGTGTGTGTGTGTGTGTATATATATATATATATATATATATATATATATATATATATATATATATATATATATATATATATATATATATGTATGTATGTATATGTGTGTGTGTGTGTGTGTGTGTATATATATATGTACTTCCATTATCAGGGGCTTAAAGGTATTTGGACAATTGACTGACAAGAAGTTAATTGACCAGGGGCGGTCCATTCCCTCATTACTTCAAGACAAATGAAGCAGATAAAAGGTCTGGAGTTGATTCAGGTATTGAGTCGGCATTTGGCAGCTGTTCAATTGGAACTACCAATATGAAGTCCAAGGAGATCTCAATGCAAGTGAAGGAGGCCATCATTAGGCTGAAAAAACAACATAAATCTATAAGATAGATGGCAAAACCTTAGGTGTGGCCAAATCAACAGTTGGGTACATTCTTAAAAAGAAAGAAAGCACTGGTGAGCTCAACAACTTCGAAAGGCCTGGAAGACCATGGAAGACAACTAAAGTGGATGATCGCAGAATCCTTTCCTTGGTGAAGAAAAACCCCGTTCACAACATCAACAGAAGTCAAGAATACTCTGGAGAAGGTAGGCGTATCATTGTCAAAATCTACAATCAAGAGACGCCTTCATGAATGTGAATACAGAGGGTTTACAACAAGGTGCAAACCACTGGTAACATTCAAGAACAGGAAAGCCAGATTAGACTTTGCCAGAAAACATCTAAAAAAAAGCCTCCCATGTTCTGGAATAAGATTCTTTGGACTGATGAAACCAAGATTAACTTGTACCAGAATGATGGGGAGGGAAAAGTATGGCGAAAGAAAAGAACAGCTCATGATCCAAAGTATACCACATCATGTGTCAAACATGGTGGAGGCAGTGTTATGGCATGGGCATGTATGGCTGCCAATGGAATGGGCTCACTGGTGTTTATTGATGATGTGACTGCTGACAGAAGTAGCAAGGTGAATTCTGAGGTGTATAGGGCTATACACTCTGCTCACATTCAGCGAAATGCTACAAACTGATAGGATGCCGCTTCACAGTGCAGGTGGATAATGACCCTAAACATACTGCGAAAGCAACTCAAGACTTTAAGGCAAAGAAATGGAATATTCTTCAATGGCCTAGTCAGTCACCTGATCTCAATCCAATAGAGCATGCTTTTCACTTACTGAAGACAAGGCTGAAGGCAGAAAGACCCATTAACAAGCAGCAACTGAAGGTGGCTGCAGTGAAGGCCTGGCAAAGTAGCTCCAGGGAGGAAACTCAGAATTTGAGTTTTGAGAACATGGGCTCCAGACTTCAGACAGTCATTGACTGCAAAGGATTTTCATCCAAGTATTAAAATTATGGTTATATTTACAATTATGTCACTTTGTCCAAATACCTTTGAGCCCCTGAAAATAGAGGTACTTTGTTGAAAATGGCTGTAATTCCTAAATGGTGAATGCAATATTTTTGTGGAACCTCTTAAAGCTGAAAGTCTACACTTCGATCACATCTTGATTGTTTTATTTCAAATCCACTGTGGTGGTGTATAAAGCCAAAATCACAAAAACTCTGTCATTGTCCAAATACTTCCGGACCTGGAGGAAGTATTTCCTCCATACACACACACAGTATATACAGTCAGGTCCGTGAGTATTTGGACAGTGACACAATTTTTGTAATTTTAATTCAATTTAATTTTATTTGTATAGCGCTTTTAACAATGGACATTGTCACAAGGCAGCTTTAGAGAAATAAATACATTCAAATTAAATTAAATAAAAATAATTTGTAAAGACGACAGTGGCAAGGAAAAAAAATCACTGAGATGATATGAGGAAGAAACCTTGAGAGGAACCAGACTCAAAAGGGAACCCATATCTGGGTGATGATAGATTAACAGTGCAATTATAAATAAATCCCTTCTATAACCATGTACTACATGGACAAATAGTGCAATTGTGCAACCAGTAAATTCATTACAGTTTTCACATGAAGTCCGGTTTGTTGAACCTATCCACTGTCCACTGATGGAGACCTGAGTGCAAAACTGCCCACGGCAACCGCAGCCCCAAAGCAACCACAGCAATCGCAGTACAACTCCTCATATGAGATCCCCAAGCCATCCCCACAGCCCCCAAGTGGCACCATCCCCAGCAACCCCAATGATCTTCAGGCCATCCATGTGGGACCACCCCCAGCAGCAACGAGCGATCTCAGCCGGTGAGAACTCCAACCAGAAGTAGGGCATCAGGATGGATCAGGCAGGTCCGGAGAGATGAAGTGGTCAGGATCACTGGTATCTCAGGAGTAGCATGTGTAGCTCGACAGAGAGAGAGGGAGAGATTATTAGGTAAGTTTTTGTCCCGTAATACACTGCTAAAAAAAATACGGGAACACTTAATCATTACAGTATAACACCAAGTCAGTTAAACTTCAGGGATATCAATCTGTCCAGTTAGGAAGCATAAGTGATTGTGCATCCATACGTGCTGTCCAAGGAGTTTGGTGTGCCTCCCAGCACAGTTTCAAGAGCATGGAGGAGATACTGGGAGAAGGGCCGTTACACGAGGAGAGCTGGACAGGGCCGTAGATGGGCAACAACCCAGCAGCAGGACTGGTACCTGCTCCTTTGTGTGAGGAGGAATAGGAGGAGCACTGCCAGAGCCCTACAAAATGACTTCCAGCAGGCTACTGGTGTGCATGTTTCTGACCAAACTGTCAGAAACAGACTCCATGAGGGTGGCATGAGGGCTCAGTGTCCTCTGGTGGGACCTGTGCTCACAGCCCAGCACAGTGCAGCTTGATTGGCATTTGCCAGAGAACACCAGAATTGGATGGTCCGCCATTGGCGCCCCATTCTCTTCACGGATGAGAACAGGTTCACCTTGAGCATATGTGACAGACGTGAACGAGTCTGGAGATGCCGTGAGGAACGTTATGCTGCCTGCAACATCATCCAGCATGACCGGTTTGGCGGTGGGTCAGTGATGGTCTGGGGATGAATATTGTTGGAGGGTTGCACAGACCTCCATGTACTAGCCAACAGTACCCTTAGTGCAGTTAGGTACCGGGATGAAATCCTCAGAGCTATTGTAAGACCTTCCACTGGTGCAGTGGGCCCTGGGTTCCTCCTGGTGCATGACAATGCCCGGCTTCATGTGGCCAGAGTGTGTAGGCAGTTTCTGGATGACGAAGGCATTGATGCCATTGACTGGCCCTCACGTTCCCCAGACCTGAATCCAATTGAGTACCTCGGGGACATTATGTATCGGACCATCTGAAGCCGCCAAGTAGCACCACAGACTGTCCAGGAGCTCACTGATGCCCTGATCCAGGTCTGGAAGGAGATCCCCCAGGACACCATCCGCCATCTCATCAGGAGCATGCCCAGAGGTTGTCGGAAGTGCATACAGGCACGTGGGGGCCATACACACTACTAGCTTACATTATGAGTTGCCATGATGAAATTCATGCAAGTTGGATCAGCCTGTAATTTCAATTTGTTAACTTTGATTTTCAGTGTGATTTTGAATCCAGCCCTCAATGTGCTGATGACTTTGGCTTCCATTGACCATTGTGACATCATTTTGTTCTCAACAAATTACACAATGTATATAAGTAAAGATTTTCAACTTGAATATTTCGTTCATTGAGATCCAATGTGTGATTTAAGTGTTCTCTTAATTTTTTTGAGCAGTGTAGTTAAGGATAATCTACTTTGCGTGCAGAGTGCAAGACTAGCTGTGACGGCGTAACTAAAAGGGAGAGCCAGAAGGTAACACAGACATGAGGGCGAGAAAGCTATACCCCCTGCTGTAGCCTCCACTATTTGAGGTACCAACAAATAGCCTGCACCTTTTGATCGAAGTAGCTGTGGCAGATCATAAAAGACCAAAAGTTTGCTCAGGTACTGCAGCGTGAGACACAGTGCAGTGTGGATAAGATAGGGGTGATGTGGTCATATCTTTTGGTTCTAGTAAGGACTCTCGTTGCTGTATTTTGGACTAACTGGAGCTTGTTTATGCATCTACAGGAACATCCAGACAGCAAGGCATTACAATAATCCAACCTAGAGGTAACAAAAGCATGAACTAATTTTTCTGCATTGTGTTGTGACATTATATTTCTTATCTTAGCAAAGTTTCTGAGATGAAAGAAAGCTATCCTAGTAATAATATATACATGAGCTTCAAATGAAAGACTGGAGTCAGTAATCACACCAAGGTCTTTTACTGCTGCACATGATGAATTTTACCTCTGTACACCACCACAATAGATCTGACAGGAAGCAATCAAGATTCAGGAAGTGTAGACTTTCAGCTTTAATTCAAGGGGTTTAACAAAAATATTGCATGAACTATTTAGGCCATTTTTTGCAGAGTCCCTCCATTTTCACAGCCTCAAAAGTAATTGGACAAACTAACATAATCATTAGTATTTGGATTATTTTAACACTTGGATGCAAATCCGTATCGGATATTCCTAAAGATTTTAAAGTTTCCGGTTTCCGGTTGAGTGAACGCTGGCGCATTTTGGTTGCCGCTACTCACCGGTTTATTGTTTCACTCTCTTTTATATCTGGATATTTTAAGTTGGGAAATTTATCTAGCCTCTGTTGTACTATTGAACTCATTTTAACCTTGGACTTTTGAATTCTGCGGCTGCTGTTTGATATCCTGACTTTGCAGCGGAGGATTTGTGTTTGTAGCCCGACCTCACTGGTGACTTCCCGGTCTCCGTAGGTTTGCCGGTCCTAGTACTACAAGATTTCATCATGTGGTTGCTTAAGCTGCTGCTATGGATCATTTTCTCTTCTGCTGTGGTCAGTGCGGCTCCTCGACTGATGTACTCGGCGGCAGACCTGTACAGACTTAGACCCGTAACTAAACCTCCGCTGTCGCTGCTCAATCATCCGGATCTCATACGCCGACTGAAATACATTCATCGTGGGTCTCGTCGGAATATCCGAACCACTTCTGTTAATCCTGATTGTAGTTGGATTTCCCTTATTTTCAAATCCCAATGTTGACAGGTATGATCTATAGTGTCTCTCCTATTATTACAGCTATAGTGTGTTCTTCATTATCAACTGCTACTGCTCCTCCATCACTAAAAATGGCTTCTATCACTCCAATTCTTAAAAAGACTGGTGTTGATTTAAATAATTACAGGCCTATTTCTAACCTCCCTTTTATTTCAAAAATACTTGAAAGAACAGTAGCAGCTCAACTTGAATCACATCTGCAAAGTAATGACATTTACAAGCATTTTCAGTCAGGTTTTCGACCCAAACATAGTACAGAAACAGCACTTGTTAAGGTTACAAATGATCTCCTGGCTGCTGATTCTGGTCTTTTGTCTATTCTTATTCTTTTAGATATTAGTGCTGCCTTTGATACTATTAGTCATTCAGTACTATTGGAACGACTGGCTTGCATTGGACTAGCTGATAATGCGCTTCTCTGGTTTTCATCTTATTTAAGTGACAGAAAACAGTTTGTGCAGATTAAGAATACACATTCAGATCCTGTCTCAGTTACTCATTGCGTTCCACAGGGGTCGGTGCTGGGCCCGCTTTTATTTATCATTTATATTCTACCACTTGGTCATATTTTTCGTTCCTATGATTATTAATTTCCATTTTTACGCTGACGACACACAAGTGTATATTTCTACACAACCTAATGTTTCTCAACCACCTCTTGACCTCACTAAATGTTTGCAGGACGTTAATATATGGATGACTAATAATTTTTTTAAGTTAAATACCAATAAAACTGAAGCCCTCCTTGTGGGTTCTAGGTCTGTTTTATCTAAAACTCAATCCTTTACCTTGTTTATTGATAATTGCCCAGTCAATTTTTCCACCCAGGTGAAAAGTCTTGGGGTCATACTGGATGGTTTGCTTTCATTTGGTTCTCAGATTAGTAATATTTCATGCACTGCATTTTTTCATTTATGTAACACTGTTAGACTTCGTTCTTCACTTTCTCAACATAGTACTGAAGTGCTTATTCATGCATTGGTTACATCTCAGATTGATTACTGTAATTCTCTTTTATTTGGTATTCCTGAAAAACAACTTTATTGATTACAGTTAATCCAGAATTCAGCAGCTAGGATAGTTACCCGTTCATGTACTTTTGATCATATATCACCAATTCTTTTCCAGTTGCATTGGCTTCCTGTTCGTTACCGTATACATTATAAAATTTTACTTCTTACATATAAAGCTCTTCATAATTTGGCACCTCATTATCTTTCAGATCTTCATTTGTATACTCCTTTGCGCTCTTTGAGATCATCTTCTCCAGACTTATTGTCTGTTCCAAACTTCAAGCTGAGTTCCTTTGGTGGTAGGGCTTTTAGTTATGCAGCGCCGAAGCTATGGAATTCTTTACCTTTGCACATTCGCCAATTGGATTCAATTTCCCATTTTAAAGCTCAGATAAAAATGTATTTGTTTAGAATAGCTTTTAATGATTTGCTTGTTTGATGTGTTATAATGTTGGTCTTTTCTATGTCTTGTATTTTATTGTTTTGTTTTATATTGTACGGTGTCCTTGAGTGTCTTGAAAGGCGCCTATAAATAAAAGGTATTATTATTATTATTAATCCTTTGCAGTCAATGACTGCCTGAAGTCTGGGACCCATGGACATCACCAAATGCTGAGTTTCCTCTCTTGAGATGCTTTGCCAGGCCTTTACTGCGGCTGTCTGCAGTTACTGGTTGTTTGTGGGTCTTTTTGCCTTCAGTTTTGTCTTCAGTAAGTGAAAAGCATGCTCAGTTGGGTTGGGGTCATCTGACACTTAAGAACGTTTAATTTCTTTACCTTAAGAAGCCCTTGGGTTGCTTTCGCAGTATGTTTTGGGTCATTAGCCATCTGTACTGTGAAGCGCCTTCCTATCAGTTTTGCAGCATTTCACTGAATCTGAGCAGTAAGTATAGCTCTTTACGCTTCAGTATTCATCCTGCTACTTCTATCAGCAGTCATATCATCAATAAACACCAGTGACTCAGTACCACTGGCAGCCATACATGCCCCTGCCATAACACTTTGTGCTTTGTGACAATGTCTGTTAATCTTGTATAACCCTAACCCTAATATTTTTGTTATTTTGAAATAAAGTTGAAAGTTTACACTTCAGTCATATCTTGATTGCTTCATTTCAAATCCATTGTGGTGGTGTAAAGAGGCAAAATTACAAAAATTGTGTCACTCATATATATATATATATATATATATAACACACACTTACACAGAGAGAGTCCAGTTCAAGGCCAATTCTTTTGTTTTTGCTATAAACTGAAGACATATGAGACAATAGATCAGAATTTCCAACCAGGCAGGCCAACCAATATTTAGGTGAGCAAAGGTGTTGGAACAGATAGTCTTTAATATTAATTAAATTAAAGTAATTAAATTTTATATTGTTATTCAGCTTCATTTACATTTTATTATTAAGATTGCGTATAGCGAAGCAAATTTTTACGCTTTATTGTTATCTGAATTCATTTACTTTTTATTATTATTTCTAATTATTTAATTTGATATAAATAAGGAGCCATCTGGACACCAGGAAGGGAAATTGTTGACTACAGCTCAGCATTTAACACTATACTCCCCTCCAAACTCACCACCAAGCTGGAGGACCTGGGGCTTAGCCTGTCCCTGTGTCAGTGGATCACCAACTTCCTGGCAGGCAGACCTGGCAGACAGGGTGGGCAGACATGTCTCACCCTCAGCACTGGAGCCCCCCATGGTTGTGTCCTGAGCCCCATGCTGTACTCATTGTACACTTATAACTGTGTGGCCACTTCCAACTGTACCACCATTGTTAAGTTTGCTGATGACACTGTTGTGGTGGGCCTGATCTCTGATAATGATGAGAAGGCCTACTTGGAGGAGATTAAAAGCCTGGAGAACTGGTGCCAGGAGAACAGCCTCCTCCTGAATGTCAGCAAGCCAAAGAGTTGATAGTGGATTTCAGCATGAAGCAAGAGAGGAGCTACCCACCCCCCTTGAGATCAACTGGACCCCAATGGAGAGTGGACAATCTCCAGTACCTTGGTATTCACATCACTCAGGTCCTGTCATATTAACACCCTGGTGAAGAATGCCAATCAGAATCTTTACCACCTTAGATGCTTAAGGGAATTTAAACTGCCTTCTAAGGTGCTAATGAGCTTCTACTCCTGCACCATCAAAAGCATCCTGATGGGAAGCAGCCTGGTTTGGGAACAGCACCAAGCAGCAGGATAAGCAGACTCACCAGAGGGTGGTGTGATCAGCTGAGTGCATTATCTGCAAGCAGTACTTGACCAAGGCCATAGTGAGCCCAGAGCCATCCGAACAATGGACTCTTCTCTCTGTTGTGGTCAGGGAAGTGCTTCAGCTCCCTGGATTTGTTTGCACAACACCCATACTCCCTACATTACTGTTAATTTTCCCATATTATCCCACATTTATACACTGCAAAAAATAACCGTCTAAATATAAGAAACAAATGCAAGATTTAAGAAGATACAGACTAGAAACAAGTCAAATTATCTGCCAGTGCAGTAAGATAATTACACTTGGTAAGATTTCTTGAAATAAGAAAACATATCTAGGCTTTAGAAAAGAACAAAATGTCTTAAAATAAGGATTAAAACACTTATTCCAAGCAGTGTATTTAGTCTAACTTAAAACTAGCTTTTTAATTAATTTTTAAAGTTTGCTTATCTTAATTTGTGTGAAAATATCTTAAAACCAGAGCTACTAAACAAGATAATTCCTCTTAATTTAAGAATTGTCATCATTATATATTCTGACTTAAAATGAGACAAAGCATTTAAACTTAAAACAAGACTATTAAAATCAAGATCACGCATACATATTGTCAACAAATATTTATTCAACAACAAGCATTTGGAATAAATAATACTAATGAACAAGTCCTAAGTGTGATTATTGAGCATTTTTTACTGGGCAACCTTAAAACCAGTTATTACAGCTAAAACAAATCTTAAATATACAAGGCTGGCCTCAAATGATGCCTGTGATGGTACATAAGCTTAATTTGCAGGTAAAATAACTAACTTTAAGCTTTGCTAACTAAGTAAGAAAAAAAATATAAATAATCTTAAAACAATCATAATACTCTTACACAATCTGCTCTTGCATAGTATTTTATTCTTAAAATAAGATCAATAAGCTGACACCAGCAGGCCCCCCATACAAAACCACTTTTACCTGGCAAAATGCCTGCTCACACGGCTCCATCCACTGGACTGCACCTGGCACACCCTTTTTAGTGAGGTCAGTCAGCAGGCTGGTGAATTTAGGTACAAACCTACAGTAATAGCCAGCAGGCACCAGGAACTGCCTTACCCATTTTTTGGTCTATGGTGGGAATGCACCTGCCCATGGCCCAAGTGAAAGCCCAGATACCATACTTCCACCCATCCAATTCCACACTTCCTTGGGTTTGCTGTGAGTTCTGCCCGTCTCAAAGATCTCAGGACAGCTCTCAGATGTTGTAAATGCTGCTGCCAGTCATTACCGTAAACAATAATGTCATCTAAATAATCAGCGACATATGCATTGTGCGTGTGGAGTATTCTGTCCATGAGATTTTGAAATGTCGCAGGGGCTCTAAACTAGTCAGTGGGCTGGTTACGTCCAAAAAATTGTGTATGAACCTCCAATAATAGCCAGCCCACCCCAGGCACTACCTCACCCCCTTTTTTGTCTTCGGTCTCAGCCAGGCTGCAATCGCTGCTGTCTCATCAATTTGGAGACACACCTGCCCATGGCCCAAGTGGAAGCCCAGATACCATAATTCCATCCACCCACATGCACGCTTCTTCGGGTTCCGCCCATCTCAAGATCTCAGGACAGCACTCAGATGTTGTAAATGCTGCTGCCAATCATTACAATAAATGATTATGTCCTCTAAATAAGCAGTGGCATATGCATTGTGTGGGGGGAGTATTCTGTCCATGAGATGTTGAAACGTCACTGGAGATCCAAACTACCCACACGGAATGGTGACAAATTGGTGTAACCCAAATGGAGTGGAAAAGATTTTTCTTGGGATATTGGAGTAAAGGGAATCTGCCAATACCCCTTGGTTAAGTCCAGTGTTGAATAAAAGTGAGCCATGCCTAACCAATCAAGCAGGACATCAATGCGAGGCATCTGGTATGCGACAAATTTAGACACCGCTTTGACTTTTCTAAAGTCCACACAGAACCTGACACTGTTGTTGCCAGAGCCACAGGAACCACCTCTCTCCATAGTTTGAGGAGATTGAGGTCATATATCTGCAGTGCATCGACTCTATCCGTTTGCCTGACCTCATAGTCAACTTCCCCAACTCGCCCTGTGATCTCAAAGGGCCCTTGCCACTTCACATGTACTTTAGAGCCTGTCTAAAGTACATGTGAAGTGATAGTCGGGCCTGTCATTCTTGGGCCTGAGGCAAATTCTTCTGTGTTAGTTAACTTAAGGTGTGAAGTTTTGCTCTCAGGTCCAAAATGTATTGAATTTCATTTTTACCTAGTGAAGGTCCCTCCTCCTAAATTTCTCTAATGATGAGCCGACCTCAGTGAGCTGCAGTGACTGGAAGCATTGGCAGTACTCCTCTGGTGTCTGGCCGAAGTGCTGCAGGACCGCTCTCGGCCTGCTCTTGAGCAATGGCTTCAAAGCACAGCTGCTACTCGTGGTGCAGATCGAGAAAAGCTTGGTGTTGGGTTTGGTGGAGGCTGGCGAGGGACTTGACAATCTTGCCAAGTGTGGAGGCTTCCATGGTGGTGTCTGAGTCCTCCTCATGTGTGTGTGCGCGCATGTGTGTATCTTTCAAGCTCCCCCAGCTATGCAATTCACTCTCTCAGGTTTCAGGAGTCACTGAAAGCACAAAGAAACCCAAATAAGTAGACTGGTGGTAATACGACACTGGTGAGAATCATCACAAGTTACCTGGCACATGACCTCTAATTGTCACACAGGTAAATATATATATATATATATATATATATATATACATAAAGTTCTCCAAAACCCAAATATAAGTACTTTTGTAAACTGTAATTTCCCCAAATCCAGAAATAAGTATCACCCTGCCTGTTGCCCCAAAACCCAAAAATAATATTCCCATGATCTTTAATGACCCCAAACTCAACTTTAAATACCACCTGACTGCTTTTTGCCCCAACCCCAAAAAATAAATATCCCCCGACCTTTAATTGCCCCAAAAACATTGCTCCGAAGATAATTGCCCCAATGACTCCTAAATGCCCCTACCCCCATAAATACTATACTAGACTGCTAAATACATTAAAACCCCAAAATAAATATAATTGTCCAAACAAAATAAATGCCCACAACCTATAAATACCAACCTGACTGCTAATTGTGGCAAATTCCAAAACTCTATCTCCTCCTATGGATTTTAACCTAAAAACTTTCACACATTATCCTACTTACAGTCAGGTCCATAAATATTGGGACAGTGACACAGTTTTGGTAATTTTGCCTCTGTACACCACCACAGTGGATTTGAAATGAAGCAGTCAAGATGTGACTGAAGCGTAGACTTTCAGCTTTAATTCAAGGGGTTTAACAAAAATATTGCATTAACCGTTTAGGAATTACAGCCATTTTTTACAGAGTTCCTC
>CM040473.1:9331768-9350276 GCA_022758105.1 Pangasianodon gigas
AACAAGCAGCAACTGAAGATGGCTGCAGCAAAGACCTGGCAAATCATCTCAAGGGAGGAAACTCAGCATTTGGTGATGTCCATGGGGTCCAGACTTCAGGTAGTCATTGACTGCAAAGGATTTACCTCCAAGTAATGAAAATAATCCTAATATTTATGATTATATTAGTTTGTCCCATTACTTTTGAGCCTGTGAAAATTGAGGAACTCTGTAAAAAATGGCTGTAATTCCTAAACGGTTAATGCAATATTTTTGTTAAACCCCTTGAATTAAAGCTGAAAGTCTACGCTTCAGTCACATCTTGACTGCTTCATTTCAAATCCACTGTGGTGGTGTACAGAGGCCAAATTACCAAAACTGTGTCACTGTCCCAATATTTATGGACCTGACTGTATATCCACAGGATGTGCTTTTCTAAGGGATCTGACATTTGACTCATCTTTTATCCCTCTTATTTCATCCCTTTTTTACCCATTTACTTAAAAGGGATAATTTTTTAAACTGCTCTAATGCATTCCATTCTCAAGCTACAACTACCAAAATTCACATGCTCAAACCTGGGTACGCTAGGACCCATCATGCCAGATTGCAGACAGATTGGCCTCATCCTTCTCTTTCTATCCATCCTTTTTCTTCCCCCATTCATTTATATGAGGGGAAAGCTAGAGTGGGTGCTCATCGCCACTCTAGCTTTGAGAATAAATTATTTGAATTCAGTGTTTCACCAAAACATTTATGTCTAAAATCCTTATACTTTCACCTAGAAATGCCATTCAAGCTTTAAACTGTTGTGCTAACTCCTGTTGTTCTGATTTGTTAAATATTTCCTGAGTTTTGAGTGTTTGATTAGAGTGAGAAAACTCAGTCTGCATTTTAGAATTTTGTAATAGGCATCCATTAAAAGTACACAAAAGGATTGTTTATTAGTTAAGCGTTCCGGAATGTCAGAGAGGGTCAATCTCACGTACACAGTGTAGTTGTGCAGGTCGGCAGTTTAGCAGAGATAGGCATTTATCTTCAAAAGTAATCCTGTCTATTCACTCACATGTAGAAATCCCACTATGCCTGCAAATTATTCCTACATTTTCATTATTCACACTCATACACTCCTGTACAGAACTACAGATGTATCATTTTAATGCAATTTAATGTTATTTCCCTTTTTCATTTGTCCATCTACCCATAAAAATTTATTCACAAACATACCCATAATCACTAAGAAGACCTTCAGTATATATTATGTATTTTCTGTTTACTTTACATTTTTAAAACTTTTTTCTTTTATTAAATTAACCCTTTCTTCATCAAGAACAAACAATTTTACCTTTTTTAACAACATGAAGTTTGCTCTCAAACTTCACTCTCTAGTTTAGTGTGTTGCGGAAGTCCTAGAATTTTTGTCCCATCTTCACAATGTTGGTATCAAATGGCTCAGTAGAGTTTTTTACCTCCGTACTCGTCAACATGTTTAGATTTATGAACAATATGGCCGCTCCCTGTCAGTCAGTTCTAATGGGGCGGAGTCTAATTTCACTCAAACAGCAGTAACTTTGTGATCCTTTGTATGCGCTTGAAGAAAACTTGACAGCACACTTCAGGACAAAGTCCTGAGGAGGTCTGCCCAGTTTTTTGGTGTGGTCATAAATAGGGGCAGAGCTAAGTTCAGAAAACTGTTTCTCAGGAACAGTCCAGTTGTATCTTGTATCTTTATCCTAATTTATAGGTGTATTGCTAATGACGACCTGGTTGCTTAGAAAAGCATAGCCACCATCGGCCAATCAGATTTTAGAAGGCATTTGATAGTGTTAAAAATGAGCAATTGTTATGAAACTTGAACTGTACACTAGATATAAAAAGTCTACACACCCCTGTTAAAATGGCAGATTTTTGTGATGTAAAAAAATGAAACCAAGATAAATCATGTCAGATCTTTTTCCACCCTTAGTGTGAAATTACAACATAAAAAAATTAAGTGAAAAACAATCAGAAACATTTTAGGGAAAAATGGGAAAACTAAAACTTACAACAACCTGGTTACATAAGTGTGCACACCATTTTATAATTGGGGATGTGGCTGTGTTCAGAATGAACCAATCACATTCAATCTCATGTACAAAATTAATTATCATACAGATGTCATCAATGAAATTATTCTGATTAACCCCAAATAAAGACCAGCTGTTTCTTTAGGGTTTTTGGTTTCATCTGACTTCTGAAGCCATGGTCTGCATAGAGCTTACCAAACCTGTACAGGGTCCCACTGTTGAAAGGTATGGATCAGGAGAGAGGTACAAAAAATTTCTAAAACATTAGATGTACCATGGAACACTGTGAAGCACATCAGCAAGTGGAGAAAATGGAGCACCATAGTGACATCACTAAGAACAGGATGTCCCTCCAAATTTAATGAAAGGACAAGACAAAAACTTAACAGGGAGGCTGCCAAGAGACCTACAGCAACATTAAAGGAGCTGCAGGAATATCTGACAAGTACTGATTACTCTCTGCATGTGACAACAATCTCTGGGGGGGCTATGGGGTGGGGTGGCTAGACGGAAGCCCTTTCACTACTGCACTATTAATTTTTTTTTTTTAAACAAGCATATCTTGTAAAATAAAGTGGATCGGGAATATTTTTTATTTCTCCTGATTCAGATGCTTATGCAACAAAAATGTGCTTTTTGGAGCATTTAGCCCTGCCCACTCAAATTTTTTTATAATTTTCCTAATATGCGAACCCATCTTTTGCAAACTGTTTGTAAGATTTTCACAAGGTCTTCCAAACTGTGGTGTCAAATTATTCAGAGTCTGTCAATTCAATTCAATATTTGTATAGGGCTTTTAACAATGGATATTGTCACAAAGCAGTTTTACAGAAATAAATCGATTCAAATTAAATTAAACCAAAATAAATTGTAAATATGTGAATTTATCCCTAATCAGCAAGCCAGAGGTGACGGTGGCAAGGAAAAACTCCCTAAGACTATATGATGATGAAACCTTAGAGGAACCAGACTCATTGCACTATTTGTTCATATAGTACACAGTTACAGAACGGATTTATTTATAATTGCACTATCCGTTCTGTAACTGTGTACTATATGGACAAATACTGCAATTATGAAACCAGTAAATTCATCACAGTTTTCACATGAAGTCCGGTTTGTTAAACCTATCCACTGTCCACTGATGGAGTCCTGAGTACAAAGCTGCTCGTGGCAACCGCAGCCCCACCACAGCAATCGCTGTCCATCAATTATTAAAAATCTGTGGATGTTTGAAAGTGCATGGCCGCTATCTACCAATCAATCATTTAAAGGTGGGGCTTAATTTATTCAAACAGCTATAACACGATATATTTGATGTATATGCACAAAACTTGAAAGGCATAATCAGGGCTCGATTCTGAGGCTGTGTGCTAAAGGTGGGGTGTGGTTAAGTTCAAGTGCAATTTTCTCACATACTGTATGTCTAATCAAGCTGAAGTACTCTTACACCCACCTAAGAACAAGCTAGGAACCACATGCAATACCATAGGCACCACATGACAATGCCTTATCAACCCCTTAACGACACCAGGGAGTTGCGTTGGCTGTGCAATCCCTCTGCATTTTCTTTAGGAAATGCACTTTTCCAATACTATTGTTATCCAACTTCATTTACATTGGTCTGGTCAGGAAAGGTAGCCTTATTGGCCTAATGGTGGCACTGTAGTGCAGCATAGCACGCCATTTTATGTTTTAGGCCAATATTAAGAATCATGATGCCTACAGACAAAAATTTTTTTTTCTACTGATTCCTTGGCTAAGGAAGCTGGACAGAGCTCAGTTCTCAGTTCAGTTGAGCTGAAACTTGGTATTCTGCATCTTTATCCTAATTTGTAGGTGTATTGTTAATGATGATCTGGTTGCTTAAGCAGGCATTTCACACAACTAGCATTGAGCTGTTGTCACAAAATTTCATAAGTATGTTCATGTATGGTCTCTTTATTGTTTTATTTACATTGGCAAGGACTGGCCACTGGGGGCTGATGTTTGCTAAGACTGCTTTAACCCCGCAGATCGCCATTTGCGGTTATCTTTATTCTTATTTTTCTGCCAAAATCGGTCATGCTATTTCTGCATAGCAGCTGTTTTAAGTGCGTTTTTTTAACCCAAAGGAATGAATTAAAAAAAATTTTGTAAGATTGTACAGACCAAACCGTACATGCCCCAGACATGAAACTTAATCAGTATGTAGTACTCTCTCCCCCTACTCAGGCAAGAGAAATGAGCCCATTCGGTTTAATGGTGGTGCTTATATCGCAGCATAGCACTCCACTTTGTTTTAAGCCATATCTCAAGAACTGTGAGGCCTAGACACAAAATTCTTTTTTGATTTATTAGCTAATTCTGAACCAGTTTGCAATTTGGACAACTTAGCTCCACCACTTGGATTTTTTGCTAATTTGCATAATATGCAAAACCTGCTTTTGGTAACTAGTACTAGAATTTTTGTCCCATCTTCACATCTTCTCCCCGCTCAGGAGAGTTTCTGCCTCAGAATTGTCAAAAACATTTTGGGATTTATGAACATGTAACACGGCAGAAGTTGTCAGTATAACACTGTGTTATATTACTCTGAATAGATATAGGGCTAGGTTCAACTCTTGGGAGGATAAAAAATTTAATTTGGGCCAAATGGTATGAAGCAGCTAACAGCCAGCACATTTATTGCACATATAACAAAAAAACAAATAATAGAAGAAACAAGTGAATATTTTGCTGTATTGTCCCAACACAACACTGCTGGAGTGGGAAGAAATTCGATATTTAGTCCAGGTTGTGCATAACAGGTCCCAGAAAGCAAAGAGAGAGGGAAAAGAAAAAAGAAAATAAGTGTCCAAAAGTCCTCCTGGTTCCTTCACAAGTCGGTGTGTGTGTGTAGTGTAAAATGAATGTATGTATAAGGCCTTGTTTTATCCTACTACCCGGGTAGTGTGTGTGTAAAGTAACAGCTTAGCTGTAATTGAAAAGAATCCCACGATGCAGACTGGTCCGATTTGAACGTCAGCAGTAGGTCCTTCACAGAATCACAGGGTCTGGCTCGCCATAGCTCATATAAGCTCACAGTTGATCATGTCACAGGATGGAATCAGGCAACAACAAAAAAAAAAACAGTTTTCATGTATAAATCATTTTTTCCTTCCATATGTATACAGGGAACATCATAAAATAAATTTAGCAAGAATAAAATCTATTCGTTTCCCTGATCTCCGTTTGCAAAAAGTGTATTGAAATACAAAAAGACATATTCAATAAACATCTTTTAACTCTGACTGTTTTTTTCCTTGTACACTATAACATATATACAATTTTTTTCTTCGATCACTAATCAATTAAAACACATCAACTTAACATTTCGGTTAACACAGAAACTCACCAGAGTTCGTAGAAATAACTTCTCAATCGACATCAATATGAATTCCTTTTGAAACCCATGAACATACTCATGCGCACCAGCTGCGAAGAGTCTTCTTCTCCTAATCTCTACGTCACAGTTAACGAGATCATACAGCGACCCCTACAGGGAAACTATGATACTGCATTGAACTTAAGTATAGAACAGTGTAAAACTCTAGGGGTTACAAACATTTTTATCAAATGGTGGTATTAGTATGCAATGCAAGCATCACAATTATAATTGTCCATTACTATTCTTCTTCTTATTATTATTATTATTATTAGTAGTAGTAGTAGTAGTAGTAGTAGTATCAAATGGTACCCAGTCTTACTATGTCAGCCATTTTGAATTGTGTGTTAAGATGCTGTATTTTAAATCGGCCACCGGGAGGCGCTATCACGTTTTACATATGTATAATTGACTGTGATTATGCAATGTTTCACACATGGACACCTTATTCATATAATATATTAGACCTCCTAATACTTAACAGCTTTGCCTCAAGAACCGCTGGTGTCCATCAAATCATTAAATATTTAAATTATTTTTTAAAAAACTACTTTTGCAAACTAGTCCTACATTTTTGACTAAACCTCAACAAGTACAATGCTCTGGACTGTAGTACAATTTTCTGGACTCCCTTACATCAAAAATTAAGAAAACAATGTTGAACTTTAGTCTTCGGATGGCTATAACAGGGTCATTTAAAAATATGGGCATGAAGAAGTGAACCCAAAAGCCTACAATTCCTAAACAAAGCCTCAGAACTTCATGAAATTAGGTAAGCACATGCATCTTATGATTCTAAAGAAGCATGCAAAATTGTATAGACATCAGGCAATAGGTAGCACTATAACAGTTATAAATGTTAATAAAAATGCTGTATTTCTGTGGTAAATTACCTGAAATTGCTGAAAATTTTCTTGTTTCATGTCCAATTTAAGTGCTTACACTCTTGCTAAATAATACATAATATCTTTTTACACATGCACTTGAAGTTCTTAAAGTGCTTGAACCTTGATAATAGCTGCGAGCAGCTATATTCAACTATATTTAGCGAAGCGCTGAAACCCTATTTTTTTGTAGAGATTTTTATTATTAGGGTTTTAAGCATGAAGTGCTGAAACTCTATTGTTTTTGTAAGGATTTATATCATTAGGGGTGCAAGCACGAAGTGCTGAAACCCTATTGTTTTTATAAGGATTTTTATTAGGGGTTCAAGCATGAAGTGCTATTAGGGGATCAACTGCCCTCACTGCTGCGGCCCGGGTTTGATTCCTGGCAGGGAACTGACCCCAGCCACTGGGGTTGTGTGCAATAATGCGCTCTCGGTGCCGGTCCCAAACCCGGATAAAATTGGGGACGGTTGCATCAGGAAGGGCATCCGGCGTAAAACCTGTGCCAAATCAAATATACGCGGACCAATGATCCGCTGTGGCAACCCCTAAAGGGAGCAGCCGAAAGAGGAACAACAACATTATTATTATTATTATTTAGGGCCCAAGCATTGAAAGTGCACGGGGCCCTATTGTTTTCCTAAGGATTATTAGGGCCCAAGCACTGAAAGTGCGCAGGGCCCTATTGCTTTCCCAAGGATTATTCTTTTTTTAAGGTTTTGGGGGCTTTTGGGGCCCTTACCATGCTCAAAAACTCATGAAATTTGGCACACACGTCAGAGTCATCGGCCATTAGGCCCCGGCAAAGGGTGTGGCCCGGCATGGGGGTGGCGGGGGGCTATGCAGCGCCCCCTTTTACATGGTACATAATCTTGGTGCATATATCATACATACTTGTACGTATGTACGAAATTCAATACACGCATTGTTCTAATCGATCCAAACAACTTTTGCACTGAAAATCATTAGCTCTGCCCAACAGGAAGTCGGCCATTTTGGATTTTGTGAAAAGTGCATGCGGTGAACTTTTAAATACTCCTCCTAGGGGATTCATGTGATTGTCACCAAACTTGGTCAACAATATGCTAAGACATTGAGGATGCTAAATTTCGAACGTATTTTTGATATCTCGAACGGTTTTGCCACGGCGAGGCAATAAATTTATGGCGAAAAAAGGGAAACAGGAAATGTCTTATATCTTCTGCATGCACTGAGTGATTTATATCAAAATTGAGCTGTATGTTTGGTATTGGGGGCTGAGCACATGGATGTGACTATTGTGAGTCACGGTAATAGAGCCACCGACTGATGTAAAATTGCGGATTCAAGGATTCTTGATTTCTTAAATAGTGTTGCCGTGGTAAAGCATCAAACTTTAATACCCTTTTCTTTATATATTTGGGTGTTTCGAGGCTCTTAGCATGGGTTAAATTTCACGAAAGTCGACACACACGTTAGCTGTGCCGAGCTGTCGGCCATTAGGCGTAAGCAAAAGCTAAGACATGAGCGTGGAGGGCGAGGCTCTGTAGCGCCCCCTTTTGACTAAAGTGGTGGGGTCAGTTTCACCTACAGTCACCAAACTCAGTACATATATTGTTGTCATCAAGCCGGACAACTTTCAAAATGACAATCATTAGCTCCACCCAACAGGAAGTAGGTCATTTTGGATTTAATGTGGATTTTTTTGAAAATTGCAGGCTCTGAATTTTTAAATACTCCTCCAAAAGGATTCACGCGATTCTTACCAAATGTGGTCAACATTATGCTAAGAGATTGAAGATGCTAAATTGCAAATGGATTTTTGATATCTCGAACAGTGTGGCCATGGCGAGGGATTAAATTAATGACAAAAAAAGGAAACAGGAAAAGTCTCAAATCTTCTAAGTGCATTGTCTGGTTTAGATCAAATTGGTGTTGTATATTTGATTATGGGGGTTATGTTGCACCCCCTTAAATGCATGTGCCCACTACACATTACTTCACTCCAATTAATTAATGGCTAATAAGGACTACAACATATATCTCTTATCTTTTTCATGCATTATATCACCAAATATGAGCTGTATATTTGGACATGGAAGATGTTGTAAAGCCTTAGACCTGGGCTTAACCTAACAGATCAGCACAAAACAAGTTACTCTACAGCACTCACTTCACTATGCATTGTTTTCATACACCCACTGGGTGGTGACAACACTGTAGTGCTTGGGCCCGTCATCGCTGCTTGCAGCTATATTATTATTATTATTATTATTCTGCCCTAAACTGATCATGCAGACCAAACCATAAGGCCTAGAGACATGAAACTTTGAGGGTTGGTAATACTCCATTGTCTACAACGGAGCAAAGTCTCGTCCCGATCGGCCACACCGTGGCGCTACAGTGATAAAAAAAAAAATGTACAAAAATGGCCATAACTTTTGAGCCGTTTGTCACAGATTCAAGTGTCTTATATCCTTGGATTCCTTGGGTTAAGATGAACAAAACAAATATCTCCGATTTCATTTCCACAATGAAAACTTTTCCACTGCAATGGATTTTTTGCAAAACATACCTTTGCCACCTAGTCCTAGGCCATGTGTTCACTTGGAACCAAACCAGTGCAGAAAGATACTCTGAAGTTGTATTATCAATAATTATCAAAAAAAATATTGAACTTTATTGAATATTTAACCTCGCAACGGTACATCAAAATGTTTAAAGTGGGCGTAGCCACTTTTACTTAAATGGCTATAACTGTTGAACAGAATGAGATGCTTTCACCAAAATTGACACACTTGCGCATGGGCCCAATTGGAGGGTACATGTAAAAAATTACAGACTGTGACCAGTTGGTGGTGCTATAACAGGGAAAAATATGAAATTGGCTCTAACTACAGAGCCATTGGTCCAATTGACTTGAATATTTGCATGCAGTGTCTTGGTCCAATCAATATATATGAGGATATTCATGTACATCGAACAACATGTCCGCTATCGGCCAATTAATTTTCAGCAGCTATTAGACAAGGTTACTAAAGGCTGATCGGAACGAAACTTGGTGGACTTGCTTGACTCTTGGCCCCAGAGGTCTGTGAGAAATTTGAAACTGATTGGCCACTGGGAGCACTATCAAGTTTTTCATGCACATAAATGGTTTTATATACCGCAGTGTTTCACACAAACACAAGTATTTCATAATGTTTGATGGAGCTCCTCATTCTGAATGACTTTGCCTCAAGAACCATTGGAGTCAGTCAAATTATTCAATAAATATTTGCGATTAATTAAAAAAACATAGTTTTGTGAACTAGTCCTAGGTTATTATGTTATATATATTATGTGCACATGGTATTCATATCATTTGTTAGATCTCCTCATTCTGAAAAACGTGTCTCATGAACCACTGGTGTCAATCAAATTGTTCATTAAATATTTGAGATTATTAAAAAAAACCTGCTTTTGTGAACTAGTCCTAGGTTTTTTTTTTACTCAATCACAAACAAAACCAGGGTAGTACAATTCTCTGGACTCTCTAGGTCAATAATTAATCTAAAATTATTGAATTATACTAAAAAAATATGTTGAACTTTTTTTATTTAGATAGTCATAACAGGGTTATTTACAAAAATGAGTATAGCTTAGTGTACCCAAAAGTCAATAACTCCTAAAGGAAAACTCAACCCTGCATGAAATTTATCATAAATTTTTGGTAAAAGTCTTTATGGTAAATTACCATATATTTATTAAAATTATCTTGCTTTTTCTCTGATTAAGGTGCTTATAGGCTTGCACAATACTAAGTAATATCTTTTTACGCATGTCCTTAAAGGCCCTAAAGTGCTTGAACCCCGATAATTGCTGCTTGCAGCTATATTTAGGAGTTCAAGCGCAACGCCCTGAAACCCTATTGTTATTGTAGGGATTTTTATTATTATTAGGGGCCAAGCACCGAAGTTGTGTAGACACCTGTTGTAATTGTTAGTATTTGTATTATTAAGGGCCAAGCACCACAGGTGTGTAGCCACCTACAGTTTTCGTTAGTGTTCTTATTAGTGGCCAAGCACCACAAGTGCGTAGGCACCTATTGTAATTTTTATTGTTCTTCTTATTATTATTCTGCTTCGTCTTCTTCCACTCTTGAGTCTATGGCAGCCCATAGAACCATACATAGGAATGTTATGAAATTTGGCAAATTTGGAGTCGGCATCTCAACCCACAAACAGGTCAAAAAATTTCACTCATTTATGCTAATAACTTTTGAACCGTAAGGGCTTGAAACAAAATTCTTTTTTCTTCTGATTCCTTGGCTCGTGCTGAGTTGATCACATACCATGGTTTCAATTTCCGCCAATGACTTTTTCTGCCATTTTGAATTTTCAAACTCCTAATATACTGTTTGTCCGATTTTCACTAAAATCAAATCACGTCATCTTCAGACCAACAAAACTTATGGAATTCAAGTTAATTAGTCAAACCTTTCTCGAATAATGGGCAAATTCGATGGCGAGCACGCTGAAATGGATGTGAGGCAATGTCTCCATAACGCTTTAGCGTATTCAGACCAAACTTAGAATATGTCATAGTCATCATGACATGAGGGTACCTGCACAGTTTTGGAACAGCACCACCTATTGCTCACAAGATACTAAAAAGCATATTTTTGCTTATAACGTCTGCATGGTTTGTTGTAAAATCATGAAACTGCTCTCTTTAGATTCTGTTGGGCATACTGAGTTGATTGATATGAAATTTTCCTATGTCTGCCATTTTTACATTAGCATTTGGCAGACGCCCTTATCCAGGGTGACTTATAATTATCTCATTTATACAACTAAGCAGCAGTGGCAGCTTGGTGGTGCTGGGATTCAAACTCGCAACCTTCCGAGCAGAAGTCCAACATCTTAACCACTGAGCTACCACTTCCTAGTTTGAGTTTAGATGAAAAATGATGACACGTCTTGGCGTGTCATCACGAAAATCGGTATGTGGTATCAGCACATGCCCTGAAGGTACCCAAAAAGTTTTAATGCTCGTCCGATTTTCACCAAATTTGACTTGGGTCATCTTCACTCCATGCCAGCAATAAGTTTTGGATTTTGAGTTGATAGACCAAACTGAACTATTGGTCTGACTGATGTAAAAATTGGCATGCAGCATCTATGTCTATGTCCATCATTGTCCATGAGGACAATTGTGTATCCTTATAGCTTTTCTGAATTTCATCCAATGGCCATGAATCTCACCTCTTTCTATTCCTTAGGTCCTACAGAAACCAGTGATGCACATTTTTCCACAGTGGGCCATTTTGTCTGTGTGCCATTTTGAGTCATGTCAAAAACCTACTTTTTCAGAGTCCTCCTAGACCATTTATCCAATCTTCACCAAATTTCACATAGATCATTCACATAGATCCACTCACGTTGGCTTCTGGCAAAGATGCTGGCAAAAAAACTTTTTCTATATATCACGTCATCAAAGTTGACAAAAGCACTGCATAGTGTTTTATGCAATATATTGGCAACACTACTACTTATTGCACTAAAACTTGATATGTAAAATCATGACTGTGACACTGCAAGACCGTGGAGGGCTGAACACAAATACCAGGAGACGGAAGATGTGGAGAACATGCTTTTTTATTTCTTTAAAAGTGAGGGAAGTGAGGTGAAGGTGAGGGAGTGTGGGTCTGGTGAAGCTCCATGCCGGTAGTGTTGTCTTGGGGCTTGGCGCGGCGAGCTGGCGGCACTGTGAATGCTCTCAGGCGTGGAGGTCAGGGTGCACAGGCAGAGGCTCTTCCTCTCTGCTCACGTCAGCTTCTGACAAAGATAAAGAAACACACATTAGAAAGGTTGTTAACCTCACCTACATTGCCAAGACAGCGGCCGCTGGCTCCTTTTATAGCTCCCTGTCTTCTCCTGGAGGGAGAATTGGAGCCGCGCTACTCATTGGCCACCAGCCATGCGGCATTTCGTCGCTCCGCCCCACAGCCACGCGCACTCCGGCTGTCCAAAACAAAAGGGGTGCTGAAACGGCGCTGTTCTTTCAGCACCGCGCTGTCAGTCATGCAAGGAGCGTTAAATGTTTTCCGTGCGCGGGCTGTCGGCCCGCCATCACAATGACTATGCTCTGATACCTGCTTAGCCCCTTACTTTGCCTCTGTGGTGCTTGGCCCCGTAATTGCTGCTTGCACCCTATTGTTATTCTACCTTTTCTTCTTATTATTCTTTTTCTGCTTCTTCTTCTGGCTAGGGTGTCTATGGCAGCCCATAGAATCTGGTAAAAAGTTGTGAAATTTGGCACACTGAATGGGGAGGGTTTAAGGAACATTCTGACCAAATTTGGGCCAAGTGCTGCCAACACTCTAGCGCCACCATTGGGTCAGATTTTGGCCTAATTTGGAAGTACATTTATGGTCGTAACCTCTGAAATGTGTGTTCAAAATTTAAAAGCCAGACATCCCTGGATTCCTTGGGTCGAGTCAAGTTCAACACATCATATGATGTCAATTTCCACCAAGTACATTTTCCGCCATCTAGGATTCTGTCGGAAACTGTTTTTTCGCTACTTCTCCTACAATTATTGTCCAATCATCACCAAATTTTGCAAACATCATTTTCAGAGTAAGCCTCACAAAACATATCAAACGAATTTTGAATATTCCAAATGATTTGTCCATAATGGGCCAACGAATCAGACAGCGAAGCCACCAAGCAGGACGTGAGACTGTATCTCAGCAAAGACTTTGTGCACTCACACAGGACTTGGTAGGCATCTTCAGGACCTGAGGCTACGCAACAAATTCCATGCCACCGCCACCTAATGGTCAAAAGTAACAATAGCAAATGCTTACATCTAACTGCCATTTTTGCAACTCCTCCTCCAAATTTTGTCCAATCTTCACCAAATTTGGCTCACATCATCTTGAGACCTGTCTGAACAAAAGTTATCAAAGGATAAGAATTTTGATATTCAGATCTTTCTCCTGTAATGTGCAGCCAAATGCAAAAAACAGGATGTGAGGGTGTATCTCAGCAATGCATCTATGTATTATCACGAAACTTGATAAGTATCTTCAGGACCATGTCCTGAATATACTCAAGATGTTTCATGAATGTCCCACCTTGTGGTCAAGAACTGTAACAACTTTTATTTTTTTCTTATATCGTTTGAAGAGATAGTCCGAAATTCACAGTTTTTTTCCCCTATAATTCCCTGGGGTATGCTGAAGTGAATGCACATCAACACCTGAAATTCAAGTGTACTTCCTGTCGACCATTTTGGAGTCAAAAAATAGTTTTTTCACTACTCCTCCTACAAATTATGTCCAAATCAACACCAAATTTGACAAACCAACCTGGGCAAAATTTATCAAAAGAATGTTGACATTCCAAATGGTTTGCCTGTAATGTGCCAACAAATCTGACGGTGAAGCCACCAAACGATGTCAGGCTGTATCTCAGGAACAACCTTGCACACTGACACAAATCTTGGTAGGCAGCTTCAGGACCATGGCCTGAGGCTATGCAAAAAAATTTCATGACAGCACCACTTACTGCTCAAAAGTTACAATAACATGCCGAAAATGCTTCCACCTAACTGCCATTTTTGCTAAAAGGAGGAAAATTGCCATTTTTCCTCCTCCAAGTTTTGTCCAATCTTCACCAAATTTGGCTCACATCATCTTGAGACCTATCTAAACAACTATCTACTGCCATTTTAGCTGTTCATGTCAGGACCAGAGCAGGATTAGAACCCAGGGTCTCTGGGTACAGGTCTAATGCTCTACTGATGGAGCTAAACACAGATGAGAGGACCCAAAAGCAGAGGCTGGTATAGGAGTAGGTTGAATGGTTTAATAGGGGAAGAGCAAAAAAAATGACAAGGAATGTCAGCAGGGTGACTAGTAGCAAAAGGCAAAAAATTCAAAAGGGAAAAAAGGGAAAAAAACAGGCAAGCAAAAAACTCAACCAATGCACCGCTCAGAAGACATCAAAAATAAAACACAAAAGCTAGGGCAAAAAGTCCAACAAAATACAAAAAACAGGGCAAAGATCCAAGGCAGGATTTTATCAGTCACAGTCCATAAAAAAACTAGCAAGGTTACAAGGATACATGACAAAAAGCAGAAGAGCAGGGCAGAGACTTACATAAGGCCAAAAACCAAGGCAAAGACTGAGCAAAGACTCTAACAAACAGGGCAACTTAAGTACACAGAAAAATGAGACACAGCTGAAACACATTAACTAGTCTGGAGCTCTAATAGAAAGTCCTCAGGGTCGCCATCAGGTGGCCAAAAGGCAGAATACAGTCTGAAACCTGACAGTTCAATATGCTATTATACAGACAACACATGACTGACAGGGTTTAATATCAAATAGCTTTTTATTGAGCAATTTTCAATAAAAAACAAACACAATGTAAGACAGAAATACAATGATCAGCCATAACAATAAATCCACTGACAGGTGAAGTGAATAACATTGATTATCTCGTTACAATGGCACCTGTCAAGGGGTGGGATATATGAATGGGCAAGCATAAGGATCTGAGCGACTTTGACAAGGGCCAAATTGTGATGGCTAGAAGACTGGGTCAGAGCATCTCCAAAACGTCAGCTCTTCTGGGGTGTTCCCAGTATGCAGTGATTAGTACCTACCAAAAGTGGTCCAAGGAAGGACAACTGGTAAACCGGCGACAGGGTCATGGGCGCCCAAGGCTCATTGATGCGCGTGGGGAATGAAGGCTAGCCCGTCTGGTCCGATCCCACAGAAGAGCTACTGTATCACTAATTCCTGAAAAAGTTAATGCTAGCCATGATAGAAAGGTGTCAGAACACACAGTGCATTGCAGCTTGCTGTGTATGGGGCTGCGTAACTGCCCACCGGTCAGAGTGCCAATGCTGACCTCTGTCCACTGCCAAAAGTGCCTGCAATGGACACTTGAGCATCAGAACTGAACAATTGGAGCAGTGAAAGAAGGTGGCCTGGTCTGACGAATCACGTTTTCTTTAAAATCACGTGGATGGCCGGGTGCATGTGCATCACTTACCTGGGGAAAAGTTGGTACCACTATGGGAAGAAGGCAAGCTGGCGAAGTCAGTGTGATGCACTGGGCAATGTTCTGCTGGGAAGCCTTGAGTCTTGGCATGCATGTGGAAGTTACTTTGACACATACCACCTCCCTAAACATTGTTGCAGACAAAGTACACCCCTTCATGGCAACGGTATTCCCTAATGGCAGTAGCCTCTTTCAGCAGGATAATGCTCCCTGCCACACTGAAAAAATTGTTCAGGAATGGTTTGAGAAACATGACAAAGAGTTCAAGGTGTTGTCTTGGCCTCCAAATTCTCCATATCTCAATCCGATCGAGCATTTGTGGGATGTGCTGGACAAACAAGTCCGATCCATTGAGGCCCCACTTTGCAACTTACAGGACTTGTCTTGGTGCCAGATACCACCCCACTCCTTCAGAGGACTTGTGGAGTCCATACCTTGATGGGTCTGAGCTATATAATATTAGGCAGGTGGTTTTAATGTTATGACTGATCGGTGTAAGTGGGGAAAAAAGGCCCAGACTGATGAGAAAAAACATAAATACCTTTGATACCTCACAGAGATACCTCACAGAGATACCTCACAGATAGATACCTCACAGATAAATACCTCACAGAGTCTGGTTGCTTGGCCCCCGAAAATGCTGCTTGCAGCTTTAATTATTATTAGTGTTCCTTCATATGCAAAGCAAGCATCACTATTATAATTGCCCATACTTCTTCTTCTTCTTCTTCTTCTTCTTCTTCTTATTATTATTCTGGACACTTTTTCGGTTCGTAACTAGTCCCACACCATTTGCATCAGCATCACAAAACATACCTCAAAATGTGCAACCCCACTGGGACAGGTGTGCTATTACTTTCCTCAGCATTCCCACTTGCACTTTTCGCTCATGTGGCAAAAAACACATGTTTTCGGCCCATAGAGAATGAATGGGGAATAAAACGTGGGTGTCACAGCACGGCCATGCCGCGTTTTGTAATTTTCGCCAGAAATGTCCAGTAAATGGCATTATTCTGGCCCCATAGACAATAATGGTAAATTTTGGACACCCCCTAACTCCCACAACCTCAGTGACACAGACATGAATGACATGTCCAAGTGTTTGGCTTGGTCCAGAGAATCAGGAAATCCCATTTGGGAATTGATCCCATGTGCAAGTCGCATGGAATTTCCCGTCGGGTTTCACAATACATACTGATGTAAAATGAGTCTAAAGGAGCAAAGATGAATATGAGACGATAGATCAGAATTTCAGCTTTCATTTGCTGATAATTACATCTAGAAGTGTTAAACATAGAACATAGCACCTTTGGTGGCAGACCACCCAATTTTTAGGTGAGCAAATGTATAGGAAGAAATAGTCTTAAAGTAAATTAAAGTAAATAACATTTAATATTTCCATATCACTTGCTTGCAATAACTGCATAAAGCCAGGGATCCACTGACCAAACTGTTTAATTCTTATTACAAACCACTGCTCAGGTGGTCGATTCATCAGTCACTTACAGTTCTTTTCAGAACTAAAGCAACTCAGACAGACACAACCAATGAAGAAATTCTTTTCCAGAGCTCAAACTTTTCACCATGCTAAGCAGCCTAATGGTGTAGTTGTCATTTTTCAGGTGCTATAAGGAAATCTTTTGGGGCATCTTCAGTGTAAATATTTATTTGTTTGTTTGTTTAATATAATTTACATCCTTATATTCCTTATGTACATGGCAAAAAAATGATATCAAGTAAAAATATCTTGAATATAGACTAATTCAACTAATATTACTTTATTAGATTTTATTCATTTATTACTTATTCAATCTTTTCATACTGAATTTGAGAAAATATTGGTTATTAAATTTGAAAATTGAAAATGTTCTATACTCTGTCATTGTTGTTACTGCTGTAAGAAATTCATTATAGAATGTTAATCAGACCAACATCTTAATAAATTTGTTTTACAATATTTTATTGTTTATTAAAGTGTTTTTCCTGAGCCAAGATAATTAATTGTATTAATTTGAATAATGAATTTATTAATTCTGTTCATTGTTTCATAAAAAAAAAAAAAAATGAACAGAATTAATAATGTGGGTGGGGGCCCCTTGAGTAAGTTGTAACTGCACAACTAAGGTTCAGAAACGGCCCCGTCTACAGGCTAACGTACTATATTAAATGAAAATTGATTAATAAAAAAGGACGCGAGAGTTAGAGGGGCATAGGACGTATCCCATCCTGGCACTCCCCTGAATCCGGCCCTGTAGGAAGTGGTGGTTTAGAAAATATCCCATGAAACCTAATATCCTCGGAAGAGTTGGCTTGGTGGCACCGTTATTGTTCATGCTCCTTATTATTGACACACGTTTTCTTTTTAAATGTACTGTACTACGGTACGACTGACGCAAGCGTATCGCTGCATGTTGCTGGTAAACGATCGTGCGCCTTTAATTGAGGATGTGTTGAACTGGCACTGAGCTTCACATAAACTGGAGCACAGAGGAAGTGCTTGTATGCGCAACATACTCCGGCTGCTGGGCCATTAATATTTAAATAATTATTTCAGCCGAAGCAAATGTAACTCTTCCCTTCTACATCTCCGGAGTGATTAACTGGAATTGAGATGCCGCTATCAGCTGTGCTGGTCCCGCTACTCTATACGGTTTTATCTGCTTGGCAGGGTAAGGCGGTGTTTCTCCACAGGCCCTGATGGGAATGGCACATATGTGCAACGTGATGACAATAGCCAATATTAGCTTCGATTACACCCGAGCATGCTTAAAACATTACCGATACGTCAGTGTTTCTGTGATATGCGGTAAACTGGCATATAGACTGTTTATACATAGAGATCTTTTTTTAGGGGAGAATGGGGTTGGTTGTCACATAACTTAGAGCTGCTACAACGGAAGGTGAAGTTCACGTTGCCCATGAACTCAAAACTTGTGTTTTTAGAGATTTTTGCACAAGACTCTTGGGATTGTGGACACAAATATATTAACAAATGTCAAAAAATGTGTTTTGTAGCTATTCTTATTTTGATTGTACAGTTTATCATTTCCAGGGAACAAGCAATTTTTAATCACTCATCCTGTACTAGTTCGATTTGCATTGCAAGGCCAATTCTTTTTTTTTTTTTTTTT
>CM040473.1:9363539-9379694 GCA_022758105.1 Pangasianodon gigas
AAAAAAAAAAAAAAAAAAAAAAAAAAAAAACCCATCTGGCACCAACAACCATGCCTTGGTTAAAGTCACTGAGATCACAATTTTCCCCTATTCTGATGTTTGATGTGAAAATTAACTGAACCACATGACCTGTATCTGCATGATTTTATGCGTTACGCTGCTGCTATATGATTGGCTGATTGGATAACTGCATAAAAGAGCAGGTGTTCCTATTAAAGTGAGTGTATGTGTGTGTATATGTATATCGTATATACACATATTATACAGTGGATATAAAAAGTCTACACACCCCTGTTAAAATGGCAATTTTTTGTGATGAAAAAAATTAAACCAAGATAAATCATGTCAGAACTTTTCCCACCCTCACTGTGTAATTACAACTTATAAAAATTGAGTGAAAAACAATCAGAAACATTTTAGGGAAAAATAAGAAAAATAAAAAAAAAATCCCCTTTTTATAATTGGGGATGTGACTATGTTTAGAATGCAGCAATCACATTCAATCTCATGTTCAAAGGTAATTATCATACAGTTGTCATCAATGAAATTATTCTGATTAACCCTAAATAAAGACCAGCTGTTTCTGTAGGATTTTCTTGACATCTTCTTGGTTTCATCTGACTGCTGAATCCATCGTCTGCAAAGAGCTGACAAAGCCTGTACAGGGTCTCACTATCGAAAGGAATTGATCTGGAGAGGGGTACAAAATATTTTCCCAAACATTAGATGTACCATGGAACACCGTGAGGGCATCATCAACAAGTGGAGAAAATGGAGCAGCACAGAGACATAACCAAGAACATGAAGTCCCTCCAGAATTTACAAAAGGACAAAAGAAAAAACTTACCTGGCAGGCTGCCAAGAGACCAACGGCAACATTAAAGGAGCTGCAGGAATATCTGACAAGTTTATCTGACTGATCTACTGCATGTGTTTATCTGACTACTCACTGCATGTGACAACAATCTCTAGTATTCTTCATTCTGTGTCTGGGCTATGGGGTAGGGTGGCTAGACGGAACAAAAAACATCCAATCCCAACTAAATCACCCCAAAGCATGTTGCAAAATGTGTTATGGTTTGACCAATTCCAAAAAGTATAATAATTCCATAATTTCAAAAGGTATTTTGGTGCAAAAAAAAGAAACACACTCACCAACAAAAGTACATCATACCTTTTGAGAAGGATGGTGGTGGAAGGGCTGCTTTTCTTCAGCCAGTACTGCAGATTTTATCAAGGTGTAGGGAATAATAAATAGCCACAAATAACAGCTGATTTTAGTGCAAAACATTCAGGTGTCTGCTAGTAAGATGAAGATGAAAAGGAATTTCATCTTTCAGTATGACAGTGACGCAAAGCATACATCCAAATCAACAAAGGAGTGGTTTAACTAGCCAAATCTGGAATGTTGACGGATCTAGAATGTTTTTGCAAGGAAGAGTTGGAAAATTTTGACTATACACATTTACATTTATGGCATTTGGCAGACGCCCTTATCCAGAGCGACTTACAAAAGTGCTTTGAAGTCTATCAAAATACATTCTGACACTGGCTTGCTAGGTCACAAACTAGGAATACCATCAGTCCATATATATATATATATATATATATATATATATATATATATATATATATATATGCACACACACACTTCACTTTATACCAGCATTCTTGAGACAAATGTGAGCGGTTTAAGCTGGGCCAAATAATAATAATAATAATAATAATAATAATAATAATAATACACTCACAAATTGACATCTGAATGGCTAAAGAAGATAAAAAAAACAAGGTGTTGGAATGGCCAAGTAAAAGTCCAGACCTCAATCCCATTGAGATGCTGTGGCTGGATCTTAAGAGAGCTATGCATAAACTAATGCCCTCAAACATCAATGAGCTGAAGCAATGTTGTAAAGAAGAGTTTCTCCAAAACTGATAAACTCCTACATAAAAAGTTTACTTCAAGTTATTGTTGCTAAAGGTGGTTCTACATGTTACTGAATTATAGGGTGTTCTTTTTTCCCACCTGGTTTCTGAATGTTGTTTGCTTTTTGGAAAAAAATGACTACATATTGAAATATATTGTGTTTTTCTTGGTCTCATCAGAGGTTTTTGTTTGTTTATAGAAGTTGGTGAGGACCACAAAGGTCAACGCCATCCTTGAACTCCAATTCCCAGAACACACCGCGGCCTACAAACATGGCTGCCACGGACTACAATCCCTAGCTCAACACACCACCAGCCAGTTCAGAGTCTCGGGCGTTCTAATCACACACACACAGACACTTTAAAAAGAGACATTCATTCACACTGACTTTGAAAAGTAAACGATCAGCTGTGCGTACTCTGACTTTTCCAAGCCTTTTTTTTTTTTTTTTGTACATTGCAATTCTGGTTTTTGATTCTGTTTGTTTCCTGTTTTTTGTATTCTGGTTTTTGCTACGATATCCTGTTTGCTGATTGCCTGACCCTCTGCCTGTCTTTGACTTTGAATTTGCCTTATGTTTTGGAACGTTTTGCTGATTGTCATTAAACTGTCTCCACTGCACTTGCACCCGTCACAGCCTTTCCAGTGTAACAAGGCCCTGATAAAATAGAATTGATAGAATTGAAGGAGGGTGTACTTTCTTTTTCCCATGACTGTAAATTAACCTAGCACACTGTAACAACTCCAACTTCCATTTTTTAAAGTTGTCTTAACTATCTAATGTAGAAAAAGTTGAGATTACTCCATAAATTGAATTTTAGACGATGTAGTATGATCAACTTGAAATCTAAAGCAGAGAGAACCTACAATATCAAGTTTGGTCATGAGGTGGAGCTCACAGTATGCTGAGATGAGCTGTAATTGTGTTTTGTCCAACATTGAATCTGTGAACTACAAGCTTAGGTAATACAACGACCATTATCCACTTAAGTAATATTTGTATCCAGCTTGCTAAATGTCAAGCTATGTGTGCTGTATATTGCATCCATCTGTAGGAACTGTTCAGCAAAATAGTAATCTTACAAGAAAGAAAGTATATTGTTTAAAACTATATTAACAGCTTAAATGATTAATAATTGATTTTCGCAATCCATTCAACAAATTAATATTTATTATTAGCTTTCTAAACTTTTAATTTTGCATTTTTGTAGCCTGTGGTGGTAGTCCTCAAAAAGGTTCAACAGGATCACCTGAGGTTTATACCACTGGGAATCTACACAGTTTTTTATACATTGTTAAAGATACATTCAATATATCTGCTGTTGCCTTGCACATGTCTTACATGTATGTATATATTTAATTTTGTTACTGCAGGTGATGCAGTGCAAGTTCTGCAAATTTGCACATCCTACTCCAGAGGTCCTTTTGAAGCATACCCTGTTGAAGGGGAAAGCAGTTCTGTAATTTGTCATGAGGAAGCAACAGACTCTGGGTTAGAATCAATCACTTATCAAACACTTGAACGTAAACTGGCCTCATTTGTATGCATGCAAACTGTTTTGCATATTTCAAAAAGTGCAATGCAACAAATAAGTGAAGTGAGTGATATTGTTTCATTCTCTCAGTTTGGTGTAAAGCAATCAATTGAAAATATTCTAAGAAAGTATGGAGGGCTCACTGATGATTCAGTTGCTAATGAGATATCAGATGCAGTTTTCAATTTAAATCCACTGCTTACAAGCACCTCAGGGAGGGGCAGTATTTCAACTGACTACAGAAGAAATGCATACTTTAAAGAGCATTTTACTGTCATTAATTCAGTTGATCTAGCACAAAAGAACACTTTATATATGTCTCAGTATCTCAAAGTGTTGAGGTTTTGCTGAACAGAGAAAATGTGTTCCAACAATTGGAACTTTGATGAGGAAACTTCTGCTGGGCAATACAGGTCTTTTTCATGATGGAGAGTACTTTAAAATAAATAGACTTTTAGCAAATCAAAACAGCATTTCTTTGGTGTTAATGTTGATGACTTTGAAATTATCTGTTGGGAACTTCTAGGAAGATTCACAAAATTACTGCTGTGTACTGAGTAATACTTAACTTGCCTGCCCAGTTCCGCTTAAGTATTTCCACAATTCAGCTGGCTGTTTTCGACTCTTGAACAGGATGGTATACACATTAAAGCACTTGATGACCATTTGAAAGGAATAGTGTTTTGTGTATGTGCTGACAATCTTGCAGCGCATGGACTAGCTGGCTTTTAAGAAAGCTTTTGTGTAGAAAACCTTTGTCGGTTTTGCTTTGCTAGCAAACAGGACATACAAACTAAAGATTGCAGTCATTTTGAATTGAGAACTATTGAACAGCACAATCACATTGTAAATGAGCGTCACTGTAAATGAACCTACATGATTTCTTTGAGGGAATTGTCCCAGTTGAATTGTCTGTTTGAAGGAATTCATATCAAAAAGGTACTTCACTCTTAATGTCCTTAACAGCCAAATCAAGGCTTTTCCTTATAAGGACTTTGGTAGATTGAACAAGCCAAAGAGAATTGACAAAGAGACATTGTTGAGTTGGTTGTATTACCAAAGTTGTCTGAAGCATCTCTAGGTTTTTTAAACATAAAAGTAATGGATCACCAGGAGTTGCTACTCAAGACATTTCCTGACTTTACACTTAAACCCAGACATTGAGCACTATTCCCATTTAATCTGTTGCGTTGGACTGTTGATAGACCTTTGGACCATGTGATCTGAGGCCAAGCACAGCTTTTTTAAAAATGTTGTGCACAATGTTCACAATTTCAAGAGCATTCTTCTTACCTTGGCCACAAAACACCAGCTCACAATGGCCTACTATTTAGATGGGCTAAGACTTTTTTCACCACCTTCACAGATTCAGAAACTCAGAGTTGTGAAAACCAGTACTTTGGTTGCAGCAGTTAAAAATGAAGTACAACATATCCACGTAGAGAGACTGTATTTCTAGCTTCAAGTGTACAATATCAATGGACCCACTACAAGGAGGGCATGGTTTTATTATCTGGGGAGTACAGTGGTTTGCCAGATGTTCCACATAATTATGTGGCAAAGTGTGTTTCTTATGCCAGAAGCTGTCCTCTTGGTATACTGAACACTAGGTGTTATAGGGTTGTTGAAACAACAGCTTTTACAGTGCTTGAGCCTGGTGAACTGAATGATTACTACCCTTTGACTCCATACAATGTTGGATGAAAAATGCTGGTTGCTTTGGAGAGGTTTCTGATTCATTGAACAATTCTACATGCCTTGTATTACTTACTGTACATTTGCATTCTATTACATGCTTGAGTCAGATCACTTGAACACTTGTCCTCAAAATGTAATATAATCAGCAGTTACACATATTCACAATTTCAATATTTTCAATACACATATACACAATTTCAATATTTTCATGACATAGTCAGTTGTGAAAATATTGGAATTGTGTTGTCCTCAACCTCTTTCTTTTTTCTTTCTCTAAATTCCTAGAAAATGTTGCTGTGAGTTATACTGGCCCCTGTTAATATTAGAAGGGTGCAGATTTCCAAAAATCTTGAATCCCTGGACCAGCTAAAACATGTTCTCAAAGAAAACCTTAAGATGAATTTCAGTGTCAATTTGAGGACCCATAATGCTAGAATGAACTCTGCAATTTAAGTGACATCACAGAACTTTCCCCTAAAAAGGCTGTGTTAAAAATTCTTTGGATCAGCCTTGAAGAAGAGTTATCCTCCATATCCTCCCTGGACATGGCTGGTGTTTCACCTGCATGATCCCCCAGTTCCTCCTCAATTGTGCTGAAGCAACGAGAGAATACAGAACAATGGCCTTCCTCATTCCCTATTCCAAAATTTTCTTATGATGTAGTGTTAAGACTTGCCAAAGGGAATGATGTTTATGACAAGAGCAAGACACTTCTCACTGTCCCCAGAGAGATGAGAATGGACATCTTTTTTTAAGGCATATCCAAATAACAGGGAAATAGAGTCTGTGGCAGCGGCTCTTATACAAAAATACCCATTCCTTAAAGACCCAGTTTAATTAAGTTTAAAAGTTAAATTAAGGGTATTGGTTTTTTAACTTATTTTTTAAATTATTATTTATATTTTTGCAGATATACACAGAATTCTATAAAGTTATGCAAGTTGATCTCAGGCAGACCTTTCTTGGTTCCTTGGACTCCCTTGTGCCACGATTGATCAAGCTCTATAGAGAAAGAAGTGGAGCCTTTGGAGAAGATATTCAAATACTCGTAGACAGACTTGCTGAATGGGTAATGACATTAGTTTTCTTCATGATCACAAATTTTGAGGTTTTAACAAACATAACTGCATATTATAGATGTTAGTAGTAGTAATAGCCATTTACTTTATCCACGGTTTTTCCTGCTTCATTTTTGTTGTTTTAGACCACTGATATCCTGACACACCGGAAATATTCAGCACTTCCCTTTTTCCTGAGAGAAAAGGCAGACAAATGGCATTTGAAGGGCATTCAGAATGTGCTATTGGGAGTGCATAGCCTACAAACAAAAGGGGTCACCTTAAAACAAAAGTTTAAATATATTAAAGATTTGAATAATGAGTGAACATATGCAACCAAAAACTTACAGTATGACAGGTAGGAATGGAAAGATTAAAAAAAGGCACTAGAGGTATTACCACCAACCTTGGTATCTAATCTGAAAGAATACATAATGCAGTTAAAGAATTGTCAAGTATTGTCACAGTTGAAGTATTTATTACCAATTCCCAGTTTCACAGACTTCATTATGGAGTCTGTAAAAGTTTAATGTTTTATTTAGGACAATATTTCCCTCTGCTGGTCCTGGAGTCCCCCAAAACTGTACCTTTTGGATTTTTCTCTTGCCTGGTGTAACAAAATGGTTTTACAGAGTCTTTACTAATTATATAGAGTTTTAATCAGATGTGCTAATTAAGGGTGACAATGTGCATTGTTGGGGTACACCATGACCACGATTGACAAAAAAATCATATTTCTTATTTATTGCTTTATTGCTTTTGACCCCAGGTTTTTGTTGCTGTAGGACACAGTCCAGGAGGAAACCTGCTGAGTATCCTCATTATTGTTGAAGATGTGGTATCAAGAAACTCCAAAGCAGACACAAGAGGCATAGTGGTGGTGGTGGAAGAGAAAATTGTGTTTGATAATGTTGATGACCTGCCAAATGCATTTGCTTTACTCTTTGGTATCATTTATGCACTTAATATTGAGTACCCCAAAGAGCTAATGTACACCTCTGAGGTGATCCAGAAATTATTTATGCACCTTGGCTCTCAGTGTACTGCAAGAGTACAGTCACTGAAGAATAAGCTTCTGAAGCTGTTTGTTTAAACTAGCCAATTGTAAAGGTGGCAGCTGTCTGTGCAATTCAAACTGCACTTTTATGAACACTACTGGGACTCCATAGTTGCTATAGTTTTGTTATTGGTGCTCGATTTGTTTGGACTAAAAACTGTTCAAACTGCAGCTTTATGGCCATAGCATTTCAGAGTCCAACAGAGTAATTGTTGCTGCTATCCCACTGATTAACCCAATTGTGATTGCTCTGTATTGTGTTTAGACTCAAACTGTTCAAACTGCACTTTTATGGGCATAGCAGTGAATCCAACAAAGTAGTTGTAGTATCTTTCCCAATATTACAACCAATTGCGTTGTTTTGTATTTGGTGCTATATTTGTTTTGGACTCAAATTTTCAAATAGCATTTTACACTCGTGGAATTTCTTCTGTCCCATTGTTCAATTCAGGTTTACTGTTTTATAATTGGTGCAAGATTTGTATGGACTTTTATTGCTGTAGCAGTGAGCTTGATTGGGGGTGGGGGGTTCCTTCCCAATGTTTCATTTAATTATTCTAGAACTGGATCTATAGATTTGTTTGAACTCAAACTACACCTTTTTTGCCATGCACAAAGTCAGGGAAAGACAAATTTTTCCCATGGTTTTATCCAATCTTGTTTTATTATAATTGATTTAAGATTGAAGAGAGTGAATTTGTTTGTAAAATGTATAATCCATGCCATGGCAAATGTGTGGGTTTGCCTTTCATCATTAATGGTTGTGACCATTTGGTTCTGCTTATTGAAGATTTATTGAGGTTCAATGTGTTGATTTTATTGAATGGTATTCAATAAATAATAGCATTCACTCAAGTTAGATTGATGCACATTCTTAAGTGGAAAAGGTCTGCCTAACAAAGAATATCATGTTCTGGACATTTTCATTTCTGCACCAGGAAAACATTACATTTCTAGTCAGATAAACTTAAAAATGAAACCTTGTACATGGGTAGACATGTAGAAAGAATTATTTTTTATGAGTTTTTTCTTTTTTTAACTTAACACAATGTTCAATGTACATACACTTCAACTTTAATTGTTAGGTTTGTACAACTAATTGCCCTAAAAGTTGAGGAAAATCAAAAAAGCCCTGAAGCTGGTTGCATTAATTTTTTTTTAAGTTTTCTCAATTTCTGAGTTTTTGCAGTGCACTAGCTATACTACACTTGTAGATTAGTTAGTTATTATTGTACATGCTTGCTAACATTACTATAGCAAAGGAACAGTTCTAACAGACAAAATTTTTGTAGTGTGATGTCATGACCATTTCACACTTGAAACAATGACAAATGCACAGCTTGGCATTATGCATGAAATTTTCCATGATGGCTGATTTGACAGCTTATTCTCTACCCCTGCAGAATAAGTGGAGGAGGGGAGCCTGAGTAATGTGTAAGATTGATGCAACCCTTTTTGATGCTGATTAAACTTAAACGAAATTATAGACAATTATAGCGACAATTTAGTATTCCCTTAAGACTGTTAGGAACATGTACCTATACTTGTACCGAAATCTACACACAGATTGGGTTGATACTTTGTTTGAAAATTAAGCTTATGCAGCTTTGTGGAGGGAGAAACGTGTTTTAGGCACCACTCGATATGCTATGCTGGGAATGGATCATCAATCGATTTCATTTGCCCAGTGCAATTATTTGATCTACAGGGTGTCCCAGAAGTCTCCACACATAGAGGAAATTAACACTTTTAGCAAAATGTCTTCCAAAATGTCTCATACTTAGTTTATATTATATTTTTTTTCAGATAGCCTTTAAGAATGCCTTTGACAAAAGAAGAATGTATTGGAAATCATTCTCATGACACTGCTGCCAAACTGGGAGCCAAAGTCGAGAGAGACAACTCTGTGTGTGTTTAGAAAGAAATTGCAGTCATGTAGAGGATGTTTTGTAAATAAAGTTACATTTTGCTAAAAAGTGTTAATTTCCCCTGGGTATGGAGTCTTTTGGGACACCCTGTACATTCTAGAGGTTTTAGCCATGGGCATGTTTCAGTTAGAAAGTGGAAACAGGTCTGACATTTCCCAACCAACTACGGTCGAATAATGATACATCTTAACTTCACTCATATCGCACGAGTGATAAATAGCAATTTTCTTGTGCGGTCTTACGGACGCTTTGATAAATGAGACCCCTGTTTCCCCTGCCAGTAAGTTAAGACTTGATGGATCTTTCAACAAGATAATGATCCAAGACATACATACAGCACAGAAATGGCTGCAGGAACACAAAAATGTTTTTGCAAATCACTGTCTCCAGAAGCTTGTAGTCTGAAGTCTTGAAGAGGGCAAGTCCACATGCAGAAGAAATAAGAGGAACTTAGTGTCTTCTGCATGGAGGAGTGTATACAAGACCTTCTAAAAGTGAAGAGACTTAGTCCTGTTATTTTCTGCAGGGTAGCAGGCCTATTAATAGTAGGAGTGCCGAAAATCGTTTCTTATACTAATTAAGAAACACTTTTATGTTTAAAATTATGTTACAATAAAATTCTAGGCTCCCCATAGGTTTAAGCTCAAAATATCACTGATTGCTTATATGTGACAATAATTCTTGTGGTTTTTAATAGTTTGCTTACTTCATCATAGCATAAGAAATGCTGTCGCACTTCATCACAAATAGGAAGGAGAATGTTTGTATCTAGGATGCCTTGGAGTTTTAGTAAACCACAAAACTCCCCGTTGCCTTTAAAGGAGTGTGTACTGGCGACTAAATATGGGCATGGTTTCGGAATGGATTTCGTGGAATTTCCAAGCAGCACACAGCAGTGGTGATAGCGCATCACAGTGCCGAAACAGAGTCCACTTCACTCAGCAGCTTTTTCTTAAACGTTTGGTCTGATTTATGGAAATATACAAGGAGCGACTAACAGCTACAGCTATACGGGGACGTGCCAAATAACCTTACTCTATCTATTCTGCGTCTTTCAAACTTCGTGATCATGTCTAGGAGAAAAGTGAGGGGACTCACTCGAACCGGGCGCCAGGTAAGCGAGGATCCGGATCTCGACAACTTGCTGTCAAACCTGTCGCCTGAAGAGATGGAAGAGCTACAGAAGGAGGTGTCGACAGTGCCCGACCCAGACCCGAGTGAGATTATCATAGTAGACCAAACCGATTTAAAACAAACCATTCCTAATAAAAGAGATTCCAGCTTGACTAATCACGGCGAGTTAAAGGCGGGTTTGCAAAGGAACCTCTCCACCGAGGTATGAAAACGCTTCAGTTTTAGTCTTCAACCGGCTCTTTTATCATTTAGTCCTCACGTACTTTTAGCTATTAAAAGATAGATAGATAGACAGACAGACAGGTACATAGATAGATAGATAGATAGATGGATATAGTACATCTATCTATCTATCTATCTACACTAATGATTATAGTGTTTTAATTGCAACAATAGTTAACTTGATCATTTGTGCATTATGATTATTTTTGTTCCCTTCTGATAGCCTACATTTATTTTTTTTATCTGCAATGAGAGGAGAATAAATTATCTGGGGGAAAGAATAAGCAGCACTAATTGCATGGTGTGCTGCAAAACTCTGATCTGTGGTGGTTCTGAAGCTAGGCTTGATGGGATACTTTGTTTCATTGCTACTTAACACACTGCCTTTTAAGGTTACATCTGACAAGGCTGCAGGCTTTGCACAGCAAACAGACTGTAGCTTACAAATCGAGCCATCGTCTGCTTACTAGATTTATGTTTCCACTATAAAATTTTAAGGATCTGATGCTCAGTGTACAGCATACTGTATAAACTGAAGTCTCACTTAATAAACTGTACAACAACAACCTGTAGACTTGTAGCTAGCTGAGAGCGCACGCAATTGTAAAACTGCACAACTGTAACAGGCTTGTTTTTTATAAATGTGTGCATGCAACTCCGACTTCATTACATGCATATACAGTACAATATGTCACTTTGCCGTTTGAAAAGAACAACAAAGTCAAGAACAAGAACAAGTCAAAGTCAGTCATTTTATTTGTCATATGCACAGTATGCCGGAGTAATTTAAATGCTTGTGGTGAGGCTGTGTAAACTCGCTAAGGCACAGATACAACCGAAAAGAACATACAAACTTTCTTTAAGAGAAGTGACTAGACAATATTTCAAAAATACAAATAGCACAAATAGAATACAATGTTGGAATGTGGCTGGGTGCAATATTTACTTAAAGAGCAGCAGAGAGTATAATTATGTACAGCCAAAAGAGCAGCAGAGAATAAAGTGGCATAGTGTCATATAAAAGTAAACAAAAACTACAACAACAACGAGATTCGTCCCAATTGTGCATAGTGCTTCTGTTTGCATGTTTGTGAGAAACCATGGATGCGGAATGCCGTATAATTCTAACACTGTTGCAACAACATCTACAGATGTTAACAACATCTTGCTTCAGAGGGTCTGAGAATGTTAAGAGTAGTGACAGATAGCAGCACTGAGACAGAAAAGATGCACATACTAATTTTTGCCCGCTTAAGAATGAATTGCAGTCGATGCAGAGCGCATAAGTACCCTATCTTTTTTAAATAATAGAATTATAATTAAACCATAGTAACCATATTCCATACCATAGTAATAATGGTTACTATAACAAAAAAATAGAGAAACAAAGAATAACAAAAATAAAAAGGATAACATCTTTATGAGTTCTGCACCATCAATCAATCACGGTAACTGTTTAAATGGGCAATTATTATGCACCTGCTTCTTTGCATGTGCCTAATGGACATGCAGTGATCCTTACTTAATATTTTCCATGCCACCCTCAAAGCAATATCACACAGAGAAGTGAATGCATGCATTACAATTGACCCCGCTATGTTATAATTATGCTGCTTTGTGGGTACAGTTGTAACACGGGACTCCTTTTGGGTTCAGTGAAAATGTACACCCATATCGCTGGTGGTATAGAAAAACTGGCATGTGATAAAAGAAGTAAACAAGTGTATGATGTTACATAGGAAGTATGAGGTCTGTAATTTAAATGTTAAATACAATGTTATTGTGCCAGCTCTGCCCTACTGTTATTTACTCTGGGCCTAATACATTTTCCCATGAATATTCACTAACTGGTTATGCATGAATCCCTAAGATTGCCTGGCTATTTTTTCTTGCTAGGGTGAGCCCAGAAAGGAAAGTCGGAAACAGGAATATCTCAGAAAAATGGGCCTGAGTCAGGAGACAAATATTTCCAGTAATGACAGCAGGGAAGGAGGATGCCAGACTTCCATGTGCAGTGCTCCTGTTAAACAAGAGAAAAATATGGAGGACAGGAACGCACGAGCCACAGAGGATGCTAAAGATGCTAAAGATGCTAGGGCAAGGCGATTCAAGAGGAATGAGGAAAGTGAAAAGAAATGTGAGGTCAAGGAGAAAGAACAGAATGATGATTACAAGCTCAAAGATAAACGGGACACAAAAGAAGGCAGCAGCAAGACAAAGGAGTTGATATCCAAGCTTCAAGAAAAAAAAGAGGATTGTAAAGAGAAGGAGAGAAGAGATGAAAGCTGGAAGAGAGAATCAGGAGACAGCAAGACAAGGGAGATGATTTCTAGGTTGCAGGGGAAACAGGAGAAGGAAGAAAAAAAGGAACGAGAAATGAGAGCTGAAGTCAGGAAAAGACAGGACATTAAGACAAGAGGCCTTGTTTTCAAGTCAGAGGAAAACCAAAATTTGGTTGTAGGAAACAAAAAAGAGGAAAGCAGTAGGGCAGATGACAAAGAGAAGATAGAAGAACAAGTAGAGTTAGTTAAGCTAGTTAGCAATGGCAAGGAAAAAGAAATTATTCTGAAGGATGTAAGGAAAAATATTGATAGTATAGATAAAGACAGTGAGAATGAGAAGAGGGTTAAGGATATTAATCAAGTGAAAGAAGAATTAAAAATGAGTTCTGTTGATATTGGAAAAAAGAAACCAAAAGTGCAAAATGAGATCCAAAATGAAACACCTGAATCCAATATAGAACAAAAGGTTGGAAATTGTGTGGCAGAAAATAACTCAAAAACCATGACTAAAGAAGAACAGGAAGAAGAGTCTGCTAGCATGTATGCTGAAGATCTAGACAGACTACGCAGCAATGACCCCAGGATGACCGAGGTCAATGTCAACAATTCAGAAGTTATCAATGTCAAAACCCTCATTCAGTTTGCTGAAGCACTAAATAACAACACACATGTCAAGACATTTGCCCTTGCTAACTGCCGCGCAGATGACCATGTGGCCTATGCTATTGCAAGCATGTTATGCAGCAACAAAATCATCACTAGCATCAACATGGATTCTAATCTTCTCACCAGCAAGGGCATCATGGCACTGGTCAAAGCCCTCCAGTACAACACCTCCCTAACTGAGCTTCGCTTTCATAATCAGCGACATATCTGTGGAGGCAAGACAGAAATGGAGATGACAAAGATTTTGAAGGAAAATACAACTCTACTCAAACTGGGCTACCACTTTGAGTTGGCTGGTCCACGCATGACCATGACCAACATCCTCAGTCGTAACATGGATCGGCAGAGGCAGAAGAGGTTGCAGGAGCAGAAACAGGCCACAGCCCAGGGAAATGGAGACAAGAAAGACTCACTGAAGGTCCCACAACCTGGCTTCAACAAAGGTTCTCCAAGAAACTCACCAAAGCCATCTCCAACTCCATCTCCTGTACCATCCCCTAAGTTGACTCCAAAGGCCTTTAAAGGACCTGGTGGTCCTCCACCTCCACCACCTGTGGGAATACCACCGCCACCACCACCAATTCTAGATGGCGAATTTCTGAAGAACTCTCTGACCCCTATGTCACAGAGAAAGCTTGAGGACAGGACTGGAGGTCGAGGTGGAGGTCTAAATTCAAGGGATCAACTTCTAGCGTCTATAAGGGGTGCCAATATTAAACAGTTAAAAAAGGCAAGAAATAGTTTCTCATCATTTTAAACCATTTTAAACTGATGGAGTTAGAAAAACACAATGTCAGCATGCGAATAAATATGTGTTAAAATACGTTTGCATGAAAGATACTTAATTAAAAAATATTGGTAATACATTCATTCATCAATCGCTTTATAGGACAGCAGCATTTTATACTTGGAATCCATAAAGCACCTTAATTGAACATCTTTTTTTTTTCCTTTTCACATAGGTTGCATTACCAAAACTACTGCAATAATCAGACAGGGAAAAGTTAAACACAAAATGAAGAACAGGTGGCAGACAACTCACCTTGTGAAGATCAGGCCTTGGCATCTTCTACATGGAGTCTACTGTGGCCTATAAGACAGGCAAGGATGAATATGGTATAATTCTGTAGGATACAGCTTCAGCCCAGGATTCTATCATGAGGTATGGAAAGGAATGGAAGCCTGGTACAGACGTGGTGGTTAATGAGGTTAAGATTTCCAGCCTGTATTGATATTTGCACTAAATTAAATATTTCATATGGTAAATTGATGAATGTTTGTGATACACGATATATGTGTATATGTATATGGAGAATTCTGCAGGCAGGAAAACTGATTCTAATGAAATTAAAATCAGTCAGTTGGCTTCTACATTATTAGAAATTATAAGATAATGAAAACCCTCATAACCAAATATTTTTTGCTTAGTTGTAGCTTACATTTAAACAATATGGAATGTTTAATGATTTTTTTCCAAAATAGTTTTCAAGCTTTACTGTATTGCACAGTGTTCATTATTACACATCAATATAATATTGTATAATACTGCTTATGCTCAATTAATGTTTAAGAAAAACATTTCTCAGGATATTTTTTATTTCATAAAAAGAAGTATATGATTTTATGTCACTACAAATATTACTTATGACATAAGTATTCCATTTACTGATAAATGATCTCATTCTACATTGAATTTCATTCAGGTGCTGATCCTCTCCAAAATTAGTATTGTGCACTGCCACATGTTTGAGTGCCACTTCTCTCACGCTTATGATATCAGCTGGGCAGGTGAAAATGTTCTTTTTATTTTATAGTAAATGTTGGCACATCAATGTGTTGTGCTCTTTTAATGAATGTATCTATAGAAGTTCCGGATGGTTTCAGTAAGATTATTCCAAGACTACAATACTATGCTTACATTAGAACAAACTTGTAAAAGCATGTTTAAAATCTTCTTTTATTGACACACAGCATAATTGTGATGTTATTGTCTAGTAGACAAAAACTTGTTTGGTTAAAATGGCCATAAAAATATTTTACTTATGTTACGTCCCAGTTTACGGTTGAAACAATAACAGAAAAGTGTGATGGAAAAATGTGGATGAATAAAGAACACACTGGCAAAAACTTTCACAGATTTGGAGATATATTTTCAAAAATATATACACAGTCATGGTTAAATGCATTTGCATCAGCCAAGGCCAAAATAACAAACATCCAGAATGACTAAAGGAAGAGAAGCTGTCTTACCGACACAAATAAAGAAAATAAACAAATGACAAATGCTTCCCTTCCTTCCTAGCAAAAAACACAAACACCCACACCCAGCAAAAATGGCAGCCAAGCCCTTCACCTGGTGACTTGGACAATACACAAGGATATTTACCAAAAAATGACAATACACAGTAGAAAGCTTAGGGTCATACACCAAGAAGTTAACAAGAAGTCACAAATTACACATCACAAACACAAGCGAATGAGCACGAAGGTGCTGTCATTCACTCTGGCGGTACCATAAATGCTATTGCGACAATGAAACAACGAGACACAGCTGAAACAAAGATGGTGTCACACTGAACATGCTATTGGATGTTAGATAAGCACATCTGCATTCTCTGATTTTTTTTTTTTTTTTTTTTAAGTATTTC
>CM040473.1:9379794-9396172 GCA_022758105.1 Pangasianodon gigas
TTCTTACTTTGGTATATAGCAATAATTTAAACCTGCAAGTATGGGCAAAAAGTTTTCTCACTAAATCTTAGATAACAATGTTACAGGTGAATTTAAATGTCCCTTCTGTTTAAGACAGAACATTTACATACAGCTGTGATATTAGATCCCCCTCACCAATAGTAGAGGTGGTGTCAAAGGTATGTCTTGTTTTAAAGCCATTTATCCAGCAGTGAATCCCTTCTTGAAATCTGGAATTGGAGTTGAAAAGCAGCAGGGCAGTTTATATTCAGTTGTCTCTGACTCACCCTCTGCACTCATGAAATGCCTATATTTGGTCATTCTCAAAGGCTCAGGAGCAATCTCATTCCTTTCTCCTTTCTAATAAGGGGAACACAGCCAACAGTGTCTGTCTGTCCACAGAGAGAGAGAGAGAAAGAGAGAAAGAGAGAGATTAAAGTTCATGTCTTTGTTAAAATACCAAGGTGGCTTTGATTATGTCTTTCCATTTTCTTTCCTGGAGAGTTCCTGTAAACATGACTGTTGAATAGGGGTTACTTATGAAGGCTATTGTTCATCAATAATGGATTGCTTAGCAAAATTCTAACTCTACAGATTTTTCTGTTTCATTTAGGAAAGTGCGTGTTAGCAAGCTCACCTGAAAGCTTACCACCATAGTTGTGATGAGGGCAAAGGGCATTTGTGAATGTTTGCTGGCACCGCTCTGTGAACATTTTCATTACTATTGCCTAACAAAATGTTGACATAACTTTTGCATCTTGAAGTATGATATTCCTTTGTTTTTGTCAAAAATGGTCATAAAAAGGTAATTAATAAATAATTTGTCCTAACAGTGGCCTAACAGCTCAAAGTCAACAATCAACTGTCCTTCTCCTCTCACATTGCTAATCTGACACGCTCATGTCGATTTCTCCTTTATAACATCAGAAGAATTTGTCCATTTCTTTCCACACAGGCCACACAGTTGCTTGTTCAGTCCCTTGTCATTTCAAGACTGGACTACTGCAACTCACTCCTGGCAGGTCTGCCTCTGAGCGCCATTCGTCCTCTGCAACTGATCCAAAATGCAGCTGCACGATTGGTTTTCAACCTTCCTAAATTTTCCCACACCACCCCATTGCTGCGCTCTGGCTACCTGTAGCTGCCCGCATCAGATTTGAAACACTGATGCTCGCCTACAAAGCCAAAAACAGACCAGCACCCACTTATCTCACCTCGCGCAGCACCACACTCCCTCCGATCCTCTAGCACTGCTTGACTGGTCCCACCATCTCTCAGGGTACAAGGAAGGCATGCATCGAGATTCTTCTCTGTTCTGGCACCAAGGTGGTGGAATGAACTTCCCCTAGACGTCCGATCAGCTGAGTCACTGGCAGTCTTCAAACGACGTCTAAAGACTTACCTCTTCATAAAGTACTTAAGTTAGCACTTACACAAACAAAAACAAAGGAAAAACAAACAAACAAACAAAAAAAAAACTCCCCAACAGAGTTTTGGACTGATGGTATTCCTAGTTTGTGACCTAGTGAGCCAATATCAGAATGTATTTTTGATAGACTTCAAAGCAGTACTGTAAGTCGCTCTGGATAAAGGCGTCTGCCAAATGCCGTAAATGTAAATGTAAGTCTTTACTGGATTACTGAATTACTGCTGAACTAAAGTTTGAAACAATGTTGATACAAAGATGTCAGTGATTATGTGACAATAAACAGACCTTTTCAGCTTTACAGAATGACATTCAAGTGTGTTCCAAATTTCAACAGAGGGAACCTTCAGTGTTCTCACTTTGATGGGTGAGTACAGCATAGTCATGATCACTTCAGATAAGACCACAGCCATGCACTCTCTGCCATGGAAGTTAAATCTTTTATGTCAATAGAAGAGGAACATAGAACAAATTTGGCTGCATGCTTTTGAAAATATAACTTTTTTTAATTTACACTTTAAAGTGTTTTTACTGCTAAATTTTTTGTTGGGTATATACAGTTCACATTTTATAGTCAGTATGCTAGCTAAGCAGCAAGCAATAGAGGTTGCTTATGTGTTAGCTAGCTACAGTCAGCTCCATAAATATTTGGACATTGCCAAGCATCAACTCGAGTAGTGCACCCCCCACTGGACCCTGGTGCCGTGGAAACATGTTCTCTGGAGTGTTGAATCACACTTCACTATCTGGCAGGCTAATGGAAGAATCTAGGTTTGGCAGGTGCCAGAACACCACTACCTACTGGAATGCATAGTGCCAACAGTAAAGTTTGGTGGAGGATGGATAATGGTCTGGGGCTGTTTTTCAGGGTTTGGGCTATGCCCCTTAGTTCCAGTGAAGGATAATGTTAATACTACACCATACAAAGACATTTTAGAGAAATATTATTGCTCCCACTTTGTGGCGACAGTTTGGGGAAGGCCCTATCCTTTTCCAGCATGACTGTGCCCCTAAAGACATGGTTTGACATGTTTGGTGTAGAGGAACTCCAGTGGCCTGTACAGAGCTCTGACCTCAACCCCAATGTACACCATTGGGATGAATTGGAACATAAATTTTCAGCCAGGCCTTCTTGTCCAACATCAGTGTGTGACTTCACAAATGCTCTTTTGACTGAATGGACACAAATTCCCACAGACACACTCCACAATCTTGAAGAAAGCCTTTCCAGAAGAGTGGAGGCTGTTATAGCCACAGGAAGGGAGGGGGGTGACTCCATATTACTTTCCATGGTTTTGGAATGGGATGTCCAACAAGCTCATATAGGTGTGATGGTCAGGTGTCAACATTCACTTTTTGCACAATTTGTTGTATTATAGATTCTATTTTAAATGGATTAATTTAATTAATTTTTTGTCATTAATCTACACACAATAATCCATAATGACAAAGCAAAAACAAGTTAATTTATTAAAACTCAAAAACTGAAATCTCTCATTTTGATAAAGTATCCAGACCCTTTATTCATTACTTTGTAGAAGCAACCCTATGATGATTGGACTTGATTTTCATGTGACAGTCATCAACTGCAACTATGATGCCTTTAATTCCACACTCCCTGGCAAAAGCTCCAGCAGATACTCTTTTCTTATACTGGAGAAACTGTAGAGCTGTGGAGAATGCGACATCTAATTAATCTGAAATCTTCCGAAAGGAGTTTTGGTTGACCACATATCAGAGAAACATCAGCAGCAATTAATGGAGAGGAACATCTGGTCCCCATCTACAGAAAACAGAAAGCAGTTAGTTCATGTAAGGAAACAGAGAAGGTGTAATTGATATTTATAAGATGAACATGTTAATTCAGAGGATCACTTCCAACTACACCCATATGTAGATGGGTCTTTCAGGGGACCTTTGGTTTTATAGCTTAGCTACTCTTACCTGGTAATTGACTACTAAGAAAGAGGGAGGTTCAAAGAGACACACAGAGGTTAGTGCGGTGTGGTGCATTTTGTGAGTATGTGTGTGAGTGTGAGAGAGAGAGAGAGAGAGATACACACACACGTGTGGTGCATTTTGTGAGTATGTGTGTGTGAGTGTGAGTGTGAGAGAGAGAGAGAGAGATACACTTAAATCATAAATACAAAGAAATGTAGGTACATTCTTTGTGTGTGTGAGAGAGAGATCGAGAAATTCAAATTAAAATCTCAGAAATTCAAGAGAAATCATGGCAGCCTAGCCTCTCCTGTCACTGATATCACTGAATGGCTTGCTTACCAAGAGGATGGTGTCCTTGGTGGTCTAGCAGCTAAGGATCCTGTGCTTTCACTGCTGTAGCCTGGGTTTGATTCCCCAGGCAGGGAACCACCCTAGCTACTGGGAGGGTACTCTCAGTGCTGGTCCCAAGCCTGGATAAAATGGGAGGGCTGTGTGAGGAAGGGCATCTGGTGTAAAACCTGTGCCACAAACAAACATGCAGATGCAATGATCTGCTCTGGTGGCCCTTAACAGGAGCAGCCAAAAGAAGAACAACATTTAAGTAACTTCAAGTGCAGGTCACTCTGATAACTTTAGCTATGTGCACATGGAGAGTCTGATCTGCAAACAGATACGTAAAGTTATCTAGGCCTAATTTCAGCTATTTACAGCAAAATCACCAACATGTAACAACTATTGTGAAGTCGAAACTGGCTGCATTAGTGACATTATTACATTATACAGCTAAACATATTTTTTTTGTCAATTTCTTCCAAAAGTCAGTGGATATTTTTCAAGATTGTCCATAAGAAACCACTATAGAAATGAAGCCCATTCATAAGCAACAAGCGCTGTTGCATCCACATATAGCCTTGGGTTATCTAGCTAGTGATAGCCAGTAAGCTTGTAACGCTCGGCGGGAACACCACTGAGATTTACACAAACAAAGGGGGTTCTTAACTTCACTAAATAGCGTGTATCTGAGTCTTCCGGACAAAACAGACCACAACAAACTGTTATAAAGACACCCAGCGTGTATTATACCTATGCGACATTAGTTTGTGTAACCACAAACAATACGAAAGTAAAAAAGCATGTAAACGTGTGATAGCATGTGAGAGGCTGTGTGTGTAGAGTCTTTCAAGTCTAAAGACTTATATACAATTAACAGTCTCCCTGGAGCGCTCTCACCGGCTTGGCGTATCCCCAGCGGCGTACTCCGGCCAAAACTTCGATACGGGGGAGAGATCCTTCCCTGAAGTTTAATCCCTGTGCAACTCATTCTTAAAGTATATCCGCGACAGCAACAGGAAGAAGGGGGGAAAAAAAGGTAACCTGTATCCATAGCGATCACTTAAAGAAGCAAGGAAAAATAAAAGAAAAAATGCTTCTCTTGTGTGCCGGTGTACCGGCTCCTTTTATGGCAAACGTAAGACCGTACTTCCTACTTTCGCCTGGGGTCACATGGTCTCACATGACAGGAACTCTCACATGAACTATCGCAAGAGGGCAATGATGAGCAGAAGCTGCTTAATTAGGGGCAAATGAAGCACATGAGGTGAGCAATAACAATGATTAGCATTCAAACAGCTTATCACATTAATTGGTGTATCACTACAAGCTTAAGCTATTTGTCACGAAAGGCAATTTCAGTATTTCAATATTAAGATACTGATCTTGCACTAAAGAAATGCCATGATTTGTTTTAGTATTGTAGCTACACATATGCAGGTCAATTAGAAAATTACTTTTAATATGCCCACCCATATGTGAGGCTGAAAGTCTTTTTTCCCCACTCATTTCTCTTGCACTGCCTCTTCCTATACAATGATGTCAGCATTATACAGTGATGTTGACTAAACCAAACACATCACAGTGTAGGGTGGCTACAACAGTGAAATAACTGTATGTACAACACAAAACAATTATACAAAATCACATTAACTAAATCCATCTGAATCTTGCCCATTCATTCAAGTCCTCTAATGATTATGGCTCTTACACATCCGGCCCCTAACTGTCTAGACAGATAGAGTACATCAATTACCAAACTTAAAGTAAACTAGAGCCATAAATCTTTCTATAAACTTTAAGCATCTTGATGAGTTTTTCTCAAGCTAATGCTCCTGCATAAGAGGTAAGTATTCTAGTGTCTACCTTCGCTAGGACAAGTTTTCCATATACTGAATTTGTCTCCAGTGGCTCCGTGTATAGAGATATTCATAAAAATGCCAGGTGGCAAAAATGGCTTAGAGTCTTCATGAGCAATAGATGATTCAGGGTCAGTGCTTCCAGGTTGTTGGGGTCATCCACTTGACCATCACACCCATATGTGGGCCTTCCCCAAACTGTTGCCACAAAGTTGGAAGCACACAAATTTATAGGATTTCTCTTCACTGCAACTAAGGGGCCTAGCCCAAACATATTCCAGCATGACAATGCCCCTGTGCACCAACAGAGGTCCATGAAGACATCGTTTGACAAGGTTGGTGTGGAAGAACACAAGTGGCCTGCACAGAGCCCTGACCCCAACCCCACTGAACACCTTTGGGATTAACTGGAACACTGATTGTGCCCTAGGCCTCCTCGCCCGACATCAGTGCCTGACCTCACTAATGCTCTTGTGGCTGAATGGGCACATCCCCTCAGCCACATTCCAAAATCTCGAGGAAAACCTTGCCAGAAGAGTGGACGTTATTATAACAGCAAAGGGGGACTAAATCTGGAATGAGATGTTTGCAAAGCACACATGGGTAAGCACATATAAAGTCCCAGACCCATTCTCACTGGTGTCTGCAAAATGGTGTAGTGATGCGTCCAAATGTCTTCTACTCATGTTCTGTCATTTTTACAAGTTCAGTTGACCTTGATAACTCCCCCAATATTTTTCTCTATGATAAATGTATAATATAGAAGATATTTGACGATAAATAAAGGGTGTGGTCAATGAGGTGAATGATGGTTTTGTACATGGATGCCGAGTCTCATGAATGAGCACATACTTTGTTGCTGTAATCTGTTATAACAGACCCTCAACAGGTAGTTCTTTCAGTTTTTTCTGGTATATCTAAGATATCTCATTGTACTGATATTATAACTATCAAACCAACATGAGTGATCCAAGAGATGGCATAAACCAAGGCAGCTAACACTAGCTCAATTTAATGATAATTTAGTATTAACTGTATGACCTTAACTAACACTTAAAATACCTTCGGAAGGTTAGTCAGTCACTCCATTTTAAACAAACTGCACTGACAGAACAAGCCAAGCATAAAAGAGCATTTTTTCATTGAGATGTGTAACTTACTGCAGGTGTTAGAGATATATGAAAATCATTGAAAGCAATGATGTTTTCCTCAAAAATAGATAGTGCTGAGTGAAAATTCTGACTGCTGTTTGTATATTTTCAGGTGGTAATTTACATTAGCTGCTTATACTTACATTACTTTGATTAAAATGATGGATGATGTCAGCTAGCAAATGGCAGCTAATTCTGACTCCAATTTTTGCATGATGGCATCTCCCATTTTGATAAAAAAAAAAAAAGACTTCAAAAATGCATAATGGGAGTGAATAGCACCATGTTGTCCACTCATATATACAGTCATAGGTAGAATTCAACACCAACGGTGATTACGAGGATGCCTCCACCACCAAGTCAGTTGCTTCTTAATACTAATTTGTTTGCCTGAAATACCCTTAAAATATATTTCAAACAGGGGAAGCTATTTAAGACTATTTTCAAACAGGGGGGAAGCTATTTAAGGAGGAAAAACAATTTAAGAATAAGAATAAGAATCTTGGATGGACGCACAGACCCCAAAACAAAATGCTTCCACCACCTAGGAGGCATAAAAAATTCTAGTGGGGAGGTGGGTGTCCCTTATTTTTCCTCACTGAAGGTGGCAACCCTAGTATTAACTGTGGTGCCAGACTCAGTCTGTCACATTATCCCTCTTCTCACATTACTGCCCTTCTCGCCTAACATCTGGATAGATAGTTAGCTGTGACATTACAAGTATGTGGCTTGTGTCGCATTTTAAAAGCAAAAGGTTGTAGGGCTAAATACCACCTTGTAATTCTACTATTGTGATCTTTTATTGGCTGTATCCATGTTAGAGCAAGACAATCTGGATAGGAATTTACCTGTGACATTACATTAGAGCAAGATGATCTGTCTCCAATAGGTATTCTCTTCCAGGCCCACATAATGGCTAGAGCTTCTTTTTGTACTGTAGAGTAGCATGTTTCCCTGGGTAGCAACTTCATACTCAGATACAACACTGGCCTCTCCTCAGTCTCTATTTCCTGGGCTAATACAGCGCCTAACCCCACTGCAGAAACTTCTACTTGCATCAAGATAGTCTTTGAGAAATCAGGGTTTACTGATTGAAAAACTGGCTCATTACACAGGCAAATGGGCTTTTCGTAACTTGTCCACCAATGCATCAATTTGTGGCATAGGATATTCATCAAACGTTGACTGGGCATTACTTTTATGGAAGTCTATGCATATCTGAAGGGATCTATCAGACTTTGGCACAATAACCACAGTACTACACCATTGACTATCTGAGGTTTCAATAACCCCCAAATCCAACATGGACTGTACCTCCAACTTGAATGCCTCCACTGAAATGTAATTCCAGCAAAACCAAACTGCTGTTCATCCCAGGAGATGCATGTCAGGATCCCCGCGTCAGGATCTTGTGATCTCCCTGGACAACTCTCAGATCTCACCATTTGTCACTGCATGCAACCATGGACAATCAACTGTCCTTCTCCTCTAACAGAATTAAACTGACATTCTCATGCTGATTTCTCCTTTACAACATCAGAAGGATTTGTCCATTTCTATCCACAGAGGCCACTCAGGTGCTTGTTCAGTCCCTTGTCATTTCAAGACTGGACTACTGCAACTCCCTCTTGGCAGATCTGACTCAGCATGCCATTCTATCTCTGCAACTGATACAAAATGCAGCTGCATGACTTGTTTTCAACCTTCCCAAGTTCTCACACACCACCCCATTGCTACACTCCCTCTACTGGCTTCCTGTAGATGCCTGCATCAGATTTAAAACACTGATGCTTGCCTACAAAGCCAAAATGGACCAGCACCCATCTACCTTAAAGCACTTCATAGTACCCCGGTGTGTGAGGGGTGGAGGAAGTCTCGGGAGGCTGGCGGAATTTTAGCTGAGCTCTGGGCTCATGTTTATTCAGTCCAGGCCTTACAGCACACTTTCAAAAAACTGAACAAAACAGGACAACAACAGAAAACGGACTTGCAGCTATTGCTCCATCAGGTCAAGTTCACTCTCCGCAGTGTGTGTATGGGTGTGTGGGTGTCAGCTATATCACGCTTTCTGTCTCTCTCGCCGGTTATGGGAGTCACTGAAAGCACAAAGAGACACAAATAAGTAGACTGGCTGTAATAAGAGGTGAGACTCATCCCATGTTACTTGCCGGTTCGACCCACCTCCTCTCTGTTTACAGCTGAATCCCGACCACGCCCCCACTGCCACATACCCCCAACGCCCTACGCAGGTCAAGGAGCCATTGAGTGCAAGATACCAACAAGTGATCCGCGTGATGGCATCCTTCATGCGATGGAGCCATTGGAGCAGGGTGTGATCGGAACAGAGGGTAAAAGTGCACCCCACTAGGTAGTACCGGAGGGCGAGGACTGCCCACTCTATGGCAGGACCCATCTTCTCGATTGTGCTGTACTTGGTCTCCCTTACTGACAGCTTCCCGGCTGAAGTACAGCATGAGGTGATCCTCCCCCTCCACCACCTGGGACAAAACAGCCCACAGCCCTCTGTCTGCTGCGTCAGTCTGCAGAACAAAAGGGAGAGAAAAGTCAGGAGAATGCAACAAAGGGACCCCACACGAAACTGCTTTTACCTGGCAGAAAGCCTGCTCGCAGTGCTCTGTCTACTGGAACAGATCTGGTGCTGCCTTTTCAAGGAGGAAAGTCAGTGGGCTGGTTACATCCAAAAAATTGTGTATGAACCTCCAATAATAGCCAGCCCACCCCAGGAACTACCTCACCCCCTTTTTTGTCTTCGGTCTCAGCCAGGCTGCAATCGCTGCTGTCTTATCAATTTTGAGACACACCTGCCCATGGCCCAAGTGGAAGCCCAGATAACATAATTCCATCCACCCACCTGCACACTTCTTCGGGAAGCCCAGATACCATAATTCCATCCACCCACCTGCACACTTCTTCGGGTTCTGCCCATCTCAAGATCTCAGGACAGCACTCAGATGTTGTAAATGCTGCTGCCAATCATTACAATAAATGATTATGTCATCTAAATAAGCATATGCATTGTTTGGGGGGAGTATTCTGTCCATGAGATGTTGAAACGTCACTGGAGATCCAAACAACCCAAACAGAAGGGTGACAATTTGGTGTAACCCAAACGGAGTGGAAAAGGCCATTTTGTCTCGAGATATTGGAGTCAAGGGAATCTGCCAATACCCCTTGGTTAAGTCTAGTGTCGAATAAAAGCAAGCTGCACCTACCCGATTGAGCAGTTCTTCAATGCAAGGCATCAGATATGCATCAATTTAGACACCGCTTTGACTTTTCTAAAGTCCACACAGAAATGCGCAGACCCGTTGATATTGGGCACCAAGACTGCCAGGCTGGTCCAATCACTGTGGGACTCCTTGATTACTCCCATAGCCTAGAGTTCATCCCGAACCACATTTTTTTATGTTCAAGTAACTGGTATGGATGGCTGCATACAACCACACCTGGAGGAGTCCATATGGTGCTCTCTGAGGTCCATGAGACAGGGGAGAGGTGAAAAGACATCAGAAAATTCCCCTTGCAATCTGGTAACCTGTGCTCTCTGGGACAGTGAGAGGTGGTCTCCTCAGGGGACTGGGGTGAATTGGGCCACACTTTTTAGACTTACCTCCGGTCCCAGCTCTTCCCTCTCGGGAACCACCATTGCCAGAGCCACAGGAACTGCCTCTCTCCATGGTTTCAGGAGAATGAAGTGGTATTTTTGATGTGCATTGCCTCTATCCATTCGCCTGACCTCATAGTCGACTTCTCCAACTTACCTTGTGACCTCAAATGGTCCTTGCCACTTTGCACATAATTTAGAGCTTGACGTGGGTAGTAAAATGAGTACTTTTTCTCCTGGTGCAAAGTCCTGTAGCTGACTACTCCTGTCATACAGTCAGGACTGTCGTTCTTGGGCCTGAAACAAATTCTCCTGTGTTAGGTGACTCAAGGTGTGGAGTTTTGCTCTCAGGTCCAGAACATACCAAATTTCATTTTTGCTGTTAGAAGGTCCCTCCTTCCAATTTTCCCTAATGATGTCTAAGACACCACGAGGCTTGTGCCCGTGGAATAATTCGAATGGGGAAAACCTGGTGGAGGCTTGTGGGACCTCTCATATTGCAAACAACAGAGGTTCAAGCCACTTATCCCAATTCTGAGCATCATCATGAACAAACTTATGAATCATATTTTTAAGTATTTGATTAAGCCATTCGACCAGCCAATCTGTCTGTAGATGGTAAACACTGGTGTGAATTGATTTAATCCCCAATAATTCATACAGTTCGCAAAGAGTGCGTGATATGAAAGACATGCCCTGGTCAGTGAGGATCTCTTTTTGATAACACGGAAGAGTGCCTCCTCAAGACTGTGCTGAGATGTTGCGGAGAGGCACGGCTTCCGGGCATCATGTTGCGTAGTCCACTAAAACTAACACAAAGAGATGGCCTCATTCAGTCCGTTCTAATGGCCTGAGGAAGTCCATACCAATTCTTTCGAAGGGGACTTCGATCCAGGGCCTTCCCATTCTCTGTTGGCACCCTAGGTGAGACCACCATCACTACCACCATGAAAAGACTGAAAACACTTATTTTTCAAATGAACTCAAATTTACTATTATATAAAATAAATAATAATAAACATTAACATAAATATGAAGTAAATAACTGGTGATAATAAATAACAAACAACAAATCTGAGTAGCAAATCTGTTTCAAATCACCTTCTGATTGTTTAAAAAAAATCACATGATTAGTCTAATTAGCCTCTTACCTGTCATCCCCATTTTTGAGCATAGACTGGAAAATTACATACCTAATACCTAACTTAATGAATTAAATGATTTCAATTCATGAATGGTTTAGACTATATGCCTAATCATAGTCTCTTTTAAAAGAAGACACTTAGGAGTTTTTGGTGAAGTGAAAGCAAGCAGCAATATAACCAGTGCTCGAGCTGAGGGATGCAAGCATTCCATTCTGCATCCCCCTTGTTGAAAAAAATGATAAAAAGCATCCCCTCTGTAAATCCCCCGTCCCCCCTTACCATCCCCTTTAGATTAATAGTGTTGTGTATTATGTAAAACAAATGTAAAAAAAATTCTCTATGTATGGTCATTTACCAACTATAAATAATGGCGATTGGCCAATCAGAAATCAATATTCCAATGAGCTGCGCACAAGGTCACGCAAGTTTTTGTCAGTTTCTCGCTCTTCAAAAATGGCCAAGAGAACAGTGCAAGGACATCTTTTGACGTTCTTTAAAAAGAAGAGAACAGATGGTAAGATATCGCTGTGACTAGTGTTTCAGGACATTCCCCTGATGTAACATTAGAAAGAATAACGAATATAAAGTACATTGATTCAGTAAAGGATTGTTGTCAAGGTTGCATTGATTTATTGAAAATGAATGCAATCACTGAGGTGGTAATGCACACATGCATATGTTAGGTAAATGTACGTGTGTTTATTTAAACAAAAAAGTCAGGTTTTAGTCCCTAAAGTGTTGAGCTATTTTCTTACACAACTGCTTAAGCAGTCTGCACAGAAACCACTCAAGCTGCCACGAATAACTCAACATCAGCACTCAAGCTGCAGTTAATGGCTCGAAAGCGGCACTTTTGGTGGAGATTCTGGCTGTTTCTATCCAGTTATTTAGAATAGAAAGGATGTGTACTGTACGTGTGACTGTGAGCGACTGAGACATAACAATTCTGAGAGGGGGGGTGGGATAAAGAGAGAGAGAGAGAGAGAGATAGTCTGGTGCTCAGTCATACAAAACTACTGTCATACACAGCAAGCAAGAGTAGGGGAAGAATGTGTGATCATTCTTAAATCTGATGTTCAGAACTTCAGACACCTAAATTTGACAGCTGTAAAACAGTGTTAGGTGGTAATGTACTACATGTAATCTGGTTTACAAAATCACATTACTAAAATCAAGTACTTGTAATTATATTACATTTAAAGTCTAAAATTTGTTTAATCAGATTAGTTAATACAGATATAATACATAAATAATGATTTTCACTAAAATAAGTGATCCAAAACTATTATTTATTACCTAAAAAGTGCAATCTAAAAGATTGTTACAGCCAGGTTACAGTTGCTGTTGTTTATTGTGTTATCAGTACCAGATTACATTTCAGCAAGAATCTACCCAACACTGCTGTACACTACAGTAAACAAATTAAAATGTATTTGCAATTTTGTTGCTTTTGTAGAATTCAGTGAGAGGAAAGATGTTTATGTTTAGATGCAGGTTTAGACAGCTCTGAAGATGCCAGTCATTCAGGCTGTGAAGACAAGAGTGAGCAGGGAGAGAGGAACGTTGATATTCCCAGAATGCTGGAGAGCACAAATGTTGAGAGACAGAAAAAAATTGTATCCATTGCTTATTTGCCAAAACAAAAGTCTTGGCTGCTCCATTTTCAGAAGATAAAGGCATCTAGGCCAGAGGCAGGTTCTGGACACATGCATGTTGCTGAAGAATGGACCAAAGTAAAAGTGATGCCTTCAGGGTCAACTAAAAACGCACAGCAGCAGTCTCTGCGTAAAAAAATACACAGAACATCAGATTATCACAGCTCAGCAGAGAAAATTTTACAAAAAGTGCAAGACAAAACCTTAGAAACATTGGCCACTGAGATGATGAGGGATCATTTCCTTACCACTGACAGAGTTTTCCGCACGGTTTACAAAATTGTCAAATCAGGAAGACCTTTCACTGATCTGCCAAATGATATTGACCTGCAGGTCCTAAATGGAGTAGACATGGGAAGGACTTTACACTCTGAAAAGTCTTGTGCAAAAATTAGTCAGCACATAGCTTGTGAAATGAGAAAGACAGTGGTGGCAAGGGTCTTGAGAGCAGAACAAAATTTTCCATTCTGATAGATGAATCCACAACTATGAGTACGAAATCTGTGTTGATCATCTATATTATAGCAAGCTTAGATGGAGATGAAGAGCGACTAACATTCTTTTTAGATTTAGTGGAATTTGCAGCTACCAATGCAGAGGGAATTTATCAAGCACTTATGGAAAACCTCGTGCACCATGGTTTCACAGAAGCTGTTCTGAAAGAACGTTTTGTTTGATGGCTTCAGATGGTGCCTCTGTTATGCTTGGAAGTAAATCAGGTGTTGCAGCAAAAATTGGTCAACTGGTTCCCAATGTGCTTATTTGGCACTGTATGAACCACCGCCTTGGACTGTGTGCTATAGAAGAGGTTGCTGGGCTGAAACAGTTCCAGTCATTTTTTTGATAAGGTCTACAGTCTTTATCATGCTTCTGCTAAAAACTGCCATGAACTAATTTCATACTGTCAAGAACTTGCATTGCAGTGTCAGAATATAGGGAGGATTCTTGGCGCTAGATGGATAGCCTCTAGTTATAGAACCATCAAGGCTGTGTGGCAACAGTACACAGCACTTCACAAGCACTTTTCAGATGCCTTGACTGGTCCAAAACGAAGCTCCACAAAGAAATGCATGTTTGTTGGTTTAGCAAATTGTCTCTGTAGCATCACCTTTGTGCACAATCTTGCAGTAATGTATGATGCCCTAGAGGAGCTATCAGAATTGTCAGTGTTACTTCAGGACAGAAACATGACTCTTCCCAGGCGGACGCATGTCTCACTCAGCAGGTCCATGTGTTAAAATCCATGGCTGAGATACCTGGTTTATGGGTACAGGAGGCACAGAGAGCAGTAGATCTAAAGCTATTTAAATGAGTGTCATTGACACAACATACGAGGAATGACAGAGACATCAATCAGCAGCTGTAATTTGATGCTTTATCTAAATGTCTGGAGAAGAGAATGGATTTTCTATCTGGTTATCAGAGCAAAGAACAGTATGAGATTTTTCTAAACAACATCAAAGCACTGGATCCCTCTAGCTGGCCAAAAGAGTGTGATGTGAAATGTGTGATTATGCTGAAAATGAAGTACAGGAACTCTGCTCTCTTTTCCAACTCCACAGTGGTAGGGAAATGCAGAGCGGCATGAGGGAATACATTGACAATGTTAAGACCACTGGTAAACGCATACCTCCCAAAGAGCTGAAACCCCTCTTGCAGACGGTAAGCACACTGGTTATTTCCACAGCAGAGTGTGAGCTTGGCTTTAGCCAGATGAACATTTTAAATAACACAGCAAGGTCAAGTCTAGCGCTTCAAAGCCTTTCAGCACTACACTTTATTAAGTGTGTTGGCCCACCACTAGAGAAGTTTTCTCAAAGACATAATGTGAGGTCCTGGATTCAGAAAAGCCACTGCTTAGCTGACAATTGCAAGGCATGAACCAGAAATTCTGAGTGACAAATTCATGGCTATGAACCACTGTGGAAAATATTGTGATGTAGTATATGTTTAATTCAAGATTGTTTTGACTGCCATTTTTTTTTGTTCAAATGTGTTTTGTTTTGATGGCTTAAAGTTCATTTTATAAAGCTTATTTTTGGTAAATAAAAATGTTTTTAATGATTAGACAAATTTTGTAATCATTGTGTAAGGTTAGCTACAGGACCCCCCCTTTTACACCATAGAAATATTTGACCACACCATCCCCCTTGAAATTTTTTTACAATTCGACCACTGAATATAACTGAAACTAAAACAACATTATAGAAGCTTAAGTTTATTTTAAAGAAAATTCACTGCACTTAACTTGCACTACACATAAATAAAACAAACAAAAAATGTCCCACAGTGTCTGTGCCAGTTAAGAGGTTCTAAATAAGCTATTTCAAAATAGTAAATAAGCATCGGCGGTTGATTCTTACCTCTATATTGTCTTTTTCTGCTCCTCTTCTTTGTGCTGCTTCCTGCCTTATGCACCTGATAATTTTGTTCTTTTTTCTCTTATTTTCTCAACATTTGATGAGGATCTGATTATGCGTAACATATAATCGCGTAGTTCAATTCAATTCAATTCAATTTTATTTGTATAGCGCTTTTAACAATGGATATTGTCACAAAGCAGCTTTACAGAAATAAATGGATTCACAAAAATATATTGTAAATATTTGAATTTATCACTGTGAATTTAGCCCTAATGAGCAAGCCAGTGGCGACGGTGGCAAGGAAAAACTCCCTGAGATGATATGAGGAAGAAACCTCGAGAGGAACCAGGCTCAAAAGGGAACCCATCCTCATCTGGGTGCAACGGATAGTGCGATTATAAATAAATCCCTTCTATTATTGTGTACTATAAGGACAAATAGTGCAATTGTGCAACCAATAAATTCATCACAGTTTTCGCAAGGGGTCCGGTTGGTTAAAATCTATCCACTGTCCACTGATGGAGTCCTGAGTACGAAGCTGCTCGTGGCAACTGCAGCCCCAAAGCCACTACAGCAATCGCAGTCCCAAGCCATTACAGTACAGCTCCCCATATGTGATCCCCTAGCCATCTCCACAGCCCCCAGGTGGCACCATCCCCAGCAATCCAAACAGTTCTTCAGGCCGTCCATATGGGGCCACCCCCAGCAGCAGCGAGCGAACTCAACCGATGAGAACTCCAACCAGAAGTAGGGCATCAGGATGGGTCAAGCAGCGAGGAGGAGCAGAAGGTGCATCAGGATGGGTCAGGCAGTGAGGAGGAGCAGAAGGGGTCAGGATCACTGGCATCTCAGAAGTAGCATGTGTAGCTCGACAGAGAGTGAG
>CM040473.1:9405006-9423436 GCA_022758105.1 Pangasianodon gigas
AGAGAGGCCTACAGAGGTAATATTAATATGGTGTCTACACATCAAACAATCTACACATTCACATTTCTTCACATTTTTGTGTGGAGTAGCCTATAGAATCAATGTTTATATTTAAGTATAAACTGATATTATTATCTCTCCTCAACCCCCCCAGAGTGTGGAAGAACAGCAGGAGGAGGGTCCATCAAATTCTGCTGCACAGATGAACACAGTTCAGTAAAGTTCAGTAGAGTTTAATTCTGTACAATTCATAAAGAACTACATAATAATATAACTCTAATCTACTGTATTTTCAGTTACCAGTTAAGGAGTTATTTAGACTTCATCTTATTCAAAAAATAGAAAAAAAACAGCAAAGAAATTATATACTTGGACCGCCAGATCCAAAAGGCAGCTCTGGAAATCGACATCCTGAAAGAAAAGCTAAAGGTGAGAGTATGGTCATAGGTGAATTGTATGAATTATTGGAAGAATTTGAAAATCTAACAGTTGCTTTTGTATTTGAAGGAAATAAAGAAGACCAAATAAATTATTGTGATTTGTATTTATTCATTTTGTTTCTTTTGTGGGTGCTTGTTGATTAATCTGAGAAGAAATTGCGGCATATAATATCTCTGACTACCCTTCCGTCCTGGAAATCTGCAGGGTGTTGCTCCCCTCTAATTATGGCAATATTATGGAGAACAACACATGCCGCAATAATGTCGCAGGTCCTCTCAGGGGTTACCCTGAGGTGACGTAGGCACTGAAAACGTGCTTTCAACAGGCCTATGGTCATCTCTGGTCCTGCAGTGTGCCACATTGAAGTGCTGCTGGGGGCCTGGTTCAGGTTCTGGGTAAGGGGTTATTAGTGTTGGTTGGCATGGGTAACCCCTATCTCCCATCAGAAAGCCATCAATCTCTCCTGTAAGAAAGTTCACATTGCTTTAGTGTTGCAGAAGTGCCCCTGTAAGTGTGTAGTGCGTATGTGCATTGAAATAAGTGTATAGGGCATACATGTACTTACCACATTCCAGCCTGTTGCTCAGGGTCGACTCACGAAACATTCGTGAGTCATGAACAGAGCCGGGCCACTTGGCCTCCACATTTGTGATGATATGTGCAGTATCACATATAATCTTGACAGTGCAAAGAATGAGACATGTGAGTTACAGTATTGTGATGTAGTCTTTGACCATTAGAAACAGTAGGTTAGTCAGTGTACCTGCACATTAATACTGTGGATAGACCTCCTGTTGACATAGTCAGCTTCATTTTCGGAGGGTGCAGTGATGGGAATGTGTGTGCCATCAATGCATCCAACCACATTTGGAAATCCTGAAGGGAATTCTAATTATTAGGTTACTTCCAGAGGTTGCAGCCACATGTTATTAACTGATCATCATTTTTCAGAGTAGCCTCATTTAAAATGATTTCTACACCACTAACTTGCAATCCTGTGAAACTCCTCTTTGATGACTCTCAGGGGTTTGTGGCCAGAAAACACCACAAAAATTCGCAGAAAGCGTTTGAGAGCGAGGCACACTTTCCTTACTGTTCTGCATACAGTGGCCTTACTAATGTGCTCTGCATCCCCAATGTTATACAGAAAACTACTGTTTGCAAAGAAACGTAAAGCAACACAAAGCATCTGCTCGGATGTAAGAGCACGGCCACGATGGCTGATGTTTCTGATGTAAGGATGGATGAGATTATGGATATATTCAATTGACTGTCTAGAAAAACGGTACCGCTCAAATAAAAATGCATGAGGATATGACAAAAAATCCACTCGGGGCCTCAAAATCCTCTCCTGACGTAAATGTAACTCCCTGTGAATTAATGCAGCCTCCTCATCTACAGGATCCTCTACAAAAGGACATGCCATTTTCACTTTTTAGACAGTCTGCAAGATGGAAATATGTGCAATGAATGAATGTACCGAAAAAATGAATGAGGTATTTAAGCACCGCTTCCACTTTAAAAAAGGGGAGGAGACCGAAAGAAACTCCGGGTTTAACGAAGAAAACCTGCTCCCGACCAGGTTAAGTTCACAGAGTAAGTTACCACGGTAACTGACTCAGAGTATAGGTTACCTCTCTTTCAGAAACTGGCTTGACTTACCCTGCTTTCTCGGGTTTGAGATACCTCCGTTTCTGAAACGGAAAACCCAGAGTTTCCCACATTTCAGGGTTAACATACTCAGAGTTTTCACTTAACCTCCTTTCTGAAACGGGCCCCAGGGGTTTCAGGACAGCGTAGGAGAAGGAAAATATAAATATTCAGTACAGTTAGCTAGCTAATAAATATAAATATTCAGTACAGTTAGCTAGCTAATAAATATAAATATTCAGTACAGTTAGCTAGCAAACTTGTGGCTAAATAAAAAAAAAAAAAAAAAAAAAAGATGAACACGCAGGTATGCTTTTCTCCTTCATTATACATCTGAGCTGATCCTGGGATTGGAAATGCCCGCGCAAAAAAACAGTATTCTGTGCATGATCGGTGACCTCTTATTTTTATTTATTTATTTTTTTTGGAAAGGGGGCGTTTTCCCAACACCTCCAGAAACGCCCATTTTACGTCGTGGTAATGAAACCCCTGGAATTTAGTTAATGCCAGCAGCAACAACACTACCACGTACTCCGCCATTGTTGTGTATGTTTGTTCGCGCTTGCCTTTACAATAGACACGTACTGCGCACGCGCATGACGTCACCGTTTTCAAAGATTCCCGTATTGGGTGTTTACATGGAGACGATAACGGCGGCCTTTTCAAAAACTTGCACTTTGAAACCCGTTTTCAAAAATATGCGTTTTCAGTCCCCAAAACGCCGTTGTCGTGTAAACAAACAGGCAAAACGCATAAAAAGTTTACGGTTTTTGGCTGAAAACGTTGTCGTGTAAACGGCCCCTTAGATTAGATTCTCAGGAACCTAATTAACATACAGTTCACTAGGGTGAGCTACCCAGCTGGGGGTCCAGCCTGCCATAGAATGCATGGTGTCTCTTACATTTAGTACTCTGGTCATTGTTCACTTCAAAGAGGCTCAAAGAGGCATTATCACACTGTATAATTCATCAGGGGGGCTTTACCATCAGTGAGATGCTTTACCATCACGCATCCATACTCTATAAAAAAAAAAGGGTTCCTTGAGGTTCTATATAGAACCCTGGGGTTCTATACTTGCCCAATAGAACCTTTTACCAAAAAAATGGTTCTATGCAGGGGCGGTTCTAGGAGGGGGCCGGGGGGGCCAGTGCCCCCGTGCCAGCAAGCTCGGCGCCCCCCTAGTCTGGAATCGTATTACGCCGAACCGAGCAATTTTGGGTGCAATGCACAGGTTGTCCTGCGGGTGGCAGTAATGAAACTTTTGTGCCAAGCACAGATTACGCAAGCAAGAGCGAATGCCCGAGTACCATGCCGAGTCTGTACGCTTCAGAGAGTTTCAAATCTACATCATACAGGTAACGAAAATATTTCATTAAAAAATAATAAAAATGCATATAGTTACACATTATATTAAAAATATTAAACTGATCTTATTGTCCGGTGTTGCGTATGTTAAATCTACATGTAAAGCAGTCATGACTAGTATACAGAGAGTCAGCAGCTAAGTTACAAGAGAACAGGTGTACACATTAAAGAAATGTAATTTGTTAATATGAGATAAAATGTAACATATTCATTGGGGTGAATGTTTGATAAAAGGGATTTTTGTCTTATAATTAAAGTAAATGGTCTGTCATTCTCAAGGACAAATTAGCACAGTCTAAGTAATACAATTAAAAAAAATACAATTTATTCTATACTACATATTAATTACTTATGGTATATTTAAGTGAACTCCTTTCATTTACACATTTTCATATTTTTTCTTTGTAGTTAAAATGAAGAGAAAAAACTCTAAGGACATAATGTCCTTTTTTAGTATGAAAAATAAAGATAATAGTCAGTCAGGGCTGGAGAGAGAAGATGCTTGTGAAAAAGAGTCAGAAATACACAAAAGCTTAGAGAATGAAGAAAGTCCAGAAGAACAGAGAACCCATCAGCAAGGTGATTTAGTTGTGGAGAGAGTCAGCAGACCTGGAGAGAGCAGACAGACAGCAATCTGGAGAGTGAGAGCAGTGAACATCTTGAGCAAGAGGAGAATAGAGATGAGGCTGAGTATGACTTGGAGGCAGAGTGTGAGCGAGAGGAGCCCTGTGCTTCTACAAGCACGTCATATGAACCTTCAGGTTTGACATACAGCTTAAGTCACTTGTCAGTTGTCAATAGACATGTTTAGGCAGACTGAGATCTTTTACATAAACATTTATATAAACATATTATTCAACTTAAATAATTATTCACTGTGACTTTTTTTATCGTACACAGATATTTCCAAGAGTAGAGATTTTCCACCTGCTCAGCCACTTCTATCGCCATATCCAAAGGAGGAGGAGCTTCAAACCAGATTGGTACAAAATTCATCCCTGGCTTGAGTACTCTAAAATATCAGATGCAGCTTATTGTTATGCCTGTCGGCATTTTAGCCCTTCCAACAGCCCAGTGTCAGTTTTTGATGTCTCACCTGGTTTTAAAAACTGGAAGAAGGCAACCTACAAGGAAGGGGGATTTGTGATCAGAGCACCACAAGCAAGCCATGGTAGCATGGAAAGACTACGAGACAGCAGTGAAAAACAACAGAATTTTACTGAATGTCTTAAAAAAAGAGCATGACAAGCAAATCAAAGAAAACCGGGACTATATGAGAACAATAGCTGAAGTACTACTACTAACTGACACACAGAACATTGCTCAACGAGGACATGACGAGTCGGCAGAGTCACAGAACAGGGGTAACTTCATGGCAATTTTAGAAACAATTGCCAAACATGACAAAACTGTTAAAAAAAGAAAAAAGAAAAAAAAAAAGGTTACATTCAATCCACAATGCCAAATACACCAGCAAAGGAATTCAGAATGAGGTTTTGAGTTGTTTAGCAGACATGGTTAGAACAAAAATAATAGAAGAAGTAAAACAGAGTGAAGTCTACAGTATTATGGCTGATGAAACACAAGATATTAAGAAAAAGAAGCAGATATCCTTGGTACTCAGGTACTATTACAGTGGAGCCATTCATGAGAGTTTCCTCCATTTTGAATCAGCTGATCGGGTAGATGCAGCTGGGCTTACTGAAAAAATTATCCACATGCTAGAGAACCATGGTCTGGAATACAGAGAAAATTTAATAGGCCAAGCCTACGATGGCGCATCAGTTATGAGTGGGAAGCATGCTGGTGTACAGGCACGAATTAAAGATGTGGCAAAGCATGACTTTTACATTCACTGTAGTGCACATTGTCTAAATTTGGTACTAGTGGACACAGTCAAAGCAATTCCTGAGGCTGACAGATTTTTCTCATTGCAGGAAAGGCTTTATGTATTTATGTCTGGTTCACATGTGCATAAAAAATGGCTTGCTGTACAAAGAGAAATGTTTGAAGGTGCTCCTAGAGAACGTCAGAGATTAAGCGATACTCAATGGGCATGTCGTTATATTTCTCTTCGCAATACCTTGGATAGATTGCCTGCAATTAAGAAAGTTCTGCAGGAGGTAGTTGAGGAACACAATGGTGACAGATCTGTTGAAGCACAAGGTCTGCTTGCACAGTTAGACTTAAAATTTATGGTGCATCTTGTTACACTATGTAAAATCTTTGGAGAAGCAAGACTGCTTTCAGATATGTTGCAGTCATCATCACTTGATCTTTCAAAGGCTGTTGATTTAGTTCAAGCCTTGACTCAGACCTTAGTTGAGTACAGAAGTGAGTCTTTTTTTGATGGTCTTTGGACTGAAGTGATTAAGACAGCTGCAGAGTGTAATATTTCAGAAAAACCAAATGAAAAAAGGCGGACACAACTAAGTTCACAATTAAGTGGACATTGTGTTCTCTCTACCACTGGTGAGAGAAGGGCAGATGTAAGTAAAGATGGTTTTTGCTCTTCTTTTTTTTATCCAGTAATTGATCAAATGCTTTCTGAGCTCAGCAGACGGTTCTCTATTCAGAACTGTAATATTATGAATGGGATTCAAGCTTTGAATCCCCAAAGTGATTCCTTTCTCAAAGAGGATGTCCTCTTTTCTTTGGGTAGAATGTATAGCTCAAATATTGAGGATTTGCGGTGAGTATTTTTCCCAGGCCTATGGTAACAGGTGTAGAAGTTCTTAACTTTGGCCCGCGAGGTCCACTTTCGTGCAGTTTTTAGCTCCAACCCTGAACAGACTTAATTTTCAATAATCCAGAAGATCTTGATTAGCTTGTTCAGGTGTGTTTTATCAGGGTTGTAGCTAAAATCTGCAGGAAAGTGGACACTGCTGGCCACAGTTGAGAACTTCCGGCCGGTCTGCATTAAAACTGTGCGCGGTTACAGTGCAGCGTTCGTATCTGCACTGAGTCTATGTTTACTGTGATGCACGCACTTAATTAAAGTGATAATAGCACATGGTTAAATTTAGCATTCAAATGTTCTAAAGCCAAAAATGTTTAGGTGTGTTTAATGCATAGTTGGTTTGTGAAGTGTTATTAATGCTCTGTTTTCTTTTTCCCCCAGATAACCATGGTTGATAAATGGTCAGTAGATGACACGTGCCACTGGCTTCAAAATATAAACCTCACTGATGCAAAAGAAAGTTTCAGAGGTACACATGAAAATTTATAAATGTTCATTTTGTGATGTGAAGTTTCAACTGAAATAGTATCTAACTCACCTGCAAGTGCAACATAACCACCAAGCAGATTTTAGTGTTACGTGTAACATTGAGGGATGTTTTAGAAGATATAAAACTGTTGCAAGTTACAGAAACCACATTTATCGAAAGCACAGACAAGCTTTGCAACATCCCCTACTTGAAAAGGCTACTGTAGTTGAAGACGACAATGAAAGTGAGGAGGAGGTGCCTGAAGATGATCTGCTAGAGAACAACCAAAATTCTTTGCCTGGAATTGATTTAGAAACTGTGTTATTGGGACTGAGACGGCATGTAGCCCTCTTTATATTAAACCTTCAAGAAAAACATTTACTTCCTAAAGCAACTCAGGATACCATTGTTTCCAGTTTGGAGTTCATCTTGAAATTTTTCCAACAAAATTATTTTGAAATCATAAAATTCCACTTGACCAAATCTGGGTTTAGACTAGAGGACCAGGAAGACTTGGATAACTTGCTAAATAATCAGACACTTATAGAAAGTGTGTCTGCCTATATTCAGTCAGACTATCAACTTTTCAAATATTGCAAAGAACATCTACACTTAGTGGAGCCAGTTAAGCACATTCTTGGAAGCAATAGCCAGGGGAAGGAGGACACATTTCAGTATGTGCCTATCATAGATGTTCTGAAGACTCAGTTGGAGAAACAGGACATATTTGAATCATACCGAAGAACCTGTGAACAGCCCCAAGTGTAAAATCAGTGTATATTATATTTCTGTGAATTCCTATAGCTCATTTGGTAGAGCAATGCAGAGTTAGCAATGCAAAAGGGAACACATACTGATAAATGTATAGATTGAACACAATGTAAGTCCCTTTGGACAAAAGCGTCTGCCAAATACAAAGTATTTTATTTGATATAAAGTTCTTTTGTTTTATTCTTATTCTAATTTTATTATTTTAATTTTAGATATATACTGCTGTTAAAAATTGAGGTCACTCAGAAATGTTTAATTTAACACAGTTTTAATGAAATTTCGCAACAAATGAATTGCAAATTCAATAGAAAATACAGTATGATCCAGATGTCTACACTGTATTTCTAATCAAGTTCATGTTATTTTAATCATATGGGATTCAATGCCTGGAGTCATTTTGATTACTTTACCACGCCCACTATTTTTCTTATTGAACATCCTGTCTCTAAAATACATCACTATATGGTAGTCAATTGCAACCTCCAGTCCATGCTGACTTTAAGGAACTTGTTTGGCTGAAAGTGTGTAATTTGGATATATGCACCTGAAGTAAACAAATGTTTTGTATTTAAGATGCTGCATGAAATGACAATGAGGTTTGGAACAGACTTGGCGAAGAACATGGAAACATCTCTAAATGAAATGGCCCCAAACATCATCAGGAGTGCAAAAGGAGGAAGTAAAAAAAAAACTCTACGCCAATCTCATTGGACCAGCAGAGGTAACCACAGAAGGTAACTACACCATATATTTTTCCCCATCAAACCTATCTGTTCCATGCCCAGTGTAAAGTTGCATTGTCTGCATTGTCAATGTAAAGGTTGTAGCACCTATAAATTGTATGAGTGAAATCATGTATTAATATAATGTTAGTATTAAAGGAATAGTTTACCCCAAAATGAAAATTCTGTCATCATTTATTCACCTCTTGTCATTTCAAATGTATGACTTTCTTCTTCAGAACACAAAAGAAGATATTTTGAAGAAGGATGGTAACCGAACATGGTAACCGTGCCCATTGACCTGCATTGGTTTTGTGTCCATACAATAGAAGTGAATGGGTACCAGTTTTGTTCAGTTACCAACATTCTTCAAAATATCTTTTTTTGTGTTATGCTGAAGAAAGAAAGCCATATAGGTTTGAAATGACAAGAGAGTGAGTGAATGATGACAGAATTTTCATTTTTGGGTAAACTATCCCTTTAATTGATTTCTGTACCTAATGTACAATAATTTGTATCTGTTTGTAGGCCTTGTTAGGAATGCTGCACTCATTTTATTGCCAGCACTATTTAAAGAAAACGCCAGCTTCCTCTACTGTGTAGATAGTGTAAGTATAGTCTTCTGTAGTTTCATTAACATCTGAGGCACTTGACTTGAATTAAAGAAACTGTTCATGCAAATATAAAAATATTACTCAGTTTACTCACCCTTATGCCAAATTATTAACAAAAATTTTCAATGAAATTTACTCTATAATTTACTCACTCTCTTCCTTGGTCACAAGCTTTGTAATGTCATTGAATAGCATCCCAATTTTTGAAACTCCAAAAAATGCATCGATCATAAGAGAAATCTATACAACTCCAGGCGTTAATACTTGTCTTCTAAAGCAAAATCGTACATTAGTGAGAGAAAAAGATTAATATTTACCAAGATAGGTTGCTATAATTAGACTATGAGATAAGAGAATAACATCCAATGGGGCGGCACATCAGCTCCACATCAATAATTATGAGTCGTGTTGGTTCTTGCGTGTCGCGTGCCTAGTTGTCATATCTGTTCAGTCACAAGAACGAAAGAACCAATGAGATTCAAAGTAATCAAAGTGGAGCTGACGTGGTAGCATTTTGAATGTTCTTGAGTCATCAGTAATGATGACATTCAAACACATTACAAAGAGAGCCAGGATATTATTAAATATAACTCAGATTGTGTTCATCTGAAGAAAGGAAGTCATACACATCTAGGTTGGCTTGTTGGTGAGTAAATTATGGGGTAATTTTAAGTCTATTTGATGACTTCTGTTAATTGGTGAAAAGCACTCAAAAGGTGAAATGTTTGTTTTACACCAACCATAGTGTTCAACGGCTCTCCTGATCCTCTCAAGGCTGAAAGTGTCAGCATTATAATAGACAACGTGAACATTATAAGAGAGGCAGACATTGACATGACACAGGCTGTGGAATGCCTGTTTGCAGTCTATTTTCTTTTCAATGTGCAATACCCGGTTGCCATTAAGCACACAATGACTTTTATTAAAAAATATATGCTTAAACTTAGATGTCGCCATGACACAAGAACACCAATACCTGTACTAAAAATGTAGTCAGCTTGTGTAAATTGTAGTGATATTTAATAGATGTTTTAATTGTTCATGTATTGTTTTTATCTGCATTGTGATTTGTTTTTCCTCATTTCAGAGATACATGTAAAAGCAAAGTACTGTATATGTACATACAGTACATAAACAAGCTTATGTATGTTTATTAAAAAGTGAAAATGCTTAAGTGAAATTAAATCTAAATGGTTAAATGTAATTAAACATTTGAAATATAAAATAATTTAAAGTTTTGCTGTCTAATACAGAGTAAACAGAGGTGCAATTTTAAACATGACACTAATATTTTTGTATAATAAATTGAATAAACTTAAACTTTGTGAATTTTCTGGATTGGTTATATTTTCTTATTCAATGATAAATAACTCTTAATAATAAAGAACCCTGAAATGGTTCTAAAAAGCACCATCTAACTTGGATTCAAAGAACAATTTGGGGTTCTTTTTAATGAACCCATTAAAATGGTTCTATATACAACCATTTTGGGGTTCCATATATGAAGCGGGTGATAGAACCATTTCTTTTAAGAGTGAGATGCTTTTCCATCAAAACATCCTATGCCTGTGACTTTGTCCATTGACTCTGTAATTTCTCTTTGTTTCTACATTCTGTATATTGTGCGTTTGTGTTTTGTACAATAAACTCATTACTGTATCTCCAAATACTCTGCAAGAAAGTGTGGCACATTAAAAGTGCATGACTTGTGTGATTTATATGGTTATTAGAAATAGCTTCCTAAAGCTTTAGTAAGTTAGACATGTTTGAAAACAACCTCTGACAAGCTAAGAGAAGAGCCTAATACTTGCAAGTTTAAAGAAACCTCTGACAAGTAAATAGGAAAGGCCTAGTCTAGAGCTAACAGAATAAATAGGCTACATAAAAGCCTCCGACACTGAGATATTACACTTTTAGCAACAACTAGAAGATTATTCTTTGGACTCAGATAATTAATTACATTTAATGCAGTCAGATAGTTAAATCATAAAGTGAAAACACGCATTTAACCTTCGGCTGTACCTATTTCCGTCCTTGGTCAGCGGACTAAGATAACAACACATATTTTAGTCCTAAACTAGGTGCCGAAGATTTCCTATGGAGATAATAAATCTGAACAGTGTCTCTGTTTGCCTGTTTGCTCCTCTAGACTCATTTTACATTAGCGTGGATTGCAAAACCCTACGAATTTCCCTAAATTTCTCATTATTGTCTATGGGGCCGGATTACGCCATTTTCCGGACATTTCCGGCAAAAATTCCAAAACGCGATGTGTATATATCTGGTCTACTCCCTAAGACGTACGACAGGATATGTGAGACGAGCATGTCAGCCGAAAAACGCCCGAGCTGTGTTTTATTCTCTATCCATTCTCTATGGGCCAAAAACGTGCGGTTTTTGACCACGTGCGCGAAAAGTGCACGTAGGAACACTGAGAAAAGTAATAGCACGCCTGTCCCAATGGGGCCGCACGTTTTGAAGTTTTGAAGGGACTAGTTATGCGTCGAAAAAGTGTCCGGAAGAAAGAAAAAAAGAACTCGAATTTACATTTGCTGAAGAAAATGTGAGTGGTGCTTACCCGTGCAAAATGCGACACCGACAGGCAGCTGCACATGCCGGTCAGTAGGAAGAGCTGTGTGTGTACGCGTTTATCGAAGCATAACTAATTTGACCTATATCGGTAGCCTTAATGAATGTATTTTATTTGGGTTTTTTAGTATAATAGGTTGTGTGGGAGTCCGTTCGCGTGCACATGACGTTACTAGAATACCCATAATGCAGTTATCCTCACTGAACTGAGTGTTTTAATGCATCACATGTCTGTGTTGCGGTAGTGTTTTGATTCCATTTATTTTGGGAGTTAACGTGCAAGTCACGTCATTAAAATACATATAACGCAGTTCTCCTCAGTCAGACGAGCGTTTTGATATGTCACATGTCTATGATGGTAGTTTTATGATTACACTTATTTTGGGGGTTAAAAATTAAGCTCACACCTGTCCTCATCATTCTTTACAACCTCTATACCTAAATATATAATTTCGTCTTTTATGGGAATATTACAGATTGACGGAAGATTACACTTTTTAAGAGACATTAATTTGCATTTGGGTAAAACCCTGAAGCTTTGGAGAATGTACGGATAATATTTATAGCCAAAGGTATTTCACCTGCAACTTTTTTTTTTTTTGAAAAGAGTGGTATCGTCTGCTAATTGACTAATGATAATTTCACTACCTGCAACTGTAATTCCTCTTAAAGTGCACTGTTTAACAGAACCTGCAAACAGCTGCGAAAAAAGTAAAAATAAAATGGGGAAATAGGGCATCCCTGTCTGATACCTCGCCTGAGATTAAATCTAGGTGAGGTGCCAATTCGCAGTTTGATCGAACAATTACCGTTTTGAGTATAAAGTTTTAATAGTTTTAATAAAGCAGTCACCAAATCCAAATTTTTTGAGAGCAGAATAAATAAACCGGTCCTCGATAGTATCAAAGGCCTTATGGAAGTCCAAGAAAAGGATGAAGCTCCCATCTGAGTATAGATGAGGATAATCAACAAGATCTAAAACCAAATGAATAGTATTCAAAATATGTCTGTTACTCATAAAACCTGACTGCTTGTCATAGTAGCAAATATAGAAGCTAAAATTTATAATCTTATTAAGCAAGCCAACTGGCTGCCAATTGTCTAAAAATAATGTGTCTTTTTTGGTTTGGGTGTTAAGGAAATAGACCTTGTCTAAGGGTCAGTGTGAGTTTTTAATTTTCTATACTTTGTAAGAAAAAAAAAAAAAGATTTAAAAGAAACAGAGCAAGTATAAAGCCTGAAAAGGATTTATAAAATTCTGAAGTTATACCATCCAAACAAAGGGATTTATCAAACATAAGCTCCCCAATAGCATGTAGGACTTCCTCTATACATATAGGACTGTCACAGTGTTCTTTTTGGTCTTTACTTAAAAATTTAGTATTAGTAAGCCCATCTAAGAAATCAGAGGCATCCCTTTCATCAAATCTTGACTCATAAAGGGAACTATAAAAGGTCAAACAGTAATCTGCAACATTCTTTGGGTCAAGTGTTATTGCACCATTAATATTCAAATGCAAAATTGTGTTTGTTTTTGTGGAGAATTTTTCTAATTAAAAAAAAAAAATGCTGAATTTTTGTTCACCCTTTTCTAACCATCTCTGTCTAGATCTACTGATGGCTCCCTCTGCTTTTCTTTTATAAATGTCATCTAATTGGCTTTGAAGTGTGATCAACTCAAGTTTTTCGCTGTCTTAAAAACTCTGAGAGATCTCTGAGTGAAAGGTGTGATTTTAGAAACTATGGTCTCCTCTTCAAGTCTTCTGGCTTTAGATATTAAGCTTCCGAATTTTCTTAGAAATTTGCCAACTTCAAATTTAAGTAATTCCCAATTATTGCAGTAATTATTACTAAGCTGAGCTATATTCCAATATTGTGCAATCAAACTGCAAATGGTCACCTTGACAGTTTCATGTTCCAGAATTGAACTATTGATGAAAGAACTCTGTTTTTCCTTCCTTTCTAGCAGCTTCCGCAGATGGCCACAGCTTCATCCTCAACATCTTGTCTGCTTGAGTCAAATCTTTGGTGAATCTCAGCTTGTGATTTCTGAGTTATTCGGAGTTCTTAGCCTGCCGCTATATCAGGGCCCGCGTAGGTCTTTTCATGAACAGAATGACTACTGGTCTTGGCCTGTTGTCCTCCTTTTTATACTTTCCCAGTTGATGCACAACATGTATGTCATCTTTGATTGAAACGCTCGAATCAGGAACAACTGTAACACAAATGCTGATGACTTTTTGCTTGAAGTTTTCCTCAGATTGCTCAGGGATGCCGTACAGACAAAGGTTCCATCTACGCTGATAGCATTCAGCTTCACTCAGCCTTTGCTCAAGTTCATAGATTTTGGTGCTGTTTAGCTTCAGAATGGCTTTACAGTTTTTCATGTCTGTTTTCAAGGTGTTAATGTCTTCAAACGCAAAGTCAATCGATTTTTTTAAGGCCCTCAATGCTCACAGTGTTACTGGTTATCATTTTTCCGAGATTGTCTGCACTTTCCTTAATTCTGGATGTCAAATCCACAATGATGTTATTATGCAATTCCATCAGCGGTATTTCTCCTCAAGATGTTGTTTGCTGAGGTTTCACCGGCATATTCAATTCAATTCAATTTTATTTGTATAGCGCTTTTAACAATGGACATTGTCGCAAAGCAGCTTTACAGAAATAAATGGATTCACAAAAAATATATTGTAAATATGTGAATTTATCCCTGTGAATTTATCCCTAATGAGCAAGCCAGAGGTGACGGTGGCAAGGAAAAACTCCCTGAGATGATATGAGGAAGAAACCTTGAGAGGAACCAGGCTCAAAAGGGAACCCATCCTCATCTGGGTGCAACGCATATCTAGATCAGAGTCACACACGAGCTTGAGGCCTGGGGTTTCACTCCGGGAATGATTGGGAATTTGTTGGTCTACCTTGAAATGTGAAACAGATCCATCTCCAGCAACAACAGGAATACCAATTTTCATCACTTCCATAAGGATCGTGTAGAGTGCTTATTTTTTCCTTTGCGTTTCATCTTGCTGTCCGAAGTTTCCATGTACGCCAGCATATTCAAATAATGACCACCAACTTAAGATGTACTATTTAAACTTTCTCAAGCATTGAACTTCTTTGCCAAAACAAAACAAAAAGTTGACCTAATGCACCAATGACCAAACGGGCTGCCATCTTGGAACTGTATTGGCGTCCTCAGTGGGGCAGGGAGGGTGGTTGATGGTCCTGGCCAGGTCATGAATCCCCTCCTGAAAAAAATTCTCAAGGGGGCGCAGCACTTCGAACCAGGCCAGCATTGCGTTGGTCCATTCACTCTTACCCTGTTGCTCCCACAGCAGGCAGTTCTCTAGTAGGAGAGTATGCTGTGAATTCAGGAATCCTGCTGCATCCATGGTTCAGTCAGTCTTTCTGTCAGGAATGGTAGTTGAGGTGGATGCAAGTGCAGGTAAATGTTTATGTGCAGTGACACAAAGTGAAACACAAAGACTAGGAAACATGAACGAGAAACACCTACTCTAGACAACAACATGAACATGGTACACATAAATGTGACAACGACTAAAGACCAACAAGAAGTGCTATACAATGCATGACTTAAATACTCATGCTAACTAGACAACAACGTGATACAGGTGCTTGTGCTCATGTGACATGATGCGTGCAGTGAGCATGTGACGTGCAGTGGCTTGTGGGTGCTGTAGTCCGGCAACATATCGGCACTACCGTAACAGTAAACAGTGTGGAGCATGCATGTGAACTCAATGCTGTAATTGTAGTGGCCCATGTGGTGCTGCCTACCTAGGCTGTGAATCACAAAAATGAGAATCGTAAGCTGTCAGGTATAAAAATATCACATGGTAGTAACCCTTCCTATTCTAAAGGAAGGGTTATTAGCTAGATAGCTAGAGGGTTTGTGATAGGCCCATGCAGGTGGATTATGCAGATGCAGCTGTACAGTTTCTGTTGTCCAAGGCCTAATATAAACTCCTGACATTATTTTTCCATCACTTGCATGAAGTTGATATGAAGGCTGTAGGTCTGTTGTTTTCTACTACTGAAGGATTTTTGCTTGCTTGGTGGACGATAATTGGAGTCAAATTTGGTGAAGATCTGATGAACCGTCTAGGACAAGTTCGAAAAAGTAGGTTTTTCAGAAAATTCAAAATAGTGGAAAATCTAGTTGGGCGGAAATTGAAACCATGGTATGCTTTCAACTTGGCACGAATCATCGTGCCAAGGAAAAAAGAATTTGTTTCTAGCCCTTACGGTTCAAAAGTTATTAGCATTAACATGAGTGCAACTTTGAGCTGTTGGTGGTGCTAGAGGGTTTGTGATAGACTCCAAATTTGACATGGTAACATTACAGACTGTTCTCTATCTGTGTGCCACATTTCCTATGTATGGTTCTATGGGCTGCCATAGACTTCAAGAGCAGAAGAAGAAGAATTAAAGCTGCAAGCAGCATTTTCAGGGGCCAAGCACCCAGACTCGGTGAGCCACACATTCAGAGACACGCTACAATTGTTGCCTAAGCAATCACAGGAAAGCAGAGCCATAACTTTAGGCAAACGGATTCAAGAGTGATTTGTAGTTTCACTCACGATGTTTATGTTTTGACCACGGACAGTGGTGGAATTCTCTGACTGTAGTAGGAAAGGTCTAGATAAACAAATGGGCAGCAGGGTGGCATTGCTGCAGCACTGATTGTTTAGACAGGTGTCAAGATGATGTGAGCCAAATTTGGTGAAGATTGGGCAAAATATGGAGGAGGAGCAGCAAAAATGGCAGTTAGATGTAATTATTTTTGGCTTGTAATTGTAACTATTGACCAGAAATTTGTTGCATAGGCTCAGCTCATGGTTCTGAAGATGCCTACCAAGTTATGTGTCAGTGCACAAAGTTTTTGAGAGGCTTACTCTGAAGATGATGTATGCCAAATTTGGTGATGGTTGGACAAAATTATATAGAAAATAAATAAATATATATATATTTTATATATATAAAAATTATTCTTATCCATCCAACCAGCCTGCCTTTGAACCAAGCACAACAACCAGTCTGTGCTGATCATGTCTGAGCATGTCATTAACAGTAATATATATTATGTCTTTTAGAAAATATGTGTAAATTATAAAGAAATATAGAAATAAAGGCACAATGGTACAAACAGCACAAATTACTTAAATTACTTACTCTTTTGGTACACTTTAGGTGTTAATGTTGTGTGGTGTTGCATACAGATATTTCCAGTGTGATTAGACGGAGTCTTGTGTGATTGAGTTAAAGTATATCACTTAATAACTTGATAAAATAACAGCACAAATGTGGCACAAATTACAGAAATGTGGCACAAATTTTGGTGCAGTTTGGATGGTGATAGGGTGTTGCATGATGTCATAAGCCATTATGATTTCATTATGTGTTTTTTTTAGTGAGTTGAGTATATATCTTCCCAGTCCCTGTTGATCTGCTCCATCCATCATCACTGGAGCACGTTCCTTGTGCCATTACTCTTCATACTTCCTCATCATTAAGCTTGTTTCTTGAAGTGTTGTGTTCAGTCAGTTAAAAAATTTACTACTTAACAAAAACCGGTAAAACTTGGTAAAAAAAAAAAAAAGTATTCGGTATGCTACACAAGTTATTAAGTGGTAATGTATTTTGAAGAGACCGGGTATGACACACTTTCTGAATTTTTAGTTTTGGTAAATTTTTATAACGAATGGAAAAATTGGGGCTCAAGCACTAATGACTAGGGATTACACGTTTACCCGATTGTGTTACATTTCTATTTATAGAATTATTGTCTGTAGCCCATATGATGCTATAGACAGTGTGTTATCCTCCATCTACCCTGTCGATCAATGGAAAGAGACCACCAAAGGACCACTGCTGACCAGATATTCACACTGCTTAAATAATGGCAGGGATACTGACACAATAAATTCATGTTAGTGTTTCTGGCACTGGTGCAAATATATTAGGTGCTGTAGCATCAGTAGGGTAATAATACACTTTAATGTCATCACGACTGAAAAAATATGCAAACCCAGTAATATAAAGGCAACTATAATTGACCCTGAAAAAAAGCATGCATGCATTGTGAATGGAGAAGAGGGGTTGAACACGGATCTTCAGTGAATACTTGCCTAACAGAATGCAGTAGTCTACAGCAGTAATTGCATTAAAAACTCCTTGTGCCTAAGACAGGATACAGGCTTTACTAATATTGATGATCTGTTGTCATACTGATACTCATATATTTAAAAAAATATATTATATTGAAAGACAAATTTGTGCATACTATATTTTGACTGGTAGCAGCCACCTTAAGAAGCTAAGGTGTTTTTTAATTGTTTATTTCTCAATTTAGAGTAAAGTGATAAACTGAATGTAGGTATTTGTTAAAGGTTATATTAAATGATTAAGCACACACAAATCAACTGGTGCAGGATCAGGGTTTTGAGAAGAGCAAAAAATGACCTACATGTTGATAGTTACTTTGCAACATTTTTTGTTTATTTTTTATATGTGCATATGTATCTTTCCTTTACATTAGAACATTTATTTTAAAAAAATAAAAGAATGCAGGTCTTTTTCTCCATTTAAAAGATGGCAGAATGGGAACATAGTCATGTAGGGGTGTAACAATACACACCAGTCATAAATTGATTTGATTCATGATACTGGCTTCAGGATTTCGATTCAATTCTCAGAATATTTTGAACAAAACTTGAATGAAGAAAAATTATGCATATATAAAAATAAATAAATAAACTTAAAAATCCTCTCAAAACTTTTGATTAAATAAATAAAGTGTCTGACCTGTGGACTTTGAAAATGATTGGCTGAAACATAGTGAGCAGAAATGACCCATCCTGATGCCCTACTTCTGGTTGGAGTTCTCATCGGTTGAGTTCGCTCGCTGCTGCTGGGGGTGGCCCCATATGGACTGCCTGAAGAACTGTTTGGATTGCTGGGGATGGTGCCACCTGGGGGCTGTGGAGATGGCTTGGGGATCACATATGGGGAGCTGTACTGTAATGGCTTGGGACTGCGATTGCTG
>CM040473.1:9429150-9439356 GCA_022758105.1 Pangasianodon gigas
TTTCACACATGAATTGGCCACCACAGAGTCCTGACCTTAACCCCATTGAAAGTCTTTGGGATGTGCTGGAGAAGACTTTACAGAGTGGTTAGACTCTCCTGTCCTCAATGCAAGATCTCAGCCAAAAATTAATGCAACTCTGGATGGAAATAAATGTTGTGAAGTTGCATAAGGTTGTTGAAACAATGCCAGGACGAATGCATGCCGTAATCAAAGCTAAATGCAGTGCAACAATATATTAGATTGTGCGACTTTTTTTTTGGCCAGGCAGTGTATTTTAAAAAACACATTTCTAGCACACAAATTTACTATGAGGACTAAAACATAATATTAACTATTTTCCTGATAATATGTAAAAAAAAAAAAAAGGTAGCACTGTACCATTTATGCTCACATGAAAAAATGCTGATTCATTAAAATATTTAAAATAATATATAAAATAAAACAAAGTTATAGTTTATTTCTAAATAGAGTTAGAAAGCACAAAGCATGTACGGTGTTGCACTTGTCAAAAGGTATCAATTAGAAGAGGGGTATAAAAAATTTCCAAAACATTAGATGTGCCATTGAACACCGTGAAAGCCATCATCCACAAGTGGAGACAATGGGGTACCACAGTGACATTACAAAGAACAGGACGTCCCTCCGAAATTTACAAAAGGACAAGACAAAAAAATTAACAGGGAAGCTGCAAATAGACCTACGGGAACATTAAAGGAGATGCAGGAATATCTGACAAGTACTGATTACTCTCTGCATATGACAATAATCTATTACAATAGATATACAATATTGTATACAATATTGTATTAATCTATTGTATAACAGGGGTGTGTAGACATTTTATATCCACTGTAGCTGAAAATGTACATTTTGAGTAGCTGCAAAACAATTGTTGTGACTCTCTTCAAGGTCACCAGGGACTGCATGCACATTGCAGATCTTCATTCAATACTGACTAATCTGAAATTTGCATGCAACAAAAACATTAATCTAGTAAAGCTGGCTAAAACAACCAGTAGTGCATGTTATTGGTTTCTTTTCTTTTTTTTTTAAATTTGATGTCAAAATTGAAAGTAGTCTTAAAGGGCAATTGGGCTTAATTGGTGCACATATTTGTTACTCATAGATTCATGGTATTCCACCTTTATTATGTTTAGAAATGTTGTATTTATGAAAATAACAAAGCTGTTTATCTATTATCAGTCTATGATGGCTCAAAATTATTTGATATTTGGTTAAAAATAAATTATTTTTTAATTAATTTATTAATTAAATATATTTATATATTTATTCATATATTAAATTCTGTTAGTTATCTCAAATTGTGTTCAGGTTTATTTGTGATAACATAGCCAAATGAAGAATGTCAGCCAACTACCTAAATGTTAATCATGGTCAGCCAAATATGGTCTTCCTGGAATAATGCTCTCCATTTAATTTTACCCACATCGGACCAGTAAGGGCCCATTTTGCACATTCATGCAAAATTAGCCCCTTGTTGGCAGTCCACATCAGGCCAATGTCATGAGGCCAATGTCACACCAATGAGAAAATCACCAGTTCAGTGTGAGCTGCCCATATCGAACAAGTAAGGGCTTGATGTGGGCACCATGGGCAACCCACATTGGCCCATCATGGGCTGCCCACATTGTGCCATTGGGGATTTGCACATTGGCATGACATTGGTCCCACAACGTTAACCTGCACAGCACTGGCCCGATGTGGGCATTGGGCCAATGTCACACTGACCATATTTGGCTGCCAATGTCACGCCAATGTTCAAATCCTCAATGTGGTGCCTATATCGGGCCCTAACTGGACCAATGTGGGCATGTTTGCTGGGCATGTTTGCTGGGCCTCTATGAATCAGAAGAAATGGAGAGCTTTTGCAGGAGTTTGCAACACAGTTAACAGATTCTTCAATGGGTATTGTTGAGGCCTATTATGTATGTGTGGCTGTTAATAACGATAAGGACTATTCCATGTTCTACCACAAATAAAATTATGATCGTATAGAGGCTGTTATAATATGCATTAGTTATTTGATCCATGATTTATGCTCCAAGTCATGGGTATTCAATTCACAAAGGACTGGTATGGTTGTAGGCTTCTTTCATTCCAACCAAGCAGGAGCCACACCTGATTTCACTTGTTTAATCAGTTCACCTTAGTCTCCAATCAACTATCAAGTGTGCTTCCAATTTGGCTGTAATGAAAGCCTGCGGCCACAATGGCCCTTTGCAGATAAGACTGGAAACCCCTGCTTTAAATGTGTCACATGTGTTGCATATTAAATGTAAATGTCTAATCAGTGTGGCACCAGTGGGGGGAAGGAAGAAGAAAAACTCAAGTGTAGATGAGGTAGTCATATTACCAAACTGACCTCCAATTAGAATCAATGTAGTTAAAGGTGAAAAACAACCTTAAATTTCCGACTATGCCACTTGGGCACCGCCCAAGAAAATAAACTGAGCCCAACAAGGCTTGCACAAGTTCGCTTGTCACACAGGGTCAGAAGCAGTGGGTTCCCATATTAAAAAAAATATATATATATTTTATTTAAATTGAAAAGTTACAATGTTAAAAAGCAACACTATGTTCATTCATTCACACTACACACCCAAACATCTAAGATTACATCTCTTAATGACAGACAAGGACAGGCTCTTGTTCTCAAATAGAATAGAACAATTCACTTTCTGTAATTAATACACACCACCCAGTGCACTCACACAACCACCTCCCAAGGAGCATGACACCCATGAAGGAAACACTGCACCAAGAAAGCCTCGGTTCCTGCCAACACAAGAGATATGATTTAAAATAAAATTTAAACAGAAAATCAAACACAGTTCCAGCGGGTGGATGCCAATTTGCTGTCCACCCCAAAATAAGCTAATAACAGGAAGTGAACAAAAGCTAAAGTTCAGTTAACAACTCAATGAACCCACAATATTAAAAAAAAGAAAGAAAGAAAGAAACTAACCAAAATATGGGATTTGTCTACAAAGAGACAAAACCCAAAAAAAAAAAAGAAACACAGAAGCTTAAGCACAAACAGAATATAACTAGAAAGAAAAATAATTAACCAATCTTAACAATAAAAATAACAAAAGAAAATAATGTAGAACAGTCAACACTAGTACTGGAAATAAAAGCACATTAAAAAGAACGTTAAGACTCAGCTACTGGTTATTAAAGGTTTTGTACAAATAGAATGTGTTCGCTTTTTAAAGCCAACGTGCCAATTCATGTTTATTTATCGAGCACATTAAATCTGGAGATCATACTCAATCCGCGGGTCGGTTAGGTAGCAGAACATGCACTAAGGCAGCATGTCGGCCGGAAGGTGATGCACTCCCATGCGGAACACTTCTAAAGAACGCTCAAAACACTGGTGTAGAACCCTTATGTAGAACGCGCATGCAGAATGCGGATGTAGAACGCAGAACCCGGAGCACCCAGGCATGCGTCACACTCAGCCTTTGCGGCCCCGTTGTGCACTTCCGGGATGCACACTAAAGGACAGACAGCAAGCTTCTCTAGCGCGAGATAAAATGCAGTCCGTCGCCTGAACATGCAAGTCCCCTAAAATAACCGTCTCTCGTGTCCACCAGCGATTTCCAGCACAACAACAATAGCGCGTCGGTGACGTCACGGTCCACCAACGATGACGCATATGAAGCCACATACCCTTTCAGTTTTTATACCCTCCAATGCGTCTTCCGATTGGCTAAAACTTAACAAGGAGAGTAGTCACCTCTCCTGCCACATCAGCATCAGCAGATACGGTCATGCGCTGGGAGCTTCCTTCTGACTAATAGCATATTCAGGGGTATCCGCTAAACCAGTGCGGTAACAGTGTGCTGGAAATAAACATCTGACTGTTGTTCACATCCAGCAATAAATGACTGTCAGGTAGGGGACCAAAATGCAGATGTTCTTGAAAGTTTGCTAAAGAGAACATAACTAATGTTTCATACAGGACCATACTGGGACGTTGCGCAAATGTTTGCTAAAGAGAATATAAACATTTCATATGGGACCATGTGGGGACGTTGGTAAAAGTCCTTTAAATGTATGTTTGCAAATGTTCCTGCAGGACCAAAATAGTACCTGTTGCAAACATTTATAATGTCCTGGGAATGTCTGATAGTGAATGTTATTAAAATGCCCAAATAGGGACGTCCCTGAAAGTTTTGGGGATGTCCTCTGTTTGCTGGGTATGTAGGCGAGTTTGTAACTATATAGTCTAAAGAAAAGTTTTACCATGTAATTCTAAAATAGTTGAGCATTATAATTGTTCAATATTTGACACACTGGACAAAAAAGTGTGTGCACATTATTAAAGTTTCTTTACCACACAGTTTTCTATACCACATACACAGACAGCTTCTGCAGTACGTTGAAAACTCTACTATCATTAGATAATGATGATAATAATAATTAATATTCTATTGATATTTAATAGATAATGCCTACAACATGCATTAATGCTCTGTATAATTTTAAGTAATACATATCTTTAAGTTAAATTAATATTAATAATTAATTTTATCAGTTATTAAAATTAGAATGCATACAGTCCCCTCCAAAAGTATGGGAAAGGCCAATTGTTTTTTCTATACACTGAAGACATTTGGGTTTGAGATCAAAAGATGTTATATGAGAATTTCAGCTTTCATTTCCTGATATCTAGATGCATTAAACAACTTAGAACATAGCACCTTTGGTGGCAGATCACCCAATTTCTAGGTGAGCAAAATTATAGGAACAGATAGTCTTAATGTAAATTAAAGTAAATAACACTTAATATTTGGTTGCATGTTCCTTGCTTGCAATAACTCCATCAAGCCGGAGACCCACTGACGTCACCAAACTGTTGCGTTCATTTTTGTAATGCTTTTCCAAGCTTGTACCACAGCATTTTTCAGTTGTTATTTGTTTTGAGGAGTTTCTCCCTTCAGTCTCCTCTTCAGGAGGTGAAACGGATTCTCAATTTGGTTAAGCTCTGGTGATTGCCTCGGCCAGTTGAAAGCCTTTCACTTTTCCCCCTGATGATGTTAGAGGTTAATCTTGGTTCCAGAACTTTTGTGGCTCATCTCTGTATTTATTTGCAAAAAATCTGGCTTTCCGATTCTTACTGCTGATGAGTGGTTTGTATCTTGTGCCTTTATATTTCTGCTCTCGAAGTCTTCTTCGAATGGTGGATTGTGATACCTTTACCGCTGCCCGGTGGAGGTTGTTATTGTCACTCACTGTTGTTTTTGGGTTTTTCTTCATAGCTCTCACAATTTTTCTGCCATCACCTGTCAGTCACATGTTCCAATATTTTTGATCACTTGACAAATGGGTGGGTTCAAACAAAAGGTGCCACACTGTAAACCCGGATAAGCTGATTGTACTTAAACTATTTGAGGCAAGTGATTGCCTCAAATGGTTTAAGTAATCGACAGTAGAACAAATTAATTTGTTTAAGTAGAATCAACTTAAAAGCAAAATGGCCAAAACTTAATATTTTAAGTCAAATACACTTAAAACCATATTTGTACTGCAATAATTGGGATAGGAAAATTCCAAATTCATGCTAATTCAGTTTGCTTTTTCTTTTTTGGATGACCACATAATGCAGTACATTTTATTAAATTTTATTGAAAACACGCAACAAAGCAACAAATATCTTTGACAATGATGCTCTTTGTGAACTACCACATGTAAAACCATTTTTCCAAAATAAAACAGTACTTACTTTAAACAGTAAGAACTGGTTTTCATAAAATGACCAAAATGGTTTTATGCCATCACTTATTACATTAAATTCTTACTTTTTGCCACACTGACATTTTCTCTGACCATTTCTTTGAAATACCCAACTACCTTTCTTTGTTGTTGCAAGTAGAACATGTGTATTGAAATACAAACTACTTCCTTCCAAATACAAAAAAAGGAAACATAGTTTTTAAAATGTTTGCTCTGTCAAAAAACTTTGTCTGGTAAAAAAAAAAAAATATATATATATATATATATATATATATATATATATATATATATATATATATATATATATATATATATATATATATGTATATATAATAAAACTAAATTAAAAAAATATTTTAAAAATTATCAATACTGACAGATAGCAGCATATAAGTGTATACAAAAGGAAAAAAGGCAGTATTAATTATTCCTCTCAGTGCAGTTTAGTTGTGCCACACAACAAACCAGGCACTTATAGAACTGCGAACAACTGTAGGATAGCTGGCTTTAACCACCCAACATATTACAACATTCAACCTGAAACCATTTTGTTTACAGGAAAATATTTCCAGGATTATAAAACTGGAATCATCTGCAAAATACAAAAACTGCAATTTTGTAAAATGTGTTCTCTGTATAACAACTTCAAGTCTGGTAAAACAAACATTTTAACAATACTGAACACATACAGTATAAGAAGAATTGTATACAAAAGGAGCAACTGCAAAATTATTTGCTCCAATCAGTACAATCTAATGGTGCCACACAACAAAACAGGCATGAACATGAACAATTGTTCCATGATCGTGCAGTAAAAGTGTTATACACTGCAAGCTCATTCTTCAGCTTTTGAAGTTTTGGTGGTAGCCCACTTCGACCTAAGTTCATCATTACTTGCTGAATAAAGGTAAAAGTGTTTTTCATGCACTTTGGGTACTCCAGGTGGAGTGCATAGGTAAAGCCAAACAAGAGGCACATTGCCTGACGCAAGCTGGTGAGTTCATCCATGACAAGGCTGCCCTCTAGAATGATTCCCACTCTTGAGGGGTTCAGTTGTGGTGATGCTGGACTTGCGGCTCTATTGTCCTCAAAGTAGAGGATACCCACTGGAATGACCAAGGAGACTCCATCCTATATAGTGTGAGAGACAAGAAAAAAGAGGATATTCAGGTCAACTGTGATTTGCCTTAAATTAGTCGTAAGCCCTTAATATTCAGAAATTGTGCAGTTCAATCAGCCATGCAGTACTGCAACTTCACACTGAACACAGTACTGATTATATGTCTATTCTTAGATTTTGTGCTATGAGTTATATTGCTAAACTTTTTTGTCCACCTGTGATTACACTCAAAAAAATGAACTTTCACTATTGTTAGTTTTACTAAACCCACCCTTGTTCACAGTACATAAAGAATGCAAGTAGCTAAATTAACGTAAGTTAACTATGTTGTTTATACAAAAATTTAGTACTGTCGGCTTTACTTAACAATTGTTTGTTTGGTCAACTTGACATTGTTGAGTAAAACGCAAAACCCCACAAAATTGGATCTTTGCGGATGTAGGTGTTCACAGAGTTTTATTAATTTATCAGTCTGTTTTGGAGTCTTTTGAGTTTTAGCGTTTAGTATTTTTTTCTTTTAGGTAGTTATGCTAACTCGCGTTTCTCAAGGCAAGCATGTGGCAGTGCAAGGACTGCAAAATAACAGTCTCAACTAGATCTCAGTTGTTGAAACACTATAGATTAGTGCATGGAAAGCCGCGTCTGTCAGCGGATCCCTAATATATCTGCACATAGACGGATCCGTGCTGATAGACGCGGCTTTCAAACGCTCCCGCGTGTTTCTGTGTTAGCGCTCGGTGAAGAGTGTGAAGCGATGATCATTGTAGCCAATCACAGTCGTATCTGTTGAGCACGTGAACACAATGGCCAATCAGCTGTGTTTAAGAATCCGCTCAACAGCGCTCAAATGTTAGTGGGAAATGGAGGTTTTTAAAATTTCAGTACCGACTGGTATCGCGGTCGGTACTTTTGACAACACTACAGACAACACTATATTCATTGAATAACCCTGAATATATTTTTAAACATGAAAGCTATCCTTACTATAATCATGTGTGTCTTAAATCTGTAGATTGCTGCTGAGTTCAGTCGAATCACTACAGTCCCACTAATTCAGACATTTGTGTCAAAACTGGAATGTGACACAAGCAAGCTGTCTGGCATCCACCGGAGAAAAGGAGGACTTGCAGGACGTAAAATTTGCAAACTAATGGCTGCCATTGACAAGGTTTGTTATCTGTATTTATGATGCTTGTGAACAGTTTCCACTTCAGCATGGTGTTTTGTCATTGTCTATACTTAATGTCTCTAATCTTCTACAGAATGATACCATCTCAACTCGGAGAGCTTGCATTCTCAGAGCACTTTCTGTGTATCTTAATGAAGACTATGAAAACCTCATGAAGGAGTATGCAGTAAGTGTTCTCAGGCAGTCTTTTGTGAATATTTAAAGTGAGAAATACCCCCCAAAATCACTAGACAATACAATTAAGGGCTCATATATGGGCAAAATTCACATAATATACTCAAGAAATACAGTGGTGGCCAAAATTATTAGAACTAGTATTTTCACCAGCTAAAAAATGGTTTTAAGTCAGTTATTTCTATCTTTTGCTGTAGTGTGTCAGTAGGAAATATCAGTTTACATTTACAAACATTGATTTTGCCATTAATTGTAATAATTCAGTAAGATTTTTGTCTGCTTCACACAGAGATCTGATCTCATCATCATCCAGTCTGTCTGGAATGACATGAAGAAACAGAACAAACTGAGACAGACTAAATCCAGAAGAACTGTGGCAACGTCTCCAAGATTATTACAATATTTGAAGGCAGTTGCACATTGTAAGGAGAATGTTTGCTATTGACCAGAATGGTGGTGTTCTTTGACTTTTTTTTTTTTTTTTTTATCGAACTGTACTATCTAAGCTGTTTGTGGTTGTTTACAAAAATAGAAGCCAGTTTTAATGTTACCTTTATTGTTGGCTCAAAAGATCTGAAATATCAGAAATGGAGTTCAGCAGCATTTTGGGGCATGCTGCTTAATTTCAACAGACATTCCATTCATTTAATGTATTATTTTTCTAAGTAAGATTATTACAAATTCTTGAAGGCAGTTGCACTTTAAAAGACCTTGTGAAGAATGTTACTATTAACCTATTGATGTTGTTATGGTCTAATTGTTTCTAAGGACCTGTGAAAGTTATATATTGCAAAACCTTGCAAAAAAAATAAATTCATTTTGTTTCTAAAAATATGCTTGTGATTATTTAGGTTTTCCACTTGTAGAGCAAATAAAGTGAAAAAAAAAAAAAAACACGTGTTCACCTTACGTATTGAACATTCATAAATGTAACATAACATTATTAAGTAAAATGTGCATATAACTAAAATGTAATAGTGACAAATCTGAATGGTTTGTATTTACTCAAAAATATTTTGTCAACTTTACCTGAATTTCTTTTGTCCATACAACTAATTTGTTAATTGTAGAAACTACTCAACACACTTGCATGGAACCACTTGACGCTCCTTTTTTATGTAAGTCCAACAAATCATTTTTTTGAGTGTATTTAGATTTTGTATATCCCATTCGTCTTCCAGATCCTGCTTGCTCATCCCTCTAAACTAAAACATATATAACTTTTTTTCATTCAGCAGCTTTCCCATGAGGCAGTGATATGGTTTTATTTTAGTTTTGGTAGTTGCCAAATTTTATCCAAATGTATTTTAGTTTTATAATTCATTCTGGTTGTATTTTTTTCTGTAATGTGTAAACAGAAGTTTTACAAAATTTATGCAGTATAAACTGCAATAATGTATTACGTCTTGGTAACAGGAAAGGCACATTATCAGACAAATTAATTTAAAATCAAGTTAAATTTAATGAAACATGTTCCTAAATGCTAATTATCACCCACCATCCCAAATGATACAAAACATACAGCAAAAACTCTAATGGCAGTAATAACTCTAACAATAAAAATCAAGCAAAATTACTCACAGAGCTGCTCTTAAAGAACATAGATGCATCATCTCCAAGAATGACTGGAAGTCCCCTCAGGACAAGGCAACTAATGGCTGTTGGCTCAGTGCTCTGCAGGGAGGTATAGCATACACTTAAATGTAGAAAAAAGCAACATATTTTCTTTCTTTACTTTGCTGATATAGATAGATAGATACAGTAGGTTTGTAATGCTCAAGCACTGACAATTAATTTAAAAAGCTAACAGCAATAATACTACCACAAACAGTGTCCCTGTTACTATACAATCCACAGGGCACACTGCATATACAGTTTTCACAGGAACTACTTCTACAGTACAATATACAATGTTCCAACAGTAAATATTTCCTGTGCGTGTAGATTATCCAGAGTAGTA
>CM040473.1:9439456-9451524 GCA_022758105.1 Pangasianodon gigas
ATATATATATATATATATATATATATATATATATATATATATATATATATATATATATATATATTCACATATATATATATACAAAGAATACAGTGTAACAGTCCAATATGGTAGTGAAGTGGGGTGTAAACATTGTAGATATAAACAGCAGACTTGAGTGGAATTAAAGAGGCAGTGCAGAGTAAACATTGTAAACAGTGATAAAATGAACAGGGATATATAGTACAGTTTTGTATAGAGTGAATATGAAAAAAGGAAAGAAAAATGAATAGAAGTAAAGTGGCAGTGCATATAGATATGAATAGTGGATGGTGATAAAGTTCAACTGTCCAATGAGCTTATCCTAAGCCTGGCTCACTGCAAAATAGTGGCCCAGCATAGTGATGAGCTGTTGGTACAAATGACCTCCTGTACTGCTCCTTTCTACAGCGGAGCTGAATGAGCGTTCTACTAAAGGAGCCCTGCTGTTTAACCAGTAGGGAAGCGATGCTGTTTATTATCCAGAATGGCTGTGAGTTTATTGAGTGTCCTCTTTTCCACCACCACCTCCAAACTGTCCAGAGAGCAGCCCAAGACTGAGCCAGCCTTCTTGATCAGTTTGTTGAATTTTTTGCATCTCCAGGTCTGATGCCGCCTCCCCAGCATACTGCTGTAAAGAAGACTGGACTGGCTGTCACAGACTGGTAGAAGATCTCTAACATCTTGCTGCAAACAGTAAAGGACCTGAGCTTCCTCAGAAAGTAGAGTCTGCTGATCCCTTTCTGTACACAGCCTCTGAGTTGACCTTCCAGTCCAGCTTGTTGTCGAGATGGACACCAAGGTATCTGTAGGTGTCAACCAGCTCAACATCCTGACCCATGATAATAATGGGGTTGGTTGTGGTCCTCTTTCTCCTGCAGTCCACCACCATCCTCATGGTCTTGGCCACATTGAGGAGCAGATGGTTCTTCCTGCAACACTCTGTGAATTTGTTGACCAGGTCAAGGTACTCTTCTTCCTGTCCATCCCACCTGACCACCACAGTCATCAGAAAATTTCTGAAGGTGTCGGAAATCCAACCTGTACTGAAAGTCTGTGGTGTTCAGGGTGAAGAGGTAGGGGGAGAGCATGCTTCCATGTGGTTCTCCAGTGCTGCTCAGTAGCCGCTCAGACAGGCAGGGTCCCAGCCACACAAACTGGGGTGTGTCTGACAGGTAGTCAGTGACCCATGAGATCATGGATGTGTCTACCTGCATTCTTCTCATCTTCTCTCTCAGCAGGAGAGGTTGGATGGTGTTAAATGGGTGATCTGCATAAGTGATTTTCTACACACCATGGAAGTCAAGACGAAGTGATAATATCAGTAACACTGTGAGGAGGGAGGTATGTCTGATTACAGGATGATAAACCTGGAGAGCAACATTGAGTTGTAACTGCTCATGTAACTTTGTGACATTAAATGAAGAAACATCTGGTTGTAGCAAAGCTACATGGGTCACGGACACACTCACTGGTTGAGGAATGCAGACCTCAAAGCCTGGGAACAGAGTGTTCTGGGTTAACATAAACAAAGCCTGGAAAGTGTTTCCCAAAAAGAATAAATCTGAGTGGAAGTTTCCCAAATCTCAATCTCCCAATCATATATTTTGAGAATTTCCCACCCCTTACTGAGATTGTCAGAACCTGTAAACCCAGTACCTGAATAGTAACCAAAAATAGCCCATGTCTTGCTGAAGTTTCCTTAGAAAAACCTAACCATAATTTGAGAACTTAACTGATATGTCTCTAGTTATAGGATTTTGACCTCAGGCGATGAATGAGTGGTTATAGCACTGACTGAGCACGTGATAGCTTTTACATGCTTTCCCCACACTGTAGGAGAACTAGGCTTCTTGATATATCTAATCGAATAACCCAGAGGCCCAGTGGCCGCATATGTATTGTTATATAATGTGAAACCAGTGACTGTGACTATCTTGTAATCATGTTGTGATGATGGCAAGGATGGATAGATCTTGCTTCAGCACAGTACACACAGGCGGCAGACAGTGTTGAGGCGTGTTGTGGGGCCAGTTAGTAGCAAGTGGAAACCCGATGGATCCAGTAGTAGACTCTTGATTCTCTCATAGCACCTGCACCAACTCCAAATATGCCTCACTTGGTTTTCCTGCAAAAAACTCACACACACAAAAGACAGCAGTACCTTGTACTAGACACAGGAGCAAATTAGGTTTTTCTTTTCCCTTTTCCAAAACTTCAAAAAGTTTTTTTTTTAATCTATCCAAATTTTTTTTTTAAATAGGCACATATGTGGACTAACCAGATGTTTTAGGTTTAACTGTTTAACTGTGTAAATTACCACTGTAAATGGTTACTATCTTTCCCTGCCTAAATTGGTACTCCACTGAGAGGAGTACAGAGCTCTAATCGCATGTTGGGGAAAGGGAATCTTCAATTCAAGGTTAACCCCTGTGCCCTGAACTCCATCAGATCCTCTCAAAGCTCTCCTCTCAGAGCCACCCAGACTGTTCCTGTTTAGGTGGTAGCACCATTTGACAGTGTGAGGCATGTATCCAAGTCTTATGTCCCTGACACCACACTGCTGAATCAGTTACTAGGAGAACTTGGAAAGTGCCTTTCCATTTCTCCTCCAACGGACCAGCAGTGTGATTTTTGATCATTACCCACTGTCCTGGCACAATAGCATGTCCCTCCTTTGGAGGTGAGGTCCATGTCACCTGGACATGCTGTTGCACAGAGCTAACAGCTTCAGAGAGCGCTTCACAATACTTCATTAGCGTATTAGAGGTAAGATGCCCATCTGCTTGTCTTAGATCGATTGTCCCCAGTAGGGCCATCAGTTGACACACCCACGACATCCCATTCTGGGGTAACTTTGACAATCGCTGCTTCAAAGTCTGATTTTGACGCTCAACATGTCGAGAAGTCTGAGGTCTATGGTATATGGGCAGTGAAGCTTCCATTGAACATTTAACATTCTCATAACTTCCTGCATGACTTGGGCAGAAAAGTGAGTTAGGCGGTCTGAATGAAGGCATTCAGTAATCCCCCAGTGAGGGAAAAAATCCTTAATTAGTGATTTTGCCACGTGCATGGTTGTCCCCATTTTGGTTGGATAGGCTTCAACCCAATGTGAAAACTTATCAACCACCACCAACACATCCCGTTTACCTTGACATGGGGGAAGGGTGATGTAGTCAACCTGCAAGTGTTTAAACAGTCCTGCAAGTGCCTGGGTGTAAGCTGCAGGAGATGGCACCCCAACTGCTTTGTTATGTCCATCAGGGAAGACCGAATCTGCTGTGTGTCAGACTTAACTACATCGGAGTCTGTTACGACCCACAGTATCCTGCTGTATGCCTTGGTGTCTTCTGCATGTGTGTCAATCTGTGCAGGTATGCCAATCCGGGAATCGAGTCCGGCCCACCTTGCCCTGCTGCTCCATGCCTGGATTTTTTGGCTGCCGCCTACGATGATGTCATCCAGAGGCGACAGTACTTAAAGCTCTACTTGGCTCAGCTCTAGGGGGCTCGGCTTGCTTCTTTGATGCATTGCCCGTTTCTGTGTGTTGCCAATCCGATTTATATGACGTGTTTTAACTTTTGCTTGACTGTTGTTGGACTCTGAACTTGCTATTTATTTTGGGAGTGGGTTTTATCTATGTTTTTGCTTAGGGAGTTTAGGGAAGTCTTGCTGTATTTTGTTTTTGTGTTTCTTTGTAGATCAGGTAGTTCCCTAAAACAGTGTCTTTTGTTTATTATTTTGGCCTTGGTCCACCCTTGGTCCACCCGGTTGTTGCTTGTACAGCACTTGTATATATCTTGCGTAATATACCACGTTTTGTATACATCTGGTGTGTCCCGTGTGTGTGTTCCCAACAACACCTCATACTGCCCTCCAGCTAAAACAACCCCGTGCCACTAACGCTGTATGACCCAACCCTAGACTGGGTCGTAAAAAGATCATTACAGAAGGAAGACTGCGTGCATCTTTGGCTGCAGCATCAGCCATAGCTCTACCTCGAGCTTCAGCGGTGTCTGGGGAGCAATGGGCCTTAATTTTAACCACAGCCTAACGTGTTGAACATTCACATGCTGACAAGAGGTCAGACACAAATGAGGTATGTTTAATGGGCCTGCAGCTGTCAAAAAGGCACGTCACCTCCAAATACTTCCAAAGACATATTGAGAATCCATGTAAATTGTAGCAGTACAACCTAGGATGCAGACGTTAGTCAAAGCCACAAGTTTAGCACATTGGGCTGTCACTGCATGTGATGAACAAACAGCCAATCCAGCACATCTACATTTGTTCAGTACTTGGGCTGAACCATCTGTAAACAAAATCACGTCTGGATTTTTCAAGAGGAATCTCAGAAAGGCTCAGAGGTGGTGAGTGTGAAAGCATCGCACAGTGATGATCACTTAATACACTCTCATCTTGTGTATCAGACATTGCAGTCATCATTAACGATGAAGGATTGGTGATCTTGGACCTTTGCAGGATAATGTTGGATGCTGTGAGAGAATTGAGCCAATTAACCCATCTCTGGGCAATCACTGTGATCACACAAGCTGAGGACAACAGAGTAAGAACAGCATGTGGACAATGTACAGTAAGATGTTGTGTTAACACTACTGGAACACAGGCAGTAACGGTGAAATAAGTGACTCAAAATCCAACTGCGGGTGTATTTGTGAAATAACACTGATGCCTAAAATATGAAGGCTGTTAATCCATCTTGCCATAAGAGAGATAACACTCAGGACCAAAACACAAACAAGTATGTTCAGTTCTGTGTTAGAATTTTCCCCAGTCACACTGGAAATGAAATACTAATTCTAATTAGACAAAGACCAAACTTTCTAGCCATCTCTATTGGAATTATTGATATTTGTGCATTAGTGTCAGACAGAAAACTGCATTCATGATCATTCACACTGATTATCACATACAATCTGGTATCCTGCTCATGCATAATTGGCTGCGAATAGGCTCTCACAGCAGACATATCTAAAAAGAATGTGCAGCAAGAATGTACCAGCTGAATTATTTGCCCTGCAACCTCTGGCAAGATGGCAAGGCTGGGAAACCCTGTAAGTCGGAGCACATTTCCCTCTCAGCTTTCTCGATTCAGCCTTGTTCTTACGGCATACATGCTCCCAATGCCCCTGCTTGTGACAATACCAGCACTAATCCCACTGAATGGATTGAGTGTTTACCACATTAGCAGTTGTTTGCAACAAAGCAGACCCATGCACTTTCAGATTCGAATCTCTCTCATACGCTGCGTGACTTTCAGCAAGCTCACAAAGACTCTCCTTACACTAGTCAGGCTTCAAAATCAGCAACACCTTGCATGAGTCAGCTTTTAAACCAACAGCCCATTGGCTAACGGAAACACGTCTTCAAAGAACATCACAGACAGAACTCATATGATGTCCTCCATATAGCATAAACACCTGAGCATAATGCTGGGTGTATTCCATTGATGACTCATTTCTGCCCTGTTGACAATCAACAACTTTGTGCCAGCACTCAGCACTGTCTACAAAACAGCCAACAATTTCGAGAAGGCCATCAGTACATTTCTATATCGCTCTAGCCAAAGTAAGTGAATGCTTATCTTCACAGTTATCATAAGTATTCAACTTCGCCAATTCGGTAGGCAGAAATGTCTGAGAGCATATGAAAATAAGTTGCAAGTTGTACAACTGAATTTTACATGTCATCGGGGTCAGGAATGGACCCATGCTCATTTCTCTGAGATGTTTAAAATCTTTTGCCATGCAATCTACTTGCTCAGGCCTCAGGACTTGCTCAGTGGCTGATATTTTATAGTTACTTTTGTCTCCTCATCCTTTTTCGACTTTGCAACTTTACTCACCATTGGGGCTACCCAATGGCTGCAGGATTTATGCCAGGGTCATCTGAATCATCATCGTAGGATAACAAATCTGAAGACTGTATATCTGATCGGCAGTTAAGCTTTTTAAGAGACGGACAACGCTTGTTTACTTTAGAAGACAAAGCCAGTGTCTGTTTTCATAAACCTCAATCTTGGCTCAATCTTGATGCGACTGCTGACAAGTTTTTTGAGTGGATATAGCGGCGCATTTATGGTTGGCACACTCCCATGCCAGCTTAGCAACTAGCTCATCGCTCTCACACTTTTTCTTATCCCTCTCTTGTATTAGGACATCATGCCACTGGCTGGACCCCTGCACCACTGCCTCAAGGTCTTCATACTTGAGGCATTTATCCAAAGCAGAAAAACATTGCTCTCTACTCCACTCTGTTTGTTCTGGAATACCAAGCTCTTTAATATAATTTAGCCATTTTCTTTCCACACAACTTATCTAACATTTGCCCTAGCTCCCTTTCAAAGCTGATATTATCAGCAAAAGGCAAGGTTGATTCACAAACTGGTGAGGAAGACTCTCCAACACCCTTAGGATCCTGATTACTCGTTGCCATACTGTATAAAACAGTGCTAACTTATTCGGGACAGAGAAACTTCGACTGTCAATTGAACTCTTATCATCAACTTGATTGTCATCTAGCACGTTCTTTGACAGGATGACTCACTCACCCATACTGGCATATGTTTTCATGACCACAGGAACAGGATCACCGGATCAGGTCAGATAGGTAATGATGATGTCTGTCATCTGGGTTGTCACAGTGCAAGGGCGGAGAACATCACTGTCCCATCTTGGTCATCAAAATCATTGTAAATCTTTCTGGATGACCATAAAAATACTGCAGTTTCATCATAAGTAAGATGACTAAAGAATCAGGAGACCAAGAGCCAGGTTATAATAAAAGAGGTGGCTTATTGAATGCATGGAGACAGCCAGTGTGTTCTATAGTCTAAACAAAAGTTGGACACAGCCGGCTTTTATACTGATGTGATGTGCAAGGACATGTTCTAGACCATATAAATAATGCCCAAGGCTAAGATAGGAGAAAAAACATAAGCCAGGACAAAACATCATGATCCAAGAAACAGAAACGTCTACATCATGAGTGATCATGAGTGAACAAAGACACTTACAGAAATCACATTAAATTGAATTGCTCTTAGATGAATATATCATGTATCTGTTAACACAATCATGGAAAAAATAGAAAATAATCCCACAGCCTTTTGTAGTACCTATATAACTGCATTGTCCATGCCTTGCTGTGGCTGGAACTGCAGGGGGTCCAGAAAAGAGCTGACCTGAGGTCTGTGATGGAACAGCACTAGTGATGTGAGGGCTACTGATCTATAATTGTTCAGGGAGGAGGGAGTTGTCTTCTTTGGAACAGGAACCAGGCAGGATGTTTTCCACAGTTCTGGCACCTTCTCCTGTTGAAGGCTCAGGTTGAAGAGTTGTTGGAGGAACCCACACAGCTGGTTGGCACAAACCTTCAGTACCCTGGGACTCCATCAGGCTCTGCAGCTTTCCCAAGTTTCAGCTTCTCCAGCTGTCTCTTCACCTGGCCAGTAGTGACAGATAGCTTGCAGTTGGTAGTTGTGATTCCCTTGAGAATAGCTGTTGGTTGAAGGGAGGTAATTGGGTAAAGTAGAGGTGTGAGAGGTGAAGAAGGCTGTGGGATGAGTGGGATAAACGGGTGTGAGATGAGCAGGGGAGAATTGGTTTAGATGACAAGGTGGGAAAAGATGTGCTGAACCTATTAAAGAACAAAGTCAGCTTGTTATTTCTTTCCAGACTGCCCCCACAGGTTGTTGTTTTGCTTTGAAACCAGTGATTTGCTTCATGCCAGCCCACATTTCCTTTGTGTTGTTTTGCTGTAGCCTGCACTCCAGCTTACTTCTGTAGGCTTATTTGTTCACCTTTGTGCACCCTCCTCATCTGTTCCTTGTCCTTCTGCCTGAAAGCTTGCTTCTTTTTATTCAGTAGCTCCTTCCGGTCCTTGGCGATCCAGGGTTTGTCATTTGTCATTAGGAAAACAACACACCCTCCTGACTGGAACTGAAGTGTCTGTGCAGAAATGTAGTCCACTATGCAGTCCTGGTTCACATAACACTTCCCAGTTTGTGGTCTCAAACCAGATCTGCATAGCCTTCTCTGCCTCTTGTGACCATCTTCTTATGCTCTTCTTTGTCACAGACTGCCTAGGGACAACGGGTTGGTATGTGGGTGTCAGTAGAACCAGGTTGTGGTCAGACCTTCCCACTGGGAGCAGAGCAGATGAAGTGTATGCACCCTTCACACTTGCATACAGGAGATCCAGTGTTCTGTTCTCTCTGGTAACACAGTTGACAAACTGGTGGAACTGTGATAATGTAGTGGAGAGTGACACATGATTAAATTCCCTAGAAATGACAATGAAAGAGTTCAGATGCCGAGTTTGGAGTCTCGCAGTAGCCGAGTGTATGACATCACATGCCACTTCTGTGTCAGCTGCCAGTGGGATGTAAACAATAACCATAATGGTGACTGAATTTCTTAGGCTAGATAAAATGGATGTAAACCAACATTTAGGTGTGTATCATGCTCTGATTTACATGCTACACAGAGCCATACACACCTGGACAAACCTAGAGCAACAGTGAGGTTCTTCAACTTCTCCACTGATTTTAATACCATCCTGACTGTTTGACTGGGGAACAAACATAGGGCAATTAACATGGATGTACATATAGTAAGCTGGCCAACAGGCCATGGTTTGTGAGGCTCGAAAACGATGTGTCTGAAACATTGTTAAGCAACACTGGAGCCCTTCAGGGAATGGCCGTATCGCCTTTTCAATCTATACACATCGGGGTTCCAGTGCAACACCAGCACATGTCACCTGCAGAGGTTTTCTGATGACTCCTCCATTGTGGGGTGCATTCACAATGTAGATGAAACAGAGTACAGAGGATTGGTGGAGGACTTTGTCTTGTGTTTCAGGATGATGCAGTCTTACAGGTACTTTGGGGCCTACCTGAATAGCACATTAGACTGGACAGACAACACCAAAGCACTATACAAGAAAGGCCAGACCAGGCTCTTCTTCCTAAGATAGCTCAGGTCCTTCAATGAGTGCAGCAGACTACTGGGGCTGTTCTATCAATTGACTGTGGCCAGCGTTCTTTTCTAGGGTGTGGTCTGCTGACACTAGCTCATTAGAAACAATCACAGCAAAGAGGATGGTAGCAAAACTGGAGATAACAGATAAATAACTGCTTTATAAACTTATTTATATATAGGTGTATTAAAATATTGTAAGAAATATAAACATAAGTCATGAGGAATGTCTTATAATATCATTACATCTATAATGTCTGTGTTAAAAGAATATTTAGTTAAGGTTTTGTAACGTGGGGAGTCGTGACAACGGAGTTGGGGATCCAAGTGCAAGGCTTTATTAACAAATGTGGTCAAAACAGGCAGGGTTGAGCACCAGCAAACAGTACAATCCAAGGCAGAGACTAAAGAGTAATCCAGTACACAGGCAATGGTCAGGGCAGGCAGCAAACAATCAAAAACAAGGAAAACAGTCCACAGATCAAAAACACAGGGAAACACGGAAACTCGGAATGGCTATAAACAAACACAAACAATCAGCAAACTAGGAGCGTGGGTGAGCAACTCTTATACAGGACCGGGAGAACACATGACAAAACCAACCAATGAGAACATGACACATGAAACTAAGGAACCAATCAGAACACGACACACAAACAAGGGTAGCACATGGTAAGATCACATGAGGGGCAAGGAACACATGGGAAATGGAGTCCAGAAGGCAAGGGCAAGAGTCCGGGGTGGAGTGCCCTCTAGTGGAGTTCGTGGGCACTCCAGCTGGTGATCGTAACATAGCCCCCCCCCAAGGAGCGGCTTCCAGACGCTCCTCAACAGGAATAGACATGAGTCCAGGAGGGGGGTGGAGCGGAGGCGGAACAGGGGGAGGGGTGGAGGGCCAGGTCCATGTGGAAGTGGAGGAACAGGGTACTGAGGCAGAGCCGGTGGAGCAGAGAGCCAGGGTGGAGCAGGCGGAACAGAATAGCACCAGGGCGGAGCAGGCGGAGCTGAAGGGCACCAGGGCGGAGCAGGCGGAGCTGACGAGCACCAGGGCGGTGCTGAAGGGCACCACAGCTGAGCAGGTGGGTCCGAAGATCCCCACGGCGGAGCAGACGACCACCACAGCTGAGCAGATGGGTCCAAAGATCCCCTCGGCGGAGCAGACGACCACCACAGCAAAGCAGAGGAGAGCAAAGATCCCCACAGCGGAGCCGACAGCCACCATAGCAGAGCAGAGCAGATGTCCACCAATGTAGAGCTAACAAGGCGGGTGCCCACCAAGGCGGACCAGGCGGGACTGGAACAGAGAGCACAGAGAGGTTAATAACGGCCTCTGCGGTCGAGACAGAACAGGCAGAGAGTTCACAGACGGCCTTCTTGGCCTGGACAGGGCAGGCGAAGAGCTCGGAGATGGCCTCCTTGGCTGGGACAGGGCAGGCGAAGAGCTCGGAGACGGCCTCCTTGGCCGGGACAGGACAGTCAGAGGGTTCAGAAGCGGACACTGCCGACTCGGGAGGTTCTGCAGCGGAAACTGCCACCTCGGGAGGAGCTGGAGCAGACGCCGACGACCTGGGAGGTTCTGCAGTGGGAGCTGCCACCTCAGGAGCTGGAGCGGGCTCTGGAGCGGATTCGAGGACTGGAGCGGGCTCTGGAGCGGATTCGAGGACTGGAGCAAGAACAGAGCAATATGTAGCCCAAACACACAGGATGGCGACCGCCATTACAGGGAGCACTGAGGAAAGGGGAAGTGTCTCTGTGACGACCAGTGCTGAAGCTCTTGGAATGCCTGCTGCACGCACCGACATCAACGGTGGGTCCGCCAGACTGGACACCAGCCTCAAACGCCCTTGGAACACCTTGGTGTCTTCAAACACAACATCCACGATGCTCTGGAATACTGGAGTGGCATCCGTGATGGCTGAAGACTGAGGCTTGACATCCATAGTGGCTGGAGGCTCTGGTGTGCCAGGCATCTTGGGAAGAGGCTCTGGGCAGGCGGCCATCTTGGAAAGAGTCTCTGGGCAGGCGGCCATCTTGGAAAGAGTCTCTGGGCAGGCGGCCATCTTGGAAAGAGTCTCTGGGCAGGCGGCCATCTTGGAAAGAGTCTCTGGGCAGGCGGCCATCTTGGAAAGAGACTCTGGACTGGGGATCACAGAACAAGAAGGTGCAGGAAACACAGGAGTGGCGACCATAATCACAGGACCTGCTGGTGGCCATGATGGGTCAAGCTCCGCTGCTGCCGGAGCTTGCCACTGTTGGCCCCCCCTCTAAAAATTCTTTGGGGTTTCAAAGTCCTCTGCCTCTCCCACAGTAAAAGGAGAGCCACATGACAACAGTGCATAGTCCATAAAGTCTCTTAAACTACAATTAAACTCCCCTCCAGGTAACAATGACTTTGTTGGCTCATTGAGACCAAAACGGAACAAGTCCTTAAACAAAATCTCATCATAAATCGGTACTCGATATGACAACTCACAGAACAGATGAACGTATTCCTCAATGGATAGGTTCTTTTGCCGAAGGTGCAGTAGTTGATCGACTGGGTCCATGATTGGCCTGGAATGCTCAGAAAGCTGCTGGATCCGGGTGAGGCTGATTGTTCTGTAACGTGGGGAGTCGTGACAACGGAGCTGGGGATCCAAGTGCAAGGCTTTATTAACAAACGTGGTCAAAACAGGCAGGGTCGAGCACCAGCAAACAGTACAATCCAAGGCAGAGACTAAAGAGTAATCCAGTACACAGGCAATGGTCAGGGCAGGCAGCAAACAATCAAAAACAAGGAAAACAGTCCACAGATCAAAAACACAGGGACACTCAGAAACTCGGAAACTCAGAATGGCTATAAACATAAACACAAACAATCAGCAAACTAGGAGCGTGGGTGAGCAACTCTTATACAGGACCGGGAGAACACATGACAAAACCAACCAATGAGAACATGACACATGAAACTAAGGAACCAATCAGAACACGACACACAAACAAGGGTAGCACATGGTAAGATCACATGAGGGGCAAGGAACACATGGGAAATGGAGTCCAGAAGAC
>CM040473.1:9451624-9479443 GCA_022758105.1 Pangasianodon gigas
GTAGGTTTGTAATGCTCAAGCACTGACAATTAATTTAAAAAGCTAACAGCAATAATACTACCACAAACAGTGTCCCTGTTACTATACAATCCACAGGGCACACTGCATATACAGTTTTCACAGGAACTACTTCTACAGTACAATATACAATGTTCCAACAGTAAATATTTCCTGTGCGTGTAGATTATCCAGAGTAGTACTGTAGGAAACAGATGGCAAAGGAAATGTTAAATGCCATCTTTCAAAGTTGTGAGTACCACAAGCTAAAGTCCATTTGTCTCCACTGTATTAGTGTTGAGGCAAAAATTTCAAAGACACAGTAAACTAAAAATGCATAGAGAGATACCACAAGGGCAGGTGAGAGAATGTGTTCTTGTAATATAAATGAACCAACCATCAAACAAATGACAATTAGTATCATAAGAAAAATGACAACGTAAACTAGAAATATCCACCCACCTTTGTCTGTTGTAGTAGGTCTGTTAACATCTGGCCTATCCAACCTGTCTTCTTTTTGAAGATTTCCATCAAGCTTGGACATAAAGCATCAAGCACACCAAAGAATTCTTCTTTAAGATTTCTTCCAATAACCCTGTTAAACTCTAAGTAAACCTGAAAAATAAAAAACAAGCCAAATTTTGGTGTATAGACAGAATTACTTATAACAACACAAATCAACCTTTCTGAACATGTTATGCAATGATCTGTACTGTATATAATTCGAGTAAGAAAAAACACATTTTCGGTGGAAAGTGCCACAAACCTGGCTTTCTGTAAAAAGGGCTGGCCAACGTCGGACCATCTGGCTAATGTCAGGCTTATCCTTTACAACCTCGTCTCTTCTTTTTTTTATATATATATATTTTTTTATTGATTTTTAACAACAACAAAAAAGCAGAGCCAGATCAATATACAATTGACACCTACAGCAAAAATTTAAACACAAACAATAATCTGTTAGTATAACAGAGTGATCATGGAAAAACCAAAGGGCAAAACAGTCCAGTAAAAGAAAACAGAAAAAAAGAAAAGAGAGAGAAAAAAAAAAAAGTAGGCAGGACTAAAGTCATGATTGTTCAAGTAGCTCCCACAAGGGGGTCCATATCTGCCAGAATAATTCAGATTTGTTCTGTAAGTCATATGTAAGTTTTTCCAAAGGAAGAGAATTAGCCACTTGTGCCAAACACATCTTCACATGATGATGACCATAAAATAAGTATACATTTCTTGGCCAGATAAGTAATGAAATTTAATAAACAGTTTAAATCAGAAGGAAGATCTAGTGATGTTTTACAATTTAGCAGGTATATAGTTGGAGACAAAGTGAATTTTCTAGCCAGTATTTTCTGAGCCAAATCATGTACATCATACCAAAAAGTTTTAATTTTCTTACATTCCCAAAATAGGTGCATCAATGTTCTCGTCTCTTCTAAGGGCAGATGTGATGTCCATGTTTCTTTTAATAAGAGCATCATCTGGGTTTTTCTTCATCATTTTATTGACCATGACCTCTCGAACAGCTTCAAGGCTAGTTCCATCCATTCCCTCTGGGAAATCTGGTAGGTAATTAATTTCACCTTTTCTTGGCTTCTTTATGTTTTTGTGTGCAGGTTCACCATCAGCATTGTTTTTTCCACGTTTACCACCATTAACTGTGATATCAAGCCGACCCAGCTGACGCATTTTAGTTCTGTAATTACCCATTTTGAATTTCAGACTGTTCTTTCATCCCCCACAGCAAGATGATGAGCCTCGTTCTTTAAGACAGGGGTGTTCTGCTACCAAGGCATTTGCAACAACTTCAAACTCCTTATTTGTTGGGTATGTTTTATAGCCATAGATTGTCTCTGCCAGTTTCTCAAGAATGTCATGCTTCAGCTCTTTTGTCACTTTGAGGTAAGTTCCATCACGAAGATACATCAGGTTGCCTTGATGTAGTCTGTATTCCACATCTACAGAAAACTTTGGAATTTCAAATACATCAGGCCACTCTCTGCATCTGTCCAAGGATGAGATAGACAAGATCTCTGTGTCTGCCTGGCTGCTTGTCTCACTGCCAATTTCACATTGAGTCACTGGGCTGAGGTCAAGGACAGGAATAATTTGGATGGTTGGTTTCTCTGGGAGGTCAGAAATGTCTGTCAGGTTACACAGCGCATTATTGAATTCAGGGTCCTCATACTGTAAAGTGAAGTTGTAATCAGCTCCAACTGATCTCTTGAGCCAGTCTATTAAATCCTCAACTGTATTTGGCCGAGCAGTCATGGTCATCTTCCTTATGTCCCCTTCACAAACTATAACTCTCATCGTCAGTTTCTGTTTTGTAGTCATCTGAGGAAAAACATTGACAGTTTTAGTAAATAACAAATCGCTTGAGAGTACTTTGTATGCTGAAAGTTGGAAGACATCATTTAAATCCGACCGCTTAACCACACACATAGAGGGGCCATCAGCATAGCAAAGCTGGTAGGACCGAAAGTGGTCTTGGTACCATGCTGTCATTTTTTTGCAGACAAACATAATTTCTGGGTTAGCTGCAACAATGTGTGTAACCTGACCAAATTCAGGGAGACCTGAACAAGAACCAATACAGAGCATCATATCTGTGCTATACTTGATTCCTTTGATGCAGACAGATGATGTAACAAGTACTGACCCAGACATGGTTATGTTTTGAGGGAGCACTCTTTGAACATCACTGGGAAAAGATGTGACCAAAACCATCGTAACTTTTGTCATCTCAACTTCTGTCCTAAAAAATGCTAGCTGCAGTCTAAATAGTAACTGAGTGCTTTCTGGTGTTTAGTGGCAAGTGTCATGGCCATATTTTTAAAATTTTGGGACTCTCTGATTGCTTTTTTGAAAAACTTATGCTTACCCTCAAAGTGCATAGTCCAAACATCAGTTAAAGGACCAAATTTCTTTATCAGGTGATGGTAATGTTCCACATAGTGATGTTTTGGTCGTAAGTGAAAACTTGGAAAGGTTGACTGCAGTAGCTCTCTGTGCTCTGCCAACTTGCAGTCCAGGAAATACAGTGTCTCATCAGTATGCTTAGGTGCCACAACAAGCTCCACAATATCTTTGAGAAGCATGAGAATTTCCCAAGTGTTGTCTCCCTCAGGGACACAGTGACCAATGAAAAGTGGAAGCAGTCTGATGACAGACCAGTTCTCATGGCCATTTCCACCAATGGTCCCTTTGGAAGAAAATCCTTTTCCAATTGTCTGAGGCTGATCAGTCTTGTCAGTAAATGTGTAATTAAAAGATCTGATGGCCTGATTTAGTGTATCTAGGGTAAAATACTTCTTTGCAATCAGGGCTGACAGACACAGAGACAACTCAACTAGGACAATGCCTTCCAAGACATCGTGTAAAACAGGGATGGGCAACTGACGGCCCGCTTCATCGCTCAAAGTGGCCCTCAGATTAATTTTCGAAAATCTTTCAAAAGCTTCCTCCACTGCACAGAATCAGTTCCAAATTAATTATACAGTTCGCCGATAGATGGCGCTCCCTATGAAAACAAAATGCGGTTGCTCCGGGCCTTCTCCATTAGCGAGTAAGACAGATAGAGAGAGCCATGGCAAGCAGCAGCGGAGGTGCAAAAAGAAAAATTGATCAGGAAAATCGTGTCTTTCAAGCAAGATGGGAAACTGATTATTTGTTCATAAACTTTAAACGTAAACCCATGTGTCTAGTGTGCTTAGAAACGTTATCAGTCATGAAAGATTTCGACATAAGTCGCCACTACAACACCTTACACAAAGTTAAATATGAGAAGTATACTGCAGATGCCAGAGCCGCCATTGTGGCAGACCTCAAATCAAAAGTACAAAAACAACAGTATTTTTTTACCAGAGCCACAACCACACAGGAGTCTGCTCTCAAGGCGTCTTACGCAGTTGCACTTGAGCTTGCCAAAGCAAAGAAGCCCTTGTCAGATGGCGAACTTATAAAGAGGTGTGCCATTGAAATGGCCAAAGCTTTTGGGGACGATAACCTGGTGAAAAACTTTGAAGCGGTCTCATTGTCTCGTCGCACGGTGACTCGCAGAGTTTTTGATATTCACGATCATGTCGAGGGAAAGATTAAACAAGTTATGCATGACTGCAAGTACTTCTCCTTGGCCTTGGATGAGAGTACTGATGTGACGGACGTTAGCCAGCTACTGATTTTTACAAGAACTATTGACAGTTTATTTGAAGTGCATGAGGAGTTGTTAAAATTGGTGTCGTTGCATGACACTACTAGGGGCACGGACATTTTCAATGCCGTTCAAAATGTTGTAAGCGCATATGGGGGCTTTGACAAGCTGTCAGCGGTTGTAACTGATGGTGCACCCGCGATGCAAGGGAGACACACTGGATTTGCAGGGCTCCTTCAACAGAGCGGAGTGAACTGCCCTATACTGCACTGTTTCATACACCAGGTTAGTAGGCCTAATTAATTTTGAGATATTATTTGACATGAAAGACAAACATAGGCCAATTTTAAAGATTTATGACAGCATTTGCACAAAAAAACCCTCAGGAATGTGATTATTTTTGTTTCTTCAATCTTTTTGGAATACATTTGAGTAATGTGAAATATATGCATTTACTGTGCTGTATGTTGGTTCAATAAACATACAAACATATATGTATATTTTGGTGTCATGTAAAATGGTAGCCTTCTCCAATCCAATTAGTGGAAGTGTACAGTCTTATGCGGCCCTCTCGTATCGATGAAGAAAAATTGTGGCCCTCTCCATCATTAAAGTTGCCCATCCCTGATCTACATATACAGTCAGGTCCATAAATATTCAGACATTGACAAGGTCATTATTATTATTATTTTATTATTGTATTTATTATATTGGAGTTAAAATTAACTAATGTATATGAGCAGTGCCACCCCCCCCCCCCTTTTTTTAGGCACCATAAATATAGGGACACAAACAATTGGACAAACTAACATAATCATAAATTAAATTGTCAATTTTAGTACTTGATGGCAAATCCTTTGCAGTCAATGACTGCCTGGGACCCATAAACATCACTACATGCTAGGTTTCTTCCCTGGTGAATCTCTTTCAGGCATTTACTGCAGTTCCTTCTTCAGTCTTCAGTTCTGCTTGTTCTTGGGGTGTTTTGCCTTCAGCAGGTGAAATGCATGCTCAATTGGATTCAGGTCAGGTTATTGACAAGTCAGGTCAGGTGATTGCAGAACATTCCAATTCTTTGCCATAAGAATGTCTCTGGTTGCTTTCTGTGGCTGTGGGGGCGTGGTTGAGGGTCAACTGCAGACGGAGAGGAGGCGGGTTGAACCAGCAGGTAATGCGTGATGATTCTCACCTGTGTCTTATTACCGCCATTCTCCTTATTTGTGTCTCTTTGTGCTTTCAGTGACCCCCGTAACAAGAGAGCGCGCGCCCCTGAGTGAGTGATATGAGCGAGATACGCACGCAGAGGCGGACTTAGCACTAGGCAAAGGTAGGTAACTGCCTTGGGACCCCAGAAGCCAAGGGCACCCTAAAAATGTAAATTATATATTTTTAATTATTAATGCTAAATAACCTATGCTGAATATATACATTTCGATGTTAAAACACTGAAATAATTGATATCGCTGTTATTTGAGCAGCATCAATGCAAGCCCCCTCCCCTGCCTCGTGCTGTAATGGAGTATTCCATTACAAGTGCGGGCAGCATGATAGCAGTGGTAATTTCGATTAATCCCAGTGACTCGAATCTTTTGATTCCATTAACCGTTCAGTTTTACTATTATGATTTATTAAAATTGGCATATCCAATCCACAAAGAGAAGGTCTGGTGAATTTATTTTCAAGAAAGACATTTTAGTCAGTGCAGGCTAGTTTTGAGAAAGTGGTCACGAATGAGGATATGAATGTAATTTGGAAAAAAAAAAAAAAAAACATACATCGTATATGAAGTAGTTTTCAATGCTACAGTAATTTAAAAAAATATCCATCAGTCATTTTTACACATTCATGTATAGCGGATTACGCTCTGAACAACACAATACATAAGGCTTGTCTTAGTGCTACACACTTTTCAAATGCACTGTTCCGCCCTCTTTCTCTTCTTGTTGAAAGGGTGGCGAACCGACATCAGTGAGACAGCAGATTCCCTTACGTTCACCTAGTTCGTTCATTTCGTTCATGAACGACAATTACCAGTTCGTTCATTTCGTTCACGAACTGTAAGTACCAGTTCACTCCTTCAGACTCAAAGTAAGGGTCATATTCGTTCAATAAGTCCAACCGATGGCAAAAAACAGCATTAAGTGGAAATGGCTACAATAACTGGAAAAATGTATCAGCCCACTTAAAACATGAAAGGTCTGCTGAACACATTACAAACATGGATCACTGGCACAACCTGCTGGAGAGACTTCATGATGCGCGAACATCTGAGGAGAATTAAATCAGAATAAATAAGTGACATCTACCTCAGCAAGACTCTTCAAAATGAAACAATATGCCTGATGGCAAAGAGTACAACAGATGCTATCACAGAGATTGTAAAGAGAGCCAAATATTACTGAGTGATAACGGATTGCACACCAGATGTGAGTCACCAGGAGCAGCTCTCAGGATTGCTTAGAATTGTTGATTGTAAAACATCAAAAGGCATCTCTATTTATGTAAATAAAACTATTTATTATATTTAAACACGTCAACCAGATGGGAACGTAGGGTTGACAGCGTTAAAGCTGTGTGCCTCAAATGGCCGAGAAACTTAAGGCTTTGATTGCCTTAAAGGAGTATGCTACAGAGAAAAAAGAAGCAGTTGTTGCTTCAACAGCTGGAAGTATCGATCAGGAGATGCAGACTTGGCCTTTTATGATAAGTACCATAGTGTGGTATGATGTATTATTCCAGATTAACAAAGTTAGTAAGATTCTGCACAGCCCAAATGTTTCAACTGAGACATTGTGAAATGAAATCAAGGGACTGACAGATTACTTGCAAGACTATTGTGAGAGTGGCTTCCCCTCTGCTAAAACGGATGCCAGCGAGCAAGCAGATTAACTTGATGTGGAAATGGGCTGGCCAGAAGTGCATCAGCAAAGAGCAGCTAGACAGTTTCTCTATGAGGGAAAAGAGCAAACTCAGTCAACAGCAGAGGAGCACTTCAAGAGGGAGTTTTTTCTGCCCCTAATAGATACAGCTCTCGTCACCTTACAGGAAAGATTTTCAAATATGGAAAAGTTATTTGATCTTCATGGTTTTCTCTACTCTCTTGATATGATGAGTTTCAGAGAGAAAGAAGGTAAACTCGATGAGTGCTGCAAGAGACTGGAGCATGATATGGATGCAGATGATCTGAAAATGGAGGTGAAAGGTACAGTCAGGGCTTTCCCCCAACATCTCATCACCATCTGAGATGCTGGACTATATATAAAATGAGAATGTCCTTGATGTGTATCTTAATTTGAGTACAGCTTCAGACTCCTCCTCACAGTTCCTGTGACAGTAGCATCGAGTGAGAGAAGCTTTTCATCTCTGAAATGTATGAAAACGTACCTGAGGTCACCAATGTCACAAGAGGCTGTCTGCCCTAGCAATTCTCTCCATTGAATGTGAAATTAGAAAACCAGTAGACATGGAGTCTTTGATAACAAGATTTGCTGAAGTCAAGGATCGCAGGGTCAAGTTTTAGTTAGTTTAGATACCTTGTACCTTGTAGTTTGTTCAAGTTCAAGTTGATGGAGGAAAGGTGCATTAAAGAAAGAGGGAGACAGAAAAAAGGTAGTGTATTTGTATGTATTGTAGTTTATGGTAGCCAGATTGTGTTCTTAATGTAACATGTTAAACATTCTCTTTTCAGAAATTGGACACAACCAGGGGACACCACTGTGCAGCGGTAAGCATCACAACAGAGAAAGGAAGCTCAAGGATAATCGAGGTAAATGTGTGCAGTTGAATAGGGCCACCAAATCACTAAATCCGCCCCTGCACGCACGCACACACACCCATAAACTTGCCGGGGAGAGTGAACTTGACGGAGTGAAATCCATGAGTCTGTGATGGGCCCTTTTCTGTTGATTTGTCCTTTTTTGTTGAGTTTTTGAAAGTACACTGAAAAGCGCGGACTGAATAAACACGAGTCCGGACCTCTGCTAAAATCCCGCCTGACTGCCAAGGCTTCCTCTGCACCCTCACACACCGGGGTCTACACTTTTGAAATATGCTTCAGTTCATTGTTCATCATTGTCCATCCAGCCCTATACACTTCAGAATTCATCCTGCTGCTTTTGTCAGTGGTCACATCATTAATAAATACAGGAGAACCAGTTCCACTGGCAGCCATACCAATACTCAGTCCCACACCAGGGATTGATCAACTCAAAAACTAAAACAGCAAGACTTGGCCCACGTAATATTCTTGGGGGAAAAGCTGCAGCTCATCTGTTTTATTTAAGATGCACTACAATACAGAGGTTCACATGCACAATTTATTATTAATTCCTGTCCATAACAACTTTTTCCTAGAATAGAATGTGCATTTTGCATTTATTAAATGAAAGTTTTAACATATGCAAAAAACAATCAAGTTTTACAGTCAGGTCTTATTTGCCAAAGCAACATCTTATTTTCCAATGCAACATTAACATGTCATCTTTCCTCTATTGGTTAGAGAGTTCACGATAGCTAGCTAGCAGCAGCTATTTTTAGCTAGCTGACATTTTTCAAATCATTTCAATACCATTAATGAAGCTAAGTAGCATATTAGCTAAGTTGATAAATTTATGATATTTTGCTAGCTGGCTAGGTTGGATGGTAGTGGTGGTTTGTGTCACAGTTTATAGTCTATCAATTAGTTTTTGTTAACTTGCGTTAGCTAGAAAGATTTGATGTTCCTTTTTCAGGAAAAATTGGAATTTGTGAAAAGACAAAGTATGTCATATGTATGACAGCTAAACATATCCCTACATGCTAGTTATCTGTTTAGTCTTCAGCAGGTTGTACATTCTGAAATAATGAATTTGCTTAAAAACAATGTCAGAGAGAACTGTAGGTGAACTTTCATCAACTGTCAAATGTGACAGGTGTTCATGATGATTTCTGGCAAGAGGTGTTGGGTGACATCACATGCCATGTGTCATTCAAATTAATGTTGACAGGTCATGGTAAATGGTTAATGAGATCTATTGTATGAGAAATCCTATTTAATACCATCATGTATTGTATTTAACAGGTGTTAATGTTTCTTAAATCCTGTTTAATGCCGTCAAGTGTTTATGACTGTGCGGAACCAGAATAATTCTTTACAATTCTTACCAGCAATCCAAATGGCATTAAAACACAGACATGAATACATTACTGTATATGACCATATAGATCATATGTGGTAACATTTAACTGCACAACAATGTTGTGAACAATGAACATTTCTGTGTAGGTCAATATTCACTTAGTAATGAAACTCCTTTCACATAAACACAACTTCTTGTGACAGTTTGTAGCCATGCACAGTTTGTGCAAATTATTGTCAAACCCTTCAACAACAGTCAGTATCTGACCACAAAGCCAATCTTTGCTTGGATATTTTTGGGTGGTGCACCACTCTTGACCTAGCAGTGACACTGACATGCATAAAAACCCTGCAATGTTACTGAACCTGATGCACTCAATCCACTGCTGCAATGAGAATGGTCTTCCTCAGAAAATTAAATCTACATCTATATCTAGAATCTATAAATTTACAGTATCTGTACCCATTATATTATGTGTACATACATTAGATATACTTAATAAAGTGGCATCAAACTCTTCAACTTATTGAGGGTAGGATAGTGAAACTGCAGCCTGTTAGTATCTGTGCATATATGTCTCTTAATGTGCATTTGTATTGATACTGTTATAGAAACATTCACAACAAACAATCTACATAACACCACTGACACTGAAATTCATAACTTCGAACATCCATGGAATTGGCTCACAGATGTAAAAACTACAATGTTTTTACAAACAAAAAGTTACTACAATTGCAGACCCAGATGGAAGATATGACAATCAATGGTTCAATAAAAAAAAAAAAAACAATATACGACCCAAATAATGGTGATTCATCACTTTTCCACTCATTCTTCTCACAACCAAACAACTTAGTAGACTTGATAATTATATTTGGCAAGTGATTTTAATACAGTCATAGACCCAGCATTAGATAGGTCAAGCTCTCCAAGCATACAGAAAAACTAGCTCTCCTTGTAAACAATAGTATATTTCAAAATTTCAGATTACACAATACACCCCATCACCATTAGCAATCATGTACCAGTATCATATAGTCAAAATAATCAAACCCACCAACAACAAAATTGCAGATGGCGCTTTAATTTGTCATTACTGAGTGAGCCAGACTTTAACCTATACATAAAAAAAAATGAATGGACCAACTTCCTAGAAACAAACAACTCACCAGAAATCTCACCCAGCCTTACTCTGGAAAACAGGCAAGGAAAGCAACTTGACAAGTTGCAGCTATATCATATTCAACATTCAAAAAGAAGATAACAAGAAAAAAAAAGGGAAAACCATCTAAAAACAGAAAAAAAAAAATCTACACAAATATCCTCACCCTGGAAACTCAAACAGAACTAAGAATAACAATGTCAATAGATTTGGTGACCAGAAAATTACTTGGTGAACCTCCTAAAATAGAAAAAAAAATCACTCATCTCAGCAATTTAAAAAAACTAAAGGAAAAGTAATACACTCACCACTCAAAATAAAGAATACTTTCAGAACATTGTATAGTAAACTATATACTCCAGACCATGAACCTAACTTAAGAAACATAGAAGAGCTGCTGGAACTCATTAGCATTCCATAATTAACTACTGATCAGGTAAAGACAGTGGATAAACCACTCACAGAAACTGATTATTATAATGGACTCAAAAGCATGTCAAATAACAAAGCTTTAGGACCAGATAGATTTCCTTTAAACAAAAATCTGCACTATCTCCACACACAAACACAGCTCTCATATCAGTGCTATTAAAACCTGACAAAGACCCAACACTGCTGTCTAGTTACCACCCTCTCTCACTCATCAATACTGATGTCAGGATTATTCATAAGACACTAGCTACTCACTAGATTCTTTCACCTGGTAATCACTTGCCGCCGCTGATGCTGGGGACTGCCGTGAAATTGCTGTGGATGGTAGAAAATTCCACTTCTGAAAACAGTCTATGCCCAGGTCTCACTCATTGTTTGGAGGAGGACTTTACTTGGCTACTATATATTTAAAGCTAAAAGTAATGACTCATAATTGCACTGGTGCCTCCCAGAAGAGGATGAGTTCCCTTTTGTGTCTGGTTCCTCTCAAAAGTTCTTCCTACTGTCATCTAAGGGAGTTTCTTGCTTGCCACTGTTGTGTCTTGCTTGCTCATTAGGGATCTAAATCTATATCCAGACTTCTGTAAAGCAGCTTTGTGACAATGTCTATATAAATATAAATAACTATAATGTGTGGTGTGGAGGTGAAGTGGCAGGATGCAATTGTGTGAGAGAAGCATTGGATTTATTTAAGGCAGTCCAAAAAGGTTGTTGTTGTTCTTTCGGATGCTCCCATTAGGGGTCGCATATTTGATTTGGCACAGTTTTTATGCCGGATGCCTGTCCTGACGCAAGCCTCCCCAGTTTCATCCAGGCTTGGGACTGGCGCTGGAAGGGCACTGTCTTGTGCAACCCCAGTGGCTGTGGTCAGTTTCCTGTCTGGGAATCAAGCCCGGGCCACAGTGGTGAGAGCACCGAGGCCTAACCACTAGTCCTCCAGGGACCCCTAAGGCAGTCCAAAAATAATAGTCACAGTTATTTGGTCACAATAGACCAACGACCTTGGTGAAGCCTGAACGCAGAGAGATGACCTTGGCGAAGCCTGGGGACGTAGTGTCATCCTCAACAGTGCCAGGATGCAGAGGGACGATCTTGTGGAGCCAAGCAGCAGAGCAATGACCTGGGCGAAACCTGGGGACAGAGCATTGTCCTCGCCGGAGTAGGGAGGCAGGGCATCGTCCTCACCAGAGCAGGGAGGTGGAGCGATGACATCCCTGCCGGAGCAGGGAGGCGGAATGACGACCCCCCCCAAAAAAATTGCCCTGGGAAGTTTCTCTCCAATGAGAGGGAACACCCTTCTCAGGAGGCTAGAGAATGCCACCACGGTCTCCAGGCGTGGGTGTCCATGGGTGACCAGATTTTCTGCCCACTGCCCGCTTTACCGGTAAGCGAAGATAAAATGAACCACACTTTCTTTTCTTTTAAGGCAGGCCAAGTGTAATAGTCACAATTCCAGGCATGGGTCAAAACACAGGCAGGCAGAGACAAACTAGAATAATCCTTAATCATGAAACCAGAAAACAGGGGCGAAGACAAATGAGAAATGGGAAACCAGGGAAACACCGGCAAAACTTGAGGGGAAACCAGGCTCGGACTTAAGGACCAAAGCACGATAATACTTCACAATGAGATAACGGACCAGACAGGTATAAATAGATAAATAAATCACAAAGTAACTGAAAGTAAGGAACCAGACACAAAAGGGAACTCATCCTCTTCTGGGAGGCACCAGTGCAATTATGAGTCATTACTATTCCACAACTGTATGCTGTAAGGTCAGACATTACAAAGTGCGTTTAGCTTTAAATCTATAGTAGCCAAGTAAAGTTCTCCTCTGAACAATGACTAGAATCAAAACAAAACGCACATGGATGGTGATCAAATCAAAGCAAAAGACACAGAAGAGCATTCGCACTGGAATCTGCGCTGCGTGCCGGAAGGGCAGCATGCGCAAAGGGTAAAATGACAATAACAATGTATTGAATTGAACTGCCTGAATTGAGATAATCACCCCACACATAATTAACATAGACTGTATGAATGAATGAATGAAATTATAACCGTATCTATAACTCTGGCTTTCAGCAGAGATAACTGGAATATTTATTTGCAATTCTTTAGGAATTTGACTTTGCACATTCTTTCATTCAATGGATAAAACCACTGTACAAATCACCAGTAGCCACAGTCACCACCAATGGGATCACTTCAAGGAGTTTTTCATTGCACTACAGAGGGACAAGACAGGGTTACCCAGCATCACCGTCCCTGTTAGCCATCTTCTTGAAACCACTCCCTGCAGCAATAAGGTATAAAACTAAACAGTTCATTGTATAAAATTGTTCTTCATACAGAAAATATACTGCTCTATTTACAAGACCCTTCTAAATCACTCATAAAATCCATAACTCTTGTAAACGAATTGTCTGAAATATGACAATTTTACCACTTAATGGAAATCACTGGGACCATTATTCAAACTATAGACAATTCCTGTTTGCACTGGGAGTATTACATACGTCAACATTTCCAAACACTCAGACCTATTCCATGTGAACCCTTTAACAGTCAAAACAATCATTGTAATCCCTTGAGATAAAGGGGAAAGAATGATTGTTTTTGACATACTATGTTCACAAGAGGGCTCTGTCAGTTTTGAAATACAGCTTTGAAATCAGTATGAAAACTAAGTGTTACACACTTAAATGTGTTACAGTGTGTTTTTGTACATCATGTTGATCTGTGTATATCTTTGTTACACAATGCAGTTGTCATAATAGTTAAAGGTGCATATGTATTGTCATGTTAACTTTAGCTATGAGTCAACTATGAGACACCTGATAATTTTAAGGCAAAAAGTCATTTTTTGAAATGTTAATCTATTTGTAATTACCCTGATTAAAATCTTAGTCAATGCAAATTTATACCAGTAATCAGTAAAACTACAAATATAAATGTATTATAGTTGAGTTTACTTAAACACAGGAGTTGTCTCTAGGCATTTCAATGTAGGTGATGTAACTCATGATGGTAGCAGCAGAATGAATTCAGAAGTCTACAGAAACACACTGTCTGCCAAAAAAATTGGAAGGTTTTAGACTGGCCAAGTCAATCACCAGACCTTAACCCAGCATGCATTTCACCTCCTGAAGAGGAGACTGAAGGGAGAAACCCCCAAAACAAACATCAACTGAAAGAAACAACAAACCTGGAAAAGCAACCCAAAACAAGAATGCAAGCAGGAAATGAAAGCTTAAATTCTGATCCATCATCCATTATTCATCTTTTGATCTCAAATCCAAAATAGCACAAACAAGAGAACTGGCCATGTTGTTCTAATATGTTCGGCACGGACTGTAAATGGCAGTTTTGTACACAAGATTGGTAGAAAGATCAAAAGAAAGATCGGACGAATGTTTTCTATATGGCGTATTCTACAGAAAGTGCGAAAAATGATCCCATCTATTTTTTTTTTCTGTTTTACTTGGTCTTTTTTCATTAAAAGGAGTGTTCACATCAAATTTCAGACCTGGCCCAATCATAATCTGGTCAATAAAGGGGTTTAAATTAAATTAAAATAAATTAAATCCTTGTGACACTCGCATAGAATAATTCATGTCTATTAGTAACGTTCAGACAAGAAATCTCACGATTCCTTGTGGGTGTACACCAGTGTTAATTTCGTTGACGAAACATTTTCGTTATAATTTTCGTCAACGACAAGTTTTCACTGACGAAAACGAGACGATAACTAAATAAAAATTGTGATGATGACGAAAACTATAATTAAAATATATTGACATTTTCGTTAACTAATAAAAACGAGACGAAAATGTGAGTGAGGGACGTTTTTGGAAAAGATCCAGTCAGAATTAATCTTGGTGCGTGGTGCGGTAAGACGCACACGCACATTTGAAAAGTAACGTACTGATCCACCTGGCGACGCGGGATGCGAGTACACGATATCATCTTGCATACATTGGGTGTCTGTCTGACTTAAACTATAATGAAATGGCAACAGCTGGGAGAAAAAGAAGAGAAGGTATATGGGTCAGTTTCACGTTTGATGTCAAGACAAACAAGACCTTGTGTAAACCGTGTGGAGCGGAAATCGCTGGTAAAAACAACAAATCTAAAGCGACATCTGCAAGGGAATCATCCTGAAATTCACGCAAAGGTAAGCACGACATTTTTGCTAATGCTGTTTTGTCAGCTTATCTGAGTCGGTGTGCTTTTGCATAACTGAAACAGTATAGCCTCTCACTGACCTGTACTAACTAGAGAAGTGACTCCGTTAGATCGTACATTAAAAGTGATTGACATGCTAAAGATAATAAATGGTATTTGTTGCTGTCCTCAAATTGAATCGGTTATCAAAGTCAAAGTCAAAGTCAGCTTTGAAATTTCGTTTCCCCCAGACCCATGGTGTGAGAAACCAACATAACAAGACAAGTAATTAAAAAAAAAGTAAAATAAAATAAAATAAAATACAATATGTACACTATAGACATTCACGGCACATGTGAGTGTGAAGATATTTACATTTTAGTGCAAAACAAGAGAGAGCAGCATTTGTGGAAGTGGACCTGGTTACATTGTAGTACAACAGAGAGCAGCAGTAGTAAAAGTGGCTTGTGCATTTGTGTGATTTGGGGTGTGTGTGTGTGTGTGTGTGCAGTTACAGTTCGGTGACTCTTAAGGCAGAGGGCAGACAGGGGAGAGAGTTCAGCTTTCTGACAGCCTGGTGGCTGAAGCTGTTCTTCAGTCTTGTGGTTCGGGCCTGGAGGCTGCGAAATCTCCTCCCCCATGGCAGAAGACTAAAGAGGCCTTGCAAGGGGTGGGTGGGGTCCCCCCGCTATGCTGAGTGCTTTCCGGGTTAATTGGGTGTTGTAAATGTCTGTGAGGGAAGGTAATGTGGCACTGATGATTTTTCCTGCTGCATTCATTATGCGTTGCAGTGTCTTCTGGTTTTGAGCAGTGCTGTTCCCAAACCACACAGTGATGCAGCTGGTCAGGATACTTTCAATGGTGCCATGGTAGAATGAGTACATGATGGGTGTCGGGACTCTGGCTCTTCTCAGTTTGCGGAGGAAATAGAGGCGTTGTTGTGCTTTCTTGGCCAGAGATGCAGTGTTGGTGGTCCAGGAGAGGTCCTCTGTTATGTGCACACCCAGAAACTTGGTGCTGCTCACCCTCTCCACAGCAGCACTGTTGATGATCAGAGCAGGGTGCTGGGTGTGTGCTCTCCGAAAGTCGACAACAATCTCCTTTGTCTTCTCTATGTTTAGAGAGAGATTGTTGTTGGTGCACCATATGGCCAGTTGTTGCACCTCATTTCTGTAGTTTGTCTCATCATTGTTGCTGATGAGACCTACCACTGTTGTATCATCCGCAAACTTTATGAAGAGGTTGGTGCTGTACATTGGTGTGCAGTCGTGGGTTAGCAGGGTGAAGAGCTGGGGGCTGAGAACATCCTTGTGGTGCCCCTGTGTTCAATGTAATAGTGCTGGATGTGTTGTTGCCAACCCGAACTGCCTGTGGTCTTCCGGTGAGAAAGTCCAGCAGCCAATTGCACAGGGAGGTGTTGATGCCAAGCCGGTCCAGTTTCTGTATTAATTGCTGTGGGATGATGGTATGTAACAAAATGAAGAGTGCACGTTTGAAAAAAATGTTCATTTTTATTTAATGTAAGATAGTGATGTTACGTTTGTGAACGAATCTGCCTTTTTAAGTTTTAGGTAGGCCTAAACGATCTCGTTCACTTAATGCATTGATTCATATTTGTCGTTCACTAATCTCCCTCTTTGGCATGACAGTACAGCGCCGTACGTACAGTACAGGTCTGCCAGTTCGTGGCACATTCGTGAATGAAATGAGCGAATCAGTCATCAAAATGTTAATCAATCTTGTTTAACAAGGCAATACAAAGATCATTGAACGCAGCCCCACATTTAACATAATCCAAGATTTATGTGTGTTATTTCTAAATGCAAAAGCTGTTCTCAGTGTTTTTAGGCATAATTTATTATTATTAACCAGCGTTTTGCTTGGCTCTTGGATCCAACTGATGAAAAGTTCTCACCACTTGCAGTAGCTGCCTGCTTTGTCAACCCTACTGTCTGTGAAACTCTAGTTGATGTGGCTGATGACAATATAGAGGAACGTCTTAAACATGCAGAGGAGTATGTGATCAAAAAAATCCACTGTGCTACACACACAAGATGATGATCAGTCTGAAGATGATGCAGAAGAGGAAAATCCTGAGGAACCAGAAGATGCACCCTCCTCATCAAAGCTGCCAGTCTTTCAGTTTCTTTCAAAATGCAGCAGAAGGCCTAGACAGAAGACCTCAACGACCAGCATGAGGGAGCAGGTCAGAAAGTATAAGGAAGAGCTTTCACAGCAACCCATCAGTGAAGAAACAGGAATAGACTTTTGGTTGGCAAAAAGTGACACTTTTTTATCACAGGTTGAAACCTTTTGCTTTAGACCTGTTGGCTATGCCAGCTTCAAGCCTTTGCAGAAATGGTTTTCAGTATCACAGGTGACCTCACTAGAGGTCGGCGCAATAAAGCAAGGGTCACATTGGCACGAAGTGCTTTCCTTAAAATGAATCGAACCAAATAGAACTGTTGTATTGACTGCCACTGATAGCACTTCTTATAGCAACAATATGCACATTCTCATTGTATGTTTACAGGTCTGTTAGTTTAATTTAATTTAATTTAATTTAATATTGACCTTTAATTTAATATTGAAAATTTATACAAATTACTCACTTGCAGCTGTTGAAATCAAGGTCAAATGATCCATAGCGCATGTGATTTTCTACGATGGAGTCACTTCTGAACTATAATAAATGTGGCTCTCGCAATGTAAACTTCGCAAACATTACTCCTCAGTCATGGACAGAATTAACGTTCGCCTTACACCGGGGTTCCTTAAGCCTGGATTAACTGATAATATAAAATCCTTCCCAGATAATAGCAACAAGGTAGTTATGATTTTAATTTCCTATGTAAATCAGTGCTAGTGAATCCATCTTTTGATGCAGCAAGGGGTGTTGCTAACGTTACTCAGGTGGACAGACGAACATGTTACGTTCGCAACTGGGATAGAGCATTGTTTTCGGTATTGTGGGATTGTTTTCTGTCCACTTTCAAGTGTTTTTATTTTAATAAAATCATTCTAACTGAAAAATAAATCTAAAAACACTGTCATTCCTTATACAGTTACTTTATTTTAGTTTCTATCGTACTGAACAATCTTTGCTTGAAAAAAAAAATAAACAACTTCATGTAATTTTGTTATTTTGCTTTGTTTATGGCATACACAAATGTGCTCACTTTCTCTAGAATACACCAAATGCTTTTCGACAGCAATTATTTTTGCTTTTGTACATATTAAAATAATTTCAGATTTAGCATCACAATAATTTAATGGTTATTTCCTTGTGTGCCTCTGTATTAGTTTAAAAGCACAAAGGTTTTATTCATTTCTACCACTCAAAAGCTCTTTTGTTTAACCTGAAATACATACTGTACTACATCAATTTGAGTTTTTACATGAACACAATTTACTTCTGTTACAAAATAAATATCTGCTTCAAAAATGAATACTTTACGGATATGTTCAGATGGTAAAGATGTATGAAATTAATTTACAATTTTCTTTCTCCAGAAGGGCTTAGTGGTAAAATATTTTACAACTGCAAACATGTTCAACCTTATATGTACAGGCAAAGATGCTTACATTCACACATCAAGACAAAAAGCATACTTTAAGAAAATTAAGTTTGCTTGAATCCCTACATCTCCTGAAAGTTGTCTTTATTTGTTATTACTAAAAGAATGATGAAAAAACCCAGACACATCAAAAGAGAAGCACAAAGGAGGCATCTGCTCTTGTCCAAGCAAAAGTGACCCTGTATTTAAATAGAGAGAAAAGAAAACACCTGGCAAAAACAACTTAAATGAATGAGTTCCATCGGTGCTCTATGTAATTTTAATACCCCATGAGTTCATGGAATATTAAAATGGCTTGAAAATGATGTGGCTGCTCATTGGTACTGTCTATAGTCACCAAAGGATGAGGCAGGCATTGAGGGTGGTTCCTCTGCAAACTGTGGACCTGATAAAAATGACAGAAATTAATTTCTTGGGTCTTTAAGGTCTCAAGTTAAAACATTTTTTGCCTTTGGTAAGATATGCTACAAGCCATTCTCATATTTTGCACACTCACCAGTTGGGAGCTGTGATGAAGCAAACCTTGTGAGAAGGATTCCAGCACCTTCTATCAATGCTAGCAGTATGCCACCCATAGCTGCAGAACCAACCATAGCCACAGGCCCGTCTAAATATAGAGAACTTCAATCAGCACCAACTTGACACAGCAAGGGTAAATAAAGACAGCAGACAGCCAAAAGCAAAAACTGATGGTTGTGTGTCTATAGCCATTCTATAATTACAGTCTATTTTGATTCTTTCAATGACTAGTAAGGAAATAAACATCACAAACTATACGTTTACACCCAACTTACAAACAATAACTAGACAGGTAAAGTTCGTTACGACAAACTTTGTTGTTGGCTTGACAATGCCAGTCTGAAAGTTTGAAACTGTTTCATAAGCTTCAAGATAGTCTAAAGTTGAAAGACAGAAAGAAAGGGTGACACAGTTATAAAAGTCATATATATAAAAGCCACATATAATGGCAGTCCGTTCTCGTGCAGTCAATAGAATACTCATAACGCAGTTCTCCTCATAGAGCTAAGCATTTTAATGCATCACGTCTATGTTGCGGTAGTTTTGTGATTCCACTTATTTTGGGGATTAATGTGCATGTGATGTCACTAGAATACCCATATATTTTATTATTCACACAGTGTTTAGCGTAACATTAGCTCAGTTACTAGCAAACACAGCTAATTTTATTATTCACACATAGCGTTTAGTGCAAGGTTAGCTCGCTTAATAGCGAACATGGCTAATGTTATTCACACACAGCAGTTAGTGTAACATTAGCTCGCTTACTAGCAAACGGCTAATTTTAAACGGAGTGAGAGTGATACAGGTAGATTGATAGAAAGAAATATGGAGAGAAGGTGTGTGCTACTGGTAGGTTGATAGTGGATGGAGAGGGTGTGTGGCATTGATAGAGAGATAGATGAAGTGAGAGTCTCATTGAGCCAAGCGTTCTGATATGTCACATGTCTATGTTGCGGTAGTTTTGTGATTCCACTTATTTTGGGAGTTAATGTGCACACAAAATTTCCCATTTTTGTCTATGGGGCCGGAATAACGTCATTTTCTGGACATTTCCAGCGAATATTTCGAAATGTGACATGTATATGCCAGGTCTACTCCCTAAGATGTACGAGAGGATATGTGATATGAGCATTTCATTTGAATGATGGCCGAGCTGCGACACCTGTGTTTTATTCCCCATTCATTCTCACAGGCAACGGGCAATTATATATTATATAATGTAATTGCCAATTATAATAGTGATGCTTGAATTGCATAGCAAGTACCACTATTATTATTAATAATAATAAAATAATAATAATAATAATAATTTATGCGATAAAAATAGTGACGCTATAGGAAGCAGCACCACCACCACCGCTACTACTACTAATAATTATCATTATTATTATTATCTTAATAAGAACAGAATGTTGGCTTTGTCAAGCCAACATAATAAAATGGACACTCAACTATATACTTACTTCTTGCAGCAAGAATAGCGCCCGTCATGGCTCCACTAGTTATTGAGTTCCACGGGTCCTCTTTTCCACGCACTTTCACTAGGCCACAGTCGATCATTGAGAAAAGCCCACCCCATACAGCAAAGCTTCCTGCAACAGTCAGATTTTAAACACTGACACTATATTATATATATATATATATATATATATATATATATATATATATATATATATATATATAGTACACATTTTATACAGCTCACATTTTACTTGCCTGCCTCTCCTTATCTAGCACAGCAAATACAACTTAAAATTCTGATATTTTGCAGTCACTTGTACATGAAAAAATATTAACATGCAAAAAAATATTAAATTAATGAACTGAAAACTTGATTTCAGTTATGTCGGTGATCAATTATGAGCTGTATAATACTTGTGGCGCTTTTCCACCACACGGGTCAGCAAATTACTCATAATCCTTCATGTCACTGTTGTCAATTAAAAATAAATTAAGCAGTTTAAACCTCAATTTAAACAAATGTTTCAGATTAATCATTATCATTTCTCTATAGTAATCTTTTCTTATCGCTTGATCTTACATTTCTTTGCGTTATGTGATGGGAACTCAACACAAGCACTTAGCCAAGATACAAATGGTACTGGCTTTGCATTTCTTGACTTGCTGTGCTGTTTGATAGAGAAGAACTGTTCACGGAACGGAGGATTGGACAGAGGACTCAAAAATGCTGAGGTGTACAGTGTATTCATACCTCCTAATTGTGGAGCCCTGGTTCTAATGGCCGTCAAGCTTCCTCTCAACCTGTGGTTCATGCCCTATGATAAAAACCATAAATCCATCAACACTAAATTAACAGACATGGTTGAGATTCCCATAAAGCATTTTCACACACACAAAAAAATGTAAGAGTCAAAAAAGGATTAAAAAGTATAAAGCAGCCAAACATACAGAAGGTGAATTTCTAAAGCCTTTGACAGCCTGAAATATTCCTCCACCTAGGGCTCCCATGGTGAAGGCACCTCCACAGTCGTCCACTATCCTCCAGGGGCTAAAAGAAGAGGATCATAGGTAAATAGGGGGGTGAGTCAAATGAAAATCATTATTTTTGTTATTTTGCATCGTTTATTGCAAATAGGTGTCACAAAAGTGTACAATTTTTCTACATAATCTCCATTTCATTCAACGTAAGCACTCCAGTGCTAAACATGTGTCCATATTTCCCCCAGTCCATTTGCGTGTACAGCCACTGATGCACCATCTATTGCACTTCTTCATCCTACCTGAAGATCATTCCCAGTGCCTCCTTTAGTGGTCTCTACTGGTTAAGTAGGTAGGGTTGAATAAGATTTGAATGATTTTTTTTTTTTTTTTTTTTTTTTTTTACTCCCTTGAGCCCACCTCCATTCCCACCCATAAAAATAAATATCCTCCCTCAGAACCCATGGTTATTCAACTAGAGTTAGCATTAGCTAGGACTGTCATGACATCACTTTCAAGCACACTATATAATAAACAAACATGCAAAATTCAGCTCATAATGATTTGAGGACGTTCACCAGTGCAGTTGCTGTCGTTTATTTATAACGACTCTTATGAGTTCTAAGCTGCAATATTAGCATGTTAGCTGAGGGCAGAATGAAGGAGCGTCGGGGAGTGTCTCTAAAATGACTGACAGGAGGCCCAGCCGAAAGACAAACGAGCGTTCTGGACTGGAAGAAAGTTTTCCAAACGGGTTTCCTCAGCCACATAATACTTTTGTCTTAAACCATTTTTAAAAAATAATTTCGACAGCAATTCCCACAAACAGTTTTGCACTCAAGTCTCCATCAGTGAACAGTTGATAACTTCAGCAACATAGGCCTCATCTGAAAACTATAATGAATTTTCCTGTTTACACAATTGCACCTTTTGACCCTGTACTACACGGTTATAGAAGGGAATTATTTATAATTGCACTATCTGTTGTCACCCAGATGAGGATGGGCTCCCTTCTGAGTCTGGCTCCTCTCAAGGTTTCTTCCTCATATCGTCTCAGGGAGTTTTTCCTTGCCACAGTCACCTCTGGCTTGCTCATTATGGAAAAATTCATACATTTAAGATTTATATCCTGGATTTATATATTTCTGTAAAGCTGCTTTGTGACAATGTCCATTGTTAAAAGCACTATACAAAATAAAATTGAACTGAATTATTCTGTTGCACAGGACTATATCGCTTACTGTCCATGGTTTAGCAGAATTCAAGATTTTATGTTGTGTTCCTCTTTTCACCAGAAGCTACAATACCCATAATGCAATACAGCAATACATAATTCAAGCATGGGAAATCTCTTCTGCGATCAACCAATCTGGAACTCTGAGTGTGACACTGGGTGTTTCACACTTGGTCCGTATCAGTGTCCAAATGGTCTCAGATCCGTGACTCAGCGTTTTTTGTGCATATGTGAACATGTGTAATTTGTCTACCCCAATCACTCACATCAGCCAGTACTACAGTCAGTAGCTCTATAGCATGAATCATGAATTGATTTTGATGGTTGTATTTTACTTCAAATCTGTTTTGCCTGCTCTGTTTTTCAGCCAAATCATAGCATCATAGCAAATGATAGCATCATATAAAGCAACCATTTTGAATGGCACTATTCAGTGTTACTGTAGTGTAATAGCTGTGTAAAAGAGTCATGGTGTGAACAAGTGGTCGGAGAGCTCAGCAATGCTAAAATGTCCAGAAAGAGAATTGAGTCCCCTTTTGAGTCCACTTGTATTGTGAACACCAAAAGCACTGAGGCCATTTGCAGCTAGTTCCCTTTCGGGTACACTTTAACAGGAATAAGTATGGTTCATTTAAAAATAACTATATGTGAAAACACCCTCTGATAGCTTCCGAAGACACACTACTCCCGGAAGAGAAACGGCAGTATTTTACTAAAGTTGTGATATCTCAGGAAAAACATAGCGGGACTTTAGTGATTTTTTTTTATTTTTTTTTTATGACGTGTGGAGTGCTCACTGGCTTGCTCATTAGGGATAAATATAAAGTTTTTAATTTCTGTGAAGATGCTTTGTGACATTGTACATTATTAAAAGTGCTTTATAAATAAAATTTAATTGAATTGACAAAAGGAGTGAAACTTAGGTAGGAGAACTAGTTAATCTCCACTAGCAAATGCTTGTCACCCATGTAACCACTAGTAAGATGGCTAGTAAGGTTGCCAACACAAGGGTAAAAATAATCATGTAACATTGCTAGCTAACATTATAGTAGCTACTTCTGTTGTTACTAACTTCAATTATTTAATTCAATTAAACAGCCTAAATGCAATATTTCAGTCTAGTTCTCACCTGCTTATCCATGCAATTATCCAATCAGCTATTCAAGTAGAGGAAGCTCAAAATAGGGCTGCAAGATATTGAAGAAAAATGCAATATGCGATAACTTGTTAAATAACGCGATATGTGGTACGATAATACTATAAGTGTGTAAAATCAATTTAAATTATATATATATTTAAAAACTGAAAATGGCATAACCAAGATACATGTTTCATGTTCTTTTGAGGAAAAGAAAGCATTCTCTGCTATCTGCGTCACCCTAAAACTTTGACTTTTTGTAACTTTTTGAAGTATTAAAATGATTCAGTTATCGCAAACCCTTGCGATATGCATAATTCTATATTTGCATTTGCGATATTTCGATAGTTTCGACATATTGTGCAGCCCTAGCTCAAACCATGGAGTGGATAGGCTACAACAGCAGAAGCTGGACAGAAACTGCACAGTTAAAGAGGGGAAAAACATTGCCTTTTACCGGCAACTGCACAGTTTTGGTGAACCTGTGCCATTTGCAGCCCCCAATTCTGTTCGAATCGATTAGGCTGACCAAAATGGAACCTGATGTGGTCATTTGCTGTTGTAGCCCATCTGCCTCATGTGTTGTGTTTTCAGAGAAGCGTTTCTGCTCACCACTGTTGTAAAGAGTGGTTATTTAAGTTCCTTAGCCTTCCTGTCAACTTAAACCAGTCTCGCCATCCTCCTCTGACCTCTCTCATATCAACAAGGCATTTCTGCCCGCAGTACTGCCACACACTGGTTGTTTTTTGCACCATTCTGTGTAGTTCTATAAACTGCTGTGCATGAAAATCCCAGATGATCAGCAGTTAATACTCAAACCAGCCCGTCTGGCACCAACATCCATGCCATGGTCAAAGTCACTGAGATCACATTTTTCCCCTATTCTGATGTTGGTGTAAACATTAACTGAAGCTCTTGACCTGTATCTTTGGCTGATTGGATAATTGCCAAGCAGGTGTACAGGTTTTGCAATTAAAGTGGCAGAAGGTGTGCATATATTATACACACAGTCAGGTCCCTAAGTATTTGGGTACTGATGTACTTTTGCCTCTGTACACCACCACAAAGGATTTGAAATGAAGCAATCAAGATGTGATTGAAGTGTAGATTTTCAGCTTTAATTCAAGAGGTTTAACAAAAATATTGCATTAACCGTTTAGGAATAACAGCCAATTAATTAGAGTCCCTCCATTTTCGCAGACTCAAAAGTAACTGGACAAACCAAAATCAAAAATATTAGGATTATTTTTAATACTTGGATGCAAATCCTTTGTAGTCAACTGCCTGAAATCTGGAACCCATGGACATCTCCAAATGTTGAGTTTCCTCCCTTGAGATGCTTTACCAGGCCTTTATGGCAGCTGACTTTAGTTGCTGTTTGTTGTGGATCTTTGTGCCTTCAGTTTTGTATTCAGCAAGTGAAAAGCACACTCAATTGGGTTGAGGTCATCAGACATTTAAGAACATTTAATTTCTTTGTCTTAAGAAGCCATTGGATTGCTTTCACGGTATGTTTTGGGTCATTATCCATCTGTACCGTCCTATCAGTTTTGCAGCATTTGACTGAATCTGAACAGAAAGTATAGGTCTATACACTTCAGAATTCATCCTGCTACTTCACAGTCACATCATCAATAAACACCAGTGACCCAGTTCTATTGGCAGCCATACATGCCCATGCCATAACACTTCCTCCACATGTTTGACAGATGATCTGGTATGCTTATGCTTTGGATCATGAGCCCTTCCTTTCCTTCTCCATACTCTTCCCATCATTCTGGTACAAGTTAATCTTGCATCAGAATTGGTCAGGCTTTTTTTTTTTTTTTTTTTTTTTTTTTTTTTTTTTTTTTTTTTTTTTTTTTTTTTTTTTTTTTTTTTTTTTTTTTTTTTTTTTTTTTTTTTTTTTTTTTTTTTTTTTTTTTTTTTTTTTTTAAATGAGCAAAATCTTATCTGGCTTTTCTGTTCTTGATTCTGTTCTTGTTACCAGTGGTTTGCATCTTGGGGTAAATGGTCTGTATTTACATTCATGAAGGTGTCTCTTGACTGTAGACTTTGACAAAGATATGCATACCTCCTCCAGAGTGTTTTTGACTTGGCTAGATATTGAGAAGGGTTTTTTCCTTCAACAAGGAAAGAATTCAGCATTTATCCACTTTCGTTGTCTTCCATAGTCTTTCAGGCCTTTTGGTGTTGCTGAGCTCGCCAGTGCATTCCTTCGCTGCACTCTTTACAGCATAGGATGAGGGACACTGTATACAAGCTTTGTTTGTTAAATTCTAAGTTGATTTTGCTTTAGGTCTTGGTTTATTTTACAGAATGGTGCTAAAGTGTGCATTTCCTGGATGCCAGAACCTTGAGAAATCGTGAGAGCGTCTGCTCTCGTGTCAACACAATATGCATGCGTTGTGGTTCTCTTGTGAACGCGCATCAGAGTTCTATGCAAAAGTAAAGATATTTTGTGAATAAAGACTTAATTTTTTTTTTTTTGTTGCACACAAAGAATTCATATCGCTTTAGAAATTGGAATTAAACCACTGGAGTCACATGGATTACTTGTACGATGCCTTTATGGACTTTTTGGAGCTTAAAAGTTTTGGTTACATGGACTCTCAATGGAGGAACAGAAATCTTCCAGGTTTCATTAAAAATATCTTCACTGTTCCGAAGATGTAAGTCTTATGGATTTGGAACGACATGAGGGTGAGTAATTGATGGCAGAATTTTCATTTTTGGGTGAACTATAGCTTTAAAGGTTTTAAGTGTATACATTTGAGTAAATAAATACAAATGAAATATATTGATGACCATTTAGTTTTAATAGTTGGATTTGGATAATTATGTACAAAAATAGAAATGTGCAATAGGATGAATTTGGGCTCAGATTATGTGTTGTGGTAGTTAATATAAATTTACTGTAATATAATAGCTTGATCTGATGGTTTGATGTTTTTCAGCAGGTAGACAGTCCAGTGGAGGAGACTGACCAGTCAGAGGAGGTTGAGCACCCAACCTAACTATGAGGATGGCCCTGGCCCTGCCCCCCTGCCACCCATGAAGAGACCAAGGAGCTCATGTGCATTGGCTGACTTGCTTGAAGCGGCCTTTGCCTCTACTAAAGACAGTGCTGCACCAAAATCTGCACATGATGCTTCTGCAGCTGAGATTAAGAGGTCTAGAAGAAATACCTTTGCCACACCCAGAAAATCCTCTCGGTTGGTGGAAAGAACACAAACATGAGTACCCTCAGCTATCCTGACAACTGGGCATGTTGACCAGCTTATCTTTCTCCACAAAAACCTTGGCATGAAAAAATAAGAACTGACACACATACAAACTGGAATAACATGTGAAATCCAAGTTAAAAGGATCTGAGAATCACCATCCGTATTTATTTTTTTGTTCACATTTGTTTAATGTTTTCTTTAGAAATCCTGCAAGCACTTCTGTTACAGTCAGGGAGTGGACTAAGCATTTTCTTTTATTAACTACTTGAGATGGAGACATTAAAAACTGGCATACAGTGGATATAAAAAGTCTACACACCCCTGTTAAAATGCCAGGTTTCTGGTGATGTAAAAAAATGAGACCAAGATAAATCATTTCAGAACTTTTTCCACCTTTAATGTGACCTATAACCTGTACAACTCATCTGAAAAACAAACTGAAATCTTTTAGCGAGGGCGAGTAAAAATAAAAAAACAAAATAATGTGGTTGCATAAGTGTGCACACCCTCTTATAACTGGGGATGTGGCTGTGTTCAGAATTAAGCAATCACATTCAAACTCATGTTAAATAGGAGTCAGTACACACCTGCCATCATTTAAAGTGCCTCTGATTAACCCCAAATAAAGTTCAGCTGTTCTAGTAGGCTTTTCC
>CM040473.1:9486874-9494374 GCA_022758105.1 Pangasianodon gigas
GACAAAGTGACATAATTGTAAATATAACCATAATTTTAATACTTGGATGAAAATCCTTTGCAGTCAATGACTGCCTGAAGTCTGGAGCCCATGTTCTCAAAACTCAAATTCTGAGTTTCCTCCCTGGAGATGCTTTGCCAGGCCTTCACTGCAGCCACCTTCAGTTGCTGCTTGTTTGTGGGTCTTTCTGCCTTCAGTCAGATCTCCTTGGACTTCATGTTGGTAGCTCCAGTCAAACAGCTGCCAAATGCCAACTCAATACCTGATATCAATTCCAGACCTTTTATCTGCTTCATTTGTCTTGAAGTAACGAGGGAATGGACCGCACCTTGTCAATTAACTTCTTGTCAGTCAATTGTCCAAATACTTTTGAGCCCCTGAAAATGGAAGTACTTTGCTTAAAATGGCTGTAATTCCTAAATGGTAAATGCCATATTTTTGTGGAACCTCTTAAAATAAAGCTGAAAGTCTACACTTCAATCACATCTTGACTGTTTTATTTCAAATCCACTGTGGTGGTGTATAAAGGCAAAATCACAAAAACTCTGTCATAGTCCAAATACTTCCGGACCTGAGTGTGTGTGTGTGTGTGTGTTTTGTGGAATTTGTTTTAAATAAATGAAAAAATGGTATTGAAAATTGTATTTTTTTAAAGTCCAATTAATCAAAAAAACAATTGGCTGATTAATTGATTATGAAAATAATCGTTAGTTGCAGCCCTAGTTGTAACTGTAAAACATTACATCTTGAGCATGTCCACAAACAACAAAGTTGTAAGCATCAAGAGACTTGTATGCCTTCAATTTCTCTCTAGTATAAATGCTTAGAGTTTCTAAGAGATACGTATACATGTCCTGTCATTGCAGTCTAGACCACCACATACCACTGAGCCACTGACATGACGCCAAGCCTTAAGCATCTTTTTGTTTACAAACATCAAATGGGTATGTACAGCAAAAATGATTTAAAGGTAAGAAGTGTTACTTTGTTTATTGTGAGTGCTATGCGGGGGGTGGGTAAAACGAGGCAGCGGACAGTATTTGGCCGGCGGTCCTTGAGTTTGACACATGTGAATTACATCCTTAATTGAATATTTAGCTATTTAAGCAGATACTGCTACCAAGTTCGCTAACTAGTTATAGCAAAAATTATAATTAAGACTTTTTAATAAATACATCCTACAAATGCCGTCCAGCATCAAAATATTTATACATATGGAAGCACGAAGACTAAGCATAAGTAGTACTAACAGTGCTAAAGCAAGGTCATACCATGCTCAATAGCAATAGCATGTCAAGTGAGCGAACATAGAGCATGGCTAAAAGCACTGAACTGTACGAAGCATGAATCACCCGCTACACAGGAGTTTCATTTGAAACTCATTTTGAGCTTGAAACAATATATAACGTAAGTGCATGTTTAGCTTTGGTAAAGTAAGACAAAAGTACTTAAAATGTATAAAATTAAGAAGTTATTTTAACTGATTAGCCTTACCACGGCTCCCTTGCGTACTCTTCCATTTTGTTCTTTTCCGTTCCCAGTGACGCAATCAGGAACGTGACACTTCACCGGGTGCGTCACAACCTCTTATCGATGCCTCAACGAAACCGGAAAACGAAAAAAATGGCTCCTTACCTTATTATTCATTTACAAATCCAAAACGAAAAACAAATTCTTTCGATCTCATGATCAAGTTAAAAATAAGAAATTAGGAAATGGGTCAGGCTTTAATTTTAACATTTTAATTTTTCGGTTTGCTATGACCCGGAAGTTACTTGTTTCTTACTTGTGCTTGTACTTACTTTGTTACTTGTGCTGGATAACGGTGTTTTTTTGATGAAGAGCATGGACAGGGAATGAGAGAGTGTGCATAGCTTTGTTTGTTTGTGTGTGTGGACGCACGGTCTGCTCTAGAGCTCACGTGTCCGTATGCATGTTCGCGCTGAGCTGATTTAAATAAATTACCATGACCCACGTGAAATACGTAGTAGTTCCTCCTGGTATGTCAAACAAGGAGAACAATAGGGAATTGGAATAGGACCGCGGCTTGGTATTGCTGTTGACATAGTTCCTGTTTTTGAATCATTTGCCGGGAGTTTCTTGCATTGTGTCGGCATTTAAACTATACAGTTTATCCTGTTTTCATCAATAATTTTGCGCTATCTGTTTATTTTGTTTTATATTTCACTTTAACCTTCTGCTGTCTTTTTATATTCTCAAAGAACGTTTTGTTTTTTGTTTTAACTTTTAACATTCAACATGGCAAACATTTGGCTTGTTCAGTGTGTTGAGTGCAGGATGTTTAGTCATTCTTTAGTCATTGTCCTGTTAGGGCAGGAAAGTATCCATCCCACTCGGGAAGGTGCTGCTCTCATTTCTTGCAGCATAGCTCATTGTCTCAGAACAGGCCTAGTTAATCGGTAACAATCCAGAGCCAAGGCCAGGAGCAGACAAGCAGGCTAAACTGACCTTCTGAGTCATCACTTAGGTTCCACCATATTGAGACTATGTCTGTTCCATGAGCTAAACAAAAATGTAGAAATACTCAAAGTTTGTTTTAACTTAATTAAAATAAAATCAGATCATGCACAGTCATCACCTTTGAACTGAAGCTAGGACTATTAAATATTATATATCTTGCATCTAAAGCACCTAATGAAACTGTTACTGGTCAGGAGTTTAACATACTGTGTTTAACAGAAATGTGGATTAAACCAAATGAATATGTAGCATTATATGAAGCTAGTCCTCCCGGATACATCAACCTCATCTAGCTGGCAGAGGAGGAGGTGTCACTATTATTTATAATGATAATCTAGGTGTTACTCAAAAACCTGAACATAAATTCAATGCTTTTCAAGTTCTTTATACTAACATATGTAGCCACAAAAAAATAAGTCTACCCAGATATAAGTCTATTTCCACAGTCTGAAGCTATCTCAGATCATTACCTCATCTCATTTAAAATGTGTCTTAGTCATAATATATGCACATGCATATATTAATTAAAGCCAGACAATCTGATAACTAACCATGTCGATGACAATATAACCATATCAGATGAGCAATTACAATGTTTTACTCCCGTTTGAGAGACTGAACTAATTTCACTAATTTCCTCATTAAAATTCATGCATCTCTCCACCCTAATAGAAGATAACAAAAATAATCCTAGATTCTTATTTAATACTGGAGCAAAATTAACTAGGAATAAGACCACCACAGAAGCATGCACACCAATCAACAAGTAGTACCAATATCAATACATCACTGTGTTGTAGCAATGACTTCATGAATTTTTCCAATGACAAAACTGAAAATATCAGGCAAAAAAAATTCAGACTATTAATTTAAAGCCAGTCAGTCTGATAACTAACCATGTCGATGACAATATAACTATATCAGATCAGCAATTAGAATGTTTTAGTCCCCTTCAAGAGACTGAACTTAGTTCATCAACTTGTGTACTGGATCTCTTACCTACATGTTTCTTCAAACAGATACTATGAGAAGAAATTGAACCTCTTAAAAAAAATAAATAAATTCTTCACTTAGCACTGGCTATGTACATAAATCCTTTAAACTAGCAGTTATCAAAACTCTGATTAAAAACCTGACCTAAACCCTTTGTCAGCTGTATAACTATAGGCCAATATCAAACCTCCCCTTTATCTCCATGATCTTAGAAAAGGTTGTAGCACAACAGTTATGCTCATGCCTACATAGGAATAGCATTCATGAAATCCATCCATCAGGATTTAGGCCTCATCATAGCACAGAGAAAGCGCTAGTTAAAGTGGTAAATGACCTACTACTGGCGTCTGATCAGGGTTATGTCTCCTTGCTTGTGTTGCTTGATCTTAGTGCAACTTCTGACACCATTGATCATACTACTCTCCTTGATACACTAGGAAATGCTGTTGGAGTTAAGGAACAGCCTTCACCTGGCTTAGGTCTTATTTGACTGATCATTATCAGTTTGTAGATGTAAATTGTGTCTTTTCTATGCACAGTAAGGTAAAGTTTGGTGTTCTGCAAGTTTTTGTTTTAGGCCCACTGCTTTTTTTCTCTATATATGCTACCTCTGGGTAAATTTGTTCATAAATGTGGTATTAGCTTCCACTGTTAAGCTGATAACACACAGTTATATGTTTCAGCAAAGCCAGATGAGAGACACCAACTTAATAAAGTTGAGGAATGTGTAAAAGACATTAGACACTGGATGCTTAGTAACTTCCTTCTATTTAGTTCTGACAAGATAGAAGTACTAGGACCACATGCAGCTAGAAGTAAGCTTTCTGATTACATAGTAACTCTGTAACTCAGTTACATAATGTGCAGCAGTTTTTCATTTGAAGCTCATGTAGATAATATTTCTAGGATAGCCTTCTTTCATCTCAGAAATATTGCTAAGATAAGAGATATAATGTCACTACACAAAACTAGTTCATGCTTTTGTTGCCACTAGGTTGGATTATTGTAATTACTTGCTGTCTGGATGTTCCAGTAGGTGCATAAACAAGCTCCAGTTAGTCCAGAATGCAGCAGCCAGAATCCTTACTAGTACCAAAAGATATGACCACATCACCCCTATCTTATCCACACTGCACTGGCCCCAATCAAATTTCTTCTTGATTATAAACTACTACTGTTGACATATAAAGCGCTCAATGGTCTCACACCACAGTACCTGAGTGAACTTCTGGTCTTTATGATCCTGCACACCTACTTTAACCCTTGGGAGTCTCGGGTGTTTTTTGGATCCTGGAGATGCCCTGACATGCCCTGAAATTTGTTCTTATTTGAGTTACTTATAGCATATTAATGGCAATAGTCTCATTACACTATGTTCAGCACAAATTGTGCTTCAATAATATGTGAGCAATATGTATGTACATGTTTGTTTTTGAGAAAATCAAGTAGTAAAAAAAAAATTAAGGACACTGAAATAGGGCCATAAAACACACACTAAATATATTTTCACAAGCCTTTTGAGTACTAGATTGTGTAGACCAGTACTAGATTGTGTAGACCATGGTGTGAAAACCATCTTGTTCATTCATTCACATGAAACGATGCATTGATTTAACTTTTGTGTGACAGTTTTTGTTTTAGAAAGGCTGCATGTGAGCGAGTGTCAATGGTCATGAATATTGATGTCTTTCACACCTGGGGAGATAACGACCTACCCCCTAATGGGTCCATGAAGGTAGAATGCCACTTTGACTAAATAAAGAATTTGAAGAGACTAAAAAAAGAGAATGTTTTTGTTTGTAGTTTATTTACAGCGTAATGCACAATATAGTAAAAATATAAAAAATGAGGGTCAAAGGCACATTTTTGAGCACATAGATTTGAACACACAGTCACACACCTTTGTGCCATTCCTGAAAACAGTTCCTGGTTAACTGAAGACACAAGTGAACGTCACATGCCTGGCATTTCCAAGGTGTTTGCTGCTTCTTGCCATGCACTTCTTTGGAATGCACACAGATCCAGCGACCAGCAGTGGCAATATTCCTGACATCTGAGCTCAGCTCAGCTCCTGGAACCGGCACATGGTCATTACTGGTCTGTTTAGGTGCTGCTTTCTGTGACACACCACAGAGCTCTGCAATAAGCTGTTCCATAAACCCCTTGTGTGTCATTTTGCTGTATAGCTCTTTGTGCGCTATGTAAGCATTGGTGGCAGCAATGTCCAAGAAGTGCAGAAAGATCTTTCTTTACCACTTTATGGTTTTGTGCTGTGCAGTGTAGTACTACAACAGCTGATCGGACAAGTCAGTGCCCCCCATGTGTTGGTTGTATGCAGTAACAGATGCAGGACATGGAAAAGTCTTTGTCCTCCAAGTGTCTTGTGCTTTCACCCTCCTCTGCACAGTGTCTCCTGTATAGGCAGCATGGATGGTGGAACAGACAGACACCTCTCGTGTGTCCATCCACTTCACAAACACAAGAGGTCCATGCTGAATCCACCTGATGGATCCCCTGGCAGACTTTTTGGTCAGTGAATTAGCTGCATTCAGTGGGCAGTCCTTCCTACAGTCTCCTTAAATCCCACAAGCACCAAACTTCATAGCAAACAAGTCTAGTAGCTTTGGACTTGTGTAGAATTTGTCCATGTACACTTAAAGGATCTGCTGCTAATGTTTTGGTGCCAGATACCACAGCACACCTTCAGAGGTCTTGTGGAGTCCATGCCTTGACAGGGCAGAATAAGGGGTACCTACATAATATTAGGCAGGTGCTTTTAATGTTATGGCTGTTCAGTGTATTTTTGTAAAGCTTCTTGGTGACAATGTCTATTGTTAAAAGCGTTACAAAACGTGCACATGGTGGATTGCAAGTGATAGAAACTATAAAAATATTTCCTTTGACAAATTAAGTTCCAAAGCACAGTAACTTTAATGGGAATAACACTACAGAGATTGGATCTTATTTTTCCTCGATATAAACAGAGATCGCTGACTGAGTGACCGTGTTAATAAGCACAGAGTGAGATCAAGAAGAGAAGGAAGGAGATTCGAGGTGGTGTGTGCAATTCCCTTTGTTTAAAAGAATGCTGATTTTAACAAACAGTATGCAGCTTCAAAATACTCAACACTTTTATTAGAATATATACATTAAAATCAAATTTTATAGTTTAAAACAGAAAATGTACAGTATTCATATTCATCTATGCTTTAAGTTGTTCTATCTTGAATTTATTCTCTACTGTTAAGGTAGGATTCTTTTGTGTACTATCTACTTGACTCAGTTGGATCTAGATGCTTGCCACTAGAATTGTTGTATTGTATATTATTGTTGATTCTGTAGAGTTCTCTCGCGTGGCTAATCAAGAGTAGTTTCAGTCTCCCTTAAGGTGTGAATTGTGGGCAGGGCTTACTAAGATATATTGAAGGTTATCCACTACAGGTCAGAAGCATATTCTGCAATGGTTAGATGCATAAATTTAGATGGAAAGTGTCAAGTTTAGCAGTGTCACTATCCCCACTCCTGACTAGGCTGCAGATATGTGCCTCTAACCCATCTCTGTTGTCACCTCTCACAGACCCAGAAGCTCTCATCCACAAACTAGAGGCTGAACTACAAGTTACCTCATCTACCCTCCTCTGTTGTCTCAGTCTCAAACAGTGGTGGTAGGGGGGCTCTGGAATTGCCAGTCTTCTGTAAAGAAAACTGATTTCATCTCAGCTTTAGATTCCCATTACTCTATTGACTTTCTGGCACTAACTAAGACCTGGATCTCTCCATAGAACTCAGGTATACTGACTGCCCTATCCTCTGCTTTTGCTTTCTCTCACACTCCACACCTCTCTCTCTTCACACCTCTCTCCCTGTCTCATCTCAACATCTCATTCTTTGAATTCCATGTAGTTACAGTTACCTCCCCGATCAACCTTCTCATCATTGTCATCTACCGCCCTCCTGGTCCCCTAGGAGAATTTCTTGAAGAAATGGACATGCTCCTCAGTCTTTTCCCTACAGACAGCACCCCTC
>CM040473.1:9499374-9515213 GCA_022758105.1 Pangasianodon gigas
ATGAGGATGGGTTCCCTTTTGAGTCTGGTTCCTTTCAAGGTTTCTTCCACTTGTTGCCTCAGGGAGTTTTTCCCCTTTCACCATCGCTTCTGGCTTGCTCATTAGAGATAAACTTAAATTTTTATATCCGGATATCTGTAAAGCTGCTTTGTGACAGTGTCCATTGCTAAAAGCACTAGAGTTTCTTGCATCAAACTGCAGTTATCAACTGTTCAATGAGGGAAACTTGAGTGTAAACTGTTTGTGGCATTGCTGAAATAACAGCTGTCTTATCTGTGTGGCACCTATCCACAGCAAACCCAAACTGGTTATCTGTAGGCTATCAATGCGGGGCCATCTTCAGCAGCTAGTCATGGATGGCAGCACATCAGCTGAAACTAAATACCTGCAAGACTGAGCTGCTCTCTATCCCTGGAGATGCATCCCCATGTTAAGATGATGTGATCTCCCTGGACAACTCAGCTGCCAATATCTTAGGTATACCTATCTTGAAGCTACACTCAGTGGCCATATAATCAATTCCATCAATACCATATACAGTAGGTGCACTTCATAGATGTACAATAAATTGAACTCCATGGTCCTCCGGACAACTTAACACCAGGAATAAACAATAATTCTAATGACAATGCCAAAGGCCTTTAATGATTTAAAACTGCAACCTATTGCCATTTTTAAAATTCTAATGTGCCAAGGGTTTGAAATGAAATGGAATACTAGTTATAATAGAATACTCATTACCCTATGTTACTCATTACATACTTCAAGTTTAAGTTAATGGTCACAAGTTTTGTGTTTTCATCTAGAAACCTTTCAAAAATTTCACAAAAACAAGTCCTGAGATTTTATTTGTACAAACATAAAAATAAAGAAAATGTACAGTGAGACTACATTTCATTATTACAAAAGAAAAGTTGGTTAAACTAACATAAGTGAGACTAAGCAATAAAGCAAGGGTGGCTTAACAATCATTTGCATTGTTCCCTGGTTTGTAAGATGCCTGCAAGGTTCTTCTAGCCATCTCAAGAACTCCCTCCTTGGTTTTGTTTCCCCCAATGAAGCCACTGGCATGAACAAAGACACAGTCAGGGATTCCACTTAATTGGGACAAGGCATCGTCCCTAAGCCCACGCCATTCCTCCAGCAGCGACAGCCTGTATAATGAGTGGATAAATAAACAATTGGTGAATTACAGGACAAATGCCAGAATCCCTTCATTATAGTGACAGTTCCATAGAAAAAAAATATTACATAGAAATTGTAAATTTATGTACATTATATGGCCAAAAGTATGTGGACACCTGACCATCACACCCACATGTGCGCCTTCCCCAAACTTTTGCCACAAAGTTTGAAGCACACAACTGTCTAGAATGTCTTTCTATGCTATAGGATTAAGAATTCTCTTTACTGGAATTAAGGGGCTCACCTGTTCCAGCATGACAATTTCCCTTTGCACAAACTGAGGTCCATAAAGACATGGTTTATCAAGGTTGTTTTTGAAGAACTCAAGTGGCCTGCACTTGACCTCAACCCCACCGAACATTTTTGGGATGAATTGTAATGCTTACTGCATGCCAGGCCTTGTTGTTCAACATTAGTTCCTGACCTCACTAATGCTCTTATGGCTGAATGGGCACAAATCCTCCCTTTCCTGTCCAAAACCCTTGAAAGAGCTGTTTTCAATCAATTCTCCACTTTTCTCACACAGAACAACCTCCTGGACACAAGGAAGTCTGGCTTCAAAAGCAGACACTGTGCTTTTTCTGCACGAAGACTGCTCTGCTTTCTGTCATTGAAGCCTTACGACCAGCAAGATCATCTGTCCTCATCTTACTTGACCTCTCTGCTGCCTTTGACGCTATCAATCATCAGATCCTCCTGTCAACACTCTCCGGTCTAGGCATCACCGGAACGGCTCTGTGCTGGGTGGAATCCTATCTCTCAGGGAGATCCTTCAAGGTTATCATGGAGGGGAGAAGTGTATGAATCTCAGCAACTCACAACTGGGGTTCACCAGGGGTCAATTCTGGGCCCACTGCTCTTTTCTATTTATACTTCATCTCTGGGGCCTGTGATAGAGTCTCATGGCTTCTCATATCACTGCTATGCTGATGACACTCAGCTCTATTTGTCCTTCTAGCCTGAAGAGCCATTGATCTCAGCACACATCTTTGCCTGCCTGTCTGACATCTTAGGCTGGATGAAGAAACGCCACCTTAAGCTCAACTTGGGAAAAATGGAGCTTCTCGTCATCCCTGCCTGCCCCTCAATCAACCACAACCTCACCATACAGCTAGGCTCAACCACATTCAAGCCAACCAGGACAGCCAGAAACCTTGGGGTGACTTTTGATGACCACGTGAACTTTACAGACCACATTTCAACAACTGCCCGGTCCTGTAGGTTCGTTCTGTTTAACATGAAGAAAATCAGACCCTATATCAGTGATCATGCCACACAGCTACTAGATCCAGGCTCTTATCTCAAAACTGGACTACTGCAACACACTACTCCTGGGCCTCCCAGCCAGCTTGATCAAACCCTTCACATGACTCAGAATGCAGTGGCACATCTTGTTTTCATCCAGCACAAAAGGACCCACGTCACATCCCTCTTCGTCTCCCTCCACTGGCTTCTTGTAGCTGCCCACATCAAATTCAAGGCCTTGATGCTCACGTCCAAGACCTTGTCAGGAACAGCACCCCCCCTACCTCAATACTCTCCTTGAGGTTTATGTTCCCTCCCGCAACCTGCGATCAGTTAACGACCGACGTCTGGTAGTGCCTACTCAGCAAGGCATGAGGTCCCTTTCCAGAACTTTTAAACTGACTGTCCCTCAGTGGTGGAATGAACTTCCAACATCCGTCACTATCTTCAAAAAAAAACGGCTAAAGAGCCAGTTTCATGGCCAGGTATGGCCTGTTTCCTCGTTATTTCATGACAAATTAAGGAGATAAATGGTCTGGAGTTGATACCAAGCTTTGAAATTGCATTTGGTAGCTGTTCATGGGAACTCTCAATATGCGGACCAAAGAGGTGTCAATGCAAGTGAAGGAGGCCATAGGCTAATAAAACAAAACAGACCTATCAGAGAGATAGCAGAAACTTGAGGAGTGGCCAAATCAACTATGTGGTACAAAAAGAAGGAATGCACTGGCAAGCTCAACACCACCCAAAAGCCTGGAAGACCATGGAAGACAGCTAAAGTAGATGAATGCTTAATTATTTCCTTGGTGAAGAAAAACCCTTTCACAAGATCTAGCCAATTCAAGAGATGTCTTCATGAATACAGATGGTTTACCTCTAGATGCAAACCACTGGTAACACTCAGGAACAGAAAGGCCAGATTAGACTTTGCTTAAAAAAAAAAAAAAAAAAAAAAAAAAACCTCTAAAAATATCTGACCAGTTCTGATGCAAGATTAACTTGTACCAGAATGATGGGAAGAGAAGTGTATGGAGAAGGAAAAGAAGGGCTCATGTTCCAAAGCATACCACACCATCTGTCAAACATGTGGAAGCAATGTTATGGCATGGGCATGTATGGCTGCCAATGGAACTAGGTCTCTGGTGTTTATTGATGATGTGACTCCTGATAGAAGTAACAGGATGAATTCTGAAGTGTATAGAGCTATACTTTCTGCTCAGATTCAGTCACATGCTGCAAAAATGACAGGACCGCCCTTCACAGTACAGATAGATAATAACCCAAAACATACCACAAAAGCAACCCAAGGCCCTCTTAAGGCAAAGAAATTAAATGTTCTTAATGTCCGATGACCTCAACCCAATTGAGCAGGCTTTTCACTTACTGAAGGCAAAACTGAAGGCAGAAAGACCTACAAACAAGCAGCAGCTGAAGGCAGCTGCCATAAAGGCCTGGCAAACCATCTCAAGGGAGGAAACTCAACATTTGTTTATGTCCATGGGTTCCAGATTTCAGGCAGTCATTGACTGCAAAGGATCTGCATCCAAGTATTAAAAATAATCCTAATATTTATGATTATGTTAGTTTGTCCAATTACTTTAGAGCCTGTGAAAGTGGAGGGACTCTGCAACAAATGGCCGTAATTCCTAAACGGATAATGCAATATATTTGTTAAAACCCTTGAATTAAAGCTGAAAGACTATGCTTCAATAGCATCTTGACTGCTTCATTTCAAATCCACTGCAGAGGCAAAATTACAAATTTAGTGTGTCACTGTCCAAATACTTATGGAGCTTCTTATGGGTAAAAGCATTACCCAGATAAACTACTCCCAAACAAAGTTAAATATCAATTCAGAAAATAAAAGCAATTAACAGGGGCAGCAGCTCAACATACTGGTTAAACAGAGTTCTCTTCGTGCTCGCCCATAATTTATTTATTTTTTTTTTTACTGAGGAACCTGAAAAAGGCCAACCTACCACAACTCATGGTCAAGCCTGTGGAAACCATACTGACATACTGTATTACATTATATGTTTAAAAATTTTTATTTGGAATTTCGCACAATGATATCTTTTGCAATTGCACATTTTAAATTATTTAAACAAAAACATAAAACTTCACAATTACATACAATGAAAGGATGAAAGGAAGTGAAATCCCAGTAGTAATAGCAGTACCAATTTAAATTCAAAATAAATACATAAATAAGTAATAAAATAAGCAGAAAAAAAAACCAAACAATAAACTGCCAACAAGACATAAAAAAATCTCACATCTCTCCCAACCCTAACCCTCCAGAACTCAGCCTAACAGTGGCTGACAACAGAAAAAGTAGAGCATAATTTAAAATATCGAGAACTGATGGAACAATTGTGCACAACTTCAAGACTATGGTCCCAAATATCAGTAGGAAGTTTCACACCCAGGGCCTCCTCCTAGGCCAATTTAATTTTCTCCATGGAGGGTGGGTTCAGATGTTCCAAAGCATTATACAGAAAGGAGATCACACCACTTACCCTTGGACAGTCTTTCAAAAACACATCCAGATACAAAGGTTTGGGACTTACATAGTTAGGCAAGGGAGTCTTAACAAAATCTCTAATCTGAAGGTATCTGAAAAAATGCTGAGCAGGAATATTATATTTCTCATACAGTTGTTGAAAAGAAGCAAACTTCCCACTCAAATATAAGTCACCTGTAGTTCATAGCCCTAAGTTTTTTCATACCTCAAATGCAACATCTAACATGGATGGGAGAAATGAGAAGTTTGTTGAAATAGAAAGTAAAAAAGACAATTCGGAAAAAAACTAAAATGTGCCCTTAATTGTTTCCAGATGTGAACAGAATTATGATTGAATACAATGTGAATCTTTGATAGTTGTGGGTGATAGGAGTAATGCATTAATGGAATATGGATGACAATCCTCTTGTTCCAGCTTCAGCCAGTCCCCCCTTCATGTTCATCATCAATCAAAGAAATATGTAGCCCAATAATAATAAATAAAATTAGGTAGGGCTAACTCCCAAGTAATTTTGGTTTACAAAGATGTTGTTTGCTGATTCTGTGAGTTCTATAGTCCCAAATAAAAGGGACCACAATAGAATCCAGTTTCTTGAAAAAAGAATTAGGGAGGAACAAGGGAATCTTCTGCACCAGATATAGAAGTTGTGGGAGAAATATCATACTGATTGCATTAACCCTACGTAAAAGAAAGATAGGAAGAGTTCTCCAGAACATAAGATTACTTCTGAGTTTGGCCAGCAGGGGGTGAAAATTTGCTTCAAACAAGGAGGAGAACTTTTGTGACCTCAATTCCTAAATATATAAACCGTTCTGATGTGATCCTAAAGGGGAGATGATGAAGCCAAGAGGGGTTCTTTATGACAATTGGCATTAGTTCACTCTTATCCCAATTAATTTTATATTCTGAAAACATACCAAATATATTCATCAAATTAAGTATATCGGAATGCTAATTTTGGGATTAGAATTAAAGTACATCGTCTACATATAACAAAAATTCATTGTTGTATTTTTAGTATGAAAAATACAACAATGATGATCCTGCAAATCATCTTATCCTGCAATCCTACCACCTGCCCATTGGATCCAATCCCTTCCACAATGCTCCAGACCATCTCTCAAGACCTCCTCCCCTTCATCACCACTATCGTCAATGGCTCCATAACATCTGGTCATGTACCAACCTCATTCAAGAGGAAAGAGCAAAGGTTATTCCCATCCTGAAGAAACCCTCTCTAGATCCCTCTGACATCAGCAACTACCGACCGGTATCACTTCTCTCTTTTCTTTCTAAAACCCTTGAACGAACTGTCTATAATCAGCTGTCTTTCTATCTCTCACAGAACAACCTCCAAGATCCCAATCAGTCTGGCTTCAAACCGGCACACTCCACAGAGACTGCCCTTTTGGCCGTCACTGAGAAGCTACATGCCGCTAGATCAGCCAAACTATCTTCAGTCCTCGTCCTCCATGACCTTTCAGCAGCGTTTGACACAGTGAACCACAAGACTCTCTTGTCCACCCTCATGAGCCTAGGAATTCGTGGTGCAGCATGGCAATGGTTTGCTTCCTACCTGGAAGGTCGGTCATATCAGGTGACATGGAGGGGATCCACATCTGCTCCCTGCAGACTCTCCACTGGTGTTCCACAAGGCTCAGTACTTGGTCCTCTCCTGTTCTCCCTTTATACCCGATCTCTTGGTGCGGTCATATCCTCACATGGGTTTTCATACCACTGCTATGCAGATGATACTCAACTCATCCTCTCCTTCCCTCCCTCAGACACTCATGTTTCTGCTCGGATATCAGCATGTCTGGCAGACATTTCATCATGGATGACAGCTCATCAGCTGAAAGTTAATCCCACCAAAACTGAACTGCTGTTCATCCCAGATGATTCATCCCCGTCTCAAGATCTTGCAATCTCCCTAGACAATTCTCTGATCTTGCCTTCAGTTACTGCACGCAACCTTGGGGTAACCATGGACAATCAACTGTCCTTCTCCTCTCACATTGCTAATCTGACACGCTCATGTCGATTTCTCCTTTATAACATCAGAAGAATTCGTCCATTTCTTTCCACACAGGCCACACAGGTGGCTGTTCAGTCCCTTGTCATTTCAAGACTGGACTACTGCAACTCACTCCTGGCAGGTCTGCCTCTGAGCGCCATTCGTCCTCTGCAACTGATCCAAAATGCATCTGCACGATTGGTTTTCAATCTTCCTAAATTTTCCCACTCCACCCCATTGCTGCGCTCCCTCCACCAGCTTCCTGTAGCTGCCCGCATCAGATTTAAAACACTGATGCTTGCCTACAAAGCCAAAAACGGACCAGCACCCACTTATCTCAAAGCTCTCATCACACCTCGCGTGGTACCACACTCCCTCCGGTCCTCTAGCACTGCTCGACTGGTCCCACCATCTCTCAGGGTACAAGGAAGGCATGCATCGAGACTCTTCTCTGTTCTGGCACCAAGGTGGTGGAATGAACTTCCCCTAGATGTCCGAACAGCTGAGTCACTGGCAGTCTTCAAACGATGTCTAAAGACTTACCTCTTCATAAAGTACTTAAGTTAGCACTTACACACAAACACACACACACACACACACACACACACACACACACACAAAAAAAAACAAAAAACCTCCCAAGAGAGTTTTGGGCTGATGGTATTCCTAGTTTGTGACCTAGTGAGCCAATATCAGAATGTATTTTTGATAGACTTCAAAGCACTATTGTAAGTCGCTCTGGATAAGGGCGTCTGCCAAATGCCATAAATGTAAATGTAGTATTATATCCCATAACGCCTAAATGGGATTGAATAGCCTCAGGTAATGGCTCAATTGCTAATGCAAACAGAAGTGATGACAGCGAGCAACCCTATCTTGTACCTCCGTGTAGATCAAATTGAGATGCAACATTGCAAATAGATAGGGCCACTCATTTTGATCAAACAGATCTTGCACAGAACCCCTGAGGGTATATATAATGTTGAAAAGACATCTAAGATTATGAGAGGAATTGTGCTTTGGTATAAAAGCAGTTTGATCTGGGTGCACTAATTGACCAATTACAACATTTAATCTCCATGCTAAGGTTTTGACCAAAATTTTTTTGGTCTATGTTTAAGAGTGAAATCGGTCTGTAGTAGTCTAGGTTCCTCTGAATTCCTTCCTTTTTTAGGAACCACAGTTATGACTACCTCTTCCATAGTGGGTGGCAAAGCTTGGTCCTTAAATGACTGTCTATAAACTCTTTGTAAGGTGATAGCAGTTTGTCATAAACCTCATATAGTTCATTAGAAAGCCTGCACTCTAAAAAAAAATTATCCCTGTGGCTAGTGAGAAAAGCTTAAAGAACAATTTCAACATAATTAAATTTGTTACATGTACTAGTGAGTTGATAACTTATTTTAAGAAGTTTGTCAAATTGAAAAGAAAGAAATCTGTCTCAGCTTATTAATATATGGATTTTCACCTAACAACAAAAAAGTATTAAGCTAGTGAAACTTGAAAATCTAGTGAGCAAACTTAAAAAACTGAGAACAGGCCTGGACCTTGTCTGAACATGCCAGAGCCAGACCACGCCTATAGGAGGAGAAGCAACAGTAGAAACGAACAACGAAGGAACAAGCGCAAGTGCACACATCAAAGGTATGTGCTGAGGAGCCTAACTATTTTTTATTTGTTTTACTAGCAACAGCTATCAAAATATATCAGCACACAGTGCAAAAAATCATTGTCACAGGACACTAAATTTTAAAGTAACGTTACAGCTTGCCCCTTGCTAATTTGGAGTTAGTGAAGTTGACCTCTAGCTATCGCATCTTCAGTTTTATGTTTTGTTTTACAGTGGCAGCCGAATGACTAATCGGCACTGAATGTTTGTAGCATTAGTTCAAACACTGCACATGATTGAGAATAAGTCTTGCATCGTCCTAATTTAAATTTGGCACTATTGATAAACGTTTGTGTATTATTTGACATTTTCAACTAAACCTGTAACAAATGTAGGTTACAAAATTTTTTTTCTGTGGAGGAGTTTGATTCTGTTGTAGAAGCACCATTTTGTTGTGTTGTACTTTGAAGATTAACCATGTTGTAGAAGCGTCATTTTGTTCATTTTTACGTCAGTGCTTGAATGATCTTGTAATGTGTTTGTACGTAAGAACATTTTTTTTATTTAACAATGTTTGATAGTCAGACATGTTTAGACACATTTAGACACTAGACACAGTTAGACCAATTTCATTGAATCTACAAATAGTTTGTCTTCATGTTTCCACCAGAGCGTGATTCACATGACTGATGCACATCCGCCTCATTTTCCTGAAGCTACTGTTTTTTGGCGCTTCTACAACATTTTTTTTTAAAACTGAACACTACATTACAAATCAAAGCATTATAGGCAACATAAGTTAGATTGCTGCAAGACTGATGCTGAGCAAGCTGTAAGCACCACAGCACACCAAAAAATTAAGTTTAAGTAATTGGCCTACTTGTAAAACTCTTTAGTTTTTAAAATGAATTGGATATGTAAAATTTGCAAATTTGAAACGCCAAGGAAGACTGATCTCTTAAAGCATTATAGACTTAGACATGGCCATGGTGGAGAATTTCTCCCTTGTCTTTATTGGGAGTGTTATTGCTCATTTAAAACATGGGGCAGCCTGCAAACCCATCTATCAAGAAGCCACTCGACATATGCAACAGTGGCACGAACAGAAGTCCTGTCTTTAAAATGTCCTTGTTGCTCTTTAAACACTATCTCCACAGAAAGAGAATACTTTGAGCACATTGGCCATCATTTAAAAAACAGGAAACTGTCTCTTTTGTTTTTGAAAATTGTTCTTTCAAAACCAACATTTATGGAACATATGCCTCTCATAGGAGCCGAAAGCACACTCCCTACTCCTAGGACGACTTCAAGCCTGAGCTTTTGCAGAGGTATGTAAATCCTTTAAATGCAGGGGATGATCCTGTTGTTGAGCAAGATACTCAGGCAGCAGTGAGCAAACTTACAGATGAAGAAATTGGAGAATTGCCTAACTTAATTGAGAAAAATCTAGCCCACCTGCTGCTAAAATTGGAAGGCATATTCAATGTACCCACAAAGGTGTATTGATGAGTTAGTGGAAGAATTGCACTTTGTTTCTTCATCAGCTTCAGGTCCTATTTTAAAAGAGATTTTACAGTCATGCTTAAAGAACCATAATTGTGAGGTTGGTGATTTGGTAATCTCAGAGATGGTGACAGACCTATGTGAGTGCAATCCAATTACATTAGCTCTAAAGAGTAATGGTCCTCCTTCCACATCCCACAAAAGAAGAGAGTATTTCAGGAAGCATTTTTCCATGGTGGAGCCCATTGAGTATTTGCACAGTGCCAGGGAGCAGAGAAGTTTCCAATATTTACCTATTTTGAAGTCATTACTTGAGGTTTTGAAGAAAAACGAAATCCAGGATTTGCTCACACATTGTGAAACAGACAGGATTTGAATCTCAATACTGGTCATTTCAAGATGGCACAAATTTAAAAACAACAAGTTGCTATCAGAACATAATCCAGCCATTTCTCTAATTCTGTATGTGGATGAATTTGAGCAATGTAATCCACTCGGCATGTCAAGAAAAAAACAAAATTACGGCTGTGTATTGGGTTCTAGCTAATGTGCCACCTTTGCACAGGTCCTTGCTGACATCAATCTACCTAGCCGTCCTCTGCAAGGCTGAGGATTTAAAAAGGTTTGGCTATTAGTGCAGTGTTAGAACCACTGCTAAAAGGTCTTGCCAGCCTAGAAGAGGAAGGACTTTACATTCCTTCTTTAGGAATAAATGTCAAAGGTACTGTGTACTTTGTTGTCGCAGATAACCTTGGTGCTCACTCTATTGGAGGATTTGTGGAGAGCTTCCCAAGTACACATGTCTGCAGGTTCTGTCTTGGAGAAAAATCCCAGTTCCAAGTAAGTGAAGTCAGAACAGGAGCATTTTGTCCTAGGACAATGCAAGAGCACAGAGTGCATGTTCAGACAGCACAGGGGGATAAAAATCAGTCTCATTGTTATGGAGTAAAGAGACAGTGCCCACTGACTGAAAAACTAAACGTCTTTTTTTGACGTCTTACGATTTTGACGTCTTATGTGGCTACCCACCTGATTTGCTACATGATCTTTTTGAAAGTATTGTACCTTTAGAGTTAGCACTGTGCCTAAATGCCTTAATCAAACAGAAATACTTCACACTTGATGAATAAAACAGATAAAACAGATGCACCACAACCAGTTCCACTGACTTTTGCTGCAAGAAAAAGTGTTGGTGGGAATGCTCATGAAAATTGGGCTTTGCTTCGCCTTCTTCCTCTTATAGTTGGAGAAAGAATACCAGAGAATGAACCAATTTGGCTGGTCCTTCTTAACCTTAAGGACATAGTTGAACTTGTCCTTTCCTCTGTTCATACTGAGGAAACTATTTGTTTCCTTGATAGCAAGATTTCTGAGTATCGGCACAGATTCCTGGCGGCTTTTCCACAGGAAACACTAATCCCAAAGCATCATTTTCTAGAACACTACCCAGAGCTGATAAAGGGTTTTGGTCCACTTGTGTCTTTGTGGACTATGCGCTTTGAAGCTAAACATAGCTTTTTTGTGGTCAGGCATACCCGCAGCTTCCGAAATATTCTGTTGTCTCTTGTGGTGAAGCATCAGTTAATGGTTGCATGCCATCTGCATGGCAGTAAAATTGTACAATCATCTCTTCAGGTAACAAAACTGTCAACAATGAATTTGACTGTGCTGAGGGAAGACCTTAAGAAGGCACTGGAAACAAAATTCCCTGGTGAGTTGTTTGTCCAGTTGGCAAACACAGTGTGTTACAGTGGCACCAGTTACTCCACTGGAATGATCTTGGCATATGGTTCAACAGGTGGTCTGCCAGATTTTGTGGAGTTGATTCAGATAGTTCTTATGAAAGGGCAAGTTGGCTTCATTGTGAAATGTTTAAATTCATGGTATATTGAACATCTTAGAACATCTTACACATTTATTTTCCATAGAGGGTGAAAGTCATTACACCTTGTCATTTGTTTGACATAATCCACAAAACTTCATAAAATGCATAATTAATAATGATACCATCCCTCCAATATATTGGGTTATAGTTTCATGAAGAAAATTACAACGAATTTTACATTAATATACTGGATGTATTCTACTGTAACTAATTGACGTGACATGGTTTCTATTACAGATGCCCCAATGTCTCAGTTAACCAAACTTTGGATCATTCTTCAAGACCATGACATTTGTAAATTGGATTTGCCTCATGGAATCCCTGGGACTGTGGGCGAGCTCGAGTCTGTTGTGACAGAGACATTCGGGCTTAATGGGAACTTTACTTTGCATTATAAGGATCCTGATTTTGGAGATGAATATTTTTCTTACCTCAACAAGTGAACTCAAGGACAAGGACACAATTAAGGTGGTACACATTGTTGAACCTCCCACATTTACTATGACGTTTACTGATGTGGACAGTACCACTGAAAGTGCATCACAGACTTCCATCCATACCTCCGACCATCCTTCAGTGACCTCCATAGGTCTTAACAGCAGTTACTCTTCTGGATCGCAGGATACAGTGATACTCTCATCACCTGAACACAGGACTCGATGTTCTCAATGTTGGCCTACGGAATTTCCAGTACCTCATTTTGCCTATGACACAGAGCTTGTGCTAGCTTCAGGAAATGAAGCTTTCAAAAAGGATGGAATTCATCTGAACTTCACCACAATCCTCCCAGACATCCTTGAGAAATTGGCTGAAAGCATCTTTCAGTATGTGGCTTACCCAACAAGTGCACAGTTGTCTGATGTTGCTGTTGCGTTGGTACAGAAGCATCCTTGCCTTAAGGAATTGGGGTCATATAATGGATGCTATGGATGGCTACAAAGATTAAAACATAAAATGGGCAACTATAGATCAAAACTGAGAGGGCTTGGATGCCTCAAAGTTGATGTGGACTCTATCAAAAAGAAGGGAGCACATGAGAAAGCACCTGCGAAAAATATAAAAAAAAAACAGAAGAGCAGAGGTGAACTATCTACCCCCTCACCCACAAGGAGAAACCGAGGGAACTTTGGAAAATGAAAGACTGGATTTGCTTAATGGAGTAAAGAAGAGGAACAACCATCAGATCATCAGTGAAAAGATGGCGAATACTTTTTCCATTCGCAGACAGGAAGTTGTCAATGAAGCACCAGCAGTCAATTTTCTACCTTGCCTTACATTTATTACATTATTTATTATTACAGATTAATGAAGAATTCAGACGGATCACCACTGTTAACCTGGAGCCAATGTTCATGGCAAAACTGGACCAGTGCTCCCCGAAAATAATGTCCTTGGTGTCCTCAAGAGGAGGGGCTGCAAGAATTAATATACAGTGTATAAGGAACATGCTGCTAGAGGTATGAATAAACATAACAGTTAATTTCAGGGAGAAAACACCCTTTTTTTTTTGATGTAATGTTAGTTGACCATGATTTATACATTATCCCAGGCTATGGGTTTTGTTGTGCTGGTTCAGTGTCACTAGGGAAAGTGAATTTGAAATGCAATTCTGGCCACCTGTGAAATTTAAAACTAACATTGCTCAGCATTTGATGGATGTCTTAATGCGTTATGCTTATAAGGACGTATCATATGTTGTTCACAGCTTAGTCCTCTAACTAAGAATGAAACATCAATTACAACCAAAACTATAAATACTAAAGCAGGAATCAAAATAATTCTGATGAAACATGATGGGCAGAGTAAATGTAATAACAGTTTGATTAGTTTGATAAAGTTTGATTCAAAACCCTCCTCAGATTAACCTTAAATTACCTTTATAATGCGTTATTGAAATACTAGCAAATTAATCGAGTTATAATAGGTTTCTTTCTAGATTAATTTTACACGGTAGGAATCAATAATTGGTATAGTCCAATCATAAACGTCATCCTTCAGTCTTCTTTTTTCAGTGTGTAGTGGTAGTTATTAAAAGCCTATCCTCAGGACCAGTTTTAACATTATTTTTCTTCACAGGATGATTCTGTGGAAACAAGGAGAGAGGCTGCTATCCGTTGCATAGTGGTGTATCTAAAAGAAAAGTAGGAAGACCTCTTCAAAGAGAACATGGTAGGAAAATCTGACACTTTTTAAACACAAGTTTAAACACACTGCACTTTTTGTTACTGTGATTTTAAATATGATTACTTACGTTGCTTTTGACCTACTTAGGATGCAAAATTATTCGTAAACATGGTATTAGCTTCCACTGTTATGCTGATGACACAACTGTATGTTTCAGCAAAGCCAGATGAGAGACACCAGCTTAATAAAGTTGAGGAATGTGTAAAGGACATTAGAAACTGGATGCTTATTAACTTTCTCTTAATTCTGATAAGACAGAAGTACTTGTACTAGGACCACATGCAGCTAGAAGTAAGCTTTCTGATTACATAATAACTCTGGATGGCCTTTCTGTTTCATCATGTGCAGCAGTGAAAGACCTTGGTGTGATTATTGACTCCAGTCTTTCATTTGAAGCTCATGTAGATAATATTAGTAGGATAGCTTTCTTTCATCTCAGATATATTGCTAAGATAAGAAATATATTGTCACTACACTATGCAGAAAAAAATAGTTCATGCTTTTGTTACCTCTAGGTTGGATTATTGTAATGCCTTGCTGTCTGGATGTTCCAACAGATGCATAAACAAGCTCCAGTTAGTCCAGAATGCAGCAGCAAGAGTCCTTACTAGAACCAGAAGATATGACCACATCACCCCTACCTTGTCTGCACTGCACTGGCTCCCAATCGAATTTTGTATTGATTGTAAAATCTACTATTGACCTATAAAGCACTGAATGGTCTCACACCACAGTACCTGAGCGAACTTTTGGTCTTTTATGATCCTCCACGCCTACTTTGATCAAAAGGTGCAGGCTATTTGTTGGTAACTTGAATAGTGAAGGCTGCAGCAGGAGGTAGAGCTTTCTCTTACAAAGTCTCACAGTTATGGAACAGCCATCCAGTTAGTGTTTGGGGCTCAGGCACAGTCTCAGTGTTTAAGTCTAGTCTGACTAGACTAGTCTGGAGGGTTCACAGGCATACAGTGTTGTGGTAAACTGGGATGTTTGCATGCAGTTCCCTTTTGAGTCTGGTTCCTCTCAAGGTTTCTTCCTCATATCGTCTTAGGGAGTTTTTCCTTGCCACCGTCACCGCTGGCTTGCTCATTCACATATTTATTTTTAAAATAAATTTTTTCGTTTGAATCTATTTCTGTAAAGCTGCTTTGTGACAATGTCCATTGTTAATGGTGCTATACAAATAAAATTGAATTGAACTGAATTGAATTGGGCATCACAAACCTGTGGCATAATCTTACCATCCAGAATGAAGTAATCTATTCTAGTATAACCATTATGGACTGGTGAATGTAAGGAATACTCTCTACCCATCGGATTAAGAATTCTCCACATATCAAACAAATTTGTATTATGTACATATGCACTTAAGAATTTACTGGAATTGGAACTAACTGATTTTTTAGTAGCAGATCTGTCCAGGTATGGGTCTAAAACACGATTGCAATCACCCCAAATTATGAGATTTGTATCTGAAATATCTGGAATTCAATCAAACACTTTTGTGAAAAACTCAGGGCTATCATAATTTGGCCTACAAACATTGAATAATGTCAATGGGACAGAGTGTAATTCCCCAACAGGTATTATATAATCTCCCTTCTTTATCTATCTTTATGCTTAAACCCTTATGGATAAGAATTGTTCTTTGGCAGAAAAATTAGAGTGATATATTTATTTGATCCATTTACA
>CM040473.1:9524446-9535422 GCA_022758105.1 Pangasianodon gigas
ACCATCTCTCAGGACCTGAAGTGGGACATTCACATTGACTCCATTGTGAAAAAGGCCCAGCAGAGGTTGTTCTTCCTTCGTCAACTGAAAAAGTTCAACCTGCCACAGGCGCAGATGACACAGTTTTACTCAGCTGTTATTGAGTCGGTTCTGTGCTCTTCTATAACTGTCTGGTTTGGGTCAGCCAGCAAATCAGATACAAGAAGACTGCAACAGACTGTTAGGACAGCAGAAAGGATCATTGGTGTGCACCTGCCCAACCTTCAGGACTTGTACAACTCCAGAGTGAAGAAACGGGCAGCTAACATCATCACAGACCCCTCTCACCCCGGCCACAACCTGTTTGCACTCCTCCCTTCAGGCAGACGTTACAGATCTCTGTGCACTAGAACATCTAGGTATAAAAACAGTTTTTTCCCCCATGCCATCTCCAGCTTAAACAGCTAACACAGGAATCATTACCTGTGTTTTTTGTAATTCATTTCTGTAATTCATCCTCAATCTCTAATTACTGCCTCTTTCTCAAGTATTATGTAAATACATATGCATATCTTTTTATTTATACTGCTGTATAGAGTAAATAATGCATAAATCTGTACATAAATCTTCTGTTCCAGATTCATACACATTATTATTATTATTTTTTAAAAAATTTTTATTGTTAAGTCTTACTATTTAAATGTTTTCTGTTCTCATGTCCGATATGTATGTATGTATGCATGTATGTATCTAGAGCACCTTAAAAAAACCACAACAAATTCCTTGTGTGTCTACGCACACACTTGGCGAACAAAGCTAATTCTGATTCTGATTCTTTAACCTTAGCTGGTATTACAAGATGGTTGTGTACAGACCAGACATTATGCAAAAGATAATGAAGGAGTGTGTCACCATAAAACCACAGATTTTGTCGCAACACTGCTCACATAATGTAAAGTTTTTCTAATATGTTTATTCCTGCACTTGTGATTTAAAACATCCACTCCTCCTATCATCAGGTGTGGTGGTTCTTCCTTTAATGGTGAATATTGTATTGAGGATTTGATAAGATGAAGAAGTTGAACTGAAATGCCATTAAAACACAATCGTCTGTTCAATATATTTTCCTTCTTGGCCGTTGTCTGTGACTGGTGTCACTTTCAAATACAAACACGCCCCATAGTATACGCCCACCCACAACACTGATTGGCAAGTGTCAGGCAGAAGAAGTCACGGGAAGAGCAACCTTAACTCTGATCTAGAAAATTTTTTTGGAAGGAACCCATTTAGCTGTTCTCTATCTACTATGAGGAGAGGAAGGCTGGAGACTAAGAGGAAAGGAAGTCTCCAGCAGAGCTCCCTCCAGAGGCTGAAAGGACGGCCTCCCTTGCAAAGCTCCGGCTAGAGGCCCGTGTGGTGGCCTCACCTACAGAGCACCCTCCAGAGACCAACAAGGTGGTCTCGCCTTGGCGAGCCCCAGCCAGAGGCTAATGTGACGGCCTCACTTTAAGAGGTCCAGCATAAGACCAACGAGGTGGTATCCCTTGCCAAGCTCCAGCTCGAGGCCAACATGGCGGCCTCACCTCCAGAGCTCCAGCCTGAGACTAACGAGGTGGTCTTCCCTGCCGAGCTCCTGTCAGAGGCCAACGTGGCGGCCTCACTTCCAGAGCTCAAGCCTGAGGCCAAAGGGTGGCTTCGCACACCAAGTTCCTGCCAGAGGCCGACGGCACGGCCTCTCACGATCTGCTCCTGCTAGAGGCCGAGAGCACGGCCTCCCAAGTTCTGCTCCAGCTTAAGGCCGGTGGTGCGGCCTCCCAAGTCCTGCTCCTGCCAGTGTCCGACGGCGTGGCCTTCCAAGTCCTGCTCCTGCCAGAGGTCAATGGTGTGGACTCCCACGTCCTGCTAATGCCTGAGATCGATAAGGCGGCCACCCAAGCCTTGTTCCTGCATGAGACCGACGAGATGGCCTCCCACACCATGCTCAAGCCTGAGACGGAGGAGCCGGCGTCCCACGCCATGTTCCTGTCTGAGGCCGACAATGCGGCCTCCCACGTCCTGCTCAAGCCTGAGACTGATGAGGCAGCCTTTCAAGTTCTGTTCCTGCCTAAGGTTGATGACACTGCCTCCCATGACTTGCTCAAGCCTGAGAATGACGAAGCGGCCTCCCAAGCTTGGTCCTGCCACCTGACACCGGCAAACATGTCCCAGCCCCGCCACCTGACCCCGGCCAGCCTGTCATTGACCCACTGCCTGCTTCCCGCCAAAATGCCCAAGGTCTGCTTCCCAGCTCCTCTGGCACAGTCCAACAGACAATGCCTACCTCGGGACCTTGGGTCTTTGGTGAACATTTTGCCCAGAGGGGTGGGACCACCACAGGAGAGCTTCTGAAGGCGCTTCGAGAGAACCGCTCTTGGGGGGATCTGTCAGGTATTTCCCCCTCGCGCACAGTGCCAAGTGCCAAGTGCAAAAACACTCAGCGCGCTTAAGCAACCGGCAGGGCGACAGCGTGTGCTTCCACACTGTGTCTTTGTTTATGTTGCCATGTGTGTTTTTATTTTCATTTCTATCCTGTCTCCACCCCTGCTACCGAGGTGAATCGGAGCAGCAGGTGAATCAGATAAAGAGTCTCTGGGATATTTGTGTATCTGGGCTGATGTTATGCATATTTTGCATCTGAAATTTGGCAGACACTGTATGTCCGTGTAAACAAAAATGCAAACAGTAAAAATTATATCAAAATTTGTGTGTGTACAAATAGAAAACGCAATTGCAAATACAGTTTGCAATTAGTTTTGAAAATAGTCTGGAAAATACTTCCATACAGCCCCTTTCACAAGCAATTAGCAAACCTGGAGCTGATGGTCGCTTACTCTGATGATATACATTTATATGTAAAGCACTTTGAAATTTTAAACTAAAGAGCTACACAATTATTATTATTATTATTATTATTATTATTATTATTATCATCATCATCATCATCATTGCTGTATTTGGCAACTGACTTGTCTGTACGGCCATATTATTTCAGTAATATAAAGATGCTACTAGTTTTTGGCAGGCATTTCCCCCTTGCGCTGAGTATCCGAGCGCTCAGCACGCTTAAGCTACCGGTAGCGCAACGGCACACTCTTCTGGGTTAGGACTTTGTTTATGTTAACATATGTGTTTTGTTTTCATTCATGTCTTGTCTCCTTCCCTGTCTTGTCATTGGTTACACCTTCATGTGTCATGTCCTGTCTCACCTGTTCCTAGTTTCCCCCTTGATTATTCTGTATTTAAACCCCCCGTGTGTCTTTGTTCGTCACGCAGTATTGTTCAGTGTTTCGCTGCCTGACTCTACCTAGCAGTTTTGTTTTGTGTTCACTCCGGTTTTTGACTTCCCACCTGTTTCTTGATTCTCGTGTTAGTTTTGCCTAGTTATGCCTGTTTGCTGATCACCTGACCCTGTGCCTGTTTTTCACTGTGTGTTTGCTCTTTGTTCTTGGATTTGTCTGCCTGCCTTTCAATAAACGCTTTATACTGCACTTGCATCCATCTCCACTCGCATTACATGACAGATTATTTAAAACTATCTTTAAACTGGCTGGACAAATATCCAGGTGACTGCTCGGAATATATTTAAATGATTTAGCATACTTCTTTAAAAGCTATAAAATGCAAATGCAATTGGCAACATCTAACCTTTTCAACCCTAACAATACCAAAATCCAACAACTTCAAAGAATTGAGCTTCACCTGTTGTGGAATGTGTTGAGTCCTGCTGGCACACACTGGACTCTCCACTGCCCATTTTGGTCTGGATAGAGCACAAACTTGATTGAGATATCCAGTTTAAGTTCTTTTTCCAGGGAGAAGAGATGTTCTTTCCAAGGGCACCCACCTTGAACCAACAAAACTATCTCTCCACTGGCATCCACCTAAGTATGAACAATTGTCTTAAGAGTAAGCATAACCTGCAAGATTACAATTCTTTACATGTTCACTGAACATCACATGTTGAATATAATTATTGCAAGTCTTGGTTACCTGATGCCTTGTCCGAATAGCAGCCTCCACTACCCTTCGTGCTGGGAGCCATGCATTTTGATAGTAGTGCAAACGGTCTAAGAATTCCACTCCCACCAGTGCAATGGCTTTGTTAAAACCCTCCTATATAACGAAACAAAAAATATTTTGAGTAACATTTATTTTGTTTTAAGTAACAATTGTAGTGGAAAGGAAGCACCAGAAATGCAGGTACCTTGACTGTAAATTTAATTAAATCAGTCTAATAAAATATCCCCTTTTATATCATTGAATTCTAAATAGATTTAAAATTGCAAACTTTATTTTAAAAAATTGTAAAACCATGGTGTAGACGAAAAGAAATAATAATAATAAAATGATTAGTACTGAATAGTTTAGCTTCTTAGAGTATCAAAGTAAAAACCATAAGCCATTAAATGTTCAATTAAATGGGATTTATTGAAATACAGGAAAATATAGAAACAGTAGTTAATTACATAACTAAGAAAACCTAATTCTAAGTAGGAACAGCCATAAGGAAAGGAGTTGTGTGTGTATGTGGGGGAGAGAGAGGGAGAGTGTCAGTGTGTGTGGGCCCTAGAGCTTGTGTGTCCATGTGAACATTTTCCACCAATATGAAAATGTCAGTGATGTGTGCTGTCCTAGCTTCGCGGTCCTGATGCATGACACAAGTTGAGAGAGATGTTAGACTTCTCTTTTAGTGGCCACATTGGGCAGCAATCATCCCGAGAGAAAACAAACAATGGTTTTTGATGTATTTGTTCTATGGTTTCATAGTACTTTAGTGAAAGGGCGCTCCCTACCTGTGGATGCATGGTACCTACATCGCCCTTGGTCTGAGGGTGAAGCTGAATGGAACTCTCAGCACACCAACTTGAAATTAGATTAAACTTTTTTATTGTCATTGTGCAGAGTACGAGTACAGAGCCAATGAAATGCAGTTTTTTCACATATCCCAGCTTGCTAGGAAGCTGGGGTCAGAGTGCAGCGTCAGCCATGATACGGCACCCCTGGAGCAGATGTGGTTAAGGGCCATGCTCAAGTGCCCAACAGGTGCAGCTTGACAATGCTGGGGCTTGAACCCCCAAGCTTCTGATCAGTAACCCAGCGCCTAAACCATTCAGCCGCTGCCCAATGCAACCCACAGTGGGTTTTCCAATGTAGTGCGGGTCCAGGGTGGTTGAAGTTTGTTTACAATCCTTTGCAGTCCAGGGTTGTTTCTCAAATTCCCAGGTCAACTCAAGGTTGACAGTATGTGAACAGTTCATGATGGGCTATAAACATTTCTAGGCAGGTTACAACTAGAAACATCTGGGCAGTTATGTAGTAGTAACCACCAAGCTGACACAGATATAACAATAGAAAGAAACCATCTGGGGAAATGTGAGAGTTTATAAAAAGGATTAGAAGGCCATTAATGGAAATGAGGAAATACCTGAAGGCCTGCAACAGAGGATAGTGTTAGTACATTTACAACACCCGTAGTTATGGTATTGCAACATTAATTGTTTTCTAAGGATGACCTGGCTCTGAAAAATCAAGGGCGACCCCTGAATTTGGGAAAAAAAAAAAAAAGAAAAAAAAAAAAGATATACGTACATAAGGCCAAAGGTTTGTGGACACCTGACCATCACACCAATATGTGCTTTTAGAGCATCCCATTCCAGATTTATATGGCTATGGGAATTTTGCCCAATCAGCCACAAGAGCATTAATGAGGTCAGGCAATGTTGGCCGAGGAGGCCTGGCACAAAGTTGGAATTCCAGTTCATACCAAAGGTGTTCAGTGGAGTTTAGGTCAGGGTTTTTTGCAGGCCACGCAAGTTCTTCCACTCCAACCTTGGCAAACCATGTCTTCATGGACCTTGGACCTTGCACTCATGGTCTTCCACTCCAGCAAACCAAGTGTTCATGGAACATGCTTTGTGCACAGGGGCATTGCCATGTTGGAACCTGTTTGGGCTAGGCCCCTTAGTTCCAGTGGAGGTATGCTGTAGCATTACAGTTTACAAATACATCCTATATAATTGTGTTCCTCAAACTTTGTAGCAATAGTTTGTTAGCACAACTTACACTATACAGCCAAAAGTATGTGGACACCTGATCATCACATCCATATGTGGGCCCCCAAACTGTTGCCACAAAACTGGAAGCACACAATTTTCTAGAATGTTTTTGTATGCTGAAGCTTTCCCCTTCACTGTAACTAGATTTCCCCTTTACTGGAACTAAGGGGCCCAAACCTGTTCCAGCATGACAATGCACCTGTGCAAAAAGCAAGGTCCATGAAGACATGGTTTGTCAAGGTTGGTGTTGAAGAATTTGAACACTGACTACACCAGGCCTCCTCGCTGACATCAGTGCCCAACCTCACTAATGATCTTGTGAATGGGCACAAATCCCCAGAGCTAAATCTAACGGAAAACCTTCCTAGAAGAGTGGCGGTTATTATAACAGCAAAAGAGAATTAAAATTATAAAATGGGATTTATTGAAACACAAGAAAACAGAGAAACACTAGTTAACTACTTACCTAAGAGAGAGAGAGAGAGAGAGAGAGAGAGAGTGCTTTGACACACACTCTAAAGCTTTAATGTTCTATTCAAATAGCTAGTTGTCTACAGTAATGTTAAATACTCAATGTTCAGTGTAATATTCTAGAGACTTCTGTTTACCCTCTTCTAACATACCAAATTCTGTCCACAAAGGTCTTGGGAATTAGAATCAGTTGTGTTAAATAAGGTAGAAAGCTGAACTCAGCAATTCTGTAGCCTTCCATTACTGGAAATTAGCATGTTAGCTGCTAGCATTTACTAGCATGCTAACTGTAGCGTCACCTAACCAGCTAGAATTTTACCCAAGTAGCTAGAATGTCACCTAAATGTTTACACTGAGAATATACTAAGCATCCAGTGCTTAATATCATTTTAGAAAATCAGCTGTTTGAGTTACATAAATGCTTTTTTTTACTTCACTCCACAACTCTTTATTTCACTTTGCAGTTCACTGTGATTGGCGAAATGCTGCCACTCTGAAAGTGTTTCACCAGAATGATTCACCTTTGACCTAATTTATATAAAATCTTTATTTTTGAGAGTTGAATTTTGAAAATCGTAAAATTTTAAACCTTAGGGTTCTGATTTAAAAAAAAATCTGAAATCTTACCCCCAGCAAGATGTAAATGTGAATTGATTAAATACACAGATTTTTTTAGTTTATTATTATTTTTTTAGTTTATTTAATGTGACATCTATGTAATTAAAATATATATACAAAATTCATATTCAATACTTTTGTCAGCTTCCAAGCTCCACAGTTCCAAAGTTGAAAGTGAAAGTAAATTGCATGAAAAAGAAAGACAAACACACTGATGTGAAAATGAGAGAGACATCAATGTGAGCGACAATCTGACAGAGATGTGAGCCTTCTCTTTGCAGCCACATCATGCAGCGATCAGCCTGAAAGAAATCGAACTGGCAGATCCTTTTTAAGGATCACTGGTGTAACATGTATCTGGTGTAAAACATGTACTTATTAATGAAAGGGTGCCCCCTCTCTATTTTAGATTAACTCCATAAACAGTTAATCTAAAATATACAGCTACCAATGTTTTCACAAGAAACCCATACTTTGGAAATAATACTGTTTCTCTATTAAAGCTGTTTGGAAGCTAGCATAGACCTTAATAGAAATATTCAAACAAACTATAATTTGAATTCCTTGGTCAATGTCACAGTGTTGCATGGTCTTTCCTTAATTTTCTAGCATTTCTATATCATAACTGTCTATATGAGTTCAGGGAAACAATATGTTTATAGTTAAAACAATAGACTAATGCTGGGTGTATTGTGGAAATCGAGTAGACTCATATCGGACAGCAGGTTTAATCTATGTACTGTTAACTATGTACTATTAACTATGTACTATTAACATCTTTAATCAACTTAACAATGAACAAAAAAAAAGTGAAAAGGAATTTCCATTTTCCTTGCTAACCTCTGTGTCCTGGCAGTCACTGTTCCACCATGGGTTAAGATGACTGACACGAGCACTAAGAGTGCTGCTAACAGTATAACGTGCCTCTCCATCATACTGAGAAATCCCATTATCCACAGCGTCCACTTCCTCCACAAAGTTTTCATACATCTGAAAGAAAAAACAGTCAGCACGTTAAACACTATAATTAAGCATATTTTAATGTGCTCAACAAAAACATCTGCCAATTTTCCAGGCACTAAAGTAATTTCTATAAAACTATAACAAAAAGATAGGCTGTTAGGAATAATCTGAAATTTCCAAATTCTGGAAGTGACGACAACTGTAATATACTCAATATTTCAACATGGCCAATTTTGATTTTATTCAGTGTATTGCATGCAAGATGTTAATGTATTCTTCTTCTGTCATTAGTAATAGTTCACTTGTGAGGAGTTTAGTCTAATATTCATTCTGATGGAGAATAATGTAGCATTAGAGATGCTCATCCAGATGTTAGAGACGACCAGTAAGAGGAGCAAAGATTCAGTAGAGGAAGTTCTGTGAGCCTTAAGCAAACACAGTGACCCCACAACTCAGGCATTACGCAGTGGGGCAAATGGGTGACAACTTGGCAGCCTAGTCACAAAGCCAAGGCCATAGTATGCTCTGGCCCCATGCCAGTGTGGTGTGGCAATGTAGCTTACAGCAGGTTATGGTCGCTGAACTGGATGTCCAAGTGCTTTGTAAACAGTTTGGGCTATATAGATAATTGTGCTACATTTAAGGGCAAGTCTAGCCTTTTAAGGCGGTATACATCGCATTCTGGAAGGTGATGTTCTCATTTCCTGTAGTATAGCTCAGTGTAGAGTTTTACAATTTAGATTGAACTGCCCACATCCTCCACCAAAATACGCAGGGGGGAAAAAAGCAGATCAGCTCAGAGGGAGAAATTTTGCAAACTTAATATTGCAATGACTAATCGACTATTCATCCAGCAATAAGTTGAAATTAGTGTATTTATTAATTCTGCATGGGATATTACCTCTGTGGCCACCAGCAATAATATCCTAAACATAGTGAAAACACTACATTAAGAGCACAGTAACAAGAGTGGCAGTTTAAGGCAGTAAATTATAAGCACAGGGACACAAGACACTTGCCTTTAAATCAGACGAGACCTTATTAAACTATTCTAATACACAGAAACTAATCTAACACACATGCACGCACCCAACGAAGGGTTTTGAACAGAGAATGAATGAAATCTCAAGTTTCTAGCACTGTATACTGTTTCTCAGACCATGACCTGAATGAACCATCAACTTATCAATCTAACCTTCTTGTCATTCTTTAGAAGGGCTTTAAACTTTATTAAAAGCATCAGTTCAGTGAGAATCTGGAGGTACTGTACTTGCATTTACATTGTCTCTTTGGATGGGATTCCCTCATTGCTTCGTTGTCTGGAGGGGTTTCCTGGCGATGTGGATTCACCATGGGGCTGGTTGGCTTTTGAGTAGCGTCTCAAGAAGCCAATCAGGATGATGAATGAAGTGAAGGCATACCCGGCAGAGTCTCGTAGGCGGGTTGCAGAAGAGCAGGTGGTTCACAGCGATACAAAGGCTGGAGTCAGAGTCTTACTGCGGAGTCTCAGAGCAAGAGTGATCTCCTTGTGATGGTGTAGGATGAGAACTTCTGAAGCTCTTGGTTGACTTGAACTCCTGTGACTCTTCATGGATGACTCCTAATGGATGGCTCGACTCAACTTGTGGTGTCATAGGGTTTTTAACCCTTTCTGGCTAGTCCAACCCCAAACTGTTTCCTCCAATCAAGCACTGTCTTAGGGTGGGGTGTAAGCCATATTCTCTGCTTATGACATTAATTAGTCCATTGTTTCTGCAGTCATGTGGTTTCACACTTTTTCATGAAGTGTGTATCAAACTTTATATTCCAAATACACTGCCTGGCCAAAAAAAAAGTCACACAATCTAATATTTTGTTGCACTGCATTTAGCTTTGATTATGGCACGCATTCGTCCTGGCATTGTTTCAACAATCTTATGCAACTTCACAACATTTATTTCCATCCAGAGTTGCATTAATTTTTGGCTGAGATCTTGCATTGAGGACAGGAGAGTCTAACCCCTCCGTAAAGTCTTCTCCAGCACATTCCAAAGAGTTTCAATGGGGTTAAGGTCAGGACTCTGTGGTGGTCAATTCATGTGTGAAAATGATTCCTCATGCTCCCTGAACGACTCTTTCACATGTTAAGCCTGATGAATCTTAGCATTTTCATCCTGGAATATGCCTGTGCCGTCAGGGAAGAAAAAGTCCATTGACGGGATAACCTGGTGATTCGGTACATTCAGGTGCTCAGCTGACTTCATTTTATTGCCACACAATGAGGCTAAGCCTAGACCTGACCAGTTGATGCAACCCCAGATCATAACACTGCCTCCAGAGGTTTGTACAGTAGGCACTATGCATGATGGGTGAATCACTTCATGCATTTCCCTTCTTACCGACACGCCCATTGCTTTGGAATAGGGTAAATCTGATTTCATCAGACCACATGACCTTTTTCCATTGCTCCACAGTCCAGTCTTTATGCTCCCTAGCAAATTGAAGTCATTTTTTCCGATTAGCCTCACTAACAAATGGCTTTCTTGTGGCCACACAGCTGTTTAGTCCAAATTCTGTAAGTTCTCATCACATTGTGCATGTGGAAATGGTCTTACTTTCATTATTAACCATAGCCATGAGTTCTCCTGTCGATTTTTTTACGATGTGACATCGGAGATCTTTAAAATGCTTGGTGATCATGATCATTCAAGATTTTTTTCCCAACTACATTTCTGCTGTAAAGCTGACGGTTCACCACTATCCTTCCAGGGTTTAATAATGCACTGGACATTTCATAACCCAGTTCCAGTGATTTCAGCAATCTCCTTAGTTGTTTTCTTTGCTTGATGCAGGCCAACAATTTTCTCCTTA
>CM040473.1:9535522-9552443 GCA_022758105.1 Pangasianodon gigas
TCCACGACCATGGGATACGTAATCTGCCATGGTTGTTTAAGAAATGAGAAGCTACACACTGCATCAGTTAAGGTTAAAAGAATTGTTGCCAGCTGAAACATATTAATCACTGCAGTAATGATCCAATCATAGGCTCTTAAGTATTTGCTTATTTAAACCCAAACAGCGACCTTTTTTTTGGCCAGGCAGTGTATTAACACTTGCATATAATGACTTTCTGTCTAAATTTCCTTACTCTCATCTTTCAGGAAATCATTCAACGAACACACATACCAAACAAGACATATATTGGTTGTTGTTAATATACTGATCAACCATAACAATGCCTTCGAAGTAATCAAATGAGTAATGGCAACCTTGTGGCTATAAGCAAGGTTGATAAGGTTCCACTACACTGAGACTGTGTCTGTTCCCCAAGCTAAACAAAAATGCAGAAAATCTCAGAATGTTTGTTCTACAAATCAAATTACCAAATTAACATGAGATCATACCAAATTCCCAGTCAGATATTCTAATTCTTTCCAGCTGAAAAAAGTAGCTAAATATAGCAAAATCCGATTGAAATTAGGAGGTTGGTAATGTCAAACACTTTTCATTTTTGCTGACGGTTCCTACCATTTTAGTGACACCGGAAAAGACACTCAGGGCACCTTTGAATTGCCAGGCCTTCTATACATTAGACCATTTACATATAAAGTGCTTTTTGGATATGAAACTATAAATGACCAGGGATATAATGTACTTTGTTTAATAGAAGAAGAAATCAGAGGATACAGCATTATATAGAGCACCAAGTTATATATGCAAAATTTTTATGAAAAACACTTACATACACAAGCGTACTTGGTCAGCTTAAAAACCTTATAAAATAGCCCACATCAAATTGGTTTCTTATTCACAGCTTCTAATGTGGAATTCAGCATTCCACATTAAATGAGTGCAAATACTACTACACCTGTAGAGGGCACCTGCTCATCTTATTCTTTTTCTAAAACATGTGAACTATTGTGGAACAGGACTTCCTAAAATGGTATAACTTGGTTCTAGTCTTCTTCATCCTTAAAAGCATCTATAATATGTTGTATAAAATGTCTAATTTTCCTGTATTTTCAGACTACTGTTTAAGCAGTTAAAGCATTCTTCAACCTTCACATTATCATAACGTATAAAATGCATATTCTTTCTATGAGTCAATGTTCAACACACTCAATATATTACTTCCTAAAATTTGTCTATAATGGGCTATGATGGGATCATTTCAATTCAATTCAATTTTATTTGTATAGCACTTTTAACAATGGACATTGTCACAAAGCAGCTTCACAGAAATAAATGGATTCAAAAGATATATTGTAAATATGTGAATTTATCCCTATCATCCTTATCATTTGTCTACAGTGAGCTCCCAAGTGGCATAACAGAAAAGCATTTGCCCTATCATTGGGAGATCACAAGTTCACATCCCAATAATGTCACAGCCACCCACAGCTGGGAGTCCAAGAGAGCAAAATTGGCCATGTGCTCTTGGTGGGAAGGATGGCGTTACTCTTTCCTATGTCAATCAGTGTGACACTAACCATGTGCATTGGTGAGCTCATGTATGTGGAAGAAGACAGTTAGAATTTTCGTCTGATGTGACCAAGGCTGGATCTAGGGTGTTGGGGCCCCTGTGCTTGAACAAATTTTGTTCAAACCTACAACATGGCATTAATCTACAACTGCTCCAACCTGAAAAAAGCAAGGCTGTTTTTTTTCCCCCCAGAACAAAAAACAGCAAGTAGTCACTGAGTAATGAAGGAGGCAATGTAAGCCATTAACAACAGTAACTAAAGCACAGAAACTGAATTACAGAACCACAGACTGGAAACAACGATCACAAGGCAAGAATAAACGGTGAGTAAATTATTTATCACAATTGTATGGGTGTCTTTGTGTGACTGTGTGTGCATTAGAGAAAAAATGGAAAGAAACAAAAAAAAAAACACAACCCCACAACAAAGGAAAACTTTTTTTTTAATCTTAAAACTTCTGAGACAGTTCAAGTACCCAAACTACGAGGTATAGTATAATCTACAGATGTGCATAATATTGTCCAACTTGTTTTGGAGCAACATTGTCATCCTTGCATAAAATATAATAACATGGAATTAACAGGCAATTTTTTATATGAAATTTTCTTTTCCTCTATCAGTATTAATTATTAATAATTACTATAATTATATAAAATTACATGACATGTTCATTATGAATACGAGTTTAAATATGCCCAAATAGTGGTTGTTGTAGATGGTGTGTGGTGTTTTAGGAGGCCCTGGAGATTTAATGATATTCTAATTATTTCAGCTGAAAAATGTAGCTAATAATTTTGCATGTGTTGGCAGTACTTAGTAGGAGTGCCTTGCACTCCAACAGCTTCTATGCAGCAAGCTCTGATTGAAATTAAATTTTTCCCACTTTTCATTTTTGCTTATGGTTTCTACCATTTTAGTGACACCATAAAAGACACTCAGAGTATACATGAAGAAAAAGTTCTACTAATTTCAAATCAGGAGGACTTGATTAAACAGGTGTGGTTCTCCTTTGGATGTCACACTCAAAATGTATGCATTGGTAACCTGACTTGGTCATGCAGGTTTCTCCTTCACATCAGGAGGATCCAGCCATTTCTAACCGCAGTGGTCGCTCAGGTGCTTGTTCAATTCCTTGTTATCTTGTGACTATTGGACTAATACAACTCACTCCTGGCAGGTCTTCCCTTGCGTGCCATCAGATCCTTGCAACTGATTCAGAATGCAGCTGTGAGACTGCAGCTGTTTTCAATCTCCCCAAGTTCTCTCACATCACCCCAGTGCCACTCCCCCTCCACTGGCCTCTGCCCACATCAGATTTAAAGAACAGATGCTGTTCTTACAAAGCCAAACAATACAAAGATACAAAGCCAAACAAGACCAGCCCCCACCTACCTAAAGGTATTTCTCACACTCTGCTCTGCACTGCGTTCCCTTTGAGCCTCTAAGTTTTTCTGGACCCACCTTACCTCAAGGTACAAGGAAGACATGCATCAAAACTAAGGTACAAGGAAGACATGCATCAAAACTCTTCTCTGTACTGGCACCCAGGTAATGTAACCTTTGTTAAATCATACATCTATGCAGCCCACACAACACACTCCATGTCACGAGTCGGTCTAGGTCGGGCCGCAACACACAAAGAAAGAAAAGAGTGGTGAGACCAAGATTGCATTTGCTTTGTATTTTATTCTCATTTTTTTCACAAAGTGGTTTAAGCTTCAGAAACTGAACAGGCCAAAATAAAAAGCAAAATTCCCTCTAACTATATACAAAGTGAACTAACTAACCTGAAAAAAAAAAAAACTCCAAAAAATACAATTCCTTCCCTCACTCCCTAGGTAACGCAAAACCAAGAGAAAATGGATTAAACATAAATGATGCCGACTTCCTACTAAAACAATTTACAGTGTACTATTTACAGTACAAAAAGGTGGTTATTCGTGTGTGCTACTTACAAAATATACACAAATTAAACAACCAAATCCAAAGGGGCAAAGCACAATCGAGTTCAACAACAGGGAGATGGTCTCACACAGAAGAAATCAGTTCACGCAGCAAAGTTCACACTGGACAAGTCAAAGGCAATGATCTGCGTGGGGATTTAGACTGAAGAGGTTTACACATCCAGCAAGAGCAAGGCATGTAAAAGTTGCGATCTTATAATGGCAAACCAGATGCAGGAACATGACATGTTGCAGAGTGCTGAGCCTGAAAGACAAGCAGACAAGAGACACCCATCCCACCAACATAGACACATGAATGGTGTAAAATGTTGTAGGGCAAGCAAAAGGGCCACGACTTCCTTCTCAATAGTGCTGTAGTTCACCTGACAACAGGTAAACTTATGAGAGAAGAAGCTAACAGGATGTTCTATGCCATAAGTGTCTTCCTGAATCAGCACAGCACTGGCACCAGCACCACTGGCGTCTACTTCAAGTCTGAAGGGTTTCTTGAAATCTGGAGCAGAAAGAACAGGTGCACTACATAAAAGCATCTTAATAAGATTTTTGAGAGGCAACACATCATCTGAGAAATTCGTACAAAAACTCCTATAATACCCAGCCATCCCAAGAAAGTGTCAAAGCTGTCTTTTGGTCTTGGGTGCAAGAAAAGTGGCAATGGACTTAACCTTAGGATCAAGTGGGCAAACAGCACCCTGTCCAACTTGTTTACCAAGGTAGGTTATTGCAGCATGACCAAAGTCACATTTTGCAAGGTTTAGATTAAGAGATGCTGTCTGGAGGCAAGTAAACCCACGATCTAAGGCACAAATATGGCTATCCCAAGTATCTGTAAAAACAACCACATCGTCAGGGTAGGCTTCACAATTATCTACAGCACCTAGGACCAGAGTCATTAGACGCTCAAATGTAGCTGGTGCATTTCTTTTTAGAAGATCCAGTTTTGTAACAAACCGCATATTGCCTCAGTCAACACAATCTTCCATTCTTGGATGGGGAAAAGAGTCTACAGCAGCCTTTAGTTACAGCATTGGCTTTCCCATAATCTGTGCAGAACCGATAGCTTTTGTTAGGCTTTGGAACTAGCAGGCAGGGTGAAAACCAGGGACTACTGCTAGGCACAGCAACACCTCAATCAAATAGTCTTTTCCACATCAACATCACGGTCATGCTTGAGGACCATAGTACAGGAAGGTCTATCAAAAAAGAGCAATGGGTATTTCTTAATGAGACTTAAGTCACCGTGAGCTGGCTCTGAAAAGTGAGCAAGTTTGGACTGAATATTTGACAGCAATTTAGAGTTTGGTAAATGAGCACAGGGAAAACGAGCCCTCCCCAAGCTGAGACTATCCACCACAGGAGAATACTTGGATGGCGGCACTCTCATAGAGGCTGCAGCTACTGAAGAGACAACAGGAACTGAAGCACAGACATCTGTGGTGGACTGAGAGATATAAGGGTTGAGCATATTCACATGGCATACGCAAGACTTTCTTTTGCAATCAGGGGTTTTCACAACATAGTCTGTGTCACACAATCTGGACTCAATAACATAGGGACCTGAGAACCTAGCCTGGAGAGCTGATCTTGGTAAAGGCAGTAAAACCAAAACCTCATCACCTGCTTGGAATTCACGTGCCACAGTCTTTTTAATCACAGCAAGTCTTCATACAGGACTGTGAGGAAGCAAGAGAACACTTGGCTAATTCATAAGCAGTATGCAGGTGCTCACAAAAGGATAATCTATCATAATCTAGGATAACATAATCTAGGACATTCCTAGCTGGAGTTTTCACAGGATTTGGAGACAGAAACTCCTCCTGAGCTGAGCTGAATCCAAGTGACTCTTGTAAAGCATCATGGATAGCAAACAATAACAGTGGAATCCCTTCATCCCAATCTTTTCCCTGAGATAAACATAGACTTTAATGTCTGATGGAATCTTTCTAATGCACCCTGGGACTCTGGGTGGTAAGCACTAGAAACCTGATGAATGTTCACCTGCTTCATAACACTCCTGAACAGAACAGACATGAAATTTGAACCCTGGTCTGACTGGATGAATTTTGGCAAACCAAAAGTGGTACAAAACTTAAGAGCCCTGATGACAGCATGGGACTTTATGCTGCACAGGGGTATCGCTTCAGGATGCCTAGTAGCAGCACACACAAATTAGTAGGTATGTTTGACCAGACTTAGTTCGAGGAAGGGGACCCGCACAATCTATTAAATTTCCTTCAAAAGGTTCTTGCATAACAGAAATAGGTTGAAGTGGAGCTGGGGGAATAACCTGGCTAGACCTTCCTGCAACCTGACACACATGGTCTTGGGCAACACTTAAAACTTGTGCTCTATATGATTTTGAAACCACAACTTGAAAAAATGACCTCCACTCATGCTCATAGTTTGAGCGTGTCCACTTATGCATAAATCCATCCTCATCAAAGAAATACACTTTAGAACCTTGAGGTAACCGTGGATTATCTACAGCAGCAGCAATACAGTGAGACAGCAAAAGATCTGAAAAGCTGCTCTCCCCCAACACCCCATTTACCATAATCCTCCTCCTTTGTACGGAAGTAGCTTTAACTTCTGGACCAATCACAGGACTGGAAAACAAATCTTTGTCTTCTAACACAGGATCGTCACTACACATAAAAGAGTCTGAAAGATCCTCAGCACTTTTCATTTTGCAAACTTGGGCGTGCATCACTACACAGGTACTGAAAACAGGTGAACTCACATGACAGCTCATCACTCTCATTCACATCTGGAGCGTCTGTTACTACAGGTAAATGGAAAACATTTCCAACAGCTAAATCATTATTCAAAATAAATGAAACTCCCTTAACTGGCAACTGAGGGCAAACTGCAACCAAAGCCAGACACTACATCAGAACGGAGATAAACCATATGCAAAGGGGTCCTCACTACACCAAGTTCAACACCCTGAACTAAAACATCTGTACCACAGACAGATGGGTCAGACAAAGGAATGACACCTTCCAAAATAAATGACTGTGGGGCTGCGGTGTTTCTCAGAATATGCAGTGGTTTAAGTTCCCGAATCCGTATAAGAGAGTGAAACTACAGTCATGTGAAAAAATTAAGACACCCCATGAAAGCCTGTGTTTTTTTGTTTTTTTTTAAACATAGATAAACATATGGACATTTGATCTTCATTTTAACAATATTGGGAGATTCAAGTAATACAACTAAACAAATAGAACCATAGAAAAGTCTTTTTAAAATGATCTGTAAAATGTAATTTTAAAAAAATCCAATTTCTTAGTAAGGACACTCCCACATTTATTTGTACTTAAAATGGCTAAAATTATCTACAGGTGTATCACATCAGGTGCAAATTATTAGATCATCATTACAGAGCATTTTGAAGGAGGCTTGCCTTATTTAAATCTCAGACATTTAGTTTGGTTTGCTCTTAATTGTTGAAGTGAGAGGTATCGCCATGGTGAGATCCAAAGAGCTCTCTGATGCCTTCAGAAAGAAGATTGTTGATAGTTATGAGTCTGGTAAGGGATATAAAAAGATCTCAAAAGAATTTGTAATCAGCCATTCCACTGTCCGGAAAATCATTTACAAGTGGAGAACAACAATTTAAAACAACTGCCAACATGGCCAGGTCAGGCCGTCCAAGCAAATTCACCCCAAGAGCAAACCGCAAGATGCTTAAAGAAGTCTCCAAAAACCCTAAAATAACATCACGGGACCTACAGCAAGCTCTTGCTACAGTTGATGTCAAAGTGCATGAATCTACAATCAGAAAGAGACTGCACAACTTTATCATGGGAGGTGTGCAAGGAGGAAACCTTTGCTCTCTAAGAAAAATATGAAGGCAAGACTGAAGTTTGCCAAAGAACACACAGACAAAGGCCAAGACTTCTGGAATAATGTGCTTTGGACAGAGGACTCTAAAATTGAATTATTTGGACACCATAACAGAGGGCATGTTTGGCGTAAACCAAATACAGCATTTCAGCAAAAGAACCTCATACCAACTGTGAAACATGGAGGTGGAAGTGTTATGGTTTGGGGATGCTTTGCTGCAGCAGGACCTGGCCAGCTCACCATCATAGAATCCACTATGAATTCTACGTTGTATCAGAAGGTGCTTGAGGAACATGAGACCATCTGTCAAAAAATTGAAGCTGAAGCAGAACTGGACCTTGCAACATCACAATGACCCAAAACATACCAGTAAATCCACCAAGGACTGGCTGAAAAGTAAAAAATGGAGAGTTCTGGAATGGCCAAGTCAAAGCCCAGATCTAAATCCTATTGAGATCCTGTGGGGTGATTTGAAACGGACTGTGCATGCAAGAAACCCCTCAAACATCACACAGCTTAAAGAATTCTGCATTGAGGAGTGGGGGAAACTTTCTTCCATCTTTCATCCTGGAAGATGGCTACAAGAAACATTGAGGTTATTTCAGCCAAAGGGGGAAACAGTAGCTATTAGGGCATAGGGTGTCCTAACTTTTTCCTCAGTTGAAATACTCATTTTTGTTGATTTCTTTTGTTTAATAAGTGAAAACAAAGTGATTTTTTGTTGTTTACATGCAATCACATCACTTTCATCTACAGGTACAAATTAAAACAAGATCAGAAATTGACATGTTGACATTTCTTAATAAAGAACTGAGTATTTAATGGGGTGTCCTAATTTTTTCACATGACTGTACGTCATCCAGAAAAAAAGGCTCAAAGGAAAGTGAAAAACTTTCACTGTGCTGCGGTGGTACATGCACTAAAGCCACACTCTTAAGACTGTCTCTTAGGTCTCTCAAGGTTAAATGGGTCGAGTTAAATAAGATTTTAATGATTTATTTTACTCATTGAGCCCACTCCCATTTCCACCCATGTACACAAAGCTACACTCCCAAAACCTATGGTGGTTCAACTAGAGTTACCATTAGCAAGGACTGCCATAACATCACTTTCAAGCGCACTCGAACGTTCAACTGCTTCAAAGCATGTTACAACTCTATAAACATGCAACTTCTCCTCATAATGATTTATGAAAATGTGAAGGGGCATTGGGGGCTATGTCTATAAAATAACTGACATGAGGTCAATGCAAATACAAAAAATAGGACCAGAGGGCAGGTTTCCAAACTGGGTTTTTTTCAGCTATGTAATACACTTGTTCTGAGACAATGGCTTAAACTTTTTTTTTTTTTATAATTTCTACACAATGTTCCACATTACTTGTACTAGTAATAAATAAAAAAATATTGACGATTGCCCCTTTAAAGGGGTTGAAATACTGATCAGAAGGTCGTGAGTTCAAATCCCAGTACTGCCAAGCTGTCACTGCTGGGCCCTTGAGCAAGGCCCTTAACCCTCACCTGCTCAGTTGTATAAATAAGAAATGGAAAATGTACCTTTCACTTCTCTATGTTTCTCTGGATAATGACAAATGTCATACATGTAAATGTAGTCACCACAGTACTCAGTCATTAGTGCTATCATTGAGAGGTACTGTTGTGTGGTGCAAGACAGTTCAAAGAAACTACTCCTGATCCTAGATGAGCTATTGTCCTGAACCTCCTACCTGATGGGAGAAGATTGAAGAGGTAATGACCGAGGTATGTAGGGTCTTTGATAATACTGGATGTTCTTTTGGGGAATAATTGGCCAGGGTTTTGTGAAATATTAAAGACCAGGAAGGTGAATGGGTCATGCTGCAGCATAGTGAGGTGTGGATTTGTGTGGCTCTGGAGGTAGTGCCATGCCATATGCTCCATGTCACAGGGACTCTGAGGAGGGGGCAAGCTCTACCCCTACCCTCCACAGGAATTCTAGTTGGGGATTTCCCCTTGGAGTAGAAGTGTACTGAGACACGCCTTTGAGACACGTCTTTGAACAAGTGAGAGTAATTGATGGTCAAATAATGGTAAATGGTATGCACTTATATAGTGCCTTTTAACGCTATATAAGTGGTTATATAGCGTTAGTATAGTGGTTCTACAAAACTTTACACTGTTTCTCATTAACACACACACGCACGGCGCCAGCCTGCCATCGGGAGCAACTTGGGGTTCAGTGTCTTGCCCAAGGACACTTCGGGATGTGGAGGGGCCTGGGATTGAACCGCCCACCCTGTGATTAGGGGACAACCTGCTATACCACTTGAGCCACAGCCGTCCCAATAAGCCAGCCAGCACAATAACCTATAAATTATACAGAGTGATGCACTACAAACACACACACACACAAAAAAAAAAAAACAACTATTGGTGCCAAAAAGTCACAGGAAATGCTTTTCCATGAGTCTAATCATAATCAATGTCTAGTCATTGGACAGGATAAAACACTCAACCATCTAATCTCCCATTTTCATTAGTCAGGCAGTCGTGGTGATGTATCTAGGTGGCGTGTGGCATGCTGTGAATGTCAGCTGGGGAATCCTCCAGCAGCCCCAAAAGCACCATTGCACCTTTACCATTAATCAAGGTCCACCTCAAAAGAATTGGAATGGACCTTGTCAGGCCATTAGAGGAGCACATAAGGGAATCGTTTTGTATTACTTCTTGTGGATTTCTGAATGTGATATCCAGAAGCAGTGCCTCTGTACAACATCTTTGCATGCAGAGTTGTCGAGGCACTAATCAGAGAAATCACCCGAGCTGGAATCCTGAAAGAGATCCTGACTGACCAAGGGACTATGTTCATGTCATGGGCACTATACAAGCTATACAAATTATTAGGGATTAATCCAATTCGCACAAGTGTTTACCACCCCCAGTAGAGATGGACTGGTCAAACAATTCAGAAGTTAAAGAGTGTGATTCCTAAGTTTGTTCATGACAATGCACATAATTGGGACAGTTGGCTCAGCCCCCTTATTTGCAGTACAAGAGGTCACCCGAGGCTCCACAACGTTCTGCCCATTACAATTACTGTACGGGCGCAAACTCCGTGATGTCAAACGTCACAAGGGAAAATTGGGAGAAGGGACCTTCAAACAGTAAAAATAAAATTCAGTATATTCTGGACCTGAGAGCAAAACTACATACTTTGGGCCAACTAACATAAGAGAATTTGTCTCAGGCTCAAGAAAGACAGTCCTGGCTGTATGGGCTATGGGCAGGTGTATTTCCAAATTGACAATTTGCCAGGATTGCCAGATAAAGTCCAGTGGAGGAAGCCATATGAACAGGCTTTCTGTTGTGTGGACCTGTGTGGGGGCTGTGAACACTGTTACATTCAGCTAACTCCTCTCTCCATTTTGTTCTGCAGACTGATGCATTAGACAGGCTGTTGGGGCCATTTCATACAGTGGAGGGGGAGGTCCACCCAGTGCTCTATGCCAGACAATAGCTCTCAGTAAGGGAGACCAGATACAGTACAGTGGACAAAGTGTGCAAGTGGGCAGTCCTCACCCTTCGAGACTACCTACTGGTATGCCTTTTTACCCTCTGTTCTGATCACACCCCACTCCAATGGCTCCACTACATGAAGGATGCGAAAGTGCATCACTTGCTTGTATCTACCCTGACAACCTTTTCAAGTTTGATGTGGTCCACAGGCCAGGGGTGCAAATGGCAGTAATGGATTTTCCCTCTCTCCGGGTGAAGCTGGCTGGACAGCTCCCTGACCTGAGTTAGTTTGTGGGGGTATGTGGCGGCAGGGGCATGGTAGAGCGTTGGCTGTTAATGGAGAGATTCTTTCTTTTCCACACACCCCCCAGGTTCTACAAATGACAACTGGTCTAAATCAGAAGCTCTTTCCCTAACATCATACTACATACATACTACATACATACTACATACACACGACATACCTTTATGTTGTGCAAGTTGCGAGGTGTGGCCTCCATAGATCTGACTTGTTTGTCCAGCACATCCCACAGATGCTCGCTCAAATTGAGATCTGGGGAATTTTGAGGCCAAGTCAACACCTTGAATGCTTTGTCATATCCCTCTAACCATTCCTGAACAATTTTTGCAGTGTGGCAGGGCGCATTATCCTTCTGAAAGAGGCCACTGCCATTAGGGAAAACCGTTGCCATAAAAGGGTGTACTTGATCTCCAACAATGTTTAGGTAGGTGCTGTGTGTAAAATTAACATCCACGTGAATGCCAGAACACTGCCCAGAGCATCACACTGCCTCTGCTGGCTTGCCTTCTTCCCATAGTGCATCTTGGTGCCATCTCTTCCCCAGGTAAACGACACACCCAGCCATCCACATGATGTAAAAGAAAACGTGACTCATCAGACCAGGCCACCTTCTTCCATTGCTCCATGGCCCTGTTCTGATGCTCACGTGCCCACTGTAGGCACTTTCCATGGTGGACAGGGGTCGGCAAGCTGCTATGCACTGTGTGTTCTGACACCAGTATTATCTTTTTCAGCAATTTGTGCTACAGTAGCTCTTCTGTGGGATTGGACCAGACAGGCTAGCTCCTCACACGCATCAATAAGCTTTGGGCGGCCATGACCATGTCACTGTTTCACCGGTTATCCTTACTTGGACCACTTTTGGTAGGTACTAACAACTTCATACCAGGAACACCCCACAAGACCTGCCATTTTGGAGATGCTCTGACCCATCTGCCTAGCCATGACAATTTGGCCCTTGTCAAAGAAGCTCAGATCCTTACGCGTGCCCATTTTTCCTGCTTCCAATACATCAACCTCGAGAACTGGCTGTTCACATGCTGCCTAGTATATCCCACCCCTTGACAGGTGCCATTGTAACAAGATAATCAAATGTTATTCATTTCACCTGTCAGCAGTTTTAATGTTATGGCTGGCCAGTGTTGACTTGTCTATCATGTGGCAGGTGAATGCTCTGAAAATAAATTGTATCCCAAAGATTAACTAGATTAACAATTTAAAGATTAACAGTTCCTGCAGAAACTGCAAGTGTTTGGCAATGCATATCTTCAACGGTGGTCAATTGTTACACACAGAGAAACACACGTCATAATTCGTCACTTATATTCTTAATATTTGGGTTTGCATATTGATATTCGGTTTGGGGCTTTTCCACTTTACATGTGTTTTTAAGGCTTTTGGGGCAATCAGCAGTCAGGAGGATATTTAGGTTTGGGTTTAGGGCAATTAGAGGTCACTGCTGTATTTATTTTTTGGCGTTGGGGAAATTCGCAGGCAGGGGAATATTAATATTTTGGACAATTACAGTCAGGTTTGGGGAAATTACAATTTACATGTGTATTTATTGTAGGCTTTTGGGGCAATTAGCAGTAAGGAAGGTATTTCTTTTTGGGTTTCGGGGGTATTTACTTGTCACAGGGGTATTTACTTTTTTGGTGTTGGGGCAATTCGCAGACAGAGGTCACACAAATTTTTATTTTTGGAATTTGCAGCAATTAGCAGTTACGGTGGTATTTATATTTCCATTTGGGGCAATCAGAGGTTATGGGGTCAGGTCATTTATGGTTTGGGCAATTTAACATTCAGTGATATATTTATTTTTGACTTTGGATGTATTTAGCAGTCTAGTATAGTATTTATTTGTGTAGGGGCATTTAGCAGTCATTGGGGTAATTATCTTTGGAGGTTGGGCCAATTAGCTAATGTGTGGGCATTTAACTTTGAGCTTGGGTCAATTAAAAGGTCAGGGGGATATTTACTTTTGGGTTTGGGGTGAAAAGCAGGCAGGTGGTATTTAAAGTTGGGTTTGGGGCAATTGGCAGCAATGAGGGCGGTATTTATGTTGGAGTGGCTGGCTGATTTATGTCCCAGGCGCCCTCATGTCTGTGTTACCTTCTGGCTCTCCCTTTTAGTTATGCTGCCATAGCTAGTCTTGCTGGAGTCCCTGCTTGCACTCTGCACACAACGTACATATTCTCTCACCATTATGTTCCAATTAGCATATCTAACAATATCTCTCTCTCTCTCTCTTTCTCTCCGGCTTTGGACTTCAATTGATATGAATAATTTTCACATGATGGCTTAGGACTACAAATGCTTTGATAGCTTTAGGACTGTAATTCCCACAAACACTTTTGCACTCAAGTCTTATATTAGTTAGTATTAGTTTTTTTGGGTTTGGGGCATTAAGCATTGAGGAATATACACTATAGGGCCAAAAGTTTGCAGACACCTGACCATCACATTCATATTTGCTTTGTACCAGAATGATGGGAAGAGAAAAGTGTGGCAAAAGAAAGGAACAGCTCATGATCCAAAGTATACCACATGATGTGTCAAACATGGTGGAGGCAGTGTTATGGCATGGGCATGTATGGCTGCCAGTGGAACGGGCTCACTGGTGTTTGTTGATTTTTTGCATCTGCTCGATCAGAAAATTGCCCTTAACTGAACAAAGTCATTAGTTAAGAGATTTAGGAAATATTTTCTGAGTTTTGAGTGTTTGTAGAGACAAAAAATATGCTGACTCAAGGATTTTGTAACAGGCAGCCAATAATAATACACAAACTGACTGTTATTTAAAAGTTTCGGAATGTCAAACCCCAAAATAAATACACTATATGGTCAAAAGTTTGTGGACACCTGACCACTCCCATATCTGGGTCTTCTCCAAACTGTCTCTGTATGCTGTAGCATTGCAATTTTACCTTCACTGGAACTAAGAGGCCCAAACATGTTCCAGCATGACAATGCCCCTGTGCACAAACCGAGCTCCATGAAGACATGGTTTGCCAAGTTTGGTGTGGAGGAACTCGACTGGCCTGCATAGAGCCCTTACCTCACCCCCACTGAACACCTTTGGGATTAACTGGATTAGCTGGCTGTGCCCCAGGCCTTCTCACCTGACATCAGTGCCTGACCTCACTAATGCTCTTGTGGCTGAACGGGGAAATCCCCACAGCCATGCTCCAAAATCTAGTGGAAAGCCTTCCTAGGAGAGTGGAGGTTATTACAACAGCAAAGGGGGACTAAATCTGAAATGGGATATTCAAAAAGCAAATACTGCTTTATGGCAGTCTTTTCGCGTGCAATGTGACGTCACTAGAATACCCATACCACAATTCTTATTGTCTATGGGGCCAGAATAACACCATTTTCCAGATATTTCTGGCAAAAATTCCAAAATGTGACGTGTATATCCCAGGTCTACTCCTTAAGACGTACAAGAGGATATGTGATACGAGCATGTCAGCTGAACATCAGCTGTGACACCCTTGTTTTATTCCCCATTCATTCTCTATGGGCCGAAAAGGTGCGTCACCTGTCCCAATGTGGCCACACATTTTGAGGTATGTTTTGTGACAGTGATACAAAGGTCTGGAAAATTAAAAATATATATAAATAAATAAATAATAATAATATTATTAAGTATGGGCAATTATAACAGTGATGCTTGCATTGAATAGCAAGCACCACTAACTAGAATTTAAATTTTCTGAAGAAAATGTGAATGTTGCTTGCCCGTGCAAAATTCGACACCAACATGCAGCTGCACATGCCAGTCATTAGGGGGAGCTATATGTGTGTACATGTTTGTTTAAGCACAACTTATTTGACCTATATAGGTGGTTGTGAAACTCGAGTTTTTGATATAACAGGCCTTATGGCAGTCCGAATACCCATAATGCAATTCTCCTCACTGGGTCAAGCTTTTTGATAGGTCATATGTCTATGTTGTGATAGTTTTGTGATTCCACTTATTTTAGGGGTTGACGTGCACATGATGTCACGTGATGTCAATAAAATAATGCAATTATCCTCATTGAGCCGAGCGTTTTGATATGTCGTGTCTATGTTGAGGTAGTTTTGTGATCACACTTATTTGGGGGGTTGGCGTCACGTGACATCACGTGAACGTGGGTCAGAATAACACCATTTTCCAGACATTTTGACACATGGCAGTCCGTTTGCATGACGTCACTGGAATACCCATAATGTAGTTATCCTCGCTGAGCTGACTGTTTTAATGTATCACGTCTTTGTTGCAGTAGTTTTGTGATTCCACTTATTTTGGGAGTTAAAGTACAAGTGACGTCAGTACAATGCCCATAACGCAATTCTTCTCAGTCAGATAAGCGTGGGTTCAGCTCAGACATTTAAGAACATTTAATTTCTTTGCCTAAAGAAGACCTTAGGTTGCTTTTGCGGTAAGTTTTGGGTCATTATCCGTCTGTACTGTGAAGCGGCTGTACTGTCTTTGACTTGATGTTGTGGAAGGGTTTTTCTTCAACAAGGAAAGAATTTTGCATTCTCTACTTTAGTTGTCTTCCGTGGTCTACCAGGTCTTTTGGTGTTGCTGAGCTCGCCAGTGCATTCCTTCTTTTTAAGAATGTACCAAATTGTTGATTTGGCCCCTCAAAGTTTCTGCTATCTCTCTGATAGGTCTGTTTGTTTTTTCAGCTTAATGATGGCCTCCTTCACTTGCTTCACATCGCTCCACCTCCGTGCTCCACTGAGGACATTGTCACACCACCCATTTGCTGACTTCGGAAGACGTCATTGTCCCAACCCCTGTGGACTTTGCAGATGACTGTCATCTCACTGCCTGACTCCAGTGCTGTCCAGTGCCTATGATTAAAATGCTGTCTCCTCCATTGTCCTCCATGTGAGAAAAAAACTTTTTGTGGACTTTAAATGGTCAATACTATTAATTAATTGTGTCATATTTATGTCATATTTATTTGTAGTTACATCGAACTGTCATGGTGTTGGTGTAGATGTGGTGCTGCTCCTCACTCAAGTCAATATGGCACAAGAAAAATGCGTTCAAGCCCAAGGTTAGAATGGCACATAACAGAAAGGCTTCTGTTTTAGCAAAATCTGGCCTGCATGCATAAATCTCACACAACTTCTAAACAGAGCATAAGTAAATATTTACGTCCGAGATCTGAATATTGATTTGCACAATTTCTGTATTAAATCCTTCTGTATTAAATCCTGTATTAAATGCATGCTTACCTCAAGTCTGAATATGGCCATACCTAAATTAGCTATTTTTTTTAAAATGAAGTACAAAATCTAGACTAATCCTTATTTTATACAACATTTTTATGTTTCTTTCAGAAATTAACCTTATCATAGAGGACCTCCAGCTGGCTGTTACCCTGCGCCAAGTGTGTAAGATGAGAAAGTATTCGACGACCAAAATGAAGATAAACCAGACCTGCTGAGCTCAGCCTGGTTACCCATGGCTTCTCTGGGCATAAGCTGTTGAAGGTCTCCTCAAAGGACCTGGGGAAAAGAACAGGAGCTATATTTACAAACAATCATGTCGGAGCTCTCCTTGGCACTAAAATTTAAGTAAATAAAGTAATTTAAGTAAATAATTTCTCCTTGAAACAGGTTCTGTACCTGTACTGCAGTAATACTGCATTCATTTACCAGCACCTGTACTTGGGTCTGGGCGAAAATGGAAGAAAAAGGGAGGAAAAAAAAAAAAAAAAAAAAACCTAAATTTTTTTTTTT
>CM040473.1:9556029-9572651 GCA_022758105.1 Pangasianodon gigas
GGTCATTTTTATAAATTCAACTATTATTTTCTCTTGTGGACTATATGTAAACATCTTTTATGTGAAATATCTTATTCAGGTCAGCACTAAATAAACAATAACATGCATTTTGTATGATCCCTCTTATTTTGGTAAAATAATAAACATTTTGCAGATTCTGAAAGGGGTATGTAAACTTTTGACCTCAACTGTATATGGACCAAATATGGACAACCCCTCAATCTTCAGTACCTTCTTCAAACATCTCACAAACTTCTTGGACTCTCCAATTATCGGCAGCAACTTTAACACAGTCATCAACCCAGAATTAGATAAAACCACTAGCACACATAAAACACAGAATTGGCAGACCACAGAAACAATAAGGCAAGACATGTCTGACTTTGGACTTGATGATTGTTGGCAACTACAAAAAAAGAGAATGGGCATCCTTCAGCAAAAAAATTATTCTCCAGAAACCCCACCAATGCTACTACATGAAACAGGGAAAGCCGTTCTCAGAGGAAAATAATATCCTATGCATCACATAAGAAAAGAAAAATATTGAAAAGGAAAATTAATAAATAAGGGAATTAGAGAGACTAACAGCAATCAACCACACAAAAAGCACAGAAATGGAACTGAGGAAACTCAAACTAGAATAGAATGACCTCATAAATTAAAAGAAACTCAATTCCTACTCAAAGACTCAGGCATGAAAACTTTGAATATAATAATAAATCTGGAAAATTCCTAGCAAACCTCATCAAATGAAATAAAGAAAGAACAACAATCCCAATTTTCAAGAACTCAGAAGGAAAGACCATACAAACCCCAGAGGGAATTAATAATACATTTATATAATTCTTTCAAGACCTATACTCATCATTTGAAGATCCAGACACAGAAGACATCAATAACTTTCTGAATAATATGAAACTACCAAAATTAACTGAACACCAAATTCCATAGATAAACCTATAGAAGCAGAAGAGATCTAACACACCCTCAATAATATGCCTATTAAAAAAGCACCAGGTGTTGACGGTTTTCTGGCTGAATTCTATAAACTGTTCGGGACTATTTAACCACTATTCAAGTTAACTGGAAATTTATAATTGCCACATGTTATAAATTAGGTTTCAGCAAATCATTTATTCAGTGGATAAAAATCCTCTACACATCATCAAAGGCCACAGTTATCAACAATGGACTAATATCACAAGGTTTCACACTGCACAGAGGCACTAGACAAGGATGCCCACTCTCTCCGTCCCTCGTCACCATTTTATAGAAACATTAGCAGCAGCAATAAGACAAAATTTAAACATTAATGGGATCTAGACAGCAAACATGAAACACAAAATCTGACGACATTTTACTCTTCTTGCTTATGACATTTTATTCTTATTGCAAAAACCTACAGACTCAATACAAGAAACTATCCACACAATTGAAAAATATTCCAAATTTTGCAATTACTCAATTATTTTGACCAAATCCACTATGCTCCCTCTCAACATGAAACTCGTTGAAACTACAATATAACTCTACCCATTCCCATAAGCACCGACTGCATCACTTATCTTGGTGTCAAATCTCAGCCAAGCTGTCAGACCTGCATAAACTCAATTTTAACCCACTACTGAACACCATAAATAATGATCTCTAACACTGGATAAACCTTCCCCTTTCTCTCATTTGCAGAGTAGCATCCATAAAAATGACAATACTACCCAAAATAAATTAATTATTTTCAATGATCCCAGCTCAACCTCAGCTTTCCTGGTTCAAATCACTCAAACTTCAACCACTAAATTTTATAGGAAAAACAAACATCCCAGAATCAAATTAACCACTTTACAAAGACCCAAATATCATGGAGGACTTGATGCCCCAAACTTTCAACAATATCTCACTAACCAACTCCAATATATAACCAAATGGATAAAACCTAGTCAGACAAATGAGTTATGGCTAGATACTGAACAGGCACTATGCAAAGAAGTCAGAATCTCTGACCTACTATACATCAGCAGAGATATCAAACGCCACCCCTGCTTCAAAATCCCAATGATTGCAGCGACTTTACTAGCTTGGGGGAAATTTTATAAAACTATAAATTCTCCACTCCAACTAACCGAACACACTCCCATATGGCACAACCCTGACTTCACAAACACAATGAAGACAAACTTCTCCACATGGGTAGAATAAGGCACCTTAAGGCACACGTCAAAACAACACCTTTATGTCATTTCCATATCTAGCTGAGAAGCATGGACTAGAAAATAAACATTTCTTTGAATTTCTACAACTCCGATCCTTTATATGCACTAAAATCAACCAAAAGACTAATGTCCTATCCAAAATCTATAAAACAATATCCAAATCCAACTCTACAATTACCATGTAAAAATTGGGAAAATGACCTAGCAAATCACACCCAGAGAATATTTGTTGGACACAAATCTTACAGAACATGTCCTACTAGTGACACTAGCGATCACACTATTAATAACACTGCAAATGATACAATACAAAATAATCCATAGCCCTCACCACACAGGTCAAAGGATGTATAAAATGGGCTACAGGGAATCCGACATCTGCACACAGTGCACAGAAAATACATCAGTCGATTACATACATGCACTGCACACCATTTAAGCACTTCTGGAAACAAATCACTAAGGAACTCTCTCATTTTCTAAATTACACCATCCCACTCTCCCTTTCACTGCGCTTACTTGGTGATACATCTAGGATCAATATCGCAAAGGAAAACACAATAGTCTTTCTTACAGCACTAACCATCCCCAAGAAAACCATAACAACAAACCGGAAATCAAAGAATAACATTATCATCACACATCGGAAAAACCTAACAATCGGCTATGTAACAATGGAAAAACTCTCTGCCTCAATCAAAAATAAAACTACTAAATTTAACTCTATTTGGACACCACTCATCACCCACATACACTAGGGAACCACTTTCCAATAGCTAACAATACAGTCCCTACAAACCACATAATCAAAGCCATACCACACATCTCAAGCATAATGCTCACAAAAACACACAACTAAATTACACTCATACACACAACATTCACAGAAACCAACGTTGGTGTTACACGTTTAATTAACCTAACCGGCATTCCAACAACTGCTTTTTAAACACTCCCCCATTCCCTCCTCCATACCCCCATCAACCCAACACAGCTGCTTATTTTGGTTAATTTGAATTAATGTTTTAACTCAATTTTCAAAATGTTCTAATTGAAACTGTACATGTTATATATATATATATATATATATATATATTTTTTTTTTTTCATACACACACACTGTGTTCCAAACTATTATGCATTGCTGTTTTTGTTAATTTTTTCCTAAAAAGTCTATATAATTGGCAGTCAATATAATTGTCATTCCTCAACAATTATATTGTAATCTGGATTTTATTAAACAAAATTACCAATGATGACAATGGCATCTTTTTGCAAAATAACTTAAAATGCAGTGTTCCAAATTATTATGCAAAACAGCATTTCAAAACACTTAGTTTCTAAAGGATTGAAAACAGAAATCTTTTGTAATTTTTTTGCATTAGGAGGTTATTTTTCTCAAATCAAAGCTATTTCAATCAAAAAACATCTTTACAGATCAAGTTACATATTAACATAGGAGCCCTTCTTTGATATCACCTTAACAACTCTCTCATCCATTGAACTTGTAAGTCTATGTACAGTTTCTGCCTGTATTTCCTTTGAGGATGCCAGAATTGCCTCCCAGAGCTGCTGTTTAGAGGTTAACTGCCGTCCACCCTCATAGAGCTTCCTTTTAAGGATGCTCCACAGGTTCTCAATAGGGTTGAGGTCAGGGGATGATGGTGGCCACACCATGATTTTTTCTCCCTTTATGCCCATAGCAGCCAAGGCCTCACTGGTATTTTTTGCAGCATGAGATGGTGCATTGTCTTGCATGAAAATGATTTTACTCCAGAAGGCACGGTTCTTCTTTTTATACCATGGCAGGAAATGGGCAGTTAGGAACTCTACATATTTTGCTGATGTCATTTTGACACCTTCAGGCACCTTAAAGGGGCCTACCAACTCACTTCCTATGATTCCAGCCCAAAACATCACTCCACCACCTCCTTGCTGACATTGCAGCCTTGTTGGGACATGGTGGCCATCCACCAACCATCCAGAACTCCATCCATCTGGACCATCCAGTGTAGCACGGCATTCATCAGTGAATAAAACAGTTTGAAAATTAGTCTTCATATATTTCTGAGCCCACTGCAATCGTTTCTCCTTGTGGGCATTGGTTAAGGGTGGCCGAAATACAGCTTTACGCACAGCAGCAATCCTCTGGAGGATCCTGCATCGAGAAGTTCTTGGGACTCCAGAGGCACCAGCAGCTTCAAATACCTGTTTGCTACTCATCAGTGGATTTTTCACAGCTGCTCTCTTAATACAATGAATTTGCCTAACAGAAACTTTCCTTAATACGCCTTTATCTGAATGAACCCGTCTGCGTTCTGAATCACACACAAATCTTTTCACAGTACGATGATCTCTCTTAATTTTTCGTGAAATATCCAGTGTTTTCATACCTTTTGCAAGATACTGCACTATTTCACGCTTTTCATCTGCAGATAGATCTTTCTTTTTCCCCATATTGCATTAAACCTGTGACTTGCTTAATAATGTGGACCAACCTCCTTAAGTAGTTTCACTTTAATTTGGCTCACCTAGCAAACTAATTACCAAACCTGTCTGAGATTGATGTCAGTGACAGGAGAAGCAGCACAATTGAAAATTTTAATTGAAAAAATAAAAATCAAATGTTTGTTTAATTGAAATTGTATTTGCATAATAATTTGGTGTGTATATATATATATATATATATATATATATATATATATATATAAATATAATCACACACACACACACACATATATATATATATATATATATATATATATATATATATATATAAAAATATAAAAATGTTCAATTAAAACATCCATAAATGCTATATAAAAGTTTAAACTAACATGAAGGAAAAACACAACCATCTTAACTTGATGAAACAATGTTGTGTGTATGATGAACCTCAGTGACAAGGAATGGCCGGAAAGCTTCAACATTCTACATGGCAAACCTTCAGCTCGTATCCATATAGGTGCTAATGATACTCGCCTTCGTCAGCCTGAGGTTACTAAGAGTAACATTGTAGAGATGTGTAAATTAGTGAACGCAATGTCCGATGCAGTAATATGCTCTGGCCCCATCCCAAAGCAGTGTGGCGATGTAGCTTACAACAGGTTATGGTCACTGAACTGCTGAATGTCTAGGTGTTGCCCTGAAAACAATGTGGGCTATTAGATCATTTTGATTTAATTGATAATTGATAGTTTCGAGGGCAAGGCTGGCCTTTAAGGGCAGGATGGTATCCATTCCACTCAGGAAGGTGCTGCTCTCATTTCTTTGTAGCATAGCTCATAGTCTCAGAACAGGCCTAATTAATTGGTAACAATCCAGAGCTGAGGCCAGGGAGCAGACAAGCAGGCTAAACTGACCTTCTGCCAGCTGCCTTGAGTAGTCATTCAGGATCCACCTTATTGAGACTGTGTCTGTTCCCCAAGTTAAACAAAACTTAAACCCTAGAAACACTCAGAGTTTGCTTTCGTAACCTAATTGACACAAAATTAGATCATACTCAATACATAGACAGTACCTTTGATCTGATCCCCAGATCAATTATATACAACGCCTTCATCGAACCAGCAGAAGAGGAGGCATCACAGTTATTTATAAGGATATTCTAAGCATCACACAAAAACCTGAATGAATTTGACTCATTTGAAGTTTCTTATACTAATATAACATACATAGCCACAAAAAATAAGTCTACTAATTCATTTCCACTAATTGTTTACAGACCCCCAGGGCCACATTATGAATTTCTACATGAATTTGTGGATTTCATTTCAAACATGGTTGTTACTGTAGATAAAGCAGTAATTGTTGGAAAATTTAATGTAATTAAATTTAAATGTAATTTTGGGACCCATAATAAGACCCACTCTTTATGCTGGACACACCCTTGATTTTATACTAACATTTGAATTCAATACAGAAAATATAGTCACACTACCCCAGTCTGACTATCTCAGATCATTACCTCATCTCATTTAAAATGTGTCAGTCATAATATATGCCATGGCTAACATGGTACCTATGGTCAGCTACTGTACATAGTTTTATTGAAATTCTCCCAGAGTTGTCAACCTTAATTGGGTCACCATCTGACCCCACAGAACTTGCTCAGGTGACTGATCATACTTGGATTCATATTTGGAGTTCTGCTACACTCTAGATAATGAAGCCCCACTTAAAAGAAAATTAAAGAGAAAAAACAAGCACCCTGGTATAATGATCATACTCGCACATTAAAATAGACCATTCGAAAATTAGAACATAAATGGTGTCAAACTAAATCGGTAGTATTTCCGATTGCATAGAAGGAGAGCCTTCTTAGCTATAGAAAGGCTCTTAGCGCTGCTACATCAGCATCTCCCTCCACCCTAATAGAAGATAAAAAATAATCCCATATTTTTATTTAATAATATGTAATAGCGATGATCTTATGAATTTTTATCAATGACAAAATTTAAAATATAAGGCAAAAAAATCAGACTATTAAAGTAAAGAATTTGATAACTAATGTAGATGACTATATAACTACGTCAGATCAGCAATTAGAATCATTACTCCAAACTAATTTAACTAAGTTTCTCATCAACTTGTGTACTAGATCCCCTACATACATATTTCCTCAAATAGAAGCTATTGAACCTCTGTTTTACAAAAACACTACATTTTCCCTTAGCAATGGTTATGTACCTAAATCCTTTAAACTAGCAGTTATCAAACCTCTGATTAAAAAACCCGTCCTCGACGCCTGTCAGCTGTCCAACTACAGGCCAATATTAAACCTCTCATTTATCTCCAAGATCCTAGAAAAGGTTGCAGCACAACAGCTAGGCCTCATCACAGTACTGAGACAGTGCTGGTTAAAGTGGTGTGGAATTATTTGGTTTCCCTTTACTTTCTCTTATGCTTAAAATCTGTTTTATTCTATTTATGCTGATTCTTATTATTTGTGAGTGTACTCTGTACCAGATTGTACCAGAGGTGAGGATGAAGTTTTTCTTCATCCATGCTTCGTGGCTTAGAGGTGGAGACTAACGTGACTTGGTACGTTCCTGCCTCGTCTGGTTCTGCTTCCTGTGCAGCTAGACAGACTTGAAGAATGCAGTAAGAAGAAAGCGGATGAAAGATGCTGTGGCCAGTGCACCCCCTGCTGACATGTTGGAACAGTTCCAGTCTCTTCCTGAAGGCACTCAGCACCACCTGCTGGACTTCTTAACAGCCAAATTTTTAGAACACCCCTCTTTGCAAACTGAAATTATAGAGCATAAAGAAGAAGACTACACCTTTCATAGTAGACCCAAACCCCATCCCGAACTCTTTATCTCCAACACATCAGTGGTTTTCAGTCACTGATATGGCAAATTGCTTCTGGTCATTCCTGCTACACAAAGACATTCAACCATGGCTGGCTTTGACGGTCATCAATATGTGTGGACAAACCTGCCACAAGGGCTACATAACTCTCCAACTCTGTACCATAAGGCATCAAGGAAATATTTAAAGGTAACCTGTCTCAGCTCCATGACCTTGCAACATATCAATGTCAAATTGATTGCTTCAGAAACAGAGGAACAAAACAAACAATGTTCAAACACTTTTGTATTTCCTGGCAAGAAAGGGACACAAAGCCAGCAAGAGAAAAGCTCAAATGGTCAAACAGGAAGTGGTGTATCTAGGACAAAAGCTGACATCAGGACACAGAGTGATGCTACATGCTACATTAGTACATGAGTACTAAGGTACTCTCTCAGTACCTCCCAGGTATTTTCTGGGTTTGCGCAATTTCAACCACCACTGGGTTGATGAATATGCATTTTGCACCACCCCACTGTTGTGGATTCTAGCCAAGAATGGTTAACGTCACTGTCTTTGACAACTGATACCGCTGAGGTTATATGTCGTCTTATCCCTGCTGCAGCTGTGCCTGCAGAGCAAAGAGACATGTTGTGATCAAGAAAAAGGACGAGACCATACAGAGGAGCCTACTCCTCCTGCCATTATCAAAGATTCCTTTGCAGTCGTCTCCTGTGCGGTGGCCTGACCTTCACACAAGAAAGATCATAGCTGGTTTCTGAGCCATACCTTAAAAGAAAAAAAAGGAGAAACAAGGGACATAAACATGGATGGTTTATGAGTTATATCCTAAGAAGAGGAAAAAAGGAAGGACATGAGCATGGATCTCTTTACAAGGACAGAGACTTAATGGAAGAGCAGGGGAGTTTCCCTGTGATGATTCAGCAGCCAATGAACACTTTCCAAAATGGTAAGGTGGTCTTGGACATTTCCTTATTCTGTAAAATGATACAAAACACTTCAAAGGTGTAGGTGTGGGAGTGAGATGAGGACGAATAGCAGGAGGGTGTATGTGGTCCAGGCAGCCTGCGCTACAGCGCTCCAGCCCACAGGCCACACAGCACAACTCACTGAAACAGACAGAGGTAGAACTGGTCATGAAGAGAGGCTTTACTAACGGACATCTTTGTAAGACTAGGGTAACATGGGAGATTGTGAGTATGTAATGAAGATACGTGTTGATCATATACTGTAATGCTTCAACTTAGAGCAAGGAACATGTATACTATGCATGCTACCCAGACATTCATACATTACTGTGCTTATATTGATTATCATATTATAATGCTTCATAGGTGTGAGAGATATGTGATGGTGATATGCCACTCTAAACTTGTGAGTGTAATTATATTAATGAGTATAACTAGTAGTATTACTGACAATAATGTACTTAGAGAATGTGGCTATTCTAATGCTTCATTGAATTATGTTTTATGTTCCTACTTAAAGTTGAGGGAGTGCTATGAATGCTTTTCAGTGTATTTTTCATGATATTACTTATTCAAAGTAGCACTAGATTCCAGATGGCAGAAAGGTGATTATTTAATGGATTATGGAGGATCTTGTCAGTAACCGACTTAAATCATGACAACTAGAATTGTGTCAATGAGAAACGTAAACTATGTCAAGGAGAAATCTATTGAATGAAATGCTTTTGCTGACTTAAATACTTGGATAATATGAATCATATACACCGATCAACCATAACATTAAAAGCACATGCCAAATATTATGTAGGTCCCCTTCTGTGACCAAAACAGCTCGGACCTGTTGAGGCATGGACTCCACAAGACCTCTGAAGGAGTGCTGTGGTATCTGGCACCAAGATGTTAGCAGCAGATCATTTAAGTCCTGTAAGTTGTGAGGCGGAGCCTCCATGGATCGGACTTGTTTGTCCAGCACATCCCACATTGGCTTGAGATCTGGGGAATTTGGAGCCCAAGTCAACACCCTGAACTCTTGAACATGTTCCTCAATCCATTCTTGAGCAATTTTTGTAGTGTGACAGGGCGCATTATCCTGCTGAAAGAGGCCATTGCCATTAGGGTGTACTTGGTCTGCAACAATGTTTAGGTAGGTGGTACATGTCAAAGTAACATTCCCATGAATGCCAGGATCCAGGGTGTTCCAGGAGAACATTGTCCAGCATCTCTGCTGACTTGCCTTCTTCCCATAGTGTATACTGGTGCCATCTCTTCCCCAGGTAAGCAACACACATGCACCCAGCCGTCCACATGATCAATGAGCCCGCATCAATGAGCTTTGAGTGGTCCCTTCCTTGGACCAATTTTGGTAGGTACTAACGACTGCATACTGGGAACACCCCACAAGACCTGCCATTTTGGAGATGCTCTGACCCAGTCGTGTTGCTATCACAATTTGGCTTTTGTCAAAGTCGCTCAGATCCTTATGCCTGCCCATTCTTCCTGCTTCCTGCACATCAACTTCGAGAACTGACTGTTCACTTATATTCGCTGCCTAATATATCCCATCCCTTGACAGGTGCCATTGTAATGAGATAATCGATGTTATTCACGTCACTTCTCAGTAGTTTTAATGTTATGTCTGATCAGTGTAATCTTTTTATTACCTTGATTTCTGGTTTACTTTGCATAAGTACAGTTAACTGTGAGAATAGTGTAAGACTTTACCATGAAGCCTTTAGCATTTATGAAGCTATATTCTAAGTCAGTGCATGAGTTTTCTGAGAATGTTGAGACATAATATTTGCTCGGTAAGGGTAAGATTAAGACATCTACATATCCTGAGACTGAAATGAGATTTTCTGAGTGTGACAAGGAGGAAGGAGGGGCCAGGATGTGAGGATGCACACTTGGCCCTGAGCATCATGGGGGATCACTTCCTGGCTGGCTGAGGACGAGATGACTGTCTGGGGACCGGGAAACCAGTTATTTTCTTTTCCCTCTCTCCCCTCTCTCCCTCTTCCTCCTCTCATCTCTCCTTTCACCCCCAGGATGAGGGGTCGGCCAGCTGAAGGACATAGCCGAGAGGGCAGCACCGCTCCTCCCGAAAGGGGAGGAGGGGGTGTATGTCAGGCTGGAGGCCTGAATCTGGCCATGGAGGAGTGTGACGAGGAGGAGGGAGGGGCCAGGCTGTGAGGATGCATGCCTGGCTCTGAGTTGTCTAATCAATGGGAGAAAGTAATAAAGGAACGGCTGGAAATGCCTGGGGGAGGGAGAGAGAGAGAGAGACACGCATGTTTTATGTTTGTGTTACGTTTGGTGTTTCTGTTATGTTTGAGTGCTGTTTATTATTAAAACGTTAAGTTTGAGTTCACTCGGTTCCCACCTCCTGCTTGCACATCCTTGAAGTTTGTTACACTGAGCAAGTGTTAAAGTGGTAAAACATTGAGAAATGTAAAAAAATAAAATGAGAAATAAGGCTCTTCTTACACCTAACTGAGAATATAGAGAAGATAGTATGTGTAGTATGTGATAGTATGAGTTAGTATGTGTAAGAGAAGATTAAAAAAAGAGCTTTACAGACAGCTGCAGCCCTGGGAATCCCAGATCAAAGAAAATCTTTCACTTTTTTGTGCTTATTGTGCAGGAAAATGTATTCATGAAAAGTGCCCTCTGTCAAGAATTTGGAAATCAGCACAAGCCTGTGGGCTATTGTTCCACACGGCTGGAGCCGGTAGCCCTAGGTAGGGGCCAAATTTAAGAGGGGTTTCCTGACTGCAGTTGAAACCCTGTTCAAACATGGGCAAGGGGTGAAAGAACTGGTAGATGCTGTGTCTCTCTCAGAACAAACAGCAGTGATAAAGGCCCAAACCAGAGAAAAGGACCATATCAGCAAGGGCAACGCCCTAGCAGACTCACCAGCAAAGGCAGCAGACCAGAGAGAGGACTCATCTATCCCAAATGATGGGGAAGACAATGCCATTAACTCAGCATTAACAACTAAGGACTGTGAGTCAATTATATCACTCAAAATGCAAGAACAAACATCAAACTGTGACAGTCAATTATGATATGTAAGAACAAACATCAAAAGAAGAGAAGTGGACATGGATGGTAAATGGAGCCCTTTTAGGCACCTACAGGTAGATCACATCAGTCTGCCTCCTTGTAAGGAAAAGCAGGATGTGTTGGTTGTGGATGACATTTTCAAAATGGGTAGAAGCATTATCTTCTAAGAAAGGGACAGCTCATCACACAACTAAAATCCTAGGTTGAGAAATCTTATGCTGCGTTGGCATCCAACAATTGATTCAGACCAAGGAAAACATTTTACAGGACAGGTGAATTAGGAACTGTGCAGGATGTTGGGCATAGAATGGAAACTGCATTGTACTCATCTTCCTCAGTCTTCAGGACAGGTAGAAAGGGTCAATGGCATCATCAAGGAAAGGCTAGTTAAGCTCACAGTGAAGGTTCATGGCCAATAGCTTTACCATGATTCTTTGTAGTATGCATGGACCCGAAACCTCAGCCCATTTGAAATGAGTCAGCCTGGCACCATCGACCTTAGGAAAGCAGACGTTCATCTGTTGTCCAATAGTATAGTACAGTATTGCAAAGGTCTCAATAAAGCTGTTTCTGAGGCTAGTAAGGAAGTTCAGGAGGCATGGGGGAGCAGCCAGAGGAGGAACATTCACTAATACCAGGTCAATAGGTCATGATCAGACATTTCCCCAAGAAATGTTTAGAGCCTCACCAGGATGGTCCTTTCACTTTGCTTTTGATCACTCTTTCAGCAGTAAAGCTCAGGGAAAGGACAGGTGGATACACACCACTCACTGTAAGTTTAGTAAGGGGAACACAGGTCATCAGAGCCAGTAGGAAGTACCACTCCTTTTAGTGGGGTGGGAGTTGCCCTCCCAGTGAAGAACAACTCTGTCGACACACTCATGAACAGATTTAGCCCTATCTGAACAGCTCACACAGCCAATCAAGATGGAGTTAACATTAGCATGTGGACAATCAAGATGGAGTTGAATGAACACTAATATATACAGTTGGCAGATGAATATATGCGGTGGAGAAGCATCTGGCACAAAGGAGAGGGTGAAAAGCTGACCATGATCGTCTCGTAGCTGAAGAAGACGTGCATCCTGTTCTGGGAACTACAAATATCAAACCCAGAGACATTATTGCAAGACCTTTCAACACTACTGAAAAGTATTACAGCATTAGATTTCAAAGATAATGTGTACAATGTACTCTTCAGTGCAACCAGAAACTGATTGTTTGGGTCAACTGCAACAGTGTGCACTCCACATTTATACAGTGTTGGTGCAGATGCGCTCTTCTGCACATAAATGTAAGTAAGGTTAACACAGCAACTTGACATAATCTCACGGGGCCATGTGCATCGAAATGTTGTGATCCAGGTACTCCCACATGTAATTTACCTTATGCCCCTGCATTTAAAATCACTGATATTCTGTTGATCTACACCCCATATTGGTGTATAGAGGGAAATGTACCCTTACACCCATTTCTAGGTCAGACCATAGTTCATACACTCACTCAGAGACAGACCCATACACATAACTGAGATAATAAATAAAATATAGTTCATAAAAGTTGGTGGAGATAAAAACTTTTATTCCATTTGTTTTTAAGATAAGTTCATTGCATTTAAAAAGAGAATGAAAAAGAAAAAAACCCTTTAAGAGCGGGAAAAAAGGGAGTTGCCTAGCAACATGCTTGAAACTCGCATCTGGTTGGTTACTGTGATAGGGCCGGAGAGTTGAAGGAAGAAAGAAAGAGAGAAGTTTTCTCCCAATAAAAACTAAGAATTATGAGTGACTAATGGATTGTGACTGTAAGTTAAAACTTTGGGCTGTTACTACAGTAATCCAAATGTAAGAACTTACTAGTTACATACTGATTTAAAAGAGAGACGTTCCAGTTTCTACACAAAGTCTGCACACAGCATACTACCTAGATGACTAGTGTAGTTAGACAGCTGAAGCACTGGCCTATTGTTCAGCTCAAACAGCTGCACACTATTGGCAGCTGTTCTCCTGTTTTCCCCCGGGGAGCAGCCGAGGAAAACCAGACAGCGCTCTGGGCGACCGGATAACAAGGGCTCCTCTGACAATGCTGTATAAGGACCTACGAATGAGTAACACGACGCGATGCAGTGGCTATCATCTGAAACATCGAGCATGTACGACCTCGGAACCCACAACCACCAGGTACTTTGCTCTCAGTTCAGACATTGCTCTTCATAGAGTCAGGAGGCCATTTCAATTTGGGCTGCACCATACCCCAGCCACATCACAGGCCTGCGACATTTATATTGTTTATGCATTTTTCAGTTTGCAGGCTTGAGTGAGAGGGTGGATCCACAATAGCATGTTTGGGTGAATAAGTAACTGTGAGCTGTTGAGTGTTGATTGCTTGGTTTATCATCAAGTTAATAGGATTTGGGATTATTGTAAGAGAAAGTAAATCTTTTATACTGTGGAGCTATTCTATTTTATTTTCATTTAAGAAGTAAATATTTTGTTATTGAATATTCAGTTAATTTATTGTATTTTGTATTTCAACACAAGGGTAAATGACAAAAGTGAGGTTACATCTACCAGTAAGTAGTATACCAGTAAGTACTCACGAAAATTATACATAGTACACTTATCTGCACATTGAAATACACAATCAAATGCACAGGACTCCAAGATATAATATTCAATCATTTACAGTAATCTAGAAAACAACAGAGTGAGTTATGAACCCGGAGCTCTGCTCTCTCAGCAACAGGGAGTAAAAAGGGCTACACAAGAAAACATTACACACCATATCACCAGCAGCAGGCTGAATTGTTGTCACAAGGCAGGTTGGGTCCATGGACTCATGCTGTTGATACCAAATTCTGACCCTACCATCTGTACAGTAGTTACTCATCCAGAATGGCCTCACCACCACCGTGGTTGAATTTTTCATTTGGTTCTGCAAACCACTAAGCGGTACTTTAATCATAGGATTTCCATAGGAGGGAGCTGAACGCATCAAAGCCCATTCTGCAAGTGGCAATTTGAGTTAAAGAGGTTGTCCTACCTAAACAGTGTCAGAAAATGCCCACTGTATGCTTCTAGGAAGCACTGAATGTTCCACTTAAGTTAATATACTGAATAATATGGTTCTTGTTTTGTTATTTTTGAGGGAAAGAACTTCCTAATGTTACAGGGATTTATTTTTTATGTTTAATATTTATAACCATAAACTATAGGTTTATTGACAGCCTTATAAGAACTTGCACAGAACATTCACTTACGGGTATTTGTAGGTTTTATTTTTATAACTTCAAAAGTTCCTACAGCAGCTGAAGTTCCTAAGAATGGAGAGTCAGGGGCAGAATGTAGTATGTGAGTGGAGTGGAACGAGCAGCAATTTGCCTAAAGCACGCTCAAACCCAAGCAGTTAGAGAGGTAGTGTAGTGGGTGACAGTTCCAACATATCACAGTGGCGCTTGTACGCAGGGGACCTGAGTCCGATAATCTTCACTATCCTCTATTAAAAAAGTCTGAATATATACACCAATCAGCCATAACATTAAAACTACTGACAGGTGACATGAATAACATTGATTATCTCATTACAATGGCACCTGTCAAGGGGAGGGATATATTGGGCTGCAACTGAACAGTCAGTTCTTGAAGTTGATGTGTTGGAAGCAGGAAAAATGGGCAAGTGTAAGGATCTGAGTGTCATTGAGCTTTGGACAAATTGTGATGGCTAGATGACTGGGTCAGAGCATCTCCAAAATGGCAGGTCTTGTGGGGTGTTCCCAGTATGCAGTTGTTAGTCCCTACCAAAAGTGGTCCAAGTAAGGACAACTGGTGAACCAGTGACAGGGTCATGAGCACCCAAGGCTCAGTGATATGGTGAGCAAAGGCTAGCCCATCTGGTCCGATCCCACAGAAGAGCTACAGTAGCACAAATTGCTGAAAAAAGTTAATGTTGGCTATGACAGAAAGGTGTTAGAACACACAGTGGATCCCAGCTTGCTGTGCATGGGGCTACATAGCCACAGACCGGTCAGAGTGCCCATGCTGACCCCGTCTACCGCAGAAAGCGCCTACAATGGGCATGCGAGCATCAGAACTGGACTGTGGAGCAATGGAAGAAGGTGACCTGGTCTGATAAATCACATTTTCTTTTACATTATGTGGACAGCTGGGTGCATGTGCGTCACTTTCCTGGGGAAGAGATGGTACCAGGATGCATCCATGGGAAGAAGGCAAGCCGGGGGAGGCAGTGTGATGCTCTAGGCAATGTTCTGCTCAGAAACCTAGGGTCCTGGCATGCATGTGGATGTTACTTTGATATGTACCACCTACCTAAACATTGTTGCAGACCAAGTACACCCCTTCATGGTAATCCCTAGCTGTTCAGGAATGGTTTGAGGAACATGACAAAGAGTTCAAGGTGTTGACTTGGCCTCTAATTTCTCTGTCCGATCGAGCATCTGTGGGATGTGCCAGACAAACAAGTCCGATCCATAGAGGCCCCAACTCGCAACTTACAGGATACAGTCAGGTCCATAAATATTGGGACATCGACACAATTCTAACATTTTTGGCTCTATACACCACCACAATGGATTTCAAATGAAACGAACAAGATGTGCTTTAACTGCAGACTGTCAGCTTTAATTTGAGGGTATTTACATCCAAATCAGGTGAACGGTGTGTAGGAATTACAACAGTTTGCATATGTGCCTCCCACTTGTTAAGGGACCAAAAGTGATGGGACAATTGGCTTATCAGCTGTTCCATGGCCAGGTGTGTGTTATCCCCTCATTATCCCAATTACAATGAGCAGATAAAAGGTCCAGAGTTCATTTCAAGTGTGCTATTTGCGTTTGGAATCTGTTGCTGTCAACTTTCAAGATGAGATCCAAAGAGCTGTCACTATCAGTGAAGCAAGCCATCATTAGGCTGAAAAAACAAAACAAACCCATCAGAGAGATAGCAAAAACATTAGGCGTGGCCAAAACAACTGTTTGGAACATTCTTAAAAAGAAGGAACGCACCGGTGAGCTCAGCAACACCAAAAGACCCGGAAGACCACGGAAAACAACTGT
>CM040473.1:9572751-9585966 GCA_022758105.1 Pangasianodon gigas
TGAAACCCAGCGTCTGGTGATGTCTATGCGTTCCAGACTTCGGGCTGTAATTGACTGCAAAGGATTTGCAACCAAGTATTAAAAAGTGAAAGTTTGATTTATGATTATTATTCTGTCCCATTACTTTTGGTCCCTTAACAAGTGGGAGGCACATATGCAAACTGTTGTAATTCCTACACCGTTCACCTGATTTGGATGTTCGTTTCATTTGAAATCCATTGTGGTGGTGTATAGAGCCAAAAATGTTAGAATTGTGTCGATGTCCCAATATTTATGGACCTGACTGTACCACAGCACACCTTCAGAGGTTTTGTGGAGTCCATGCCTTGATGGGTCAGAGCTGTTTTGGTGACACAAGTGGTACCTACATAATATTAGGCAAGTGGTTTTAATGTTATGGCTGATCGGTATCTACATATATACATTTTACATATATAAACTACATTATATATATATTACACACACACACACACACACACACACACACACACACACACACACACACACATACATACATATACACACACACACACACACAGTCATGTGAAAAAATTAGGACACCCCATGAAAGCCTGTGTTTTTTTTTTTTTAACATAGTTAAACATATGGACATTTGATCTTCATTAACAGTATCGGGAGATTCAAGTAATAACTAAACAAATAAAACCAAAGAAAAGTCTTTTTAAAATGATCTGTAAAATGTAGTAAAAAAAAAAAAATCCAATTTCTTGTGAGGAAAAAGTAAGGACACCCCCACATTTATTTGTACTTAAAATGGCTAAAATTACCTACAGGTGTATCACACCAGGTGCAAATTATTAGAACATCATTACAGAGCATTTTGAAGGAGGCTTGCCTTATTTAAATCTCAGACATTTAGTTTGGTTTGCTCTTAATTGTTGAAGTGAGAGGTATCACCATGGTGAGATCCAAAGAGCTCTCTGATGCCTTCAGAAAGAAGATTGTTGATGCTTATGAGTCTGGTAAGGGATATAAAAAGATCTCAAAAGAATTTGTAATCAGCCATTCCACTGTCTGGAAAATCATTTACAAGTGGAGAACAACAATTTAAAACAACTGCCAACATGGCCAGGTCAGGCCGTCCAAGCAAATTCACCCCAAGAGCAAACCGCAAGATGCTTAAAGAAGTCTCAACAAAAGCCAAAAACACTAAAATATCATCACGGGACCTACAGCAAGCTCTTGCTACAGTTGATGTCAAAGTGCATGAATCTACAATCAGAAAGAGACTGCACAACTTTATCATGGGAGGTGTCCAAGGAGGAAACCTTTGCTCTCTAAGAAAAATATGAAGACAAGACTGAAGTTTGCCAAAGAACACACAGACAAAGGCCAAGACTTCTGGAATAATGTGCTTTGGACAGAGGACTCTAAAATTGAATTATTTGGACACCATAACAGAGGGCATGTTTGGTGTAAACCAAATACAGCATTTCAGCAAAAGAACCTCATACCAACTGTGAAACATGGAGGTGGAAGTGTTATGGTTTGGGGATGCTTTGCTGCAGCAGGACCTGGCCAGCTCACCATCATAGAATCCACTATGAATTCTACGTTGTATCAGAAGGTGCTTGAGGAACATGAGACCATCTGTCAAAAAATTGAAGCTGAAGCAGAACTGGACCTTGCAACATCACAATGACCCAAAACATACCAGTAAACCCACCAAGGACTGGCTGAAAAGTAAAAAATGGAGAGTTCTGGAATGGCCAAGTCAAAGCCCAGATCTAAATCCTATTGAGATCCTGTGGGGTGATTTGAAACGGACTGTGCATGCAAGAAACCCCTCAAACATCACACAGCTTAAAGAATTCTGCATTGAGGAGTGGGGGAAACTTTCTTCCATCTTTCATCCTGGAAGATGGCTACAAGAAACATCTCATTGAGGTTATTTCAGCCAAAGGGGGAAACAGTAGCTATTAGGGCATAGGGTGTCCTAACTTTTTCCTCAGTTGAAATACTCATTTTTGTTGATTTCTTTTGTTGTTTACATGCAATTACATCACTTTCATCTACAGGTACAAATTAAAACAAGATCAGAAATTGACATGTTGACATTTCTTAATAAAGAACTGAATATTTAATCGGGTGTCCTAATTTTTTCACATGACTGTATATACACATGTATGTATGCATACATATATAGGTGTGTGGGTGTGTTTTATATGTAATATACATGATTACATAAATGTAAAACTTATTAAAATATTTATAAATATAAAATTCTGCTCAGGAGCACCATTCGGACAGGAAAGAGCTCTTCTGAAACATACCAGGATAACACCCGACAACATGACAATTCAAACTCTTGATCATCTTAAATAATGCCATTCGTTATGGAGTATCACTGCTGCTTATGCATTGTTGCAGGAGTTTTCAGTTAAAATGGTGATCAAAAGCCAACATTTTTTTTTTTTTAAACTTAAGCCAATATATGTTTGTGGGTTTATCACTCAAACAAACAAACAGTGTGAAAATCAAATTGAATTGTTGCTGAAATGCAATTGTTTTATGGACCATTAACATTGCAGTAACGGATGATAAAACTTCAAGCTTTTATAAACATTTAAGTCATGCGAATTTTTATTTTTTTTTTTAGAGAAAACTTAAAGGATAGTTAAAATAAACTCATCCTCTAAGCTCCCATTCAGGCTACGTTTACATGACAATGAAAAACGGAAAAGTTTTTCTCTTGCGTTTTCAAAAAGTTTCACGTATACACGACAACGTTTCCGAAACAATTCGCGTTTACACATATCCACGATAACGGCCAAAAACGCTGTATTACGTATGCCAGGCCAGTAGTTGGCACTATCACCTTGTTAGTTGGTTGTAATATTGGTGAAGTAAATCCACACTTTGCTGAAGAAGCGTTAACAAACTCTTGAGCAGCAACAACACTACCATGTACTCCGCCATTGTTGTGTATGTTTGTTCGTGCTTGACTTTACAACAGACACGTACTGCGCATGTCTACATACCTAACACGCACTACGCATGCGCATGACGTCACCGTTTTCAAAGATTTCCGTATTGGGTGTTTACATGGAGACGATAACGGCGGCGTTTTCAAAAACGTGCACTTTGAAACCCGTTTTCAAAAATATGCGTTTTCAGTCCCCAAAACGCCGTTGTCATGTAAACGAACAGGCAAAACGCATAAAAAGTTTCCTGTCTTTGGCTGAAAACGTTGTCGTGTAAACGGCCCCTCAGTCTATTGTTTTTATTGCCAATTGCCAATGTTTCTTATGTCCACACTGCAAATGTTTCACACTTTTGACCCCAGTGTGAACGTTTTCAGCCAAAAACGGGAAACTTTTTATGAGTTTTGCCTGTTCGTTTACACGACAACGGAGTTGCAAGTTTTTGAAAATGCCGCCATTATCGTCTCCATGTAAACACCCAATAGGGGAATCTTTGAAAACAGTGACGTCATGCACGTGCGTAGTACGTGTTAGGTATGTAGACATGCGCAGTACGTGTCTATTGTAAAGTCAAGCGCGAACATACACAACAATGGCGGAGTACATGGTAGTGTTGTTGCTGCTCAAGAGTTTGCTAACGCTTCTTCAGCAAAGTGTGGATTTACTTCACCAATATTACAACCAACTAACAAGGTGACAGCGCCAACTACTGGCCTGGCATACGTAATACAGCGTTTTTAGCCGTTATCGCGGATATGTGTAAACGCGTATCGTTTTGAAAACGTTGTCGTGTATACGTGAAACTTTTTGAAAATGCAAGAGAAAAACTTTTCCGTTTTTGACTACATCATTGTCGTGTAAACATAGCCTGAGAGTCAGCAGTATGCCTCTGATCCAGTGGGGGCTGGTGCTTTTGAAGAGTGGGGAGGCATAGATGTCGATGGCAAAATGTGTACTCGGATCTATTTTTATATAATACTTATATATTGGTGATTTACGTGGAAGGTGCAGATGGGTCTGAAAGTGATTTGCAATTCCCCTGGCTGTTATTTATTATTTAGGCCCTGATGAATAAAACATAGAATTGTAGGAGGGTGTATTCTTTTTCCCATGACAGTATAATAGATAAATATAATCCTTACTAACTGTGGATTTACGAGTTCTGCATTTGTTCTCAAATCAAAAGAAAATTCCACAGAATAAACATCACAGCTAATACTCAAGCAATATTTCTGACAGGAGCCAGTTGCTTTGCATTGATGTGAAGTGGGGTCCAGTGTACAAAACTACACTAGATAGGATAAACACACCCTGTATGCAGAATTCTGTTGACAAATACTAAAAGGCATTCAGGGTACATTTAGGTATGTTTTCACTGGTTCTACACAATAAGCACTCAAGTCTGAAAGTCATATGGAAAAGATCTGGATGTCTGGAATGCATCTTATTTTATTTTAGGCTTTCTATTCCTTTTCTGGTCATATACATTTATGGAATTTGGCAGACGCCCTTATCCAGAGCGACTTACAATTATCTCATTTATACAACTGAGCAGTTGAGGCTTAAAGGCCTTGCTCAGGGGCCCAGCAGTGGCAGCTTGGTGGTGCTGGGATTTGAACTCTCAACCTTCCGATCAGAAGGCCAACATCTTAACCACTGAGCTATCACTTCCCCTCATATGAGCACCCTCATATGAACATCTAAGAGCTCCGCCTTTATCATACACTCACTGTTCAAGTTCAAAAACCTGTGCAAGCACTCTACTGAACCAACAGAAACATGACCAACTGACACTCATTTTGGACTACACATCAAGGATCAACAACTCTGGAGGTCAGTTCATGTTTAATATGATTTGTTTTAATATGATATGTTTAAGCTTTATGTGTTCGGTGTCTTGGAATCAGTTTATGTTATATTATGCCTTTCAATAATTCTATTTTATCAGGTACACATAGCTCACTAAGGACTAAATATTAACTAGTCACTAAATGTTAACGAGTCTGTATCTAGCTAGCAAGCTCATGATAGTTATCTAACTAACACAGTGATGCTAACCTATCCATTGTTAATAAAGTTCTGCCTTGTGAAGAACAATGTTTTTCTAATGTTAAAGTTTGGACTACTGAGAAAACACTTACACTTGGAGCACACATTAAAAATAATGGGGCATCCCAGGTAGCGAGCTAGCTAGCTAATGCTTACAGCCCTAGTTGGTAGCTTAGCTAGACAGTTATATCATAAGCTACACATCTTATGTTTTAAAAACTTGACCAGCTCATGTGGATGAAATTAAGAGTGAGACTGATGGCTTTTACATGCTCTTTGTGTATGTCAGCTATTTCTTTTTATATTGGTTAGCCAACTATATAATAACTTTATCTAAAATAGTAATAGTCATCTTTACTGTACTTTTCATACACGTGTCAAGATGTGGAGAGAGAGCAAGTGAAACCCTATGCAGAACTAAAACTTACTAATAATAGGCCTCATTTCAGCATGTCAGCTGAGACACTAAAAACAATAGCAGTTTCACAGTGTGGCATGCTCAGTGTTCATGACCACCTGGGTACAGTGTTGATCTTTTTTCTCTGTTTTCATGTCAAACCATTTACCACTTTCCCCTAATCTGGGGAGCGTTTTAGATTCATTTTTATGGGACACCCACAGTTTTTACTTTTGGTCGACAATTATTTTATTTATAAAATGTCTTGTGGGCCATTTCAAAAATGGCAGCTGGCAGTAGTTTGGACACCCCTGCTATGAGATTAAGACCTAAAGTCAAAGCCCAATTAAATTAAAATGTCTCTTCACCATATAAAGTGCATTGTTATTGGATATGGCCATGGATCTGCCTGCTTTTTGCTGGTTATCCAAGTTTTATCAGTTAAAGAGAAAGCATGTGTTGATTTTAAACCTGCTTTAAGACTTTGAACAATTATAAACATTACTGCTGAACAGTAAACTCAGATTAAATCAAATAAAAAGACAGAACAAAACTGCCTATTTGGTATATTCGTACAATGAAATCAGACACCAGGTCATCTGAAAATACCTCTGATGATGGTCGTATCGGTGTTGTTTGTGATCATACACTCCGCCAACGTCGACCACAATATCACACCTAGCCAGCTCTACAGGGTCTCGAGTCCGAATTATTTCGGCATCCTTGCGGAAAAAACAAAACCTTTAAAGAAACAGGACTTTAAAGGGCAGCACGTTTTACTGCTTGTATAATTGGCAAACCTATGAAATATTTATCAAGCTATTAAAACAACGATTATTTTTATTCTTATTAAATAAGTAACTAGTAAGGTTAACCTTGTACTCCGGGAGCAGACGTAGAAGATAGCATGCCAAAACTTCATCACAGTGAAAAGTTCCGTTGTGTGTGCCAATTTTAACAGAAGACATTTTTACTCAGCAAGCTTTTTGGTTGAATATATGTGTCGTCTTTGAGTTTTAAAGATGTGTGATCCTTTTGTAGCTATCCGATTAGGAAGCTGATTGGAATACAGCTGAAAAAAAAACGGAGAGATATGGTTACGTGCAATAAAAAAAATACAGCACACGTGCACTGCAACGTTACGACAGCATGGCAACTCAGCCCTCGTCCCCTGCCAATATCCTTACATATTATTTACGACACTGCCCAATCTGTACAAAGTGTGGTTAACCGATCCACTGTACCAAGTGTGGTTACCCGATATGCACCGCCTGCCCGAATCGTAACGCGCATGCGCACCATTGTTGACATGCGCACACATGTCAGAACGCTTTACGACGCTGCCGGATCTGTACCGCGCCGTATGTGTCATTTTACGACATTACGGCATATTTTGTAGCATTTCGAACCCTGGATCACTGTATTCAATCTAGAATTAGTTTAAATAGCAGACTTTAACAATTGTAAATGCATGCCCTGAAATACCGAAAATACTGAAAGACAGGTACTTGAATCTTGCAATCAAATGGAATCTAACATTAGGCCACGACTGCCCCCTATGTGATAGACCAACACAAAGTGGCACATAATTATGGAAGGAAAATGATAAATGGTGTCCAAAATTTTTGACAAATAAATATCTGAAAAGTGTGGCGTGCATTTGTATTCAGCCCCCCTGAGTCAATACTTTGTAGAACCACCTTTCACTGCAATTACAGCTGCAAGTCTTTTGGGGTATGTCTCTACCAGCTTTGCACATCTAGAGAGTGAAATTTTTGCCCATTCTTCTTTGCAAAATAGCTCAAGCTCAGTCAGATTGGATGGAGAGTGTCTGTGAACAGCAATTTTCAAGTCTCACCACAGATTCTCAATTGGATTTAGGTCTGGACTTTGACTGGGCCATTCTAACACATGAATATTCTTTGATCTAAACCATTCCATTGTAGCTCTGGCTGTATGTTTAGGGTCACTGTCCTGCTGGAAGGTGAACCTCCACCCCAGTCTCAAGTCTTTTGCAGACTCTAACAGGTTTTCATCTAAGATTGCCCTGTATTTGGCTCCATCCATTTTCCAATCAACTCTGTCCAGCTTCCCTGTCCCTGCTGAAGAAAAGCATCCCCACAACATGATGCTGCCACCACCATGTTTCACGGTGTGGATGGTGTGTTCAGGGTGATGTGCAGTGTTAGGTTTCCGCCACACATAGCGTTTTGCATTTAGGCCAAAAAGTTCAATTTTGGTCTCATCTGACCAGATCACCTTCTTCCACATGTTTGCTGTGTCCCCCACATGGCTTGTCGCAAACTGCAAACGGGACTTCTTATGGCTTTCTTTCAACAAAAGCTTTCTTCTTGCCACTCTTCCATAAAGGCCAGATTTGTGGAGTGCACGACTAATAGTTGTCCTGTGGACAGATTCTCCCACCTGAGCTGTGGATCTCTGCAGCTCCTCCAGAGTTACCATGGGCCTCTTGGCTGCTTCTCTGATTAATGATCTCCTTGCCCGGCCTGTCAGTTTAGGTGGACGGCCATGTCTTGGTAGGTTTGCAGTTGTGCCATACTCTTTCCATTTTCGGATGATGGATTGTACAGTGCTCCGTGAGATGTTCAAGGCTTGGGATATTGTTTTATAACCTAACCCTGCTTTAAACTTCTCCACAACTTTATCCCTGACTTGTCTGGTGTGTTCCTTGGTCTTCATGATGCTGTTTGTTCACTAATGTTCTCTAACAAACCTCTGAGGGCTTCACAGAACAGCTGTATTTATACTGAGATTAAATTACACACAGGTGGACTCTATTTACTAATTAGGTGACTTCTGAAGGCAATTGGTTCCACTGGATTTTAGTTAGGGGTATCAGAGTAAAGGGGGCTGAATACTTTCAGATATTTATTTTTAAAAAATTTTGGACACCATTTATCATTTTCCTTCCACTTCACAATTATGTGCCACTTTGTGTTGGTCTATCACATAAAATCCCAATAAAATATTTTTGTTTGTGGTTGTAACGTGACAAAATGTGGAAAAGTTCAGTGGGTATGAATACTTTTGCAAGGCACTGTAATCTACTAGAAAACATGTCATAGAAAAGCACCATAACCAGTGTAAAATGATTTTCTCCGTTTAACGTGGCATCAATCTTGTTACAAGTCAGAGAAAATGAGACAAACCTTTAGGAGTTAAAACTGTTGTTAAAGTTGCATTACAACTAAAGTTTAAAGATCGCGGGCTTCACAGGAGCATGTAAACTGTGCATGCTCCTTGACCTTGTGAACAAACACACCCAGTGAACAAACCACTCCCCACATGATGTTGTCTTAGTCGAAACACCAAGTATTTAGTTAGAGCCAAACTGTTACACTGTGACTTGTGGAACATAAAAAGATTTTTTTTATTGAATGCTTACAAAGCATACAACGTTATATAACAAACAATGAGACAACATGCATACATGGACGAATATAACATAAGTACGAAGGATGACAAGGTTGTTTTTTTTTTGTTTTTTTTTACCCATTTTCCCTGTTTTTTTTTTTTTTATTATTTTAACCTAAAGTAGTGTCTCTGTTTGTAATGGATGCTATAATCTTATTTAAAGCCCGAGATATTTTAATGGCTTTTTTTATAATTTACAAAGGGAATCAGCAAAACCTTTTATCTCAAAGCAAAATAAAGTAAATTTAGGTTTCAAAGCTGTTACTCTGGATTTGTGGATGTGATATTTGCCCAATAAGCACAGGATTTTAAGAGCATTGTCCAAAAGCACAGAACCAGTGTTACTGAATAGCAACAGGACCATTTATTTTTTGATATTGAATAAGTTATTGAATGGGGTAAAAATAAGTAGTGAGATCTCAGTCCAGAATGAGGTTGTATAGGGACACCTAAAAAATAGATCCAGATTCGTCTTCAGTTGGAATCTAACATTCCAGTTGGATTTCCATAACTTTAGGTAAGAATAAATTGCAAAGGTAAAAGTTAAAAGGATTTTACTATGAAACTCTTTTAACCTTAGCTGGTATTACAAGATGTAATTCAGATTCAAGATTGTGTTCAGACCAGACATTATGAAAAGATAATGAAGGATAAGTCTGTCGCCATAAAACCATAGATTTTGGAGCAACACTGCTCGCATAAAGTAAGGTTTTCTAATAATTTATTGTTGCACTTGCGATCCAAGAAATCCACTCCTCATCATCAGGCGAGTTTGTTCTTCCTTTAACATCATGAGGCGAGGTGGTTCTTCCTTTAACAGTGAATATTGTATTGAGGATTGTTGAACTAAAATGCCATTAATTTCCCTTGAAAACTCAACACGTGTGACATCAACATTCTAATCCTTGGTAATTTTTTTGTAAGTAAGTGGATCCCCATTGCTGTCAATAAAATTTGAAATGAAAATAATATTCTTCTCAACACATTTTTTGTTAAATAAGGTCCTGTTTCTATGCAAAACATGCTGGTTATTCACATGATACATCTGTGACTGTTTTGGAGTCAACATCAGTATAAGGATGAGGCAGGATAACAGCAGAATCTGTCCCTGTAGAGTAAGGTCCCATTGAACCCATCCATTGAAAATAATCTTTTGAAAAATGCAAGTGTCGTCTGCCAGTTGACTGATTAAAATAGCATTCTCACCAATTTTTATGCCCTCAGCATTTACACATTTAACTTATTATAAAGATTGAATAATTCTGCTGCAATTAAAAACAAAAACAGGGAAATCGGGCAACCTTGTCGTATACCTCTAATGAGAACAAATCATTTTGAGGTTCTTTCTGTGAGAGCAATGCTACTTTTTATACCTTTGTATATAGTTCGAACCATATTTTTAAAGTTTAATCCAAATTCAAATTTATCTAAAGGTGTATGAATAAATTTGTGTTCAATGGAATCAAATGCCTTGAAAAAAATCCAAGAAAAGAATAACAGCACCCTTGGGGCAGGAAAACTGTATGCAAGCATCATTAATCCCAGTGGTTAGTATTAGTTTTGTGTAGGCTAATGCTGCTGCTCTTGGGGCAGGAAACCAGTTCTGCGAGCATTATTAAGCCCAGTGGTTAGTATTACTGTGGTGTAGGGCAATGTTGCTGCTTTTGGGGCAGGAAAACTGTTCAGCGAGCATTATTAATCCCAGTGGTTAGTATTAGTGTGGTGTATGCTAATGCTGTTGGTCTTCGGGCAGAAAAACTGTTCTGTGAGTATTATTAATCCCACTGGTTAGTATTACTGTGGTGTAGCATAAAGCTGCTGGTCATGGGGCAGGAAAACTGTACTGCGAGCTTTATTAATCCCAGTGGTTTGTATTAGTGTGCTGTAGGGTAATGCTGCTCTCTGCATCGTTAATCCCACTGGATAGTGTCATAATGAAGGTGCAGACGGATGCAACTGCATCTTAAATTTTATGTAATGCAAAAAACACAGGTAATCTAATCCAAATCATATGGCAGAGTCAAAGTCAAAAACAGGTAAAAAGGTCAGGCAATCAGCAAACAGGGTAAATTAGACAGGACAAAGGCAAAAAAACATGAGACAGATCAGGTCAAAAACAGAGAGGCAAAACAGGAACAAAAGGCTTGGTATGGTCAGGTGTACAAGACAAAGCTGAGCATATAATTCACAAAACAAGAATGGATGAGAGTCTCTATTTAAAGGGTCCATGGGTGTGTGGCTGATTGAATGCAGTGGTGTTCAATCAGAAGCTTGGTGATTCAGAGCGGGTAAGAGGGTGTGCATTCCGGGGAGTGTAGTTTGAGGCAGCCATATTAGTAGGTCACAGAGGTTGTTGGGATATGACAGTTAGTATTGGTGTGGTGTAGGCTAATGCTGCTAGTCTTGGGGCAGGAAAACTGTTCAATGAGCATTAATCCCAGTGGTTAGTATTAGTATATTGTAGGTTAATTCCCACTGATTAGTATTAGTGTGGTGTAGGGTAATGCTGCTGCTCTTAGGGCAGGAAGATTGTTCTGCAAGCATTATCAATCTCATTGGTTAGTACTGGTATGTTTTAGGGTAATGCTGCTACTCTTGGAGCAGGAAACCTGCACAGCCAGCACTGTTAATCCCAGTGGTTAGTATTATTGTGTTGTAGGCCAATACTCCTGATTTTGGGGCAAGAAAGCTGTTCAGCGAACATTATTAATCCCAGTGGTTAGTATTACTATTGTGTAGGATAATACTGCTGCTCATAGGGCAGGAAACCTCTTCTGTGAGCATTATTAATCCCAGTGTGTTGTCTTGCTGAATGATGAAGTTCCTCCCAGTCAGATTGGATGCATTTATCTGTAAATTGGCAGTCAGAATGTTTCTGTAGACTTCTGAAGTCATTCTGCCGCTACCATCACGAGTTACATCAGCAATAAAGATTAGTGAGCCTGTTTCAGAAGTGGCCATGCAAGCCCAAGCCATGACACTACCTCCACCGTGCTTGACCGGTAAGCTCATATGTTTTGGATCATGAGCAGATCCTTCCTTTCTCTACACTTTGGCCTTTCCATCATTTTGTGGCTCATCTCTGTATTTCTTTGTGAATTCCAATCTGGCCTTCTGATTCTTACTGCTGATGAGTGGTTTGCATTTTGTGGTTTGGCCTCTATATTTCTCTTGAATTCTTCTTCAAACAGTGGACTGTTATACCTTCACCCCTGCCCTGTGGAGGTTGTTGGTGATGTCACAGACTGTTGTTTTTTGTTTTTTCTTCAAGGCTCTCACAATGTTTCTGTCATGAACTGCTCTTGATTTCTTTGGCTATCCTGTTCCATGTCTGGTAGTTAGTACACTAGTGATTTCTTCTATTTTCAGGACATTCCAAATTGTTGTACTGGCTATGATATATGGTTGTGCAATGGCTCTGATCTTTTCTCAGCTTCAAAATGGCTTGCTTTGCTCCCATAGGCAGCTTTCTGTTCATGTTGATTTATCCTTTTTAACAAATGCAGTCTTCACAGGCAAAACTCAGGGCTCAAACCAAGCGTAGACATTCAGAGCAATTAATCGTTTAAACAATCAATCTAACAGGGCACCACCTGGGCAACAAGAAACACCTGTCAGTGTTCCAATATTTTTCATCAATTGAAAAATGAGTGAGTTCAAACAAAAAATGCCATGTTCAAAGTTGTAACACATCTAAATGTAAATATCAAAGCTGAAATTCTGATCTATCATCTCATTCATCTTTTGATCTCAAATCAAAATGTCTTCAGTGTATAGCAAAAACAAAAGAATTAGCCTTGTCGTTCTACTTCTTTTGGAGGGGAATGTATCTCTTTTTGCTATTCAAAAAGGTATCTTGGGTATAGCAGGCACAGTGAAAGATGTGGAAAAGTAAAGGACTAGACAGATACTGGTGGACTGTTCCAGGAAAATTCATGCTGAAAATTTGATGCATGCTGATACACTATATTGCCAAAAGTTTTGGGACGTCTGCCTTTACATGCACATGAACTTTAATGACATCCCATTCTTAATCCGTAGGGTTTAATATGGAGTTGGCCCACCCTTTGCAGCTATAACAGCTTCAACTCTTCTGGGAAGGCGTTCCACAAGGTTTAAGAGTGTGTTTATGGGAATTTTTGATCATTCTTCTGGAAGTGCATTTGTGAGGTCAGGCACCAATGTTGGACGAGAAGGCCTGGCTCGCAGTCTCCGCTCTAATTCATCCCAAAGGTGTTCTATCGGGTTGAGGTCAGGACTCTGTGCAGGCCAGTCAAGTTCCTCCACACCAAACTCACTCATCCATGTCTTTATGGACCTTGCTTTGTGCACTGGTGCGCAGTCATGTTGGAACAGGAAGGGGCCATCCCCAAACTGTTCCCACAAAGT
>CM040473.1:9586066-9604272 GCA_022758105.1 Pangasianodon gigas
GAAGGCCTGGCTCGCAGTCTCCGCTCTAATTCATCCCAAAGGTGTTCTATCGGGTTGAGGTCAGGACTCTGTGCAGGCCAGTCAAGTTCCTCCACACCAAACTCACTCATCCATGTCTTTATGGACCTTGCTTTGTGCACTGGTGCGCAGTCATGTTGGAACAGGAAGGGGCCATCCCCAAACTGTTCCCACAAAGTTGAGAGCATGAAATTGTCCAAAATGTCTTGGTATGCTGAAGCATTAAGAGTTCCTTTCACTGGAACTAAGGGGCCAAGCCCAACCCCTGAAAAACAACCTCACACCATAATCCCCCCTCCACCAAACTTTACACTTGGCACATTTCAGTCAGGCAAGTACCGTTCTCCTGGCAACCGCCAAACCCAGACTCGTCCATTGGATTGCCAGACAGAGAAGCGTGATTCGTCACTCCAGAGAACACGTCTCCACTGCTCTAGAGTCCAGTGGCGGCGTGCTTTACACCACTGCATCCGACGCTTTGTATTGCACTTGGTGATGTAAGGCTTGGATGCAGCTGCTCGGCCATGGAAACCCATTCCATGAAGCTCTCTACGCACTGTTCTTGAGCTAATCTGAAGGCCACACGAAGTTTGGAGGTCTGTAGCTATTGACTCTGCAGAAAGTTGGCGACTTCTGCGCACTGTGCGCCTCAGCATGTGCTGACCCCACTCTGTGATTTTACGTGGCCTACCACTTCGTGGCTGAGTTGCTGTTGTTCCCAATTGCTTCCACTTTGTTATAATACCACTAACAGTTGACCGTGGAATATTTAGTAGTGAGGAAATTTCACGAATGGACTTATTGCACAGGTGGCAACCTATCACGGTACCACACTTGAATTCACTGAGCTCCTGAGAGCGACCCATTCTTTCACAAATGTTTGTAGAAGCAGTCTACATGCCTAGGTGCTTGATTTTATACACCTGGGGTCATGGAAGTGATTGGAACACCTGAATTCAATGATTTGGAGGGGTGTCCCAATACTTTTGGCAATATAGTGTATGTTGGCCAATGTTCCTATTAACGCCTATCATCATCCATCGCTAAATGGTAGCAAAGGAGTAATTCAAACCAGAGAACTCCAGGATTTGGACGAGGCTGAAACAGCAACTGAGTTGACATAGCAAGGTGTAACAAACGTAAAAAGAATCCTGATCAAAAAAGAGGACCAGGTAATTAAAACAGGCACTTACATCCTAATGTTCAAAAAACCTCAACCACCAGTTCAATTCAATTAGGATTCAATTAGGATACTTCAGTGTACCTGTCAGTGTTTCATTAAAAACCCTCCGAGATGTTTTAACTGTCAAAAATTCAGACATGGCTCTGTTGGCTGTAAAAATAAGCCCATTTCCTACAATTGTGGGGAAGAAAAACAGGAATTAGCCTGTATAAGACCACCAAAATGCATCAACTGCTCAGCGGAACATCCAGCTTCATCAAACGATTGCCCAGTCTGGATCAAAGAAAAATAAATCCAAAGGGTGAAAGGTTCTGAGAGGGTGAGCTACACAGAAGCACGTAAAGTTGTTGACAAATCACTTCCTTTTAATTCAAGGAAATCTTATGCCTATGTGTTAAAACCGACCATGAGTACCGTTGATTGTCAGACAGATTTGACTTGGGTGAATGATGAAAAACCACAATAAATTAACAAAACCCCTACCCCATTTTAAATGAAGACTCAAAGCACCCAGTGCCAAATGATGGCGAGCCAGACTCAAGCTACTGAAGATCAGAGTTCATCAGCTGAATATAATCAAAGCTCAAGAGGAAAAAAGATACAACATGGCACAAGAGAACAACTACCAAAAATCAAGAAGAGACCTCAAAGACTGAGCAGTCAAAGGATATCGAAATGACAGAAAACACAACTTCTCATAGTCATAGTCTATCTCATAAATGGATAAGTAAAGGGCATGTACTTGTCCTGCCTAATTGATAATGAGCTATCAAATCATTCAGTGGAACTGCCGTGTCATTTAATGGCCAAAATATACAATGCCCATCAGGTTGATCAGCCATATTGGTAAGAAGTGACATAATTCAGTCATATCGCAATAGACACAATATAACTTGGACAAACTGGCTGATTAGTTGCCATCCCCATACCTGCTCACAGGTGATTTTAACAGTCACAGACCTTTATGCGGAGGTAGCCATACAAATCCTAAGGGGAAAAAATCATGGAGTTTATCTCTAATAATTATTTGTGCTTACTAAATGATGGCTCTTACAGTTATCTACATCCAGGACATAGAACATATTCTGCTATAGATCTTACAATATGTGAGCCCGAAATATTACTTGAGTTCTCTTGGAAAGTCTGGGATGACTTATGTGGGAGTGATCACTTCCCTCTGATTGTAAAGTCTATTGAAGTGGATTTCCAACAAAGAACCCCAAGATGGCAATTAAAGAAAGCCAATTGGTACTCCTTTCAGTCACTCTGCTACGAGAAGTTCAATATGTGAACTCAAGGAAAATCATTCCAAAAACATCAACAAAGCCATGGTGCAGAACTAACCCATGGTTTGACAAAAACTGAAAAAAAGGTATTGAAGACAGGAAAAAGACAGAAATGACTTTTAACAAACATCCCACAACAAAAAATCTAATCAGATTGAAAATCAGTAGAGCACAAGCAACAAAGAGACAAAGGTGGAAAATATATGTTTCAAGTTTAACTTCACAAATACCAACACATAAAATATGGGACATGGTTCGAAAGATGAAGGGCAAGGAAGACGGATCCCAAGTACAACACACCAAGAGTCAAGGCTCTCTGTTAACGACAAAACAATAAACTGCTAACAAGTTAGCAGAGACATTTGAGAGAAATTCTTCAGTGGAGAACTGCCACCCTGAGTTCCAAACGATACAGACACAACAGAAACAGATCCCGCTTAACTTCCTTTCTTATAACATGGAACCATATAACCAGCCTTTTATTATGGAGGAAATTTTAAAAGCCTTAAATTGTTGGACCAGACAAAATGCATTATCAGTTCTTAAAGCATTTACCCCAAAGTACGTTATCGATCCTCCTGGACAACTTTAACACCATCTGAAAGTCAGGAGGCGTACCATCCCCCTAGAAAGAGGCAATAATCATACTCATACCTAAGCTCATACTGACCCAAACAATTATTACCGTATAGCTCTGACTACCTGCCTCTGTAAAACCATGGAAAGAATGGTAAATAACCGTCTTGTGTGGATGCTTGAGACAGACCATAAGACCAGTGACTACCAATGTGGTTTTAGATGAGGAAAAAGTACCGTTGATCACCTCATAAGACTGGAAACATTTGTGCAAAATGGTTTTATCAAAAAAGAGCATACCATAGCTGTTTTTTTTAATCATGACAAAGCCTATGATACAACCTGGAAATATGGCGTCTTAAAAGACTTACATGAAATAAGTTTTTGGGGACACCTGCCCATTTTCATCTCCAACATTTTATCTAACAAACATTTTCGCGTCCAAATAGTAAACATCTTGTCAACTTTACATACATAAGAATTAGCGGTGCCACAAGGAAGCCTCCTGCCAGTCACCCTTTTTAGCAAAAAAAAAATAAATATACATTATTACAAACATTTTTGGACCCAACATATTCTGCAGTCTTTATGTTAATGATTTATGTGTCAGTTACAGGGGGTAAAATATGAACATTATCGAGAGGCAGCTACAGATATGCATAAACAAGATTAGTAACTGGTCAACTGTAGACTGTATGTATCACGTAATGCAAATGGAGACGGATGCAACTGCAGTAAAAGCTTTTATTAATGGCAGATAAATCCAAAAACGTGAGGCAGATTCAAAAACAGGCGTGGGTCAGGTGATGTACAAACAATGCAAACTAGGCAAAACAAACACGAGGATCAAGAAACAGGCAAGAAGTCAAAAACCGGAGCGAACACACAGAACAAAACTGCTAGGTAAAGACAGGAGGCGAAACACTGAACAATACTGCATGAAGAACAAAGACACGCGGTGGGGGGTATAAGTATACAAACTATTCAAGGGCAAATTGGGAACAGGTGAGCTTGATCATGACACAGGAAACATCCAATAACAATACTGGGGCAGAGACAGGACAGAAACCAAAACAAGAACACACATGGCAACATAATCAAAGACATAATCCGGAAGCGTGTGCTGTCGAGCTGTCGGTTGCTTAAGCGTGCTGAGCGCTTTTTCGCTTGGCACGAGGGGGAAATACCTGACAGTATGTATGCACCTTTGCCTTCTGCGATCTTTGCATTTGGACCAAGAACTTTTTATGAAAGGAGAACCCATTAAGGTTATAAAAGAAACTAAGTTTTTTGGACTCACTTTTGACAGCAAACTTTTTCATTCCACATATGAAATCACTAAGAAACAGATGCCTTAAAACAATGGACATAATAAAAGTATTATCTAAAATAAAATGGGGTGTAGACTATACTACTCTTTTGCTGCTTTACAGAACGCTGGTCCGATCCCAGATGGACTATGGAAGTGTAGTGTAGGCCACTGCCAGGAAATCCCACATCAAAATGCTGGATACTGTATACCACCTAGGATTAAGACTCTCCCTTGCAGCTTTCAGGACTTCAAAGTTTGTACAATGAAGCAAGGGAACCATCACTTCAAAATAGGCATTTGAAACTGGCCCTGCACTATGCAGTTAAGCTAAAGGCAGACCAGCATAATCCAGCTCACTCTCCAGTTTTCCACCCTTAATAACTGCAACTGTATGAAGCCAGACCCACAATTATTAGTCCTTTTGGGATCTGCATAAAACTCCACCTAGAGAGCATGGATATTAATTTGGACATCCTAGCACAGACACATACATGCCCTATTCTACATTGGAATATAAAGAAGCCAAACATCATAATGGAACTGACTCAACATAAGAAGATGGTGACCCATCCAAATGTGTATAAACAATAATTCTTAGACATAAGATGCCATTTCCCACTTCATAAACACATATACACAGATGGATCTAGGAGGATCAGTCACGTCTGCAACAATGCCTCGGTATTCATATTTCTGGACAAAGCTCAATTTTTACATCCGAGGCCTGTGCTTTGCTCCTAGCCATAGAGCAGATAGAGTACACAAAAATGGCACTTTTTAATCTGCACAGACTCAAAATCTTCCCTCCAAGCACTTGAATCTTTAAAGACCGAACACCCCATATTGGGCTGTGTGGTAATGAACAAGCAGACACTGCTGCTAAGGAAGCCAGGAAAACTGTTCTGCTAGCATTATTAAGCCCAGTGGTTAGCATTAGTGTGGTGTAGGGTAATGCTGCTGCTCTTGAGGCAGGAAAAGTGTTCACTGATCATTTTTAGTCCCAGTGGTTAGTATTAGTGTGGTGTAGGGTAATGCTGCTGCTCTTGGGGCAGGAAAATTGTTCTGTAAATATTATTAACCCCAGTGGTTAGTATTACTGTGGTGTGGGGTAATGCCGCTACTGTTGGGGCTGGAAAACTGTTCAGCGAACATTATTAATGCCCATGGTTACTATTGTAAGATAGTGGCCCTTTAATCCTCCATTTTATCTAATACCTAATACCTCTTAAAATCATGATTTTCATATGTGAGAGTTTAGGTTATGCAGTCCAATATTTATATAGAAAGATCTCAAATTGTTAAAAAAAAATACACAAATATTGCTAATGTAATCTAAAACTTTTATTTTCATTAATATGTAGGCTGTGCATAGGTGGTTGATAAAATGAGAAAGAGGAAACCTGCCAGTGAGCCAGAGAAACATGATTATTCAAGCAATGGTGGAAATGCATGTTTCACAATAAGAGTCTATACCCTAGAGATCATTAGTGAAAATACTAAAGCTTTAAATCAAGGTTTTTCACACTCTTTATTTATAACTTTGTCAAGCAAAAAAAAAAAAAAAACAACACTGCCACAAAGTGCAATGACCTGGATTCCTACCTTGGTAGTGCACATGCATCTATGAATTGAAGATTCAGTGGACTTCTTGTGGGGAGCTGTGGTCAAAATTTGGCAGGTCACCCTGTTTACTGAATGCCTTTTGCCTGTTTTTGACTTTGACTCTGCCGAACGATTTGGATAAGTTTACCTGTGTTTTGTGCATTAAATATTCTACCTAACCTGCAATTGTATCCGTCTGCACCTTCATACCATAACTATTCTTCATGCTTTAAGGCATTTTATGACCAAAAACACTTGCTTTTTCTTTTGCCTCAACAGGATTAGTACACCAAGGAAATGTATAATATGAACAATGTCCTGGCAATACACTTCCTAAAACATATCTGTTACCTGGTGTGTTAAGTATGGGTGTACATATTAGTTTAATTACAAAAGACAATCATTATGCCTTAGCATAATGATTAGCATTCATTTCACATTAGCATGCATTTCACATTATGGAAATGTGAATGCACACGTCACCAGTTTCAGTGATAAGAAGAAAGCATGCTTGTTATTACAATAAATAGGCCTATATACAATCTTTTACTTCTCTGCCTTGCTGTTGGTTTCACTGTTTCCATAGCTTTTTATTCAGCCATTGATAAGGGGTAAACCTGGCCTCGAGGGGGCATGGCACCCAGAAGCAACTCAATGGCGCAGTTGTAGGGCCAGTGAGAGGGCAGCCAGCTTGATTTAGATTTGCTGAACACTTCTTTCAGGTCCTGGTATGCAGCGGGAAGAGAAAACTGAGTCTGAGCCTCAGGGCTTTTGACGGAAGTGGAAGACAGAGTAATTATGGGGAGTCGGAGACAGTGGTCATGACAGTGCGAGGACCAGCATGTGAGTTGTTTTTCTGGCCATGAAATGAGGGGGTTGTGTTGTTCCAGCCACAGGAGACCCAGGATAACATGATGTTTGGTGGAAACTGTGACCAGCAGGGTGACATACTCAGAGTGAGTGGCTCCGACCTGGAGGAGGAGAGGTTGGGTGCAACGAATGATGGGACCGCCATCAATGGCCTGGATTTTACAAGGCTGACGTAGGGGCTGAGTAGGAATATTGAGGCTGTGTACTGTATCCCAGTCTATGAAGTTTCCAGCTGAGCTGGATCAATAAGGGCTGTCAAAACAGAAAGTAAACCTGAGTATCTGAACATCATTGCTAAAGTGAAAGCTTGATGACATAATGACTGGCATTGACTCACCATGAGCGAGCAGTGGCCGGAGCTCCCGCTCGGGTTGGTACTGGTCCGGCTTCTGAGCAGACATTGTCCTATGAAATGATCAGGCTGCCCACAGTAGAAACACCTGTGTTTGCTGCCCTATTTCTCTTGTTCCTCCTCACTCGCATGCGCCCCAGCTGCATGGGCTCAGCTACATTACTGGTACTCTGAAGCATACCCTCAGTTCAGAGCGAGTGATGGCTGTGGAGCAGGTGGTCAAGGTGGATAGCTAGGTCTATGAGAGAGTCAGGTGTGAGACGTTCATCGTGGCATGCCATCTCCGTCAACACTTCCGGGTTCAGCCCTCGGCTAAATGTGGCTTTTAATGTGGCATTGTTCCATCCACTGCCTGGCGCTATTGTGCAAAATTCGAGGATGAATTCAGCCACCTGACAGGAACCTTGATGGATTAGAAGATGCTCCCCTACTTGCCCTCTGGGGAGTGGTCGAAAACCCAGCGAAACAGTTCCGTGAACCACTCATAAGACAATTTAGGCTCACCTCCTGGTGCCATACTGTAGTGGCCCACTTCAGTGCTTTCCCGGTGAGCAGATTTATGAAGCGGGCGATTTTCTGTGACTCTGACATCCCCTCATGGCTGGCGAAATAAAGGGAGCACTGCAGGAGGGCCCCTTTACAAAGTGAGGTATCGCCAGTGAATTTATCCGGAGCTGGCAACTGCATACTGACTGTCGGTGTGGGAGCATGGTGCACAGCGGTGGAGGCAAGGGCTTGAGAGAGGAGGTTAACTTTGTTGTCGAGCTCGGCCAAATGCTGCTACTCTCCCATCAGGTGTCCTTGTGCGGTAAGAGCATGGCACAAATCTGGTTCACCCGCTACCATATTTAGGCGAAGTATTCTGTCATATAATGAAGATGCAGACGGAAGCAATTGCTGGTTTGGCAGAATATTTAATGCACAAAACACAGGTAAACGAATCCAAATTGTTTGACAGAGTCAAAGACAAAAACAGGCGAAAAAGGTCAGGCGATCAGCGAACAGGTAAACTAGACAGGACAAAGGCAAAAACGTGAGACAGATCAGGTCAAAATCAGAGACGCAAAACAGGAACAAAAGGCTTGGTATAGTCAGGTGTACAAGACAAAGCTGAGCGTATACTTCGCAAAACATGAATGGATAAGAGTCTCTATTTAAAGTGTCCGTGTGTGTGGCTGATTGAATGCAGGTGTGTTCAATCAGAAGCTTGGTGATCGAGAGCGGGTAAGAGTGTGTGCATTCTGGGGAGTGTAGTTTCAGCTGGCCATATTACTAGGTGTGGCGAGTGGTAAGTTCAAAATGAACAAATTAAGATCCTGCTGACTACGCCAGAATGTGGCGAGTGGTAAGTTCAAAAGGAACAAATTAAGATCCTGCCGACTATGCCAGAATGTGTCGAGTGGTAAGTTCAAAAGGAACAAATTAAGATGTAGCTGACTACGCCACCCTGTTAAACAGGGAAATCATGGTAATTATGGATTAATCACCAGCAAAAGATCACACAGGTACGTGGTTTCAAAAAAAGGAAGGGCAGAGACATAAATACTAAATACAAAACTTTATTATAAACAATCTAGCACTATTTAAAAGTCATTAAAAGACTGTAGGACCCAACTGATAACAAATATGAGACACTAACACATGACAGGAGACCGAGGCTTACCAATAGCAGTTAAGCTAGTTAATGAGCACCAAGCTCCTACATCGCTATCTTACCACCCAGTGCACAGGTCACAAAACACGCACACACAAATAAGATCAAGCGTGAACACACTGCACCCCGTGCTGGAATCCCACCACCGCACACTAGGGTCGGCTAGAGGCCTGCCTGGAAGCCTCGGCTCCTGCAACAAAAAACAATATTAACAAATAATCTCCAAATACACACACCAAAGGAAGAAAAGCAAACAACTTAAACAAAAAAATTAAAAAAAACTTTAAATATGTAGTTTAAACAAAAAAAATTTTGAAACACAAAACACCAAAATGGAGGTAGATACTCACACCACCTCCATATAAGTAAAGCAGATACAACAAAATAAATACCAAACACTAACTGAAAACAAAGAGACGCAACAGATGAATGCAGCAAACAAACTAAATGGCAAATACAAACAAATGTACATAGGATATACACACTGAAAACAAGTTTAAACAGAACAAAATACATACCGAGCAAACACAACGATTATAAAGAAAAACAAAACAAACTAAAAATACAGAAGAGACAAGTGCAGCAACCTAACAAAAAGAAAGCAAACACGCGCTGAAGGACAGGTCCGAGAAGCCACGTATCCAATGCGTCAAGAAGCAAGTTTAGTGAGAGAAAACTACGCAGACAAAGCAGCAGCGCCAATGAATGTTGCCCCGCAGGCTTCATTAAACACAGTCGGCCCCAAATTCAACTATTCTTCCTAAAAAAAAGGATCTAACATCATTCACTACATAAAAAGAGTACACAAGGGTACACAGCAGTAATTTCACGTACCTTCGTGTTGCCATAAATCCAATCACGCATACTTGCGAACGCAAGAAGACATCCAAGGGCACTTAAACACAGGATCAACGAGGAAGAACGCTGAGCGAAAGAGAGATGGAGGAAGGCAACCACCAACCAACACGATGATTGTCCACAGAACTAAAATCCGAGAAAACTAATTACCTAAAGCACGCATCTCAATGCTAACTAGTTAGCCAAACAACACGTACCTGGAGAACTGTGACTGGGCAACTCACACATTCCGGCATATTAAAATGCAGGGAAAAAAACACAGCACTGTCTGTCCCACTACATAGGCCATGGAGATTGTTGGGATATGGAGTCCATGGAGCGCTGTGATGTGACATGGTTTTTCATTGTAGCTCTTCTTGCTTTTCATATTAACAGCATAGTATGTATGTAATTTTCAGACTTACTGGAGCATGGTAAACAGTTCTCAAGATTCATGTGTTAATGAAAACCTCCTTACAATCCATCTATTATGAACAGGAATGTGTTTGCTAGGGCCTTGGAGAAAGCTATATCTGTGGCCTGACCTTGAGTTGGCAGCCTATGTTTAGAGTATGGGCTCTTTGAGTACGTAGACAGGTGAGGACTGAACATTGAAGGGACAACACCTGTGTATGTACAGGAAGCTTCAATAAAACTATTCCTCTTCTCCAAGTTTGTGCCTGCTTGCACCTTTATTAAGAAGACAATCAGAAAGTTACTTCACAATGCATCAATGCATAATCTGTTATTTTATTTGTAATATATTGAGTGTGGCAAGTTGGTTATCTTTCTTGCATAGATTCTTCCACATACATATACATATATATATATATATAAAATTCTGAAGGGGAACACTCACAGGTGTATTCAGCTCCTTAGCCTGCTGAAGTAATAGTTGTGGACATGCTAGACTTGTCCACAAATATTACTGGTAAATTGTTTATTGGAACGTTTACCTTTGTCTTCAAAATCCATGCAAATTGTTCTTTGACACAAAGCATCAACTTTCATCTAAAATATCTATAAATGAACTACTTGTTACTTATTTCTAATTCTATTTCTTATTGTATTCATGGGGGTTACCAAAGTTTACCTGTTTACCAAAATACTCTATGCCCAGGAACCCTCCAGATCTGCACTTTTACCTAAGAAAAAAGCTATAAACAAAAGGCTTGACTAAACAAATAGGTGTAATCCAGTAGAATATAATTCTTTGGTTAAAGGAATTATGTAATTTCATTTAATAGTATATATTATGGTTTTGTTACAGTTCTCTGGATTTTGAAGTGCTCTATATCTGTTTCGAAATCTTTGTGGTGGACACACCCTTGGAGAATTCTCTCCCAGCTGGAATGTTTATAACCCCGGTAATACTGCCATCTTTCGCCATGAAAGAAAGAAATGTCAAGGTGCTGATGCATAATAAAACATCCAAAGATATATCTATCCCTGCCAGAATGGTAACTGCCCATGTGTATCAAACAGACACAGTCACCATAACTCCAGAAAGCCACAACTCTTCAAAGGTGATCGATCCGAAGGAATTTAATTTCGGTGAGTCCTCCTTTCCTGAAGCCTGGGAACAGAGACTGCATAAGAAATTGTCTATCCAAAGTGATGTGTTTTCTACTGATGAATGGGATGTAGGATTAGATAGAGGAGTCGAGCATCACATCAGACTATGAGATACCAAACCATTCAGAGAACGCTCTAGGCACATTGCTCCTGCAGTTATTAAAGACATATCATGCCACATAAGAGCTATTAGCTGCTGGAATCATTAAAGAGTCAAGGAGTCCGTACACATCGCCCATTGTGATAGCACGAAAAAAGAGTGGAGCAATACGAATGTGTATTGATTACTGAACTCTAAATGCTTGTACTGTCCCTGATCAGTATACCACTCCAAGGATTGAGGATGCCCTGGACTGTTTGGTGGGTGGTTTTACATACTGGATATTATCAAATACCCATGGTGGAGGAAGATAAAGAAAGACAGTGTACATCTGTCCCCTGGGATTCTTCCAGTTCGAACGAATGCCACAAGGAATTACTGGAGCTCTTGCCACATTCCAGCAGTTGATGGAAATTTGAAAGAGTGTGGACTAAAAGTTTCAATTGACAAGTGCCAGTTCTGTCAACCCCGAGTTAAGTGTTGGCCACATTGTGTCAGCCACTGGGATTTCACCAGACCCAGCCAATAGAAAGCAGTAACGCGCTGGAAAACGCCTATCGATCTAAAATCCCTGCGGTCTTTCCTAGGTTTCTGTGGATTCTATCGATGTTTTATAAGAAATTACTCACCAATTGTGATAACTTTGACGGGGCTCACCAAAGGTTATCCTCTGACAGCCAGAAAAAAGCAAGAAGGCCCTGAGAGAAAAGCACTATTACAAAGAGGCAGAACCATTTGGAGATCGTTGGAATGAAACCTGTACGGAAGGTTTCTGTAAAATCATTCACTGCCTTACCAATGCTCCTGTACTTGCTTTTTGGCCGATCCTGCCAAGCCGTAGGTTCTGCATGTAGACACCAGTATGAGTGGGCTAGATGCAGTCTTGATTCAGGATAATTCCAATGGACTTAGGCAAGTGGCTTATGCAAGCAGGAGGAGGAGAGCTTCAGAACAACGTTACCCTGTTCATCAACTCGAGTTCTTAGGGCTTAAGTGGGCAGTTGTGGACAAGTTCCATGACTATTTATAAGGTGCCTAGTTTGTGGTGAAGACTCACCTATGTATTGTCTAGTGCCAAGTTGAGTGCCCCAGATCATTGTTGGTTAGCTGCTTTAGCTACCTATAACTTTAGCTTGCAATACAAACCAGGGAGACACAACACTGATGCTGAAGTATTGTCTCCCTACTCATGTGACACAGCCGATTGCTCCGAATGGAAGGAAATACCTCAGTCAGGGGTCAAAGCCATTTGTCAGTTAGCATGGATTCCTATAAGTGATGAATCAGCATGCCGACTTGTAGATCAACTAGGTGTTTCACCACAAAGTATCCCTGAAGCCTATTCATATCCTACCACATTGAGCCTTAAACAAATGGAACAGTTTACTAATGCAGAGTTGAAGAAAACGCAAGTTGAAGACCCAGTAGTTGGTGTAGTGAAATGAGAGGTAGAGTTAGGAAGAATAGTTACTGCTCTAAAAAGTTCTGATGCCACTATTGCTACAGCGTCATGGTCATAAGTTGAGTATATGGAACAGACTTCTGCATCAAGTCACCAGAAGTGCATGTGTTAGAGAAAAGATACAACTTGTCTTGCCTGAGAAGTACAGGGCACAAGTTCTACATTCTTTGCATGATGACTCAGGATATTTGGAAGTAGAAAAAAACAACTGAACTCCTGTATGATTGTTTCTATTGGCCTAGAAGGTCTACAGACGTACAGCATTATATCAGGAATTGTGGCCATTGCATAGCTAGAAAGACCATACCACATAAGACCACTCCGCTGAATCACATAACCAGCAGTGGACCATTCGAACTAGTGTGCATAGATTTCTTGTCCATAGAACCTGCCTCAAAAGGTATCAGCAATATTCTCATCGTAACAGATCATTTTACCCGTTACGCCCAAGCGTTTGCAGCTAAGGAATAAAAAGCTCTAACTGTAGGAAAGATGCTCTGTGACAAATTCTTCGTTCACTATGGACTACCCTCCCGTATTCACTCAGGTCAGGGACAAGATTTGGAGAGAAGTCTGACGATGCTGGGAATCAAAAAATCTAGAACATCTCCCTACCATCCACAAGGGGATCCACAGCCCGAAAGATTTAACAGAACCCTGCTCTCCATGCTTGGGACGCTAAAGCCAGCGGGGAAGGAAAGGTGGAGTCAACACATCAGCCAATTAGTGCATGTGTAGAACTGTACGAAGAATGAGACCAATGGGTACTCACCGTATTATCTCATGTTCGGAAGGGAAGCTCGTCTGCTGTGTGTTTTGGAACATCACCTGATGGAAAGGGAGCAGGTAAACATCGACAATATGTGGAAAGGATGAAGTCAGAGTTGCAGAGAGCATATCAATTAGTATCTGAAATTCCCCTGAAAAGTCAGTAGAGGAACAAGAGGTTATATGACAGGCAAGTGAAACATTAGAATCTGATAGTGGGAGATCGAGTTTTGATAAGAAATCTGGCATTAACCGGAAAGAACAAACTCAATTACAAGTGGAGACTCACTGACCAGAACACGAGCTGGAGAAAGAAAACAGAGAAAGGGATTAAGAGTAATGTAGCCCAGACGGATCCTGAGAAGCACCTCTGAGTGCGGAGGATGAGCTGTGTTACTTCTCCCCAGACCAGGTTGAGACGCAGCCCAGACCAAATTGTGCTCACTACTGTAAATAATTCCATTTAACATTTGTGTTGTTCTGTAGTTTTAAGCAACGTGAGCATAAATAGTGTACATTTAATATTAATAGTGGTTTGGGTGTATGGTTATTTAACTGTACCTGTGCAGGGACTGTAACACTATATATATTTATTTTGGTACAGTTGAGTTTCTGACAACTGGAAAGATATTGTGCAATTTTATTTATTTAAATTGACTTTTCTTTGTTTAATGCAAGAACAGAACATTTTTTTAAATAAATTCTTATTTTTATATAACAAAGAGAGTTTCATTTTTGAATTTAAACTATTAGTTTGGTTAGGGGAATTAACCAGAGTACTTCCTATAGTGTTAAGATAAGGCTTAAGTTCAAAATCTATATAGGCAAATTGATTGAACCAGGAGTGGCTTCCTACATAATTCCTCATAAGAGGATAGGGGCGCTACATAGTTTTTCAGCATAACTCTGATACTGTGTCTGAGTCCCAAACACTAATTGGAAGGCTGTTCCATAACTGTGGGGCTTTGCAAGAGAAAGCTCTGCCCCCGCCGTAGCCTTCATTATTTAAGGTACATAAAAGATCATAAAAGACCAAAATTTGGCTCAGGTCCTGCGGCGTGAGAACATTCAATGCTTTATAAATCAACAGTAGTATTTTATAATCAATGTGAAATTTTACTGCGAGCCAATGCAGTGTGCATAAGATAGGGGTGTTTGGCAGCGGGGGCATGGTCAAGTGTCAGCTGCGGACAGAGAGGAGACGGGCTGAACTGGCAGGTAACGCGTGATGATTCTCTGTGTCTTATTACCGCCAGTCTACTTGTGCCTCTTTGTGCTTTCAGTGATGCCATAATGAGAGAGATAGAGTGGCATAGCTGGCGGAGCCTGCTACACATACACACACCGGCACACACACCGCGGAATGTGAACTTGATGGAGCTAAAGACCCAAGTATGTGACGGAACCTATTCTGTTGATTTGTCCATTTTTGTTGAGTTTCAGCAGCATCACTTGGAAGCTAATACCATGTTTATGTATATTTGTACCCAGAGGTAGCATATACAGTATAGAGTAAAGAGCAGTGGGCCTAGAACAGAGCCTTGTGGAACACCAAACTTTACTTCAATATGCACAGAGAAGTTACCACTGATAACTGATAATGATTAGTCAAATAAGACCTGAGCCAGAAGAGGGCCATTCCTTTAACTCCAACAAAATTTCTAGACTATCTAGAAGAATTTTATGAACTATGGTGTCAAAAGCTACGCTAAGGTCAAGCAATACAAACAAGGAGACACAACCCTGATGGGAGGACAATAGTAGGTCAATTGTCACTTTAACCAGTGCTGTCTACTGTGATGAGGCCTAAAGCATGACTGATAGATTTCAGGAATGTTATTCCTGAATGTTATAACTGCTGTGTTACAACCTTTTCTAGGATCTTGGAAATAAAGGGAGGGTTGATATTGGCCTATAGTTGGACAGCTGATAGGGTCGAGATCGGGTTTTTTTAATCGGCGGTTTGATAACTGCTAGTTTAAAGGATTTATGTACATAGCCAGTGCTAATGGAATAATTGATTATTTTATGATATTTGATTGCTTCTGGTAGTATCTGTTTGAAAAAATATGTGGGTAAGGGATCTAGTATACAAGTTGATGATTTTGTTTAGGAAATTAGTGAAAGTAGTTTGGTCCCTTTAAGGGGAGCAAAGCATCCTAATCCCTGATCTGATGTGTTTATATTGTCATGTACAAGGTCAGTTATCAAATTGTCTGGCTTTAATTTAATAGTCTGATATTTTCAATTTTGTCATTGAAAAAAAGTCATTGCTACTACATAATGATGGTGTATATGCTTCTGTGGTGGTCTTATTTCTAGTTAATTTTGCTACAGTATTAAATAAGGATCTAGGATTATTTATGTTATCTTCTATTAAGGTGGAGAGGTATGCTGATCTAGCAGTACTAAGAGCCTTTCTGCAGCTCAGGAGGCTCTCTATCCGTGCAATTTGGAATACTACCCAGTTAATTTGACACCATTTGAATTCTAATTTTCAAGTGGTCTGTTTTAAGGTCATTATAAAGTCTGCTAGTTTTTTCTCTCTAATTGTTTGAGTTACATTATCTAGAGTGTATCAGAATGTTGGCTCTAAGTATTCAGTCACCTGATCAAGTTCTGTGGGTCCAGACAGTGATCCAAACAAGGTTGATACCTTTGGGAGATTATTGATAAAACTATCTACAGTAGCTGATGTGAATGTACATCCGATACAGTATCGTGGCGAAGTGCATATATTATGACCAAGACACAATTTAAATGAGATGACGTAATGATCTGAGATAGTTTTAGACTGGGGAAATGTGACTATATTTTCTATATTTAATCCGAATATTAGTATTAAATCAAGAGTGTGTCCTATTATGTTCTGATGAATATATTCTCAGATATATACTCACCGAACACTTTATTAGGAACACCTGTACACCTATTCATTCATTCAATTACCTAATCAGCCATTTGTGTGGCAGCAGTGCAATGCATAAAATCATGGGCCAGCAGCTTTGAGTAATTTTCACATCAACCATCAGAACGGAGACAAAAATGTGATCTCAGTGGTTTTGACTGTGGTGCCAGACAGGCTGGTTTGAGTATTTCTATAACTGCTGATCTCCTGTCTCTAGTGTTTACTCAGAATGGTGCAATAAAGAAAAAACATTCAGTGAGTGGCAGTTCTGCAGACAGAATCCTTGTTGATGAGAGAGGTCATCAGAGAATGGCCAGACAGTTTGAGCTGATAGAAAAGCTACAGTAACTCAGATAACCACTCTGTACAATTGTGTTGAGCAGAAAAGCATCCTAAAATGCACAACATGTCGAACCTTGAGTCAGATGGGCTACAACAGCAGATCACCATGTCGGGTTCCACTGTCAGCCAAGAACAAAGAGTTGAGGCTGCAGTGGGCACAGGTTCACCAAAACTGGACAGATGAAGACTGGAAAAAGGTGGCCTTGGTCTGATGAATCTCAATTTCTGCTAAGGCACACAGAGGGGAGGGTCAGAATTTGGCATCAACAGCATGAATCCCTGGACCCAAACTGCCTTGTGTCAACAGTCCAGGGTGGTGGAAGTGGTGTAATGGTGTGGGCAATGTTTTCTTAGCACACTTTGGGCCTGTTAATACCCATAATTCATTGCTTGAAAGCCTATTTTTGTTGTTGACCATGTGCATCCCTTCATGGCTACAATTTACCCATCTTCTAATGGCTACTTCCAGCATAATAAGGCACCATGTCACAAAGCAAAAATCATCTCAAACTGGTTTAATGAACATGACAATGAGTTCAATGTTCTTCCATGGCCTTCTCAGTCACCAGATCTGAAGCCAAAAGAACACCTTTGGAATGTGGTAGAATGGGAGATTCACAGCATGAAGGTGCACCTAAGAAATCTGCAGAAAGTGCATGATTCAATCATGTCAACATGGACAAGAATCTCAAAGGAATGTTTCCAACATCTTGTGGATGTTGAATTGAGGAATTGAACATGAAGAATTGAGGCTGTTTTAAGGGCAAAGGGAGGCCCTACCCAGTATTAGTATAGTGTTCCTAATAAAGTGCTCAGTCTATACTTTGAATATATTCTAATATTCAAAATGAATATTAAATTCTCCAACAATTGATGCTTTGTCTACAGAAACAACCAGGTTTGAGATGAAATCCACAAATACATGAAGAAATGCACAGTATGGCCCTGGAAGTCTGTAAATAATAATTAGTGGAAATAACTGGGTAGACTTATATTTTGTTGCTACATGTTATGTTAGTATAAAGAACAAATGTATTCAATACTTGTCCAGGTTTTTGTGTGATGGCTAGAATATCATATATAAATAACTGCAACGCTTCCTCCACTGCCAGTTAGATGAGGGCGATGTACTGTATATACAGTCAGGTCCATAAATATTGGTACAGTGACACAGTTTTGGTAATTTTGCCTCTGTACACCACCACAGTGGATTTGAAATGAAGCAGTCAAGATGTGACTGAAGCGTAGACTTTCAGCTTTAATTCAAGGGGTTTAACAAAAATATTGTATTAACCGTTTAGGAATTACAGCCATTTTTTACAGAGTTCCTCCATTTTCACAGGCTCAAAAGTAATGGGACA